>QRFJ01000049.1:1507175-2152031 GCA_006176705.1 Cocos nucifera
GCTCCATCCGAAGCCACCGCAGATGTAGAGCAGTTCAACCTACTGATCGGATTAGTAGCCCCGCCGAGATGTTGCAGGTCGTGCGACAACCTCTGACGAAGACTTTGTCAGCGAACCCGCCATGAGGATGCGAGGAACCGACCTTGAGGAAGAGCATTTGGGCATACCGATCGCCCTTAGGAAGGAGAAACGGAGAGCAGAAGATCTTCCATAGAAGGTCGGAATGAAGTTCGACGTAAGTGAGGCCGAACTCTACCTCGAAGCTCGTCAGCGGAATGAAGTTCGATGCAAGCAAGACCGAACTCCACCTCGAGCTCGTCACCAAGGAAACCACTGCAAAGATTTCATAGGAGGTGAGATGAAGTTCGACCGCGCTCACGACTGCCCGAGGGCAACCAAGGCCGAACTCTGTACGACTCCAAGGAGGTTCGGACGAAGAGGCATGAAGTTCTCCCACGGAAGATTTCGTGGGAAAGCGGAATGAAGTTCGGTGCAGGCGAGGCCAAACTCCCCCTCATAAAGTTCCCTCATAGGTTCTGCGACTACGACCCCTCAACGCTCCTCGAACTCAATTTCTCATGGAAGTTAAGAGCCAGCTGCCAAGACCAGAAGGATTACGGTCTCCCCCAAACAAACGCGATCGAAGCAAGTATTGCATCTACCATCGCGACCACAGCCACGACACCGAGGAATGCATCCAACTGTCAGACGAAATTGAGGTGCTCGTCAGGAAGGAGCGGCTGGGTAAATTCCTTCGGTTGGAGAAGATCGGCTAAGGGCGCTACCGTAACCACAAACTATAAGGTCGGCCGCCTCACGGCGTCGTCAACGCCACCCCAGGGGGGAGCATGGTACATCGATGATTCATCGTCTCCTAGCGATAAAGTAGAAGCATGCTCCAAATTAAGGAGGCCAGTATGGGATAGAGGAGGTCGTCTGGACGGAACTTGCTGCCCAAGGAAACTCAGAGGAACAACACCCCGACGACTCTGAAACGGGGATGTGCTGTCTATAATTTTTCTTCGGTAAAATTCTTTCCTTCTGATAATGTTGTTTCTAGATGCAAAAACAGTGCGATGACAGTGAAGGAGCGGAGATAAGATCTCCCCCGAAGCGCGCACTTCGACCTCGGCTGCAGGAGATAAGATCTCCTCTGAGGAAGGCTCTGCCGTAGGAGATAAGATTTTCCATGAGCGTGCACTTCGACCTCGACTGCAGGAGATAAGATCTCCCCGAGCGCGACTTCAACCTCGGACTACAGGAGATAAGATCTCCTCCGAGGAAAGCTCGGCTGCAGGAGATTAGAATCTCTTCTCTCGACTGTAGAAGACAGCTCCCCCGGAGATAAGCTTCTCCCGTAGGAGATAAGATCTCCCCCGAGGGAGGGAGATAAGATCTCCCCCGAGCGTGCACTTCGACCTCGGCTGCAGGAGATAAGATCTCCCCCGAGGAAAGCTCGACCTGCAGGAGATAAGATCTCCCCCGAGGAAAGCTCGGACCTGCAGGAGATAAGATCTCCCCCGAGCGCGCACTTCGACCTCGGCTGCAGGAGATAAGATCTCCCTCGAGGAAGCTCGGCCGCAGGAGATAAGATCTCCTCCGAAGCTTCGGCTGCAGGAGATAAGATCTCCCCCGAGGAAGCTCGGACTGCAGGAGATAAGATCTCCCCGAGCGCGCACTTCGCCAGGAGATAAGATCTCCCCCGAGGGAAGCTCGGACCGTGCAGGAGATAAGATCTCCCCCGAGCGCGCACTTCGACCTCGGACTGCAGGAGATAAGATCTCCCCCCGAGGGAAGCTCGGCCGCAGGAGATAAGATCTCCCCCGAGCGCGCACTTCGACCTTGCAGGAGATAAGATCTTCCCCGAGGGAAGCTCGGCTGCAGGAGATAAGATCTCCCCCGAGCGCGCACTTCGACCTCGGCTGCAGGAGATAAGATCTCCCCCGCTCGGCTAGGAGATAAGACCTCCGAGCGCACACTTCGACCTCGACTGTAGGAGATAAGATCTCCCCCGAGGAAAGCTTGGCTGTAGGAGATAAGATCTCCCCCGAGGAAGGCTCAGTTGCAGGAGATAAGATCTCCCCGAGGAGAGCTCGACCGCAGGAGATGAGATCTCCCCCGAATGCCCGATACAACCTCGGCTAGGGAAAGCAACCATGTCAACCTCAGCTGGAGAGCTTCAACTACCACCTACCACCTCGACCAGAGATAAGATCGGAGACAATCTCATCCTGAGATCAGATCTCTCTCAAGCGCCCGCATCAACCTCAGCGGTAGGAGACAATGTCGGCCCCAAGGAGCGCAACCTTCGGCTTTGATAGCAGCGGATGAAGCCCCCCTCAAGCTCGGCTGGAGATGGAATCCTCCTCGGGCTTCAACTTCGATATCAACTTCAGCTGGAGGCAAGATCCCCTTGAGTTTCGGCCTAGACCAGCACAGAGCTTGGAGGAAGACTTCGGTAGTCGCCTTTCCTGCACTCCCTTCCTTCGATTTTCGAACTCGGGAGTGGGGGGGCTAGTGTCCCACTCCCATCGAAGTCTAGCTCGATGCTCAGCCTAATGCAACCTATAGCTGTGGAAGAGCTTCGATGGATGGGTCTCAGCTAAACTCCTACAGCCGGCCGAACTACTTAGCATCCGAGCTCCTTAGACTCCAAGCAGCCGAGCTTCGGTCGAGCTTCTTCCAACCCGTTTAGCTGCCGAGCTTCTTCGGACTCCCCTCGTCAGGACCAAACCCGTCTAGCCGGCTGAACTACCTAGCGGCCGAGCTCCTCAAACTCCACAGTGGTCGAGCCTCAGTCGAAGTCCAACAGTCGGTCGAACTCTCCAAACGGTCGAGCTTCGAATTTCCAGCGGTCGATCTCCTCAGCTGACGAGCCTCAGCCGAAGTCCAACAATCGGCCGAACTCTCCAACGGTCGAGCTTCGGAGTCCCAGCGGTCGAACTTCTCAGCGGACGGGCCTTAGCTGCGTACCTCCAGTCAGACGCCTATGGGAGCCAAACTACCTCCAAGCTTCGTCTTCAGAAGCCCGAACTCCTTCAAAATGGGCGCACGGCGAAGGCCTTCAACCCTTCATTCGGCTGGCTCTGCCATCACCATCAGTCTGCCCTAAGCTCTACAGTCATCACCATCAGTCCACCGTGAGTGATAGCGATCCGCTATGAGGCAGCGATGGCTGTCACCATCAATCCATCGCACATGGCACCTTTCCATGAGACTGGCTCCGTCGAACCTCGAGCGGCCTGCCCGTCAGCATGCGGCTGCAGCCGTCACCATCAAGCTCCGCTGTAAAAAGGACCCCTCCAGATACGCTAACTCTAATCTCTCTGATCTCTAAGCTCTCATTTTCTTCTCTAAGCTCCGAAACTCATTCTCGAGCACTCCATTCCTATTGGCCAGAGCTGACTTGAGCGTCGGAGGGTCCTACCGGAGCCACCCCCCACCGGCTCCGGATGGGACTCTATTTTGTAGGTCCCCGACGGCGACCTCAACGGCCTCGACTCCAGCGACCTCCGACGACGACCAGTTTCTGCACCAACAATATATATATATACATATGTACATACATATACATATATAGACACACACACACATACATACATACATACATACATACATACATACATACATACATATATATATATATATATATATATATATATATATATATATATATATATATATATATATATATATATATGTTGGGGATAAATCCCGCTTCTGCCAAAGTCAAGTTCGGTGCCCAGCCTGATGCGGTCAATAGCCATGGAAGAGCTTCAGTGGACGCATCTTAGCCGAACTCCTACACCCGACCGAACTTCTCAACGGTCGTGCCTCAGTCGATGTCCTTCAACCGACCGAACTCCTTAGTGGCCGTGCCTCAGTCGATCTCCCCCCGAAGCTCCCTCTCTGGCTGAGCTTCTACGAAAGCCGGACTCCCTGCGGACTTCTCTAGCAGACGAGCTTCTACGGAAGCTGGACTTCTTGCGGACTTGTTGAGCAGACGAACTTCCATGAAAGCAGAACTTCTTATGATGGATTCCTGCAGGCGATCTCGCTACGGTTACATAACAATAACAATCGGCAATAACGATCGGTATTTATCCGCAATAACGATCGACAATAACGAGCAGCATTGATCAGGACAGTTACGACACTCATTAACCAAGGCGGTTACAACAAGCTCCCTTTATAGAAAGGATCCTCCGGATACACTTACGTTAGGTTCTGAAAATCTTTTTCTCTTCCTAAAAACTCTACCGAGCACTCCATTCCTATTGACTGGAGCTGACTTGATCATCGGAGGGTCCTACCGGAGCCACCTCCCATCGACTTCGAGCGGGACTTTATTTTGCAGGTTCCCGACGGCAACCTCATCGGCCTCAACTCCGACGAACTCTGGCGACGACCAATTTGTGCGTTAACAGATTGGTGCTAGAGGAAGGGTGGCCTACCGGCAAAGATTCCTCTCTTAAAGAAAGTCGGAGTTCCTTTATTCTTAAAGGAGTGCTCGGAAAATCTCTCTTCCTCTTTAAAATTCCCTTTCAAAAAGATAAGATACCCCCCAAAAGAGCCTCCACCCGACAATCGACAGCCTTCATGGCCCGATTTCATTTCAGTCCATCCGCTCCCGCTCCAGCTCCGACGACTCAGGCTCACTCTGTAGCCGTGATAGATGCTGAGCAGTTTAACCTGCTCATCCAGCAGGTTCGTGGCCTCACTGAGGCAGTTCAGGCGGTGCAGGCCATGCACCGACGGCCGCCGTACTAGTTCAACCAGCGTAGAATTCTTCAAAGCCGTGTGGTCCAGTCCAGAGGCAATCGACATGGGCTACTCGACCTCCAATCTCCGAAAAAGGAAGGCAACGGAAGGAGAGCCCTTTTTCGGACCGCAGCTCATCCCAGGGTGAAGCTTTGCACCCATTCAACAGGAAGACCTTGAAGATCAGAGATCGTGAAGATCTTCTGAATCAAAGGCTCTTAGAAATGAGCCGATGAATTGAAGAACTCCATCACGCTCCTTCCTCATACGGTAATGAGGTCCAAACCGACCCTCCTTTTTCACAAAAAATCATGCAAGAACCGATCCCGCCGAACTTCAAGCTCCCACAGTTCGAGAGCTACAATGGGACCACCGATCCGATCGACCATCTAGAAGCCTTTCAGACAACGATGTTGCTCTATGGCGCGCCAAATGCTATCTTATGCCGGGCTTTCCCCTCTACCCTTAAAGGGGCCGCTAGAAACTGGTATTCGACGCTCAAGCCAAACACCATCTTATCATTTGACCAGATGAGTCAACAGTTCATGGCCCACTTTGTTAGTAGCCGGCATCCGTGCCGAGGTTCGGAGTCCTTAATAGCTATCAGGCAGAAGGAGGGGGAATCCTTCTGAGCTTACATTATCTGGTTTAATGCTGTTGCATTGGAAGTTCGGGATTTGGATCAGTCTGTCGCGATGGCCGCACTCACGGACGGCCTTCAGAAAAATAACTTGCTGTTCTTTCTGGAGAAAAGATATCCTTGGAACTTCACCGATCTGCTGGCTCGGGCCGAGAGATATGTCCGTACGGAAGAAGTCTTCAAGTTGAAGGACGAAGAAGCCTTAAGGGAGCGGCTGCAGGCAATGGGGAGCCGAATAAAGTTTGGCTGTACTCACGAACTTCCTCCGATAGCAGATGGACTCGAACTCCTCGAGCTCACAGAGAAGCGCAAAGAAGCCCTCCTTCCAAAAGATTCTGCGACTACGCCCCCCTCAATGCTCCTCGAACTCAGATCCTCACCGAAGTTAAAAACCAACTGCCAAGACTAGAAGGGTTACGATCTCTCCTAAACAAGCATGATCGAAATAAGTATTGCCTCTACCATCGCGACCACGGCCACGATATTGAGGAGTGCATCCAGCTCCGAGATGAAATCGAGGAGCTTGTCAGAAAGGAGCGGCTGGATAAATTCGTTCGACGTCACCCTGAAGATCAGTAAAGGGCGCTGTCGTAACAAGAAATGATAAGGTCAACCACCTCACGACGTCGTTACCCCAGGTTCCAGCGTCGAAGCCAAGAGAAGCATACTCCAAAGTAAGGAGGCCAGCATGAGAAAGGAAAGATCGTCCGCATGAAGAAGGGCGAAGGATCAACGCTGCCACGATCCTGAGTCACAAAGAATTCGAGAATACATTGCCAGTGGCTTCCTTTTAATAAAGTTCTTCTCTTTCAATGGTGTATTATTTTTAGGCACCAAAACTATGTAATGACAGAAAAAGAAGCAGTCAATAGTCACCGTGTTAGGAATAGGAGGAAGACCTCATCCTAATATGAGCAGATCAAAGACCATCAACCTCCCGAGAGCAAGTTCGACCAGAGATAAGATCTCTCCCGAAAAGCAAGTTCGGCCAGAGATAAGATCTTTTCCAAAATGCAAACTCGGCCAGAGATAAGATCTCTTCTGAGAGCAAGTTCGGCTAGAGATAAGATCTCTCCCGAAAAATAACCTCGGCCAGAGATAAGATCTCTCCCGAGAGCAAGTTTGGCTAGAGATAAGATCTCTTCCGAGAGCAAATTCGGTCAGAGATAAGATCTTTCCCGAAAAGTAAGTTCGGCCAAAGATAAGATCTCTCTCGAAAAGTAAACTCGGCCAGAGATAAGATCTCTCTCGAGAGCAAGTTTGGCAGAGATAAGATCTCTTCCGAAAAAATAATCTCGGTCAGAGATAAGATCTCTCCCGAAAGCAAGTTTGGTCAGAGATAAGATCTCTCCCGAAAAGCAACCTCGATCAGAGATAAGATCTCTTCTGAGAGCAAGTTCGGCCAGAGATAAGATCTCTTCCGAAAAGCAATCTTGGTCAGAGATAAGATCTCTCTCAAGAGCAAGTTCGGTTAGAGATAAGATCTTTCCCGAAAAGCAAGTTCGGCCCAAGATAAGATCTCTTCCAAAAAGCAAACTTGGCCAGAGATAAGATCTCTCCTGAGAGCAAGTTCGACCAGAGATAAGATCTCTCCCAAAAAATAACCTCGGTCAGAGATAAGATCTCTCATGAGAGCAAGTTCGGCCAGAGATAAGATCTCTTCCGAAAAGCAAGTTCGACCAAAGATAAGATCTCTTTCGAGAAGCGACTTCGGCCAAAGGAGATAAGATCTTCCCCGAGCGACCCTGCCAACCTCGGTCAAGCTTCGATCCGGATCAGCATGGAGCTCAGAAGAAGACTTCGACAGTCGCCTTTTCTGCACTCCTTTCTTTCGAGTTTCGAACTCGGGAGTGGGGGGGCTAGTGTTGGGGATAAATTCTGCTCCTGCTAAAGTCAAGTTCGGTGCCCAGCCTGATGCGGTCAATAGCCACGGAAGAACTTCAGCGGACGCATCTTAGTCGAACTCCTACACCCGACCGAACTCCTCAACGGTCGTGCCTCAGCCGATGTCCTTCAACCGACCAAACTCCTCAGCGACCGTGCCTCAGCCGATCTCCTTCAACCGACCGAACTCTCCAGCTGCCGAGCTTCGGACTCTCAGCGGTCGAACTCCTCAGCGGATCAGCCTTAGCCGAACTCCCCCCAAAGCTCCCTCTCTGGCCGAGCTTCTACGAAAGCCGGACTTCCTGCGGACTTCTCCAGCAGTCGAGCTTCTATGAAAGCTGTACTCCATGCGGACTTGTTGAGCGGACGAACTTCCATGAAAGCAGAACTTCTTATGATGGATTCCTGCAGGCGATCTCGCTACGGTTACACGACAATAACAATCGACAATAACGATCGGCATTTATCCACAATAACAATCGGCAATAACGAGCGGCATTGATCAGGACAGTTACGACACTCATTAACCAAGGCGGTTACAACAAGCTCCCTCTATAAAAAGGACCCTCCGGATACACTTACGCCAGGTTCTGAAAATCCTTTTCTCTTCCTAAAAACTCTACCGAGCACTCCATTCCTGTTGACTGGAGCTGACTTGATCGTCGGAGGGTCCTGCCAGAGCCACCCCCATCGGCTCCGAGCGGGACTTTGTTTTGCAGGTCCCCGGCGGCAACCTCATCGGCCTCAACTCCGACGACGATCAGTTTCTGCGTCAACAATATACACACACACACAGAGACATACATTTATACATACATACATACATGCATACATATATATATATATATATATATATATATATATATATATATATATATATATATATATATATATATATATATATGTATGCATGTATGTATGTATGTATGTGTGTGTGTATACAGACACACAGAGACATACATTCATACATACATGCATACATACATACATATATACCTACATATATCTATATATATATATATATATATATATATATATATATATATCAGCAATATGCAGTTGAAAGCCCAATTTTGCGGTAATGACGGTCTCTGAACATTTGTTCTTATCCTGGCTACGCATAAAAACGTAGACTTCTGATATATATATATATAAATATATATATATATATATATATATATATATATATATATATATATATATATATATATATATATATATATATATATATATATATATATCAGCAATATGCAGTTGAAAGCCCAATTTTGCGGTAATGACGGTCTCTGAACATTTGTTCTTATCCTGGCTACGCATAAAAACGTAGACTTCTGCTTAGAAGCTTAGCGGAGGAAATCAAAGGATTGAATGAAAGAGTAGGGCATGATCTTTGCACTTTCTGTGAAACAAAGAAATTTTCTAAGCCACCAATGCACCAGGAAGCTATTGTTTGCGTTATTGGTAAGCTGAAAGAAACCCTTTGGATGAACCAAGGTTCAAAAACTCATTAACAGGTATCCTGTAATTTTTTATTCTCCACGTTACACCCCAACCTTACATTGACTCAGATGAAGGATCTCTACTTTAATGGCAATACTTCTATTTGTTAGACCAGAAGTCAGCAAAAGCTGGATATAGTTCACACCAAATCAAATTTTCTGGTGTTCATCCTAGAATCTCCGTGGAATTTACTGAAACCAAGCATCAAATTGAATTTGACTAACGGGTACAGTGAGGTCCATATATATGCAGATAAGACTAACACACGTCAGACTCGAGTCTTTACGGCCAAATTAGACAGCGATCATACTGAGACATTATCATGTTAGGTCCTATGTATAAATTTTATATTCACAGTGGCCCATGTGTCTGAGTTTCCAGCTCAGATTAGATTCTTGATGTGATAAGTTTCCTTTGATTGGAACCTTGCACTCTTAGTCCAAGGATTCAAACATGCTTTGATCTATGCTTTTCGTAGTGGTGGAAGATTCATTTTTCCTAAGTGCTCTAACTCATTAGGTCCACCTTGTTAGATGCCTCCATCAATGCCATCCGCAACACATTTTCTAAAAATTAGTTTATGATACGTGCTAGATGCCTCACTAGGGCCTCCGTTTATGGAAGGCTTGTAGTGCTGTAAGGCTAATCTTTGTTTGTTTACTAAAAGCTTTCAATTGGACTCATTAACACAAAATAAACTAAGAATCAGTCATTCTAGATTGTCTTCTTTGATGAATTGTTGTACCATAAATAAGTATATGCCACTCATTTCCAGCAAAAACCTTCTTCGGTTTTGTAGGTTTTGGACATGTTCATTGCCGTGTTAGCACGTGGGAGCCTTTCTGAAGTGCACTAAGGTCACGAAGGGCCCTATGTGGAGAGAAAAAGGTTCATGTGCGTTGGATCGCGTAAACTAATTGATTGGTTCTTTGGCACTTACTCTAGTCCAAATCTAGGTTACATCCTAGATTGACAAAAGGATCTATTTCATTGGCTAGAATAATCCTTTTCTCTTAGTGGCCTTCATGGTAACCTGATAGACGTGCCCTCGAGCTCTGCCCTTGATATAAAGAGAGACGTCACTAAAGCGATGGTGGTATTTAAAAAATAATAGAGGTAAAGAAGACAGACCTTATATGATTAGTTAGTGGCATTGGATGAGAAACACACTCATTAGACCAACACTTCCCAACTCTGCAAGAACCAACAGACTTCACCTTGAACATTTCTTTCCTTCAAAGCATCTCCCTCCCAAACTTATAAGGATTAATTCAGTGTCTTTTGGAGGTAATGGAGCTTCTTGTTGGTACTTGTCTTTCTTCCTTTATCCCTTTTAAGACCTCAAGGCAAATATCATTAGCAACGATAGCTGCCCTGCACATTATAATTAAGCTTGGAAACAAATAATCCAGCTGTTGGCTTTCACTTGAGGCATCCAATTTGGATTGGTGCTTGTTGGAGCACTTCAAGTGTGTTTGTAGTCGGGAACTAGCACCACAATATATATGGGGTCCAACCAGAGAGAGAAGCTATAAATTAAATGTCAGTATATGCGTTGAGGACACGTGTGTGTGTGTGTGTGTGTGTGTGTGTGTATGTATGTATGCACACAAGAGCATGCATGACTGAACACTTGATTGAATGTTTACCTAGAATTCTTATTACTTTTGACAGTGTCATCCGCTTTATCTAAAGAGGAACTGTTCAAATACGAGACAATGATATGCACCTATGTCATGAGTCAAGTTTCACCACTATGCATAGGAGCTAGCTAGCTAGCAAGCATATTAAGATAGAAGAAATTAGAATACAGAAAAGCTTGCATGACGAATGATGTGATGGACAAACTTCGATCACAACACTACATCCAAAAGGAAAAATTAGCAAAGACAAAAATATCTATTTGGAAGGAAACATCATAACAAATCTGATGAAACCTTTCACCGGATTTGCCACTTAACAAGGCAAGACGTGACTAGGATAACTAATATGCTTTTGGCGAGCCTCTGATCCACCAACTTAAATGCCTTCTTATACCGACGTATACCTAATTAAGCTTGGTGTGGCTTTGGTAATGCATGTACTTTTAGCTAGCATAAAATATATTCCAACTGGCCATGGCATGTGGCAAACATCCTCAATAAGACTGCTCTTCTCCTAAGCTATTTAAAGACAAATCAAAGATACGGATGCTCTTTAAAAACCAGAAATCTTACAGCTTTAGAATTATACACATAAAGTCTATTTGTTCACTAGCTACCAAATTTTAACTTCTTGCACCTCTCCCTTCGTAACTTAGTCTATAACAAGACAAGCTGCCAAACCTTCGGTCTTTTTCCTCAAAACCCCACAACAAAGGAGATGCCAGCGGCATCCACAAAAGATAATACGAGGCTTGGAGACAAAGTTTCCACACCTCCAAGCTTTTGCAGACTTTAAGAAAGGTAAGCTTGCATTGGTCTCTTCTACCAAGGGTCACCATCCCACCCTTTTCCTTTTCTCCTCCCCCAACCCTCTTTTCATGTGAGACTGCTTGCATGGAAGTAAGCGAATTCTCGGATCGGGAAGCCATACGATCCACACTGTTTGCCAGTCTATCCGACCCGCACATCCATGTCTCTGAGTCCATTTCATCATTTGAAAGTGATCATTGGGGGATCCGAGGTGATGGATCCTACTACTTTATATGATCCTTCAGTTCTAGGGAGAAGGCCAGAGGCGCCAATCCATGTGCTACTCTCTTTCTTCTATATTCTTTGCTCTTTTTTTAAGCTCGAGTTCCACAGGAGGTGGAATAGGACTGGTCAAAAAGGATGAGGAGAGGAAGTAGATGCATGCATGGCATGAAGAATGAGAATGATGATGCTTTTGGTGCATGATGGGTCGTTGTCTTACGAGAGCGTCTCAAGGGAGGAGGGGAAGGCTTTTTGTATCATACGGGGATGATGGAGAGCTGCGGGCAATAGCATTCATCGCTGAGCTACGAAAGCTTTTGGGTGGTGAATCGTTTGCTTAGTTTGTGAGAAACTAGAGAAAGAAAGGTCATCGTGAGAACCAAGTGATGAGGACGTAAGATAAGGAAGCCATTCATCCCGAGGCAAACGGCCAACCATAGTGGACCCTATCATGTTTATGGGGTCCTTTCCTATTGTTTGTGGCTAGCTTTAGCTTTATCCACATTAAATAGTAGGAAATGTGGAACCTCTAATTGCAGTCTCCTAACAAGGCCAGTCTCACGTAGGGCGACGGTGGCAATTCAATTGGTATTGTTTTCGGAAGCTAAAGCATATCTTTTGTGAATGATGGGAGGATTGTAATATCTGAGGGTTATAGCAATTGGTATATGGCTTTTCTATTGCCGAAATGGAGCCAGCTTGCTCACCCTAAGAAATTGAAAGTATGGTCTGGACTGGGCCAGGTCAAAAATAATTAGATGCGGTGTATCATATGTGCCATCCATCATACGATAAATAGTTATACACGGATGCACTATATGCAATATTCGCATGCAACCATCTATTGTGTGATGGATGCACGATGCACTATACCGCATGTACAATAGAGAATTTTTGTGTAGCACAGAATTGGGGATCCATTTGCCATCCACCGGTGAGATGAGATATGTCTGCACGAATCTCCATCCATCAACCACCTTGAGAACGAATCTCAACATGCACATGCACTGGGTAGCGGTGCAACTAAGACTGTCCCTTCTGTAAGGCTTTCATCGGGCAAGATGCATATATAAAACGCAACCGCACTCATCGCACGCAATTGCTTCTGCTATTGTGCTAATAATCAATAGCCAGGTGAACAAGTCTTTGAGATCAGCCAAAGCTAAATCAATATTGTATGCTGGGACTCACAATCACGAAGGCTAAGAGATCGAGTTGTACAAAATTTAGAGCGGTTTCTGATGCACGGTCTTGCAACCCAATGCCAACTAGCAGCTATTAATTGTTATTGTGCTTCAACGTATGGTTCCATAGAGGCTACACTAAAACAAAATGGACCAGAATCAAGAATGAAGGTTCAAACTAGGGAAATGGACGGATCTTATTTGCACTTTCAAGGCCAGCCACCAAAGCAGTTGGACTCCGTCTTTAACATGAAAACCCCATCAAAATCTACACGTACAGTGCTTCATGGAGGGTTAAATAATGGAGAACCATACAAGTACCAATACGGAACAATGGCAGGATGAAGACAACAAGATTCAATCCATTCTAAAGTATTTTAGACATGACCCCGCACATGAAAGCAGCACTTCGCACCTGTCCTGAAAATATACAATAGGAATGTACCGAAAAAATAAGTACCAAAAAAAAAAAATACAATAGGCTCCAGATGGCCTTAGCTCGATCCAGGTCTGGCTGGCCCGTCACATATCTAACTGTCAGGACCACGCACTCAGACCAGCCCAATAAGTTCGCTAGCCCAGGCCCAGGCTTAATGCGAAAAGAGATTTCTCATTATTTAAAAAAAATTAAAAAAATCCCAATCTTCTACCCTTCGCTGCACGACGCCACCGCGTGATCCCCTCCGCCACTCGCTGTCGACGGAACATCCCTTCCAACGCTCGTAGACGCGGCGGTCTCCCCTCCAGCGCTCGCCGTCGCCGCCGCCTTCCAGCTACCTAGGCTTGTCAATCACCACCTGACACCGCCACGCCCTCCCTTTCCCCTCGCGCCGCCGCAACGCAGTCCGGTTACCATCTCTGCGTGCCCGTCGAGAGGGCCCACTCTAAGCCAGGCCGTCCTATAAAGTCCAGGTCCAATAAGATGGCCTGGCCCAGATCCATTAATTCGCATCCATGTAAGTATTAAAGCTCACCAAAGAAAAGAGAAGGGAAACAAAAAAAGACCCAGATAAGAGAGAATTCATTTGCGATTGTTAGTCATAAGAAATTGAAGCTGAGCGTCGTCGGCTCACTGCTGCCAATGCAAGCGGAGGGTTGGGGGCAAGTGGCCGCAGTGGTCAGCGAGAAGATTTAAAGGGAGAGATGCTGCAGGCACCAGGAGAAAGATCTAGAAGTATTTGAAGAATATTTAGAATTTCTTATATTGTTTTCTAAGAACTTATAAAAACCATTCTTTATTGTTTGGACAGCGAGATTTGTTTTTTTTTTGGGGAGGGAAAGGAGGCGTAGTGCTCCGTTGACGGCCAGACTGTTAAAGGAAGTCTTTTAACGCATGATATTACAAGCCCCCAAAATCGAAAAATCTATAAAAGGATTTCATAAAAAAATTATATAATTTTTTTTAAAAAAAAAATATGATGCTGCCAAAGTTGCCCCTCATTGATGCATCTGTTTAAAAATATTTCAACTAATCTAAATGTCTTTGGAGCACCGACAACATCAGCCACCGCCCACCGGAGTGGGTTGCCAATAGGATTGATTAAGAGGGCTTTTCTTGGAAAGAAAAGGGGAGTGTGAATGGTTTTAAATACCTTGTAAATTGGAATATAGTCTGTAGATCTAAACATGAAAGGAAACTTGACATAAAGATTATCAAAAGTATGGACCTGGCACTATTAACCAAATGGATATGGAAATTATTGGTATGTATTAGATTTTTTTAGACAAACTAGATCGGTATCTCTTATTATTCTAAAAAAAAAATTTGGTACAAGAGCACGCAAAAATCTTGTTAAACTTTGTCATATTTGGGAGGATATCTCAAGACCTCCCAACCTTTTGGAATTGCACATCCTTGGGATTGGAGAAAAGTATTCATATCACATTCTAAGAGGATACTTGGGGTTGGTACTATAACTCTTGCCCATCTTTTTAATAACTTATATTCTTATGAACTGAAAGGGAATATAGCTATTGTTTCACAATGAAGAACATGTGAAAATTTCTCTTCAGAGCCTTTTGTCCTAGCTTCAAAAATCTCCCTAGCTTCAAATATCTCGGTTGCAACCATGTTAAATCTTTTTCTCATAGTCAGACCATTACAAATTGCTATCACTGCTATTTGAAAGCTAAGACAACATGCCCCTTTCACGCTTGACTCTTACAATAAATTTTTGAATAATAATGAATTTATTTATTATTTATTATAAAATTTTCTAAAAGTCAATAGTTTGAAGATCAAAATTTTTCTTTAGCTCAGAACAAACTACAAATATCTAAGATTCTTGCCGGAAAGGAATAGATTGTAAATACTAGTTGCCTTCCACGTAAATATATTATATAATCTATTTTTTATATTTTCATTGGGTGCCCATTTATCAAGAGTATATGAATTATTTTAAAAATTTGTCTTAAGATTAGAGGATGACCGTCTAATCTTTATTTTTTATGATTTTATTTTTTTTGAGAAAAATACACATTCAATCACTCTTAAGAACAAATTGTTGGAATCAATGTTTTATCATATTTGCCTCAAGTGAAATAAAAGAATTTGTTTTATTGACAAGCATCTTTCTTTTTTAGCCCTGAAAAGGACCCTTCACTCTTTTTATCTTTGGGAGCATCTGGGGTAGGGCAAAAATGATTAGCTCTCAGCACTCGAGGTGGGAAAATATCATGCAACGCAACGTGGCAACGTGGCGGTCTTTAATTGGCCAAGCTTTTCCGCCAGGATGTGCCCTTGGCGCCGTCGCCAAGTTACTCTCCTCCACCGGCCAGGTGAACCAGTACCAAGTCAATGAGTCGAGTCAATATTTATCAATTCCTACAAGCCATCATCGCGCCCGCTTCCCAGAAAACCGCGATCCAAAGGAGAAAAAAAAGTACAAAAAATGCCATAAAACAAAAACCAACGCCACTAGCGATAACAATTAAGGAATCCATCAGAAAAAAAAAAAAAAAAAAAAATCCACATCCAAGGGCCGTCAGTAGTCCACATGGCACTTCGTGTTCTCAAAGGGTTTGGAGCTTCCGGGCGCCGGAATCTTCACCATGCACTCAATCCGGGTGTTGAAATGCCGGGTCTTGATGAACCAAACCTTCAACCGGATCTTAGCGTCGCCCTTTACCTCCACGTAGAAGAATCCCTCACCCTTGTCCCTCTTAAATGTGGCAGCCGCGGTTCCGAGGGCCGGCGACCGCCCATCGAAGGCCGGGTGCAGCACGGTGGTATTCTTGGTATGCTGGTAGAAGGTGGGGAGTGTGGTGGTGTTTAGCTGCGATCCGTCGTATAAGGCGGTGGCCTCGATGCGGTCGTAGTAGATGCCAATCCTCCGGTTGGGGTTGCGAATGTTGAGGTCGAGGGAGAGGTTGTATTGTAGGGTGGAGTTGTCGGCAGCGAGGTCAAAGCGGGATAGAGAGGCGGTGGTGATGTAGGCCTTGAACCTGTGGGGGCGGAATATGAGCCAGAAGGAGAAGACCGAGAAGCCCACAAATACGATGAGTTTGAACAGGGCTTTACAGAGGCAGCACAACCCACCGCTCGACGTTTCTTGGCCTCGAGAAGCCATTTGGTGAGGTGTGTTTTCTCCTTTTTTTCCTTTTATTTGGTGGTTTTGGGTTGGGGGGGATGGCACGCAGAGAGAGAGAGAGAAGGGAGTGGAGGAGGGGACGTTGGGTTTGGGAAGGGGAGGGATCTAAGGTGGGTTGTCTATTAAAGAGAGGTTTAGGGAAAGGGGAGGGTGTGGGTGAGAGAGAGAGAGAGAGGTTGGGTTTGGGAAGGGGAGGGAGCTAAGGTGGTTAATTTGTCTATAGAGAGGTTCAGGGAAAGGGGAGGGTGAGAGAGGGGATGTTGGGTTTAGGAAGGTTAGTAAGCTAAGGTGGTTTTGACTATAGAGGCGAGAGAGAGTGGTTTAGGGAAAGGGAAGGGTGAGCAGTGAGGAAGCTTCGAATCAAGTTCGAAGCTGTTGTCGTGGAAATGGGCCAAAGCGTGTGGATAACGCGTCAAGACTTGGCTCAATGCTTGATCCTGTCCACATGTAGAAAATACTCGCTCGAGAGTTATCAGCGAGGTTTCACTGAAGTGAAATAAAATATAATAAACTAAAATAAGTTAAAAAATAATAAGAAACAGGTAAAAGGAAAAGAATAAGTTCGGATTGGAACTGCGCTGGTTGGTTGGATCCACTGCCGTCCAAACTTGCCTAATCCGAAGATACGTTACTATTTACCATGGCCCTGTCCGAGATTGCAATCAACTAGTTTTGTTCAAAGAATTGCTCAAAGTTTGCTTTATTTCTTCAGGCGTAGTGTTGACACTTTTGAGAGTGATATAGACGTTTTAACCTCTGGCTTCTCCTCTAAACCAGGTAAGTTGATCGGTGACCCATTACCATTTTGAAGAGATGCTTTCAGGCTTGAAGTTGCTAAATTTGACTGTAGAGCTGATCATGGACCCAGCCTTGAGCTTTGTTAGCATATGAGGTGTTTATGATGGACTGACTCATATTTTGACTTGATTCAAATTAAATTTTTAATTTAATTATTTAAATTTAAAAAAAAATTAAATTTAAAGAATTATTCAATATTAGATAATGATTATCATCTTTATGGTTGAGTTACCGGATATCTTTTAAAAAGGTAGGAAGTTATTCATGGGATTATGAGAGTTTTTCATAATCTTCGCTTCCCTTTCTTCGAGAAAAAATATAGAGCTCTGAGAGTGGATTTGGATGTACTTATTGTAGAAAACACACAAGATTCAACTCGTGATCTTGTATAATATCATTCGGATTTATGCTTGTGGTGAAAAAGAAGAAGCTAATCAACCGGGAGCTAGAACAATCTTGGGAGTTAGATTCCGCTACAATCTTTAAGTTTGTGTTAAGAAAAAAACTTCTTAACAACTTCTTTTATTGGTATCATAGCTTAATTTGCTTCTATGTTTGACCAATCTCGCTTCTAAGACCGCTAGATCTCCCCAAAAATCTTTAAGAACCCTGTATTTTGGCCTGATCCTTCTAAAATGGCGTGTAGACCTGACAAAATTCATGCGTAGGGGATTGCCTGGGCTTGGGCCGTGCTTGGGTTTGCGGTTGCCTGGGATTGGGCTGTGCCTGGGTGCGTGGTTGGTTGGGCTCGGGCCGCTCTTGCGCACATGGTAGTCTGGGCTCAGGCTGTACCTATGCATGCCCGCTTGGGCCCAAGTCGAGCCTGCACACATGGCAGCTTGGGCTCGGGCCGTGCCTGTGTGCGCACCTGCCTAGGCCTAGGCCGAGCCGATGCACGTGCCCGCCTGTGCTCGGGCCAGGCACCTAGGCTTGGGCCGCACCTGTGCACGTGCCTGACTGGACCTGGACCTTGTCTCCACGAGCTTGCTGAACCTTTTTTTTTTGTTTTTTCAGAAAGATTGCTCTCTCTATTTTTTTAATGGTATAATTTTTATAGATTCTCGAAGAAATCAGATCTAGGATTTCAGGGCTAGATGTTAAAATTTTTTCAAGATTAGACTAAAATTAATCAAAATTAATTTTTAATATCAGAGAATATCCTAAATCTAACTAATTATATAATTATGACATGATATTAAATTAAAAATTAAATATAAGGAATAAAACGTGTTGATCATATGAACATGCATCTACACAACATCTAATGCAGGTTTGTAAAATAGATCAGACCTATGCAAGTTAGACGTTCTAACTTGCTGATCTAGGCTTGAGGATGATGTTGCGAGCTGCACATGCATTCGACCTCTAGGAGTCGTCCACACGAGCCCACGAACCATGATAAGAAGTCCTACGCAGGAAATAAGCAAAGTATTCTAGTACTGTGTTGATCCTTCTTTGACGATCGATTCGATGCTTTCTTCTTCTGGATTTGAACTCTTTCAAAGATAAGAAGAAGGAGGAGAGATTACAGATCTGAGACACTCTCAAATAATCTCAAAAGGAGGAGGAAAAGAGATGAACAAGACAATCCTAGAAGAAGACCTTCTTCTTCTTCTCTGTTCTCTCACCTAGACACAGATTAGTATCTATAAAATCCCCATACCCCAATACTCTCTCCCTGATTTTCATCCATCCCAAAGATCTCTCAATGGTCTGAAATATATCCAAAAATCAGTCCAAAATTCATCTTATATAGAGAGATATAGAGGAGTCCTTATTAGGTCAAACTCTTAGACTAGGAAAGATTAAAATAGGCAACTAATTGGGATGCTTAAAACTTGACGCCCCTCCTTTCTTTTTGGCATGGACCACCAACAATTATCACACAAAACTCCCTCTTTTTCATGGAACAAAAAGAGAGAAAATAGGGAGAGGAGGGCGGCATGCATGGGAGGAGTTTTTGTTTCCTAAAACTCTATCCAAAGGAAAGTTCAAATCAAATTCAAACTTCCTCCTTTGACTAGATCCACAACTAATTGCCATAAGAGAAATAGAGGAGAGGAGTGTGCATGCGTGAAGACCAGAGAGAGGGGGTTTTTGTTGCACAAAATAGAGAGAGTGGGCATGGGGGGCATGGGATATAGGTGGTGCAAGATAAATGGATCCCATTCTTATTAGGATTCCATATTTGACTTGGTTAAACATGGTTTCTCAAACTAAATCAAATCAGGATTAATTCAATCCAATTAAATTAGATCCTAAACTAATTAAGAACTTAATTAAATTAGATTAGATTAGATTTAATTTTAATTTAATTTTTTAATCAAATTAAAAAATTAGGTTGATCCAAGTCTTTGTTGAATTAGGACTAGTTCTTTCTTGCACTTGGCTTATCCAATAAATCAATTAGACTTGATCCAATCAAGCTCAAACTAAATCTAATTAAATTATATTTAATTAAACTTAATCTCAACCCTCTAGCTTAATCAAATTAAGTCAATTAGCAATCTAATTACTAATCGATCCTCCTGCAATACTTGTACTAGATTAAATACCAATCGTATTGATCGTTTAATCCTCAAACGATTTTTAATCATTGATCAACTATCTGATCAGATTATGAGTTCTAATGTATATGACCTCATAGGTCCAAATCTAAGTTGATAATATAGGAATAAATTTTTGTACCAATCAAAATAATCATCTAGCAATGATACTCGATGGCCGAATAGGTCAAATGTGTAGAACAATATCTTTAGAATTTATGTGGATATAGTTTTCATATAATTCATTTTCTTAACCAAAATGCTCGTAGGATATCTTAGAATTTAACTATTAACTCTAATTAGATTGTCTATATTATATTTTAAAATACCAAATCCATCTTATGGATTATCCTGACCAAGATTTTGTTATATTGAAATATAGTGATACATTCTTCTCTAACTCTTGGAGTGGTCAATTCTATCTTGATCACACATTGACTTCGCAAGTACTTGACTGTGCCCAGAAGTCTTTGGTTACTAAATTAGAAATTCAGTTAGTTCGATACCAAAGTACAATGAGTTACTTGCAAGTTACTGAGGTAATTTTAGGTCTAAGGGACACTTATACCTATATTCCATCAGAAATATTCTCGATAGTAGAATGCTTTGGAGTTGATCACGTTCAGTGATGATGTATCCCTACATCTCACCTATATACCATATCAGTATCTCTACACTTCTTGGTTAAGAGGACAACCAACTAATATGGCATACAGTGATTTATGCTCGATAGATGCTGTCGTTCTTATTAATAGCCTATTATTTGATCGTGAACAGTTTTAAGGACTAATCATTAAATTCTCTATTTATTGAACCTAAATAATCTTAAGAACTTTATCACAATAATGAAGTTCGTTAGAAGATGAAAACTTATGATAAAAATATTAAAAATATATTTTATTAATTAATAAATTAATTATAATTATAATATAGCTCAATCATCAATAGACTGACGATTGGCTTTAGAACATATTTTCCAATAATACCATCATAAGCTATGAAAATGACACTTTCCTATTATTTATGATTTCATTTGTCTTATCTCATGCTTATTTTTGCATGTAATTTTTTTTGAATAAACATGAATAAATATTATGATATGTTTTCATGCTAGATCTAATATGAGATACATGCATGATGTATATTAATTTTGTATGTTAATATGATGGTATAATATTATACATGTTTCACTACTATAGAACAAGACTACGACAACAGTTGATAACCACTATCGTAGTCTAAAAAATCACGATCATAGGCTATGATAGCGGTTAGCTAATTGCTGCCACCGTAGCCATCACCGTAGGTCTATGATAGTGGTTATTACTGCCGTTATGCCAACCACTTTCATAGATAGCTTATGACAGTAGTTACTAAATCGCTGTAATAGATCGATCTATAGCAATGATGTTGTAACCATTGCTATAGTTTGACTTATGGCAATAATTTTTTAACCATTGTTATAGCTTTCTATGGTAGCGGTTACAGAATCGCTGCTATAAATCTATGACAGTAATTTCGTAACCGCTGCCATAGGTTAAACTATCACAGCGGTTATGAAACCATTGCTATAGATTTCATACAGTGGTTGGCATGAAGCTTATAACAGCAGTTGGCATGCCTATAATAGCGATTTTACAATTGCTACTGTAGCTTTTGAATAATAAAAAAATATAAATTTTTTAATTTTTTAATTTTTTAATTATTAAATATAGTTAAATAATATAAGAAAATATTATAAATATAAGAATATTTATGAAATGCTCAAATTTTATTATTAAATAAAATTTATTATAATATTTTTTTTAAAAAATATACATTAAAAATTTTTTAAATCTACATCGTCGTCGTCACTGAGAGATGGAGCACGAGCTGGAGACGAAGCTGGAGGGATTTGAGCTAGAGGGGCTGGAGTTGTAGGAGCTGGAGCTGGAATGTCAGCTAACATATCCTCAAGAGCCATGAAGTCAACTCCAAAATATGTGTTGAGCTTCATCATCATGGTGCTCAGAATATCCTCCAGATGAGATGTGCACTCCTCAGCATGAGCAACTTACGTCATAGCCTGATCTGCCCGCATCGTAGCTTAAGCTACCTGCACCAATGCCTCCTCAAGCTACTCCTGACTGATGATATTGGAAGCATGTGAAGAGATGCTCGATCCAAATTAGTAGCTCGTCAGCATATGTCTAGGTCTGCATCGGATCCTTCCAAAGTGCTCAGGCTCCAAAATTTGAAACAAATAGTCATGGAGGCCAGAGGTGTCAGGGCCCTCGCTCACGAGCACATCTAACTACTCCTGTAATTATAAATTTAAATAAAATTTTATAAAAAAAATTATAGTACTAAATATACTAATATATTTATTACTTACAAAAATTTTTTCGATTATGACATTCATCGACATGCCCTTCTTGTTCGTACAATTGGATTGAAAGATCTCACTATAGCTAGACATTATCCCATCTCTTATTAGCTATAATAATAGATTAGTTTGTTAAAAATATAAAAAATATTAATTTAATTTATCTAATAAAATTTAGAATTCATTATCTTTCTATGCATATGACTGACCATAGACTCATGGTCGAGAGTGTGCATATACTTCTGAGCTGCTCGATTCTTCCAATTCTGATAGGAGGTAGCCTAGCAAGTATTCAAATAAATAATAAGTATTTAAAAAATATTTAAATATAATTTTAAGTATATTAAAAAAATTAAAAGTTAGAAATTAAATCTCGAACTTCTTGCTCCTCCAACGTCTAACCATCCCTTCTTACTGACTCAGGGGACAGTCCTAAATCCAGAAAACAAGCTCCTTCAGAGTGTCCCATCAATGCTCGAGCCATCCTATGTAGAGCTTGATCTTGTAGTTCTGGTATAACTCTCCAATCTTCTTTAGTCGGGCATCTCGAGGCCTCTCGTGATCTGAAAAGTCGTACATCTTCTGCATAAAGTTATCAAAAGTTAGTTACAAAATTATATGAATAAAATATAATATAAAAATATCAAATATAAAAATATAAATAAGATATACTTATCCATGTCTCCTTTCATACTCGGTCCCTAATACCAGTGTCCATTAATCACCAGTCTATGGGCAGTATCGAAATAATGTTAGACCGCCTCACAAGCACTCCAAAAAAAATGCATCTCTCATGTGGTCTCCTCTACTGGCCTTCCCTTCACATCGTAGTCCACCATCATTTGATGCTGGCAGTTCCACATATACGATATGCATGTGGGATCATGAAATACCTTATGCACCTGCAATAAAAATATATCATGCAAATATATAAGAGTGACAATAATTATATAAATAAATAAATAAATGATATAATAAAAATGTACACTCATTAGCCATGGGATCGTGCGATGTGGATGCCAGTAGAGACTCATCAATGGATGGAGCATGTGTTGGAGATGTGGCTGACGGTGGAGGCTCAGATATCAGTAGAGTAGATGTTAGCAGAGGAGTAGATGCCGATGGTCCCTATGTAGCCAATGCGGACGTGGATGGAGTATGCTCCATCTATGTCTCAGATGCGGAGCTTCGCATAACTCGTTGAGATACGAGAGTGAAAGCTAGATGGCATTTCGATGCCATCATCATCTACAACATTAATGAACATTAATCAATATAAAATATTGAACAATAATATTAGTAGAAAATCAATAAATAGATTCTAATATTTATATCAGAATGTTGAAGTCATTACTTGATGGTATCTACAATATAGACATCACCATCATTTCTGATAAATATCATTTTCAGATATGCAATAAATACATTCTATCATCAACTAATAGGTAAGGATAAGTTCTATCTCATTCAGGAATTGCACTAATTTTATAGGTTCTATTCATGCAAAAATTCATCTCGAGGTCGGGTTGGCTAGAGTTATGCGGTGGCGGTAAGCCGACGGCGACGGAATGAAGGTGACCATATCTGCAAGAAAAGTTCTTAATCAGAATTAGCTCCAGTGGGGATCCTTCGATGCTCAAGTTAGTTTTTTATTCAACAGAAGGAAGAAGATGAGCATTTGGGAGACAAGAAATTGCATACCTTGGGGTTTCTCTTTTTTTTTTCTTTTATAGAATGGTCCGAAGTTTGTTAGGATGGATTGTGGATTGTTAGTCATAGGAGAGTAGTGAATTATCAGAGATATTTTGTTTATCCACTAAAATATTTTCAAAATCATATCAAGTATTGTCCCCTCTAGCATGTGGGAGGGGAGAACCGTCTCTTCATTATATGAGTTGACAACCTGAGTCAAGAGTGGAGACTTTAGCTCTTCAATTAGGACTTCAGTCTTTTCAAGTTTGGCTTGAATTAGGATCTCTGTCTCAGTCTTCAATGACCTTCAATTCAATCTTCAGAAAATCTTGGCTTCCACCTCTTGATAACTTCAAGTTTGGCTTGAGATAGGACCTCGGTCTTAGTCTTCTGAAGATCTTCAATCAGCCTACATTGTGACCCAGGCCTTCATCCCTTAATGACCTCAAGCTTGGTCTAAAATAGGATCTCGACCATAGCCTTTCGAAGATCTTCAATCAGCCTACATTGTGACCCAAGCCTCATCTTTTGATGAGCTCAAGCTCGGCCTGAAATAGGACCTCGACTACAGTCTTTCGAAGATCTTCAATTCTCAAGCTCGATCTGAAATAGGATCTTAGTCTCAGCCTTCTGAAGACCTTCAATTAGCCCATATTATCACTTTGACTTCCATCTTTTTATGACTTCAAGTTCAGCTTGAGATAGAACCTCGACCTCAGTCTTCTGAAGATCTTCAATCAGCCTGCATTGTGATCTAGACCTTTATCCCTTGATGACCTCAAACTCAGCCTAAAATAGAACCTCGGCTATAGCCTTTCGAAGATCTCCAATCAGCCTACATTGTAACCCAGACCTTCATCTTTTGATGAGCTCAAGATTGGCTTGAAATAGAACCTCGACCACAGCCTTCCAAAGACCTTTAATCAGCCTGCATTATGATCCAGGTCTTCATCCCTTGATGACCTCAAGCTTGGCTTGAAATAGGATCTCAACCATAGCCTTCCAAAGATCTTCAATCAGTCTATATTGTGATCCAGGCCTTCATCTTTTGATGAGCTCAAGCTCGGCTTGAAATAGGACTTTGGCTATAGCCTTTCAAAGACCTTCAATTAGCCTACATTATGACCCAAGCCTTCATCTTTTGATAAGCTCAAGCTCAGTTTGAAATAGAACCTCGACCATAGCCTTTCAAAGACCTTCAATCCTCAAGCTCAGTCTGAAATAGGATCTTGATCTCAGCCTTTTGATGATCTTCAATTAGCCCATATTATCACTTCGACTTTCATCTTTTGGTGACTTTAAGTTTGGCTTGAGATAGGACCATGGCCTTAGCCTTTTGAAGATCTTCAATCAGTCTGCATTATGATCCAGGTCTTTCAAAGATCTTTAATCAGCATTTCAAAGATCTATGGTCCTATCTTGAAATAGGACCTCGACCATAGCCTTTCAAAGATCTTTAATCAGCCTACATTATGATCCAGAACTTCATCCCTTGATGACCTTAAGCTCAGCCTGAAATAAGACCTCGACCATAGCCTTCTGAACATCTTTAATTAGCCTATATTATGATCCAAACCTTTATCTTTTGATGAGCTCAAGCTTGGCTTGAAATAGGACCTCGGTCATAGCCTTCTTAAGACCTTCAATAAGCTTGCATTGTGACCTAGGCCTTCATCCCTTGATGACCTCAAGCTCGGCCCAAAATAGGATCTCGACCACAGCCTTCCGAAGATCTTCAATTAGCCTACATTGTGACCCAGGCCTTCATCTTTTGATAAGCTCAAGCTTGATCTGAAATAGGATCTCGGCTATAGCCTTCCAAAGATCTTCAATTAGCCTACATTGTGACCCAGGCCTTCATCTTTTGATGAGCTCAAGCTCGATTTGAAATAGGATCTTGGCCACAGTCTTTCGAAGATCTTTAATCTTCAAGCTCGGCCTAAAATAGGATTTCGACATCAACCTTCTGAAGATCTTCAATTAGCCTATATTATCACTTTGGCTTTCATCTTTTGGTGACTTCAAGTTTGGCCTTAAAATAGGATCTCGACCTTAGCTTTCTGAAGACTTTCAATCAGCCAACATTCTCATATTTTCAGTAGGCACAAAAAGTTTCTCTCAACAATAGGCCCCCTACTTTTGAGTCCGAAACTTGCTTCGGATGAAGGGAAAGTATAGTAAATCAGACTTGCCTGAAGACATGTCCTTTTTTATCATTTAGACTTAGAATCTTCAATATTTCTTATTGAAACTATTCGAAGGTCTTTCAAGTTTTATCCTCAACTTTTTGAGCTTAGATTTCTATTGATCTTTGCTTTCTAAGTTTCGGATTTCTACGCATGTTGACATTCTTAGCTTGGATTTCTGTAGATCTTGATATTTAACCTCGGATCTGAAAATCAAAGGCCTGCACATCCCTCGTAAGGGTCAGATAAGATCCTTCTTCTATTCCTAATATGGTTGATTTTTATTCTTTGTTAGGATGAGGTCCTCCTATCCCTAACAAAGTCGTAAGGGAACAAAAAGCCATTGAAAAGGCCTCTCCCCTTCTCCTATCTTAAACAATCGAAGGTCTTCGAGGGACACAAAAAGGATGGTTGAAAGGGCCTCTCCCCTCCTCCTATTTTAAGTAATCGAAGATCTTCTAGGGATACAAAAGGGATCATTAAAAGGACCTCTCCCCTCCTTCTATCTTAAACAACCGGAGGTCTTCTAGGGGCACAAAAAGGACATCGAAAGGATCTCTTCCCTCCTTCTATTTTAAATAACCAAAAGTCTTCTAGGGGTACAAAAGGGCTGTTGAAAGAGCCTCTCTCCTCCTCCTATCTTAAATAATTGGAGGTCTTCTAGGGGCACAAAAGGATCGTTAAAGGATCTCTCCCCTCCCTATCTTAAACAATCGAAGGACTTCTAGGAGCACAAAAGGATCGTTGAAAGGACCTCTTCCCTCCTCCTGTCTTAAATAATCGGAGGTCTTCTAGGGGCACAAAAGGATTGTTGAAAAGGCCTCTTTCCTCCTATCTTAAATAACCAAAAATCTTCATCATTCGCATTAGGACGAGGTCCTTCTATTTTTGATACGGTCGATGTTCCTATTCTCCTATCAGGATGAGGTTCTCCTCCTATTTTTGATGAGGTTGGCCTTCCTTTGTTAGGACGAGGTCCTCCTTTTATCCCTAACAAAGGCTATAGAAGCACAAAAAGATCGTTGAAAGGGTCTCTCCCCTTCTCCTTTCTTAAATAATCGAAGGTTTTTTTTGGTTGATGTTCTTGTTAAGTCTGCTTCCTTGATCTTGATTTTTTCTTGGCTTGAATTTGGATTTGATAGTTCAGCCTTGGTCGCGATTCTAACTTTGGCTTGATTGTGATTTTAACTTAAGCTTGGTTGCGATTTTAACTTCAACTTATCCTTGATTCTAACCTTAGCTTGTCCTTGAATTTGACCTCAGCTTGGCTTAGGCATTAACCTTGGATTGATCTTTTAGTGAGCTCAGCTTACTGAGGTTGGGTTCCTGTTGGCCTTGGATTTATATGATCTTTATCTCAGACTTGTTTTGCTTGCATCTTGGATCGGTCTGGATTCTAACTTTAGCTTTAGTTTTAATTTTTTGAACTTAGTCTTAATTGGCTTTGGGTTCGGCCATAATTTTGGTGTCCTATAGCCCTGCAAGAAAGAAAAAGAAAAGAAAAATAATAATGGACAGAAGTTTGAAAGTCTTTTACCATGAGTTCTTTATTTAGGAGATCTCGGGTTCTGTTTAACCATCCTGATTCATATCAGATTTTGTTTTCTTCTTCTTTCTCTTCTTCTCTCTCTCTTTTTTTTGTATTAACTTGGCTTCGATGGATGAAATTTATAGGACCCTATGTCGAGATTGTAGCATTTTCTGGGTGGCTCGGGGGTTGCTCCAAGTGAGCTCTGGTGCAGTGTGATACAAGATTCATATGGGAGGACTCCGAAAAAGATTGAACGAATGCACATGCAGGAGACTTTGATCGCAGAGCGCATGAATCTCGATGCATGGGGGGACATCAGTCATGTTGGGAGTGCTCAAGCCTTGTGAGGATTTCAGCACCATATGCATGAGAACTTCATGGGCCACTTGGTGGCGAGTTCAGTTGCGCTAGAGGTGCACAGACCTTAGCACCGCTGTGGCAGATTTGTCTGCACTTGGATGCACAAGGGAGAGGGTCAGCATCATTGAGAGGACTTTAGTCGTGCTTGGATATGCGGGAAAGAAGATCAGCAAGGAGAAAGAGGATTGGCTGGCTGGTCTCTCCCTTTCTTCTCTTCTTATTCTTTTTTTCTTTTTTATTTATTTATTTATTTTTGGAGATTGACGTTGTCGACATTGTTATGGAGGACCTCGGGGCCACTGCGGGTTGCTGCAATGGGTTCGAATGCACTTGGGCGTAGGGGAAGAAGGTTGGAACCACCGGGATTGGGTGGGAGAAGAAGATCAGAGCCATTATAGGCCACGCCCGGGACTGCGGGGGAGGAAAAGGTTGGCAACGCTGCGACGGATTCGAGCCATGCCCAGGACTGCGGAAGAAGAAAATCAATGGTGCTATGACTGGCTCCAGCTACCGTTCGAAACTGCAAAGAAGGGGATCGGCGCGTAGGAAAGAGATTGGCTAGACTGGAGGTCGTGCGGCATGCACGGGTGAGAGAGGAGATCTGTGGATGGAGGGGAGATTGGTCAGAGATGCGATGGGCATGGGCAAGAGAGGAGATCTATGAGGGGTTGCTTGAGCTCAGCCTGGGAACGAGAAGATCGGATGGTCGCCATGAGTTCGGAGGAGGTCGGAAGGGCGCCATGGGTTCGTAGGAGGTCGGAGGGATGCAGCGAGTTCGGAGGAGGTTGGAGGGATGCGGTGAGTTCGAAGGAGCTCGAAGGGATGTGGCGAGTTTGGAGGAGGCCAGAGGGATGTGGCGAGTTCGGAGGAGGTCGGTCGGACGACTGCAATGGGCATAGGGAAGGTCGTCGGATGCACGGAGTGGAAATCGATCGAACGTCGGACGCCTGAGATAAGATTGTCAGACTAGCGCTGTGAGTCGCGATGGCAATCAATGACGAATGAAGGGAAATCCTAATTTCCGGTCCAGGTTCGTCCAGATCTGATTAGATCAAGAGATATATTTCAAAAATTTTCTCTTAATCTCAATCAGATCTTGATATATTTCAGATCTGATTCTTATTATTTTAATAAATAAAATAAAATAAGATAAATTAAATCAAATTTAATTTACCTGATTTGGGTAATCCTATTACCCTGTAGATGATCCTGATTGCAGCGGAAGGTTCTGGATCTTAGCCACGCAAGCGCCTGGCCTCTACCGGTATCCACTCGGGTTGGATCTGGAGATCCTCTTCTTCTCTATCACACCTCCAAAAATCAGATCTGGATCTGATCTGGAGGATCTTCAAAACTCTTTTGAAGATCTGCAGTCGTCCTTTTGCAGCAGCGCAGCCTTCTTGCTTTTGATCGCCTTTCCTTGATCTGAATCGCACCAACCTAAAGTCCAAAACACTTTTGGACGTGGAGAGCAAGGGGAGAAGAAGACTATGGCATGGAGAGAAGGAGGGGAGAGGCAGCCTTGGGGCGTGGGGTTTCTCAATTGCATTCACTTAATTAGGGTTGGGCGCAGGGTCTTATTTATAGACCTCTTGTGATCCAACTCCTCTTCCTCTCAACCAATCACAACCCTTTGTGAAATCAGATCTAAATCTGATTGGTTGGAATAGAGACCCCTGGATCCTCCTTAGAGGGCGCCTAAGACCAGTCAAACTGGATTCTTAGTAGAACTCTGATTGGAATCCAAAAGGGAGGTGGAGTCCTTGTCCAACAAGGACTCCTAGGCGCCTCCTACTTGGGCTCACGCCACCCTTGGCGTGCGCCCTTCTCCTTGCCAGGTTCTGGCAGGGGGACAGGCCCCCACCAGCTCTCCAATAGGTGCATGACATGTGGTCAAAAGTCAAAGGGTCAATGGTCAACGTTTGACCAGTCAAAGGTAGACTTTTGACCAAAGTCAAAGAACAAGAAATGGCAGGTGACCAAAAATGGCAGGTAATGTCTTACAAATAAGACAACCTATTCTGACTTGGACAACCTCCAGTCAGACCATATGAAGGCCTCTGATTGAGCACAAACTCCTTTGGCTCAGTCAGGACAACTTATTTATGATAGTAAAAGAAGAACGTTAGGTTCAATCGAGTGCTAGCACGATTTCCTTGAACCTAATTGAATCTCATTCAGATCAATTGAACTAGATCAGTTCAATTGATGATCACCAGATTCAAACCCTTGTTTGTGTGACCCAGTTAGGTTCAGTTCTGTATGGTAATGGGATATGTCATGATCTCTATCATAGACATCATCGAAACTCCTTTCGATGGATCAGAACTCTTCTGATTCGAACAGCTAGAATGATCGATCATCTAAATCATTCTAATTGCTCCCAAAATCCACCAGTGACACCTAGCAGTATATGGTGGCAACCCATCAGAGCTGAATGCGAACCTCTTGGTGCAGCTACCTGTGTGATTAAGTTCTTCTATCTTGAGCCCCGATCAGATTAGGGTTAAGGTGAACTCGTCAAACCCTAGTCTCTGTCATATGATGTAATCATTCGATTCGAGTCCAATGTGAAAATCTAAATAGAAACTCTTTCTATTATTTCACTCTACCATGGCCATGGATTTCTGGACTTGATTCTCATGATCATCATAGGGCTACTCCTCTACCACCGAGGTAGATAGATCCCATCTTGATGCAATCCAGTTCCTACAATGAACATGCTATAGCCAACATACACCTCAGGGTTCCATATGGCTAGGAGACCGAGTAATGGTGTAGTCAAACTATAACACCCTCAAGGTGAACTGCCGATGCATCTCAGGTCAAAGAACCAGACACACTACTGCAGCATCGAGTCAGTCATTGACGAGAAGGTAGACTTCCCTAATGACTACTCGAGGTGGTCACGCTCAGTGCCCTCGTTCTCTAACGAGTACCTGTACTCTCGCTCCGGTGTCTCCACACCGTAGACTCAAGACTCATCTACTAAAGAGAAGCGATCGTACACCAACCTTCCGGATCAATCACCATCCTCGTGATGATCCTATGGTCGGGAGCTGTTTATGAGTTAATAATGATTATTCATGTCTTAAATTTTCAACTCTTGAAAATATGAATTATCATTACCATTAACTCAAAGGATGTATCACAGACACTAAATACACATGTGTGATAGAAAATAACCCATTTCATTAATTATAGTCAAAATTATAATTTTGCCCCTAGAAGTGTATTACAAGTGTCAGCCAATTCTGGCTTCTAGGGCACATATATCTAACAATCTCCCACTTGTCCTAAAGCCAATTGGCTACAAGTCTAAGTCCCATCTTCTCAAGGTGGGCTTCGATCTTCTGCTGGCCCAACGGCTTTGTAAGTGGGTCTGCCACATTATCTGCGGAGTTGACTCTCTTGACCTCAACGTAACCTTTCTCAAGGTAATCGCGGATGAGATGATATCGCCGCTCAATGTGCTTGGACTTCTGGTGAGACCTCGGCTCCTTAGCAAGGGCTATGGCGCCATTGTTGTCGCAGTAAAGAGGAATGGCATCTGATGGCATTACTCCAATTTCTGCAGCAAACTTCTTGTACCAGAATGCTTCCTTTGCAGCCTCTGATGCAGCTATATATTCTGCTTCCATGGTGGAATCTGCTATCACAGTTTGCTTGGAACTCTTCCAGCTGACAGCTCCACCATTGCACACAAACAGACTTCCAGATGTCGACTTTCGATCATCTATATCGGACATGAAGTCCGAGTCTGTGTATCCCTTGAACTTGGAGTTCTCCATTACCAAAGACCAACATCATATCCTTAGTTCTTCTCAAGTACTTAAGGATACATTTCACAGAAGTCCAGTGTTCTTCACCTGGATTTGACTGATATCTGCTTGTGACACTCACAGCATGGGCTATATCAGGTCGTGTACATAGCATGGCATACATGAGGCTCCCTATTGCAGAAGCATAAGGGATCTTGCTCATGCGTTCTATTTCCTCAGGTGTGCTGGGGCACATCTTCTTGGAAAGATGAATACCATGTCTGAAGGGTATTAATCCCCTCTTAGAGTTTTCCATACTAAACCTCTTTAGTACTTCCTCTATGTACATCTTCTGTGAAAGTCCTAGCATCCTATTCGGTCTATCCCTATAGACCTTAATTCCTAGAATAAAGGATGCTTCACCTAGGTCTTTCATGGAGAATTCCTTGGACAACCACATCTTGACTGATGTCAACATGGGAATATCATTCCCAATAAGGAGGATGTCATCCACGTACAATACGAGGAAGACAACAGCGCTCCCACTGACCCTTTTGAAAACACATGGTTCCTCTTCATTTTTGATGAAACCAAACTTTTTGATCACATCATTGAAACGAGTGTTCCAGCTCCGAGATGCTTGCTTAAGTCCATATATGGACCTTTGCAGCTTGCAAACCTTGTGATCAGTATCACTGGATGTGAAACCTAGCGGCTGTTCCATATAGATATCTTCCTCAAGATATCCATTTAGGAATGCCGTTTTCACGTCCATTTGCCATATTTCATAATCGAAATAGGCTGCAACAGCAAGCAATGCGCGGATGGATTTTAGCATAGCTACCGGGGAAAAGGTATCCTGATAGTCAATGCCTTCACGTTGACTATAACCTTTTGCCACCAGTCTAGCCTTGAATGTCTCCACATTCCCATCTGCACCAATCTTTCTCTTGAAGATCCATTTACACCCAATAGGTACTATACCTTCTGGTGGATCTACCAAGGTCCAGACTTGGTTTGAGTGCATCGAGTCGATCTCTGACTTCATTGCCTCAAGCCATTTCTCGGAGTCGATATCTGATATCGCCTCGTTGTAGGTTTTGGGATCATCACCATGAGCACCATTACCTATGAGGAACATTTCCTCTACATCCTCTGAAATAATACCTAAGTATCTTTCAGGGGGACGGGAAACTCTTTCCGATCTACGAGGTGGAGGAGGTAGTGTTCTTATTGGCTCAACCTGATTTGGTTCCACTTGGTCCTTAGCTCTTTCTGCTTGTGAGACTTTCTCATCAAGCTTAATCTGCTTTCCAATGCCACTATCTTGAATAAACTATTTTTCAAGAAATATGGCATGTCGACTCACAATCACATTGTGGTCTTCTGGAATGTAGAAATAGTATCCTAATGACTCTTTAGGATATCCTATGAATCGAGCTCTAAAGGACCTAAACTCTAACTTGTCCGCTTGTTGTCTTTTGACATAAGCCGGACAACCCCAAATTCTGAGATGACTCAGACTTGGTTTCTTACCGTGCCATATCTCATACGGTGTGGTAGGAACGGTTTTAGAGGGAACCCTATTCAGTAAATAGATTGAAGTTAATAATGAATGTCCCCAAAGAAAATCTGGGAGGTCTGTGAAGCTCATCATGGATCGAACCATATCCAATAGAGTCCGATTTCTCCGTTCTGAAACCCCGTTGAGTTGAGGTGTTCCTGGTGGAGTCCATTGAGAGACTATGCCATTTTCCTTAAGATAGTCTAGGAATTCCCGGCTAAGGTATTCACCTCCTCGATCTGATCGAAGAACCTTAATGGGTTTTCCAGTTTGTTTTTCTACTTCATGTCTGAATTCTTTGAACTTTTCAAAAGCTTCAGACTTATGTCTCATAAGATACACATACCCATACCTAGACAGATCATCGGTAAAGGTAATGAAGTAGACAAAATTGCCTCTAGCCGGCACATCGAATGGGCCGCACACATCAGTATGTACTAGGGCAAGGAGATCTGTGGCCCTCTCCCCATGTCCAACAAAAGGGAGTTTAGTCATTTTGCCTTGAAGACAAGATTCACAAGTTGGATATGACTCAAAAGTCAATGGACTCAATAGCCCATTTTTCTCCAATTTGTTAATCCTATCTTCTGCTATATGACCTAATCTCAGGTGCCATAGATATCTGTCGTTTGGACTATCCCTAGGTCGTTTGGCATTCACGTTTTGCTCGATAGTTAAAACAGGTACATCAATATGCAACTGATAAAGACCATTAACAAGGAAACCATTTGCAATTTTATTTCTTTCATAAAGAATGTTACAATGGTCCTTAAAGAAGGTGATCACATAACCTTCTTGTGCTAAGCATGAAACAGAAATCAAATTCCTGCTAGCTGCAGGCACATAATAACAGTCTTTTAAAACTAAGTCTAAACCAGATGGTAATCGCAGAGGGTATGTTCCCACGGCTACTGCAGCAACTCTTGCTCCATTACCGACGCGTAGGATCATGTCTCCATCCCTCAGCCTCCTGCTATCCTCAAGACCCTGCATAGAAGTGCACAGATGAGCACTAGAACCAGAGTCAAGCACCCAACTGGATGCAGAAGAAACCGTAAGGTTAGACTCAATAACGAGCATACCTCCAGAAGGACCTTCCTTCTTGTTCTTTAGGGTGGCCAGGTAAGTAGGGCAGTTCCGCTTCCAATGGCCGTCGCTGTTGCAATGGAAACACTTTCCTTTGCCATCGACCTTCTTCTTCGGTTCTGCCTTCTTCTTCTTTGATCCTTCCACCTTTTGCTTTTTCACAGACTTCTTTTTCTTTCCATAAGACTTTCTTTTGGAAGAAGTCCGTTCCATAGCAAGAACTGAGCCTTTAGAACCTTTCATAGAAAGCTCAGCGGTAACCAGCATATTCATCAACTCGGCCAAGGAATTTTGAAGTTTATGCATGTGGTAATTCATGATGAATTGCCCATATGCATCAGTCAAGGATTGCAGAATAATATCGTTCTGCAAGTCCAAGTCCAACTTCACACCGAGCTTCTCAAGCTCTTCCATGTCCTTGATCATTGTCAGACAGTGATCTTGGACTGACTGCCCATCACGCATCTTAGCCTTAAAAAGTCATTTTCGTGACTTGATATTTGGCTGCGCGACTCTGTTCACCAAACATCTCCTGCAGGTGAGCCAACATTTGGCGAGCAGTCCCGATATCTTCATGTTGGCGCTGGAGCTCATCAGACATCGAGCCCAACATGTAGTATCTGGCCTTATTGTCTTCGTCAATCCATTTTTCCAGAGACGCTCTCTGTTCAGTGGATGGACGAGCTGGTAAGGTGGGAGGGTCCTGGTCCAAAACATGTGTTAACTTCTCTGAACCCAAAACAATTTTGTAGTTCCTGAGCCAATCTTTATAATTGGGTCCAGTCAGTCTATGTGTGTCTAGGATACGTGCCAGTGGGTTGGACGCAGACATTTTCCTGTAGAGAGTCAAAGATTCTAGTTAGATACTGTAATTTTGACTTGACCAATTTGTTTAGGGATTTTATTTTTAAACAAATTAGCTCCCACTATTTTCTCGGATCCCTACACTCCCTCTGTAGAGATGCGAAAATCTCCGCGATTGATGATTTCTAGTGGGTGGTGCGGTCTCACCAACTGACTCATCACCTCACCTAACAGTTATTGGTGATGGGTTAGCCAATGAGTGAACAACTCTTGTTCAATGATTCTCTAATCATGGTGCACCCAAACTTGGTCTCTAATTCATGAATCTCACCGTATCCGGAATATTGATCCACTCCTTAGTTAAGTCAGACCCACCATTTGCATAGACTGGGTTCCTAATTGGGTCTCTCACCGTATCCGGAATATTGAGCCCAACTCATCCTCCAGCCCATAGCATCCAATGCCTAATAGACATGGTTGCGTCTTCCCGGTGCAACTGAGCCACTGTATCCAGCCGAGAACAATCAACCCCGGGAAGGGCCCGCACGTCTACAATGGTGGAAGACCTCGGACTTAATCTTTTCTTAGGGAGAATTGATTCAGGTCTCATTAAACTAGACTTGGCTTAGTCATAACAATTATGACTAACCTAGTGGCATGGGTCAGCTCGGATTATTGACCACCTCAGATCAGAACTGTGTCAACAGATATGGCCAGGTAAGTGAGACCGGTGGAAGGAATATGCCGTTAACTCGCACAAGAACGCATTCAGGTCGAGTAGCTTCCAATTAAAAACCAGTCGGTCGTCTGTGCCAAACTTACCTTAGACACCAAATTGTTGAGTCAGAACCAATTGGGTTAGCCTACAATCCAGACTCTAACCTCTGAGCCTAATTAGGTCTTGCTTGATCGTGACTCGATCTTGACCCAGACTTAATCCTATTAGGCTGGTCAATTTAAGCATTGTTGATCCCATCTAACCAACTCTTGATTCGGTTTGATCAACCGCTTAGACCTAATTGAGCTACCCAAGCCCGAACCCAGTATTATGAATATGTCTTAGATCTGAAATTCTCAATTTTAGACCTAATTAATATTCCATAAACTTAATTCTTAATTAAGTTGGGTTCATAAACAAAATATGCACAATAAATCCTAGGGTTTCAGGATCTAGGGTTTTGCAGAAAGTAAGTTTTGGGTTTCTGATTAAGGACGAACACGCAGCACCCCTACACGTCATAAGAACACCCCATCGAATGGGAAGAGAGGGCCTTTAAACCCTTCTTCGTTCTTATGACCGGACGGCCAAGAGGAACGCCTTAATCAGGAACATGTAAATCTACAAAACAGTTATAGATCTATATCATATATCTCATATACAAATTTAGATCTAATCAAGGCATATTTTGCATACATCTCATGTATCAAATCATGCATATTTTCAGATCTAAATTATCACATAATAATCTAAAAAATTAGATTTAAATTGATCTAATCAAAATAAATTCTAATCTAGACAATTATGTAGAACTATTCTACAACTAGTCTAGTCATGCATCTATCATATCTCATATGATATTTAAAATTAAATAATTTTTATTTGCTGTTTATCAGATGTTATTATAACACTTATAATATCAGAAAATAGTAAATAAGAAGATCTAAAATATGATTTAATCAGATTAAATCAAAGACATGCAAAACTATTCTATAGAACTATTCTATTCTAGAACTAGTCATGCATATCTTCATGTTCTTAGATCCAAATCATTTAATTTTAATTTTTCTGATTTCAGATCTGATCACATCTCATGTGACATCTGAAATCACTTTATTTTCTAATTAAAATAAAATTAAAATCAGATCTAAACAATTTAGAACCATGGCTCTGATACCAGTTGAAGGGAAATCCTGATTTCCCGGTCCAGGTTCGTCCAGATCTGATTAGATCAAGAGATATATTTCAAAAATTTTCTCTTGATCTCAATCAGATCTTGATATGTTTCAGATCTGATTCTTATTATTTTAATAAATAAAATAAAATAAGATAAATTAAATCAAATTTAATTTACCTGATTTGGGTAATCCTATTACCCTGTAGATGATCCTGATTGCAGCGGAAGGTTCTGGATCTTAGCCACGCAAGCGCCTGGCCTCTACCGGTATCCACTCGGGTTGGATCTGGAGATCCTCTTCTTCTCTATCACACCTCCAAAAATCAGATCTGGATCTGATCTGGAGGATCTTCAAAACTCTTTTGAAGATCTGCAGTCGTCCTTTTGCAGCAGCGCAGCCTTCTTGCTTTTGATCGCCTTTCCTTGATCTGAATCGCACCAACCTAAAGTCCAAAACACTTTTGGACGTGGAGAGCAAGGGGAGAAGAGACTATGGCATGGAGAAGGAGGGGAGAGGCAGCCTTGGGGCGTGGGGTTTCTCAATTGCATTCACTTAGGAATTAGGGTTGGGCGCAGGGTCTTATTTATAGACCTCTTGTGATCCAACTCCTCTTCCTCTCAACCAATCACAACCCTTTGTGAAATCAGATCTAAATCTGATTGGTTGGAATAGAGACCCCTGGATTCCTCCTTAGAGGGTGCCTAAGACCAGTCAAACTGGATTCTTAGTAGAACTCTGATTGGAATCCAAAAGGGAGGTGGAGTCCTTGTCCAACAAGGACTCCTAGGCGCCTCCTCCTACTTGGGCTCACGCCACCCTTGGCGTGCGCCCTTCTCCTTGCCAGGTTCTGGCAGGGGGACAGGCCCCCACCAGCTCTCCAATAGGTGCATGACATGTGGTCAAAAGTCAAAGGGTCAATGGTCAACGTTTGACCAGTCAAAGGTAGACTTTTGACCAAAGTCAAAGAACAAGAAATGGCAGGTGACCAAAAATGGCAGGTAATGTCTTACAAATAAGACAACCTATTCTGACTTGGACAACCTCCAGTCAGACCATATGAAGGCCTCTGATTGAGCACAAACTCCTTTGGCTCAGTCAGGACAACTTATTTATGATAGTAAAAGAAGAACGTTAGGTTCAATCGAGTGCTAGCACGATTTCCTTGAACCTAATTGAATCTCATTCAGATCAATTGAACTAGATCAGTTCAATTGATGATCACCAGATTCAAACCCTTGTTTGTGTGACCCAGTTAGGTTCAGTTCTGTATGGTAATGGGATATGTCATGATCTCTATCATAGACATCATCGAAACTCCTTTCGATGGATCAGAACTCTTCTGATTCGAACAGCTAGAATGATCGATCATCTAAATCATTCTAATTGCTCCCAAAATCCACCAGTGACACCTAGCAGTATATGGTGGCAACCCATCAGAGCTGAATGCGAACCTCTTGGTGCAGCTACCTGTGTGATTAAGTTCTTCTATCTTGAGCCCCGATCAGATTAGGGTTAAGGTGAACTCGTCAAACCCTAGTCTCTGTCATATGATGTAATCATTCGATTCGAGTCCAATGTGAAAATCTAAATAGAAACTCTTTCTATTATTTCACTCTACCATGGCCATGGATTTCTGGACTTGATTCTCATGATCATCATAGGGCTACTCCTCTACCACCGAGGTAGATAGATCCCATCTTGATGCAATCCAGTTCCTACAATGAACATGCTATAGCCAACATACACCTCAGGGTTCCATATGGCTAGGAGACCGAGTAATGGTGTAGTCAAACTATAACACCCTCAAGGTGAACTGCCGATGCATCTCAGGTCAAAGAACCAGACACACTACTGCAGCATCGAGTCAGTCATTGACGAGAAGGTAGACTTCCCTAATGACTACTCGAGGTGGTCACGCTCAGTGCCCTCGTTCTCTAACGAGTACCTGTACTCTCGCTCCGGTGTCTCCACACCGTAGACTCAAGACTCATCTACTAAAGAGAAGCGATCGTCGTACACCAACCTTCCGGATCAATCACCATCCTCGTGATGATCCTATGGTCGGGAGCTATTTATGAGTTAATAATGATTATTCATGTCTTAAATTTTCAACTCTTGAAAATATGAATTATCATTACCATTAACTCAAAGGATGTATCACAGACACTAAATACACATGTGTGATAGAAAATAACCCATTTCATTAAATTATAGTCAAAATTATAATTTTGCCCCTAGAAGTGTATTACAAGTGTCAGCCAATTCTGGCTTCTAGGGCACATATATCTAACAACATCAATCAGAGGTGCAGGGGCTGGGGCGAGTCCACGGATGCCGACCCCGCTCCTCTTTCTCCTTTCTCGATTTCTTCTTTTTTCATTCACTTTTTTTTTGAACAAGAACTGAACATCCTTTCTTTCTTTTTTCTTCTTCCTCTCTCTATTTTTTTTAGATAGGAACGAACACCCTTTTTTTTTGTTCTTCCTCTCTCTCTATTTTTTTTTTATGAGATTCACCATCAATAATCGAGTTTAATCGGTCGTTGGGATAGAGCTTCACAAGTATTTGAATCATATTATGTGATTTGTAGCCGCTGTCCTTTTCTGGATACTTTCAACCATAGATATATCAAAAATTAGTCACGTAGCTCAATCTTTAGAGAAACCCAACTTTAAATATAGGATAAATTGATGATTCTAAATGATTTTTGATGGTAAAAGGACTACTTTAATTATAATCATGCTTTTGAGTCCCTCAAGAAAATCTTCCATCTCTCTGCAAACCATTACTGTATTATAGTTATCGCTTTAGTTATAACCAAGATATGATAAATGTTGAGGTATCCTTGTCCGTCCTCTGTAAGTCAAAATCTGAGTAGATCTGCTGATAGCTTTGAAGTGAGAAGAGCCATATGTAATTATAGATAGTAGAACCAGGTGGTGCACAATAGTAGCTAAATTTTGGGATCTACATATTTCATTAGCAGAGCAACGTATGAAAAGCAATAAATAGTTGCAGCAGTATCTAAGAAAATGGCACATTCCTACACAACATAATTAAAGAACTAGGCATAGGATCGAAGAACAAGGCAATTGCACTTGAATGAATAATAATAGCTGGAGCATAAGAGAGAAGGAAATAACATTAATTTTAGCTCTAAATAGAAATTAGTCCAGCCAATAAGAAGCCTTTGTTCATGGACCTAACAATAGCTTATTTGAGACAGGACAACCTTAGCTTGAAGAACGTAGCTCTGATCTGATCCAAATAGGTAAAATTTATGATCTATGGGAGTAATGAACAAAAATAATATCTTGGTCCTACCATAATAATTGATGGCCTAAACCCATCAGTATGATTGTTAAAGTAATAAGAGCACACTGCTTTATTAGATAATTCACAAATAAAATAGCTTGTAGTAGAAAATAAGTATCCAAATAAAGATGCAATAAGTATAACATGTAGGTTCATGCCAAAGTAACTGTTGACCCAGGAAAGCCTCTCTTCGCTCTCCTCTAATTTTTTTTATGATATCCTTCCATTTTTTATCTCTCCTAGGACCTTAGCCTCTCCATTTTATTTTGGATCTTAGAGGTTTTCTTTATTTTGCCCAGTATAATGGGGTGCAAATGAAGATCCCTCTTCTAATATTCGATTCTATTTAGAACTCAAAAGAATGGACAAAAAATCAAGAATGTAATATGACTAAAAAAAAATTTGCATAATAATATTTCTTATCTGGATCCTATGACGTCTTTGCTGGTTCGGATCATCATTATTATGATCTTCTTCTTTGTCTGGATCCTCTCTTCGATTGAAATTTTTTCTTATTTGGAGCCCCCAATTTGAGCCTGGATGGGACTTATTGAAGATGGAAGCCGAATCTTGTCGACATTGGGGCAATGTGATGGAGTTTCCATCGCTGGATGCTCATTTCTTTCTATAAACAGGCTCAAGGCTCTTCCTCTAGCACCATCTGTTGATGCAGAAATCTATCTTAAGGTCGAATTGGCTAGAGTTGTATGATGGTGGCAAGCCGATGGTGATAGAATGAAGGTGACCGTACCTACAAGAGAAGTCTTTGATCGAAGTTGGCTCCGATGGGGATCCTTCGATGCTCAAGTTAGTTTTTTGTTCAACAGAAGAAAGAAAATGAGCATTTGGGAGAGAAGAAATTACGTACCATGGGGACTCTCTTTTTTTTCTTTTATACAAGGGTCTGGAGTTTGTTAAGATGGATTGTGGATTGTTAATCATCGGATAGCAGTAAATTATCAGAGATATTTTATTTTTTCATTAGAATATTCTCAGAAATCGTGTCAGGTATTATCTCCTCATGGCATGTGGGAGAGGAGAACCATCTCTTAGTTATATGAGTTGACAACCTAGAGTCAAGAGTGAAAACTTTAGCTCTTTAATTAGGACTTCAATCTTTTCAAGTTTGGCCTGAATTAGGACCTTGGCTTTAGCCTTCAATCACCTTCAATTCAACCTTTAGAAGAACTTGGCTTCCACCTCTTAATAACTTTAAGTTCGGCTTGAGATAGGACTTTGGTCTCAGCCATTTGAAGACCTTCAATTAGTCTGTATTGTGACCCAGGCCTTCATCCCTTGATGACCTCAAGCTCGATCTGAAATAGGATCTTGGCTATAGCCTTCTGAAGAACTTCAATTAGCCTACATTGTGATCTAGGCCTTCATCTTTTGATGAGCTCAAGCTCGGCTTGAAATAGGATCTTGGTTACAGCCTTTCGAAGATCTTCAATTTTCAAGCTCGATCTAAAATAGGACCTCGGCCTCAGCCTTCTGAAGACCTTCAATTAGTCTATATTATCACTTCAATTTCCATCTTTTAGTGACTTTAAGTTTGGCTTAAGATAGGATCTCGATCTCAGCCTTTTGAAGACCTTCAATTAGCCTACATTATGATTCAGACCTTCATCCCTTGATGACCTCAAGCTTGGCCTAAAATAGGACCTTGACCATAGTCTTCCGAAGATCTTCAATCGGTCTACATTGTGACCCAGGCCTTCATCTTTTGATGAGCTCAAGTTCGATCTAAAATAGGATCTCAGCTATAGCCTTCTGAAGACCTTTAATCAGCCTGCATTAAGACCCAAGCTTTCATCCCTTGATGACCTCAAGCTTGATCTGAAATAGGACCTCGGCTATAGCCTTCTGAAGATCTTCAATTAGCCTGCATTGTGACCCAGGCCTTCATCTTTTGATAAACTCAAGCTTGGCCTAAAAATAGGACCTCGACCACAGCCTTTTGAAGACCTTTAATCAGCCCTACATTATGATCTAGACCTTCATCTTTTGATGAGCTCAAGCTCGGTCTAAAAAAGGACCTCGACCATAGCCTTTCGAAGACCTTCAATTCTCAAGCTCGATCTGAAATAGGACCTCGGCCTCAGCCTTCTGATAAATCTTCAATTAGCTCATATTATCACTTTGGCTTCCATCTTTTAGTGACTTCAAGTTTGGCTTAAGATACGATCTCGACCTCAGTCTTTTGAAGATCTTTAATCAGTCGATATTATGACCCAGGCCTTCATCCCTTGATGACCTCAAGCTCGGTCTGAAATAGGACCTTAGCCATAATCTTTCGAAGACCTTCATTCAGCCTACATTATGACCCAAGACTTTATTCCATGATGACCTCAAGCTCGGCCTGAAATAGGACCTCAACCATAATCTTTCGAAGACCTTCAATTAGCCTACATTATGACCCAGGCCTTCATCTTTGATGAGCTCAAGCTCGACCTAAAATAGGACCTTGGCTACAGTCTTTCAAAGATCTTCAATAAGCCTGTATTGTGACCCAGGCCTTCATCCCTTGATGACCTCAAGCTCGATCTAAAATAGGACCTCGGCCACAGCCTTTCGAAGATCTTCAATCAGCCTATATTCTGATCCAAGCTTTCATCTTTTGATGAGCTCAAGCTCGGTCAGAAATAAAACCTTGGCCATAGCCTTTCGAAGACCTTCAATCAACTATATTGTGATCCAGGCCTTCATCTTTTGATGAGCTCAAGCTCGGCCTGAAATAGGACCTTGGCCATAGCCTTTCGAAGATCTTCAATCCTCAAGCTTAGTCTGAAATAGGACCTCGGCCTTAGCCTTCTGAAGATCTTTAATTAGCCCATATTATTACTTCAGCTTTCATCTTTTGGTGACTTCAAGTTTGGCTTAAAATAGGACCTCAACCACAGCCTTTCGAAGTCCTTCAATTAGCTTATATTCTCATATCTTCAACAGGCATAAAAGTCCTCCAATATGTTCATTATAGTAATCAAACGATATGTTACATGGATCGAAAGAAATTTTGGCAGTATTTCTTCTTAGTTCTTCTGTGTTGGAAGAACAAAAGAAAAATATTATCCAAAATTTTTTTTAAAATTCTTTGCATATCATTTGATTACTGTAATTACCTATAGAATTATTTACAAATTTCAAACTATCCAAATTGGACAATCAATTGATCAATTATACATAATTCTTTCTTCTGTACAAAAATATATAAATGTATGGATGTTGGAGATTATGTACACTAATCAATTGATGGGTCTGCATTATGCAATGCAATAAATAAAAATAAAAAGATATAAATTCTATAATATAAATTACATCCATAAATAATTAAAGGTGAGCAACAAATAATTTCACTTTCCATTAGCGGTCGATGGGGGTGAGGGTTCTCTTAGTGGCCGGCATAGCTCATGGCCGCTAATACGATCGAGAACCCATAAGTGGCAATTTCGTTATTGACCAACATACCCCAATGGCTATCCATGACCGTCGACACGACACGGTCCAAGACTGCCAGCATGGCCTAGGGCCGTCCACGATCGTTGATATGGCATGACCTAGTCTAGAACCCACCGACACGGTCCAAAATCAATAGTTAAGAGTTCTCTTACCCATCGACACAAACCTATGGCCAGCAGATAATTATAATATTTATAATAAAAATTATAAATATTATTATAAATATTATACATGATTAATAAATAATACTATATTTTTTTAAAAAAATGACAATTGCGACTATGGAGAGGGGGTTGCACAGAGAGCTCCGAGGATCACTGACGACGATGCTACAGGAAGACGGTGGCGCTAGATGTAGCCTGCAAAATGAGAAAGACATAAGATAGTGAGATAGAAAGAGACAGAAGAGAGAAAGAAAAAGAGAAAAGAGAGTAGGGAGGGGGTGGTCGGGTCGAGAGAAGAGAGGAGAGAGAGAGCAGGGAGGTGTTGGGGCCGACGGTTGGACATCCAGGAAAGAGACGAGAGAGAGAGTAGGAGGGGGTGGATCGGGCCAAGAGAAAGAGGAGACAAAGAGAGAGAGTGTAGGGAGGGTTGGGGCCGATGGTTGGGTCAGCCAGGGAAGAGAGGAAAGAGAGAGAGAGCAGGAGGGGACCGATTGGGCTGAGGGAAGAGAGGAGAGAGAAAGAGAGAGAGAGAGAGCAAGAAAGGGTCGGGACCGACGGTCGGGCCGATCGAGGAAGATAGTAGGGAAAGAGACAAGGGAGGGGGAGGTGCTGGAGCCAATGGTCGAGTCGAGGGAAGAGAGGAGGAGAAGGAGGTGATAGAACCGACGGTCGGGCTGGCCAAGGAGGCAATAGGAGGCGGGGGAGGGGGTGGTGCCGATCGAAAAAAGAAATGGAGGGGGTGGAGCCTCACTAACGGCAGAGAGGAGGGAGAGAGAGAGCGATTGGTAGAGAAAAAATCAATTTAGAAATGGGCTGGGCAAAAATAACCTAACCTATGGTAGTGGTTACTAAGAACCGCTACCATAGGTCTATGGTAGTGCTTATAAAATCGCTGCAATAGATCTATTGCAGTGGCTGCCGTAGATTGAGAATAATTTTTTTTATTTTTATTCTAAATATTATATAATTTTAAAATTTAATGTCCATCTTCATTGCTCATTATCTAAATAATTATCATTAGAGTATTATCATAAAAGATCGCCTCGATCTGATGGCCCTAGCTTCATCGATAAGAAAAATTTGATTCCGATAATCACGAACGATGACTCGATGATCTGATAGATGGAGATCCTTTTTGGATTTAAAAATCTACAATGATGATCTCGATGATGTTTGCAGCATACTATCAAAATTTTATTTCAATCGGATATCATTATCATGGTCAATTTAGTACAGGATAATTTCAATCATTAAATAATAAACGAATGATCAAAGGATCAGATGACATCCGATTATAAAATATTTTTTTTATAAATAATCTTGGTGACTATTTTAATCATTTTTATGGTTGTAATCATAAAATTTAACTTGTGGATCTAAGAACGATCCAAAATTATGCATCGTTTGATATCCATTCTTAAACTCTGTTGGTAATTATGCTCGTGCTTTTGCAAGAATTGCTTAACATGAACAATTCATACAAAAATAATTTAAATTTTATAATCATCATTATATAAAATGATTAAAATTATAGCACAGATCATTTAACTAAAAATTATCTCATAATCGAATGTTGTTTGGTCTTTTGATCGCTTCTTTCTCATTTAACAATCGAAATTATTCCATACTAAATTAATCATGATAACGATATCCGATTAAAGTAAAATTTTGATAGTATACTACAAACATCATCGAGATCATCATTGTAGATTTTTGAATTTATCGATGGTCTTCATTTATCAGATCATCGTATCATCATTCGTGATCATCGAAGTTGAATTATTCTAATCGATGAACCTAGGGCCATTGGATCGAGGTAGCCTTTTGTGATGATACTCTAATGATAATTATTTAGATAATGAATGATGAAGATGGATATTAAATTTTAAAATTATATAATATTTAAAGCAAAAAAATGAAAAAAAAGATATGACGGCGGTTATGCCTAACTGCTGTAATATATTGAGCCTACGATAGTAGTTACATGGAACCATTACTATAGGTTGCATCTATTGTAGCGGTTATGTTAAACCACTACTATAGGTTTGATCAATGGTAGCGGTTACATGTAATCACTGCTATAAATTGACCTATAGCAGCGGTTAGTTTAAACCACTGTCATAGGTCCTTTGTAACCACTGTCGTAGATCTATTGTAGTGGTTTTAAAAATCGCTATCATAGTATGCGCTGTCGTAGCTCCTTTTTGTAGTAGTATTTTATATGATGCATGTTGATTCTAAGATTGATTTTGATAATTTCAAAATATCTAGTATAAATGATACTAATCATGCATTTCAACAATGTATATAGGACTTTTCAAATACTTAAAATAAAAAAAATATTCATAGAAGAAATCTCCTCAAAAGATGAAAAGTTAAAGAAAAAAATGATTTCAAATGCTTAAATAAAGCTCAAACTAGAAGTTTTGGATGCCTTAATGATGGAAAAAATCATAAAAATCAAGGTGAAAGAAGCGCTCAAAAGTTGAAGATAAAAAGCCACTCATACAGAAATATATGCAGAATTATTGAAGGCTGAGAACTGAGATGATCCAGTGAAAAATTGAGCTGGTTCAGTACTTAGTCAGCTCGGTGAAAAATTTAGTCAGTTCAGTCTCAGAAAATAGAAAGATAGAAAGTTGATTTTTAAAGTCTATTGATACTGAGATGATCCAATTGGAAACTGAACCAACCCAGTGAAAAACTGAGTTGACCCAATTATAAATTGAGTCGATCCAGTGCTGTAACAGCTAATTTTTCAGAACTTTAACTTTTTGTCCACAACGATCCCTAACGGCTATTTTAAGGGTTCCAACGATCAAAACTTATTTTTCAGCCACTTTCAAGTATATAAAAGGCTAAAGACTCAATAGAAAGAGCAAGAAAGTGGATTAAAGAGAGAAAATCTTCAAACTAAGTGAGGGTTATTGAATATTATTGAGAAAGAAAAAAAGAGAGGGATAGAGTGTACTGAATTGAGAGCTTTCCAAGAGTAATCTTCTCTAACATCCTCAATATCCTCTCAAGCATTGATTAAAGAGAAGTCAAGCTTCAAAAGATCAATCATTCAGCTTCTTCTCCATACTTCAAAAGAATTTTTATTTTTTATTTATTTTATACTAAAATTATATTTTATTTTCTTTATAAGTTTCTTTGAGGGAAAGAAACTTGGGGTAAAGATCGGTCCAAGCCCATAATTGGATGTTGTATGATTTAATTGGTGAGCCAATATTAAAATCAATCAGGATTGATTGTTAGCTTGGGAAAACAATCATTGTATGATTATGGTTGGTGAGCCAAGGTTAAATCAGCTGGATTGTTAGTGAGTCCGAAAAACTAACGGTGTAAGATTTTGGTTGGTGCTCCTATTGAAAATCAATTAGATTTATTTGTGAGCCCAAAAAAATAAATATACTATAATCAAGATAGGATTATAATGAAATTTTTAAGAAAAGCTTGGAAAGTGGACGTAGGAGCGGGTTGCTCCGAACCACTATAAATTTCGTATGTTTGTTGTGCCTTCTCATTTTGTTTACTTGCTTTGCACTAGCTTAACTCTTACATAGTTTCATTTATACTTTGATTTTATTGCTGCATATATTGATCATATCACAATTACTCAAACAAGTTTAAGTTGAAGCACATTATTGATTAGATTTCAAATTTAGCTATAATTTTATAAGTACGTAATTCATCCCCTCCTTGGATTGCTGTCTCTGGGCAATAAGTGGTATCAAAGCAGGTGCTCTGCTATTGGCTGTTGACCTAACGATCAAGAGCTAAAGATATTGATAACCCAATATGGAATCTCTTTTTAATGAAGGCCATTCCATAGATAGATTCCTACTTTTTAATGGCTCAAATTTTATCTATTAAAAAGCTAGGATGAAAATATTCATACAAGCACATGACTATAATTTATGAAAAAATATTATTGATGGTTCACACACCTACAATGCATTGATCAAGCATGATAAAGAGATGGCCCAACTAAATATCAAGGCCATGAACATGCTTTATTGCTCTTTAGATATTAATGAGTTTAATATAATTTCTTCATATATTTTAGCAAATCAAATATGGAAGAAATTAAAAATAAATTTTGGGAGAGCAAATCAAAAAGCGGAATCAAGCTTTTAAGAAGAAAAGAAAGATCATACCAATCTATGCCTCATGACTCATGAGGATGAAAAGAAAAAGAAGACGAAGAAACAAAAAAAAAAGTATTAACTAAGGGAGAGCAAGGTATAGAAAAGAAAGATGAGAAAGTGGAAGAAGGTATCGTCAATCCTTGCCTCATGACTAATGATGATGAGGTAAATATTAATGACTCTTTCAATTTTATTTTTGATGAGTTATTTGAAGACTTTAATGAATTAATGGACGAATTCAAAAATTTAAGGCTAAAAAATAAAGAGCTTAAAAGATCAAATTTTTTTCTAGCTAATGAAAAGAATAATTTTTTGAGTGAAAAAGAAGATCTTTTGAAAAAAATAAATTCTTTGGCTAAAAAAAAAGAATGTACTTTTTAAAATTGAAAAATCTTTAGTTGAAGAAAATACTAAGTTAAAAGAGGAATTCGAAAAATCAAAACTTTACATTGAAAAGAAAGAAAAATTATTAGAAGAAAAGAAATCTCTTATAAAAAAAATAAAAAATTAAGAAAAAAGATTGGAAACTTAAAACCCATGCTTGAAAAATTTATAAGTGGATCTTAAAAGCTTCAAGCAATTTTAAATAATCAAAAGATCATTTTTGATAAAGCAGGAATTGGTTATAATTCATTAAGAAAATATAAATTTATCAAAAATATATTTAGCAAAGCTTTATTTGAAAATCATTGAATTACATATTTTAAATGTAACTAAGTAGGTCATAAAATTTTTGAATCTAATTTTAAAAGAATTGGCCATACTTTGATTAAGCAAATTTAGATTCCAAAAGGAACCTTGAGTACCAACTCCAATGGACCTAAGAAAGCTTGGGTACCAAAGCTTAGAAAATGATCTTGCAGGTATACCAAGGATCTAATGGAACGAAAAGAGAAAAAAATTCTTTTGGATGGATGCCTTGAAAATAAAATTGGATGGGTGATGATGCTTGATATAATCTAAACTTTTCTCTCTCATTATATCACTATTAACTACTATAATTATAAAGTATGTTTGATTGATTTTGATGAGTTATCACTGCTTACAATGATCATACTCTATAATTTGAATGCTTGGATATATTGATTTTACTTTAATTTTTAAAATCTATATACTCTTATCTATGTATCATGTTGATTGTTATAACCATAAGTTTTATTTTAAATTCAGCATGCTCCTCTAACTCCTCATATCATGTTATCATTTAGAAAATTTAAAATGAAATAAACATGATTGTATGTGGATCCATATTTTTGTGTACAGGGAGAAGTGCCATTAGATTTATATTATTTAAAAATCTACTTAAAATATATTTTCTAAAACTAGTCAAGTTTGATTTAAATTTAAAAAGATAAGGAATATTATTTTATCTTAATTCAATATAAATTTTTGATTCTTTCAAAAAGAGAGAAAGAAATTATGAAATCTAAATTCAAGTTAAATAAAAAAAAGGAGGAAGAAAATATTAAAGGGGAAAATATGCTTAATTTTTAAAATAGCTTTGTTTACAAAAGTAAGGAAGAGAAAATATTAAAGAAGAAATGATCATATAATTGAAAAAGATCTTTAAAATTAAAAAAATACTTTTTAAATTTAGAAAATCTGAATTTAGCGGTTAAATTTGTGTTAAATATGCTTGATTTGAAAAAAAAAGAAAAGAAAAGTTGAAAGATAAAATAAATCAGCTATAATTATAAAAAATAGGAGGAGATAATATTATTGAAATATTAAAAGAAAAATGAATTCTTGGTATCTTCAAAATAGGGAGAGAAATGATTTTTATCTTGATTTGATTGAAAATTTTGATTAATTTGCATTAAGATAAATAAATTTTAATCTTAAATTCTCAATCAATTATTTTATGATCTTCTTAAATTGAGCTTTTACATATTTATTCAATTTGATATGTATGATTTGATAATTTAATCATTCTTATAATTAATTAAAATTAAATTAAATTTAAAATATAATCTTACTCCAAGAATTGATTTTGATACATACTTCTAATTTTGAAACTTATTTGAAAATCTAAATATAATACAGAACTTTTGATGTGTATTTGGAAATCATTGTAAAATTATTTTTGCTTTAATACTATCATTGACTTGCTCGATGCATTTCTGATACATAACTTTTTTGAGCTTAATTGACTAAAATTTTATAAGAAAAGTAGAGATTGAATATTAAAGTATATATTATGCTTGATTTCATGATCAAATTTTTTGAAAAATGCTATTTCTCTTAAAGCTTAATAGTATATATTTAAAAATCTAATTAAAGATCATATTCATTCAAAAAGGAGAAGAGCTTTTGATATTTAAATTTAAGCTAATTTTTAAAATTAAAATAAATATTTTAAACTTATTTTGAGTAAAAGAATAAATTTTCAAAAGAAAGATGATTCAGTTAAATTAATTTTCTGAACTTGATACATTTCTTACTTTGATACATCTCTTACTTTAATACATTTATGTTATTAATTTTAATAACTTTTCTTCATTCTTTCCATGAGCATTTTGATGCCGTCAAAAAAGGAGAGAGAAATGTTGAGTATATGCTTAAAGGATTAATGCTTAAGAAACTTAATGAATTTGATGCTTGAAATCTTAATATTCATAGACTTGAATTTAGATATAAATTTAAAATGAGTATATAAAATATATGTAATGAATTAATTATGTATAATGAATCAAAAGATTAATTAAGAATATTCATGAAGTACTCATTCATGTATTTAATCTATACTTCATGATATATTTTGATAAAATTTATTAAAATATATTATTTATTTTTATTGCGTATATACTCAAGATTTTGTCATCATCAAAAAGAAAGAGATTGTTGATCCTAAGATTGATTTTGATGATTCCAAAATAGAGTATAAATGATACTAATCATGCATTTCAAGAATATATGTAGGACTTTTCAAGTACTTAAAATGAAGAAATTATCCATAGAAAAAATCTTCTAAAAAAAGAAGTCAAAGAAAGGAATGATTTCAAATGCTCAAATAAAGCTCAAATAAAAAGTTTTGGAAGCCTTAATAGTAGAAAAAACCATAAAAATCAAGATGGAAGAAGCGCTCAAAAGTTGAAGAGAAAAAGCTACTCATGCAGAAATATATGCAGAATTGTTGAAGGCTGAAAACTGAGATGATCCAGTGAAAAACTGAGCTAGCTCAGTAAAAACCTTAGTCGGCTCAGTCAGAAAGTTGATTTTTGAAGTCTATTAATACTGAGCCGATTCAGTAAAAAACTAAGTCGACTCAATGCTGTAATGGCTAATTTTTCAGAACTTTAACTTTTTGTCTACAACGATCTCTAACGGCTATTTCAAAGATTCCAACGGTCAAAACTTATTTTTCAGCCACTTTCAAGCATATAAAAGGCTAGAGACTCAATGGAAAAAGTAAGAAAGTGGATTAAAGAGGAAAAATCTTCAAACTAAGAGAGGATTATTGAATATTATTAAGAAAGAAAAAAAGAGAAGGATAAAGTGCATAGAATTGAGAGCTTTCCAAGAGTGATCTTCTCTAACACCCTCAATATCCTCTCAAATATTGATTGAGAAAAAGTCAAGCTTCAAAAGATCAATCATTCAACTTCTTCTCTATGCTTAAAAAGAGTTTTTATTTTCTATTTATTTTATGCTGAAATTATATTTTATTTTCTTTACAAATTTTTTTGAGGGAAAGAAACTTGGGATAAAGGCCGGTCTAAGTCCATAATTGAACATTATATGGTATAATTGGTGAGCCAAGATTAAAATCAATCGAGGTTGATTGTTAGCCTAGAAAAATAATTATTGTATAGTTGTAGTTGGTGAGCTAAGGTTAAAACCAACTGGATTGTTAGTGAGCTCGAAAAACTAACGGTGTAAGACTTTGGTTGATGCTCCTATTGAAAATCAACTGAATTTATTTATGAGCTTGAAAAAATAAATACAATGTAATCAAGAAAGGATTATAGTAAAATTTTTAAGAAAAGCTTGGAGAGTGGACATAGGAGTAGGTTGCTTCGAACCACTATAAATTTTGTATATTTATTATGCTTTATCATTTTGTTTACTTGCTTTATTTACTTGCTTTGCACTAGCTTAACTCTTACATAGTTTCATTTATACTTTGATTTTGTTGCTGCATATATTGATCATATCACAATCACTTAAACAAGTTTAAGTTGAAGCACATTATTGATTAGATTTTAGATTTGACTATAATTTTATAAGTACCCAATTCACCCACCCTCTTGGGTTGCTACCTCTGGGCAACAATACATGTTTATCTTAGTGGAAGTCCTTAAACTAGTAGACGAAGGGCTCATTTAAGGATCATATGGATTTTTTTTACCTCAGTGAGAGTTCTTGAAGGAACCAAATCTAGAATTTTAGAACTAGATCTTAAAATTTTTTCAAGATCAAGAAGCGAAAGACTAAAATTAATTAATTTTTAATATCAGAGAATACCCTAGATCTAATGTCTTATTACATGATTATGACATGATAATAAATTAAAAATTAAATATAACAAAGAAAATAAAATATGTTGATCACATCAACATGCATTTACGCTATATCTAATGCAGGTATATAAAATAGATCAGATCTATTACGTGTGAAAGTAAGATATTCTAACTTACTGATCTAGGCTTGAGGATGATGTTGCTAGCCACACATGCATCCGGCCTCTAGGAGTCGTCCACACGAGCCCATGAACTACGATTAGAAGTCCGATGCAGAAAATCAACACAATAAGCTAGTACTGTGTTGATTCTTCTTTGATGGTTGATCCAATATTTTTTCTTCTAGATCTAAACTTTTCCAAAGATAAGAAGAAGGAGAAGAGATTATAGATCTAATATACTCTAAAATAATCTCAAAAAGAAGGAGAAAACGAGATGAACAAGACAATCCTAGAAGAAGATCCTTTTCTTCTTCTCTACTCTCTCACCTAGATACCTAGTTTAGTATCCATGAAATCCCCATGCTCCAATACTCTTTCACCCTGATTTTTACATGCCCCAAAGGTCTCTCAATGATCTAAAATATGTCTAAAATTCATTCTATATAGAGAGATATAGAGGAGTCCATATTGGGTCAAACTCTTAGACTAGGAAGACCAAAATAGGCAACCAGTTGGGATGCCCAAAACCTGGGTGCCCCCTCATATGTTTTTGGCGTGGACCTGGAATAAGGGGTGCACAAAATCCTCATCTTTTCCATAAAATAATCAGGAAATAATAAGGATGGTTGGCGGCAAAATGAGATGGAGTTTTGATTGGATCAAACTCTATCAAATAGAGTTTGATTTCAAACCAAATAGCCTTATTTGACTTGGTCCACTAACAAACTTCCATGTAAGAAAGAATGAGATCAAGGGGGCATGCGTGAAGACTTGGGAGAGAGGATTTTCCATGAACTAAATATTCCAAAGTGGGCGTGGGGGCGTTGGGACTAAGGTAGCACAAGGAGGGAAGTTCCTAGTCTCACTAGGATTCTTATTTTGACTTGGTCCAACATAGTTTCTCAAATCAAATCAAACCAGAACTAATTTAATTCAATTAAATTAGATCCTAAATTAATTAAGAACTTAATTAAATTAGATTTAATTTTAATTAAATTTTTTTAATTAAATTAAAAATTTAGATTGACCCAAGTCCTAATTGAACAAGGATTATCTCTTTTTTGCACTTAGCTTATCCAATAAATCAATTAAACTTGATTCAATTAAGTCCAAATTAAATTTAATTAAATTATATTTAATTAAACTTAATCTCAATCCTTTAGCTTAATTAAATTAAGCTAATTAGCAATCTAATTGCTAATCGATTCTTCTGTAATACTTGCACTAGGTTAAACACCAATCCTATTGATCGTTTAACCCTTGAATGATTCTTAATCATTGATCAACCATCCGATCAGATCGTGAGCTCTAATGTATATGACCTCATAGATCCGAACCTAAGTCGATAGCATAGAAATAAATTTTCATATCAATCAAAGTAACTATCTAGCAATGGTACTCGATGGCTGGATAGGTCGAATGTATAGAACAACATCTGTAGAATCCATGTGGATATAGTTTTCATATAATTTATTCTCTTGACCAAAATGCTTATAGGATACTTCAGAGTTCAACTGTCGACTCTGATCAGACTGTCCATATTGTATTTTAAAATACCAAGTCCATCTGATGGATTATTCTGGATAAGATTTTGCTATATTGAAATATAGTGATACATTGTTCTCCTACTTTTGGAGTGGTCAATCCCATCTTGATCATACACCAACTTTGTAAGTACTTGACTATGCCCAGAAGCCTTCCATTACTGAATTAAAAATTCAGTTAGTCCAGTACCAAAGTGTAGTGACTTGCTTGCAAGTCACTGAGGTAATCTCAGGTTTATGGGACACTTATACCTATATCCCATTAGAGATATTTTCGATAGTAGAATGCCCTAGAGTTGGTCACATTTAGTGATGATGTACCCCTATATCTCATCCGTATGCCATATCAGTATCTTCAGACTCTTTGTTTAAGAGGACAACTAACCAATATGGCATACAGTGACCTATACTCGATAGATACTGTTATCTTTATTAACAGCTTATCATTTGATCGTGAATAATTTTAAGGACTAATTGATAAATCATCTCTTTATCGAACTTAAATAGTCTTAAGAACTTCATCACAATAATGGAGTTCGTTAGAAGATGAAAACTTATGATGAAAATATCAAAAATATATTTTATTAATCAATAAATTAATTATAATTATAATATAGCTCAACCATCAATAAGCTGACGATTTACTTTGGAATACATTTTTCAACAACTCCCACTTATTCTAAAGCCACTCGGTATAGTATCTAATACCCATCTTCGACTTATGATTGTTGAACTTCTTTATCGCCAGGGTTTTAGTGAAGGGATCGGTCAGGTTCTTTTTTTCATCAATTTTTTGAAGGTTGACATCATCTCAATCCACGATCTTCTGGATTAGGTAAAAATAATGTAGAATATGCTTCGTCCATTGGTGTGCCTTTAGTTTCTTTGCTTGAGCTATAGCACCAGTGCTGTCGTAGTAGAGCAGGATCGGACCATTTAGGGAGGGTGCTACTCCAAGCTCGGTGATGAACTTTCTCAGTCACACAGCTTTCTTCATGGCATCTGATGCTGTGATGTACTTTGCTTCACAAATAGAGTCTATCATAGTATGCTGCTTGAAACTCTTCCAGCAGATGGCTCTACCATTCAAAGTAAAGAGATATCTCAACACGCTTCTGCTGTTATCATGGTCAGATTGAAAGTTGAAGTCTGTAAATTCCATAAGTTTCAGATATGACTTACCGTAAATCAACCATTAGTTCTTAATATTTCTTAAATACTTAAGGATAGCTTTAACCACTTTTCAATGATTTTCTTTAGGATCAGACTGATATCTACTCACTACTTCTAGTGAGTATACCACGTCTGATCTTGTACACATTATGGCATACATGATAGATCCCACTGTTGAAGCATACGAGACTCTACTCATATGCTCTCTCTCCAGAAGTTGTCAGACAATTTTTCTTAGAGAGAGAAATTTCATGGCCTATCAAAAGATAGATCTTTTTGGAATTCTCCATGCTAAACCTCTTCAGCATAATATTTATGCACATGGACTGGGATAACAAAGCATCTTTTTAGATCTATCGCTATAGATCTTCATTCTTAGGATGTAGGATGCTTCACCTAAGTCCATGGAGAATTATGATGACAACCAGACTTTTATTTTCTGTAGTATGGAGATTTTATTTTCGATTAAGAGAATATCATCCATGTATAAGATAACAAATATCACTACTGAATCATTTATCCATTTGTAAATGCAGCTCTTCTCCATTTTTAACGAAGCCATACGTTTTGATCACCTTATCAAAATGCATGTTCCAACTCTAAGATACCTACTTCAACCCATAAATAGATCTCTAAAGCTTGTACACCTTGGACTTATCTATGGATATGAACCCCTCAGGTTGTATCATATACACCTCTTCAGTTAGCTCTCAATTAAAAAACTATCTTCACATCCATCTGCTAGACTTATAGTCCAGATGTGCAACTATTGCAAGTATTATCCGAATAGATTTGAGCATTTTCATAGGAGAAAATATCTCATCATAGTCAATATCATAATGTTGATGATACCTCTTGGTAATTAGACGGACTTTATAGATCTCCATCTTTCCATCTACACCTCTTTTTTTTTTGAAGGCCCACTTACATCCAATAGGTTTATCCCCTTCGGTGGATCAACCAATGTTCACACATCATTGACTTTCATGGACTTCATTTCAAATTTCATGATCTCAAATCATTTCTTGGAATTAGGTCTCCGCATAGAATTCATTATAGGTGATCGGATCCTCATCGTTCTCATCGAGTTTGATGGGATTACTATTGTAAACCAAGAAATTATAGTATCTATCTGGATGGCATAGTACTCTATCGAATTGCCTTAATGATGCAGGTACACTGGGCTCCAGATCTGATCTAATGAAATCTAACTCAGGTTCAGCTATAGATGTTGATTTTTCTATCTATTAAACTTCATCAAGTTCAACCTTAGAGGTAACAGTTCCTTCACCAAAAAACTTCTTTTCCAAAAAGGTTATCTTAAGGTTGCCGAACACCTTTTGTTCATCAGCATGGTAGAAATAGTATCCTTTGGTCTCTTTTGGATATCCTATGAATGTGCACTTGTTAGACCTAGGTTCAAGTTTATCTGTAACTAATCTTTCGATATAAGCCGAGCACCCCCAAATCCTAAGATATGAAAGTACTGGCTTACATCCTATCTATATCTTATATGGAGTTTTAACTACAGACTTACTTGGAACCTTATCTAATAGATAGTAAGCCGATTCAAGTGTATATCCCCAGAAGGATATCGACAAGCTGGCAAAATCCATCATGGATCGGACCATGTTTAATAGAGTTCGATTTCTCCTTTCAGACATATCATTATGCTGTGGTGTTCTTGAAGGAGTCCATTGAAAGAGAATCTCATTCTCTCCTGGATATGTGAGAAACTCATCGAAAAGGTATTCCCCTCCTCGGTTAGATCGAAGAGTTTTCATACTCTTTTCAGTTTATTTTTCTACTTCACTTTGGAATCGTTTGAACATTTCAAATGAATCCGACTTGTGTTTTATCAGATAGACATATCCATATCTGGATAGATCATCTGTGAAAATGATGAAGTAGAAATATTTACTTTTGGCACTTGTGATTATTGGTCCACATACATCAGTATGTGCTAGACCTAATAGCTCAGTGGCTCTCTCACCTTTTTCATTAAAAGATGACTAGATCATTTTGCCAAGAAGATAGGATTCATAGGTTGAAAGTGATTCACAATCACTAACTTCGAGAATTTTCTTTTGAGTCAATCTGTTTATCCTGTTCTTCTTTATATGACTTAGCCTATAGTGCCATAAGTAGATATCTGACATACTATCTAATCTGGGATGGTTGTCAGTTAAATAAATTATGTTAATAGATTATGATACCATATACACACCATTGTTCAAATGTCCATAGAAAATAGTAACACTATTCATAATGATATTATAAACTTATTTTTTTATTAAATTTTTATAATTATTTTTGGTCAGAAGGCCTACAAAAATGATATTTAAAAAGAAAGTGAGATACAAATGACAATCATTAAGAACAATGGTATGGGACTTAAATACAAGTTTCATGATTTCTAAAGCTAAAACTGGAACTGGTCTTCCATCTCCAACGTTCAGAAATCTTTTGTCTTGCTCGAATCTCCTACTGACTTGCAACCCCTGCAATGAATTATAAAATGATAAGAAATTTTGGTATCTAATATCCAGTTAGTAACATCACAAATAGAAAAATTGCAAGGAGTTATCATATAAATACCTTGCCTAGCAACAGCTTGCTTCTTTCTTTGCCTGTTCGGATCCAGGAAGATAATGTACTGAGGATAGTTTCTCTTTCAGTGCTCCCACTTCTTGCAAAAGAAGCATTCAGCTTGATTTTTATTGGACTTGATCTTTCTGATTTGGTCCTACACAGATGTTCTAGTCTGAACTTGTACCTTCTTTGCTTTCTTCTTATGCACCGACTCCTTGTGAAGTTGGTGATCCTTCTCAAAGTTTTGAAGTAACCCCAATAACCCATGATAGTTTACTTCAGGCTTTGTCATTCTAAAATGAGTGAAGAATGAGAGAAAAGACTTGGGTAGAGAATTCAGTATTGCATCTTTTTCAAGCTATTTATGCAAGAAAAAACCAAGCTTGCTCAATCACTCTATCAGTTCAATCATGCACAATACATGATCAGTGACAGAGGCACCATCCCACATCCTAGCATTGAAGATGGCATAACTAGTCTTGTGCCTTTCAACGTCATCGGATGTGCCAAAAGAATCCTCCAACACTTGAAGCATATTTTTTTGGATGAGCCATCTCAAATCTGCGACTGAACTTATCGCTCATGATAGCCAACATAATGCAGCACACCATGGTTCGATCACTAAGCCACTTCTAATAAGTATCTCTGACTGTTCCACGTGTATTGGTAGCTGACTCTTCAGGTGCAGGATCCATCAACATATATAGGATTCGTTCATGCTCTAGGATTATCTTCAACTTTTGGTATCAACTATCGAAGTTGGGTCCCACCAACTTATCATTATCCAATAATGATCAGAGTGATAGAAAAGTGACCATATCTATACAAAAAAAAATATAATCTAATTAATAATTAATTTATTAAACATAAAGATTTGGACTTTAATCAAAAGGTTCTTTCACTATTTTATTCAAATTGATAGTCTCTATGTTCAATTTGAGGAATTATCCTAAATTCTTAGTGGATACTAGAATCCACATAGACTACACACGAGCCCAACTTTGGTTGGTTAACTCATGTACATCTAAGGATAGGTTCATAATCAATTATTTTTTTAAATAATTTTTAGTAATTAAATTTTTGTCCTAGCCCCTAATCAGTAAGCTTTGACCTCCATTGAAAAGGTCCGATTAGGTCCAACCATTAACATGACTATACTAGGTCCATCAAACTAATGAATAATTAGGTTCAACTTTAGTTGGCTGACCTAACCACCATTTAGAAAGATGTAGCCAAGAAATCATATAATGAATGATAATTCCATTAGCTGATAAACACCAGGCCTTTGAGCCTCCAATGATATAGTTATCATAATAACTATTTTATTTTAGAAATTTAATAATTTTAGAGGATTTAATTTTAAAGAAAAGAAAAGATCAGATGAACCAGCTTGTTATGATCCTTCCACTAGCTTCACCAAGTCAGCTTAAGGTAGACCATTAATAGGCTAGTCTAGGAGAACCTAAATTAGTCACACTAATTTATCTAGCTGATAAGAGTCAGTTCGAATAGTCAAGTGATTCAATCAAAACGTAATCTCACCAAGAGGCCAGGTAAGTTCGATCAGTAGGAGGGTCTGCCAAAGCTTGCTTTAGACACCATAAAAAATGATCAGGTAAGTGGGCTGTCAATTAAAGACCACTGGTTTAGTTTACCTTAGACACCAACTAATTTAATTAGTCTTGATTAGATCAACCTAATAGTTCATGCTAGACTGCATAGTCAAGAATCAAGTCCATCTTGGATCTCGTTAAAAACATGGACTTGACCAACTATAACTATTGTAATTGATCTAGAGAATCCTAGACCTAATCTAAGACAACAATTGATTAGATTTACTCAATTGTTTAATTAAATCTATTCTTTAATCTAATCCTAGGTCTAATATAATTAATGGACCTAATCTTCACTAACCCATTTAACCCAATGTGTTATGATTTGTGTCTTAGGATCTTCAATTTACAATCCTAAATCCTAATCAAATAACTTTCTAATTCTTAATTAAGTTTTAGGCTGAGGATTGGGGTTCAATTTTTTAAAAATATTTTTTATATTTATAAAATATTTTTATAATATAGTTCTACCAACCAAGTTGCATGTTTGATTCATAATCAATATGCAAGTAAAATAAGCATGAAACTACTTTAGATCTAATCTAAACAGGTTTATGTAACTGAAATAGTTTCAACTCTAATCAATAATAAATTATCTTAGATCAAATCTAACATATTTATGATGATTAAAATTAGATTAAAATATTTTTAATCAGATCATAAAATTTTTTATATCTAATCTAAAATTTTATGATCAATATTTTATATTAGCACGTACTAGGATAATCTCTCTACTTTAAGGGATAAACCTTACAGTAAGACAACCTTATAATCAATCCGTGCAATCTAAAATTTTTATTTTTAGATCTAAAATTATTTTAAATCTAATAAATTATAAATAAAATTAGATCATATCTAATAAATTTATGATAAGAAGTAGATCTACATGAACTAGGACAACCTCTTCACTATAAGGGATAAACCTTACAGTAGAACAATCTTATAGCAGTTTGTGTAATCATGATTTTTAATTTTAGATTTAATAATCAGATTATAAATTAGATCTAATTTAAGAAATAATCTAAATATGTATATATAATCATATAATAATCAACTTAGGCTTTGATACCAATTGAAGAAACTAGATCTAAGATTTTAAGACTAGATCTTGAAATTTTTTCAAGATAAAAAAATGGAAGACTAAAATTAATTAATTTTTAATATCAAAAAATATTCTAGATCTAATATCTTATTATATAATTATGGCATAAAATTAAATCAAAAATTAAATATAAGAATGAAAATAAAATATGTTGATCACATCAACATGTATCTACACTATATCTAACGTAGGTATGTAAAATAGATCAGATTTCTTACCTATGCAAGTTTGATGTTCTAACTTACTGATCCAGACTTGAGGATGATGTTGCAAGCTATACACACATTCGGCCACTAGGAGTCATCCACATGAGCCCACGAACCATGATCAGAAGTTCGATGTAGGAAATCAGCACAATATGCTAGTACTGTGCTGATCCTTCTTTAATGGTCGATCCGATGCTTGTATCTTCTAAATTTGGATGTTTTCAAAGATGAGAAGAAGGAGAAGAGATTATAGATCTGAGATACTCTCAAATAATCTCAAAAAGAAGAAGGAAAAGAGATGAACAAGATAACCCTAGAAGAAGATCCTCTTCTTCTTCTCTATTCTCTCACCAAGATACTTAGTTTAGTATCTATGAAATCCCCATGCCTCAATACTTTTTCTCTCTAATTTTCACATGGCCCAAAGGTCTCTCAATGGTCTGGAATATGTCCAAAAATCAGTCCAAAATTCATCCTATATAAAGAGATATAGCGGAGTCTTTATTGGGTCAAACATTTAGACTAGGAAAAACCAAAATAGGCAACTAGTTGGGGCACCCAACACTTGAGCGCCCTCTCCTATGTTTTTGGCATGGACCAGGAATAAGGGGTGCACAAAATCCTCCTCTTTTTCATGAAAAAATCAGGAAATAATAAGAGTGGTTGGTGGCAAAATGAGATAGAGTTTTGATTGCATCAAACTCTATCAAATAGAGTTTGATTTCAAACCAAATAGCCTTGTTTGACTTGGTCCACTAACAAACTTTCATGTAAGAAAGAATGAGAGCAAGGGGGCATGCATGAAGACTTGGGAGAGAGGGTTTTTCATGAACTAAGCATTCCAAAGTGGGCATGGGGGTGTTGGGACTAAGGTGGCGCAAGGAGGGAAGTTCCTAGTCTCATTAGGATTCTTATTTTAACTTGGTCCAACATGGTTTCTCAAATTAAATCAAATCAAAATTAACTTAACTCAATTAAATTAGATTTTAAATTAATTAAAAATTAGATTTAATTTAGATTTAATTTTTTAATCAAATTAGAAAATTGGGTTGATCCAAGTCCTAGTTAAACAAAACAAGGATTAGTTCTTTCTTGCACTTGGCTTATCCAATAAACTAATTGAACTTAATTCAATCAAGTCCAAACTAAATTTAATTAAATTATATTTAATTAAATTTAATTTTAATTTTTTAACTTAATCAAATTAAGTGAATTAGTAATCTAATTGCTAACCGATCCTCCTGCAACACTTGCATTGGGTTAAACACCAATCGTATTAATCGTTTAACCCTCGAACGATTCTTAGTCATTGATCAACTATTCGATCAAATCATGAGCTCTAATATGTGTGATCTCATAGATTCGAATCTAAGTCAATAGTATAGAAATAAATTTTTATACCAATTGAAGTAACCATCTAGCAATGGTATCCGACGGTCGGATGGATCGAATATGTCGAACAACATCTTTAGAACCCATGTGGATATAGTTTTTATATAATTTATCCTTTTGACCAAAATGCTTGTAGGACACCTCAGAGTTCAACTGCCAACTCTAATCAGGCTATCCATATTGTATTTCAAAATACCAAATCCATCTGATGGATTATCTTGGCCAAGATTTTGCTATATTGAAATACAGTAATACATTGTTCTCCAACTCTTGGAGTGGTCAATGTCATTTTGATCACACATTAATTTTGTAAGTATTTGACTGTGCCCAGAAGCCTTCTATTACTGAATTAAAAATTTAGTTAGTCTGGTATCAAGGCATAATGAGTTTCTTGCAAGTCACTGAGGTGATCTTAGGTCTAAGGGATACTTATACCTATATTCCATCAGAGACATTCTCGATAGCAAAGTGCTCTAAAGTTGGTCATGTTCTATGATGATATATCCCTACATCTTATCTGTATGCCATACTAGTATCTTCATACTACTTGGTTAAGAAGACAACCAATCAATATGATATATAGCGATCAATGCTTGATAAATGTTGTTGTCCTTATTAACAGCCTATCATTGATCGTGAATAATTTTAAGGACTAATCGATAAATTCTTTTTTTATCGAACTTAAATAGTTCTAAGGACTTTATCATAATAATGGAGTTCGTTGGAAGATGAAAACTTATGATAAAAATATTAAAAATATATTTTATTAATTAATAAATTAATTATAATTATAATATAGCTCAACCATCAACAGACTAATGATTGACTTTGAAAAATATTTTTCAATAATTCTTAAATTGGTAGATGAAAGGCTCATTTAAGAACTATGGTGTAATAGATGTTTTGTGCATAATTGAATTAGAGGGATGGTGGTGTAGTTAAGTTTCATGTGATGAGGATAGACAAATGTCGACTTTCAAGTGTGAACTTAATTATATGCCATTGTTAATCTAATTGCAATATGTAGCAAACATTATATTGTTTATATATTGATTTGTACGTGTTATTCCTATGTGTGAAGATATGGCTTGAAAGAACATCATTGCATAGCTCAATAACGATGATAAGCTGGATGGTGATAATTATGATATTTGGCACCATAAGATTCAGTACATCCTTAAGGAGCAGGATGTTTTGAAAATACTGAACCATATGATGGTTGAGCCGAATTATGGGAACATACAACAGCATAGGAGAGACCATGATGCTTTTCTAGCCTGAAAAAAAGAAAAATAGCATTGCTCACATTACGTTGCTGAGTAGCATGGTTGATGATCTCATGTATGAGTTTGAGTCTCATAAGATGGCCCAGGCCATGTAGCTTGCACCAAAGGATAAGTTTAGGGACAATTTTGGTACCAAACTTAGGAGGTTGAACATCAAGTTTGACACATACAGGTTGTGTCTTAATATTCTGATGATGCAGCATTTGAGAGAGAGATGTCAAACATGATTAGGGAGCTGAAATCAGTTAGCTATAATCTCTCAGATGAACAATAGGTGCAAGCTATTATTAGATCCTTACCTGCCGCTGGAAGTATATGAAGGTGAATATGACTCACAATGAGTTTGTTAAGATTTTTGCTAACATAGAGCATCATCTTGTTTTTAAAGATGAGCACCGATAGGCCGCTAAGACATCCGACCATGCTTTTATGGCTGAGATTACTAGAACTTTGAATACCAAGGAGAAGGGCAAAGGTAAGAAGCTCTGGAAGAAGAAGAGCTGGTAGAAAAAAAGGATTTGGGAAGCCTATTGAGAAGGCTAGACTTGATTTTAAGAAAAGAGGGAAGCATGGTAGAAAGAGAGATATGACCAAAGTGGAATATTATGGCTGCTACAAGATGGGTCATTTTGCTTAGGATTGCTTGGAACAAAATAAGGTAACACTATGTAATGAGCATCCTTATTTTCTTTATATTTCTAGCACTGCATTAATGGCTGATGCTAATTCTTTATGGACTATAGATTCAAGAGCAACAGACCATATAGCTAGAGATAGGGGAGCATTTATTGAGTACCATCGATTGTCTTCCAGAAGCAAATAGCTTTATGTAGAAAATAATGCTAGCATTAAAGTGAAAGAGGTTGGAATATGCAAGCTAGAGTTGCATGGTGGACAAACTCTACTCCTATATGACATTTTATATGGTTCAGAAATCTGGCAAAACTTAGTTTTAGTTATCTTCTTCTTAGATTAGGTTTCAGTATGAATTTCCATAATAATTCAGTTGATATTATTTTGGAGACTAGAGTTTTTAGTTCTGGTTATCTTTTGAATAGTTTCATTGTATTAGACATAATTTCTAATAATGGTTATATTTTAGATAATCATTATTTTGCTTTATCTTTTGTTCCAAATAATATTTTTGATGTGAATATTTGGCATGCTAGGCTTAGACATGTAGATCTAGAAAGAATGAATAGGTTGGCAAAAGCAGGACTATTAGGGTCCTTGACAAAAATAGACATGTATGTTTGACAACATTGCCTAGCAGGTAAAGTAACTAGAAAATCATTTGGAAAAGGAACCAGAACTGACTTTCCATTGCAATTGAATCATTCTGACAAATGTGGTTCAATGAGTGTGAGGGCAAGGCATAGATCCATATATTTCATTACATTTATTGATGACTATACTTGTTACGGTCATGTTTATTTGATCTCCTATAAATTAGAAGCTTTAGAGTGTTTTAGACAATTCCTGAGTTTGGTTGAGAATCAATTGAATCAAAGGATTAAGGCTTTGAAAACTGACCATGGACATGAGTATTTATCAGATCAATTCAAAGATCTATGTGATGAAAAGAAAATTATAAGATAGTTGATGATTCCTGGTACTCCATAATAGAATGGAGTTGCAAATTAAAAGAACAGGACTTTGCTTGAGATGGTTTGGTCGATGATGGTGCATGCTAACTTATCCATTTTTTATTGGAGAGATGCTTTGATAACTGTAGTCAATGTACTTAACTGGGCACTCTCTAAGTCTATTGCTTCTACACCCTATAAATTATGAGTGGATAGAAAGCCGAATTTGAGTGTATTGCGACTTTAGGGGTCAGTAGCTTATGTACATGATCCTTCTCATAGGTATAGAAAGTTGGGCCCTAGAGGCAAGAAATGCATATTTATCAGATATTTTGAACACTCAAAGGGCTATATTTTCATTAGTCAGAATAAAGATGGCAGCATAACAAAGATTGAGTTGCGAGATGCCACATTTTAGAAAATAAATTTCTAGTAGGGGTGATGTTGACAAAGCTGTATTATTTTGTAAGATTATGGATCAACAGATAAATGATGAGAACCAAACAAGAAACAAATAGTTGTACCTTCACCTGCTAATCCGAGTGGGAGGATATTTTAGAGTCCTCAAGGGACATAATTGCATAGGAGTAGTCGAGGGAATGTTCCTTGACGTCATCGAAAGATCGAAGGGGAAGAATTAATAGTTACTCCAGGAGATGATGAGGAGTCGGGTTTGGTTCAATAGGCTCTCTTATGTCCTGCTAAGGATAGATGGATGAAGGCAATGGAAGAGAAGATGGAGTCTATAAGGACTAAGCATGTCTGGAACTTGGTTGACCTTCTGCTAGGTTGAAATGTGATTGAGAACAAGTGGGTTCTCAAAATTAAGATAAAGGTAAATAGTTCTATTAAAAGATGCAAGGCTCACTTAGTAGCTAAGGGGTATATGCAATAGGAAGATATTGACTATGAGGATACCTTTTCATCTGTTATAAGATTCATTTTCATTAGACTTATTCTGGATATAGTGCCAAGTTGGACTTGGAGTTACATTAAATGGATGTAAAGACTGTATTTCTCAATGAAAAACTAGATGAAGAAATCTATATAGAAGAACCATTAGATTTCATTGAAAAAAATTAGAAGCACAAAGTTTGCAAACTCAGGAGGTCTATTTATAGATTTAAGCAATCATCTAAATAGTGGTATTTAAGATTTCATCAAGCTATTTTGTCTTATGACATTCAAATGATCGATGACGACCACTGCGTATATATAAAATGGTCTGAGATAGATTTTGTTATATTATCCTTTTATTTAGATGATATACTATTAGCCAAAATTATTCTATCTTTTATGAATGCCATTAAGAGTTGGCTATCCTTGAATTTCGAGATGAAGGACATGTGTAAGATAGAATTTATTCTTGGAGTTAAAATCTAAAGGAATCACTCAAAGAACCTAATCGCTTTACTACAAGAATTATACATTAAGAAGATTCTTGAGCAGTTTAGGATGAAAGACTATAAGCCTATAGATACCCCTATTGCTAAAGGTGAAGCTTTGACCTTTGCAATGTATCCTAAGACTCAATCTAAGAGAGATTCTATGAAGAAAGTCTCTTATTCTAGTGCTATTGGGAGCTTGATGTATGATGTGCATATGACCCAATATTTATTATGCAGTAGGCCTTGTAAGCCATTATCAGTCCAATTCAGAATAGAAATATTGGCAAGTGGTCAAAAGGATCTTGAGATACTTGAGGGGCACCTTACGTAGTGTTGGTGATATCAACTCCTATGTGTTGAAAAAATACGCTCTTTCCATGGATATCAACTCCTATGTGTTGAAAAAATGCGCTCTTTCCACACGGATCGACGTAGCCATCGGTGATTAGCCAAACAACAAGAAAGTACTTTTCAGCGATCTCTACAGAAGCACAATCAAATAAATCAAGAAATAGAGAAGAACAAAAGAAGAGATTTTCGGAAGAAAAGAGCTTTTTTTCAGTATATTTTAGCACTCTTACAATCTTGATCTATTTCTAGTATATATACTTTATAAAGAATCAAGCCCAAGCTTATAGAAAAACTTCTCAAATTTAAACAATCCACGTACATAAAATAATAACCCATAAAAACTGAGTCGGTTAACCTACGATTAGGTCGGCTCAGTCTGGCTCAGTCCTAGACTGAGCCGACCCAGTTGTGTACCATGCCAATAGTCCAAAAATATTGCTTTCTATTTAGATTTTCCTCTGAGACCTAGCCGACCCAGTCCTGGATTGAGCCGACTCAATTTTCAACTAAGTCGGCTCAGTCTCAGAGTGAGCCGGCCTAGTTTCTGAACTTTACTATTGAGACTGATTCTTCTTTCGGCTCACTTTCATCTTTCCATGATCTATCTTTTCATGTTTTCAAGACTTGGGAGTGCCACTTTTGAGCTCACATTCTCCACCTTGGTGCTTTCAAGTGAAGGGAAATCCTGATTTCCTGGTCCAAGTTCGTCCAGATCTGATTAGATCAAGAGATATATTTCAAAAATTTTTTCTTGATCTCAATCAGATCTTGATATGTTTCAAATCTGATTCTTATTATTTTAATAAATAAAATAAAACAAGATAAATTAAATCAAATTTAATTTACCTGATTTGGGTAATCCTATTACCCTGTAGATGATCCTGATTGCAGCGGAAGATTCTGGATCTTAGCCACGCAAGCGCCTAGCCTCTACCGATATCCACTCGGGTTGGATCTGGAGATCCTCTTCTTCTCTATCACACCTCCAAAAATCAGATCTGGATCTGATCTGGAGGATCTTCAAAACTCTTTTGAAGATCTGCAGTCGTCCTTTTGCAGCAGCGCAGCCTTCTTGCTTTTGATCGCCTTTTCCTTGATCTGAATCGCACCAACCTAAGTCCAAAACACCTTTTGGACGTGGAGAGCAAGGGGAGAAGAAGCTATGGCATGGAGAAGGAGGGGAGAGGCAGCCTTGGGGCATGGGGTTTCTCAATTTCATTCACTTAGAATTAGGGTTGGGCGCAGGGTCTTATTTATAGACCTCTTGTGATCCAACTCCTCTTCCTCTCAACCAATCACAACCCTTTGTGAAATCAGATCTAAATCTGATTGGTTGGAATAGAGACCCCTGGATCCTCCTTAGAGGGTGCCTAAGACCAGTCAAACTGGATTCTTAGTAGAACTCTGATTGGAATCCAAAAGGGAGGTGGAGTCCTTGTCCAACAAGGACTCCTAGGCGCCTCCTACTTGGGCTCACGCCACCCTTGGCGTGCGCCCTTCTCCTTGCCAGGTTCTGGCAGGGGGACAGGCCCCCACCAGCTCTCCAATAGGTGCATGACATGTGGTCAAAAGTCAAAGGGTCAATGGTCAACGTTTGACCAGTCAAAGGTAGACTTTTGACCAAAGTCAAAGAACAAGAAATGGCAGGTGACCAAAAATGGCAGGTAATGTCTTACAAATAAGACAACCTATTCTGACTTGGACAACCTCCAGTCAGACCATATGAAGGCCTCTGATTGAGCACAAACTCCTTTGGCTCAGTCAGGACAACTTATTTTATGATAGTAAAAGAAGAACGTTAGGTTCAATCGAGTGCTAGCACGATTTCCTTGAACCTAATTGAATCTCATTCAGATCAATTGAACTAGATCAGTTCAATTGATGATCACCAGATTCAAACCCTTGTTTGTGTGACCCAGTTAGGTTCAGTTCTGTATGGTAATGGGATATGTCATGATCTCTATCATAGACATCATCGAAACTCCTTTCGATGGATCAGAACTCTTCTGATTCGAACAGCTAGAATGATCGATCATCTAAATCATTCTAATTGCTCCCAAAATCCACCAGTGACACCTAGCAGTATATGGTGGCAACCCATCAGAGCTGAATGCGAACCTCTTGGTGCAGCTACCTGTGTGATTCAGTTCTTCTATCTTGAGCCCCGATCAGATTAGGGTTAAGGTGAACTCGTCAAACCCTAGTCTCTGTCATATGATGTAATCATTCGATTCGAGTCCAATGTGAAAATCTAAATAGAAACTCTTTCTATTATTTCACTCTGCCATGGCCATGGGCTTCAGGACTTGATTCTCATGATTCATCATAGGGCTGCTCCTCTACCACCGAGGTAGATAGATCCCATCTTGATGCAATCCAGTTCCTACAATGAACATGCTATAGCCAACATACACCTCAGGGTTCCATATGGCTAGGAGATCGAGTAATGGTGTAGTCAAACTATAACACCCTCAAGGTGAACTGCCGATGCATCTCAGGTCAAAGAACCAGACACACTACTGCAGCATCGAGTCAGTCATTGACGAGAAGGTAGACTTCCTAATGACTACTCGAGGTGGTCACGCTCAGTGCCCTCGTTCTCTAACGAGTACCTGTACTCTCGCTCCGGTGTCTCCACACCGTAGACTCAAGACTCATCTACTAAAGAGAAGCGATCGTACACCAACCTTCCGGATCAATCACCATCCTCGTGATGATCCTATGGTCGGGAGCTGTTTATGAGTTAATAATGATTATTCATGTCTTAAATTTTCAACTCTTGAAAATATGAATTATCATTACCATTAACTCAAATGATGTATCACAGACACTAAATACACAGGTGTGATAGAAAATAACCCATTTCATTAATTATAGTCAAAATTACAATTTTGCCCCTAGAAGTGTATTACAAGTGTCAGCCAATTCTGGCTTCTAGGGCACATATATCTAACATCAAGTTCTTATGAACTCATCTCTTCTCAACATACCCATCCATGCCACACAACTTTGAAAGCTGTCTATGGGGAGTACCTTTGTGAGTGCATCAGATTGATTCTCCTTGGTATGGATCTTCATCAATTTTACTTCACCTTCCTCCACCAGCTCTTTGATCCTATGGTACCTCACATCTATATGCTTTGTACGTGCATGATAGACTGAGTTCTATGCCAACAATAGAGCACTCTGACTATTACTGAATAGTGTAACTTTACTCTGCTTCACCCCTAACTCATCAATCAGCCTCCTAAGCCAAAGGGCTTCCTTTGCAGCCTCTGTTATCCTAATATACTCAACCTCTATGGTAGACAAAGTCGTGATTGACTGAAGGATTGATCTTCAAGACACCAGTCCACCATATACGTAGAAGAGGTATCCAGTAGTAGACCTTCTTGTATCAAGATCACCAGCATAATTTGCATCAACAAATTCTTCTAGAGGATCTGAACCTTCACACATCTTCACATATTGTTCTTCAAATCCTTCCGACTGCCCACTAAATATCAAACCATAATTTCTTATTCCATGTAGATATCTCAATCTCCATTTCAATGCTTTCCAGTGTTCCTTCCTAGAATTAGCCATGTATCTACTAACCGTGCTCACAGCATTTGCTATATTTAGTCTACAGCACATCATAGTGTACATCACACTGCCTACAGCATTTGCATAAGAGACTCGTTCCATGTACTTTCTCTTCTCTTCTGACTGGAGGCACTGTAACTTGGAGAGAGACATATAGCTCAATAATGGCATCTCTGCAGATTTGGCCTTCTCCATCCCAAACCTCTCCAGAATCTTTTGGACATACTTTTCTTATGATAAATGAAGCACTCCTTTGCATCTATCTCTGCAAATCTTCATTCCAAGAATTTTCTCAGTTAGACCCAAATCTTTCATCTCAAATTTAGATGATAGTATCATTTTCAACCTTTTCACAGCATCCATGCTTCTACTGGCTATGAGCATGTCATCTACATCAATAATCGGTATAGGACATCCTCCTCATCTACATCTTTGACATAGATATAACAATCATGTTCACATCTACTGAAATCCAGGCTCAAGACAAAGCTATCAAACCTTCAATATCACTGACGAGGAGATTATTTCAAGCCATACAAAGACTTTCTGAGTAAACGCACCTTTTCTTCCTATTCCATTTTTATGAAACCATCTGGCTGCTTCATGTAGATTTTTTCCTCCAAAGTCTCATGAAGGAAGGCCGTCTTCATGTCCATCTATTCCAATTCCATATTATGCGGTGCCACTAGTGACAGTAAAATTCGAATAGATGTATGACGCACCACAGAAGAAAAAATTTTTATGTAGTCAATTCCTTTCCTTTGTGAGTATTCCTTTGCTACCAGTCTTGCTTTGAATCTGATTTTACTTTATTCTGAAGGTGTTTCTTTCTTTGTGAACACCAACTTTGAGCCAATAGATCGAGCACCCTTTGAAAGATCCATCAGCTGTCATGTCTGATTCTTCTCAAGTGATTCCATCTTCTCTATCATGACCTGCATCCATAAATCATGATCCTCACTCTCCATGACCTCTGCATAATTCTCTGAATCTCCATTAGCAGTGATGAGTGCATAGGAGATAACCTCATCAATGCCATATCTGATCGATCTCCTAATAGTATGCTGGGGCTTATGCAAAGCCACTCCCACTGGTACATCTCTGCCTGATGTCTGTGGCTGCTCTTGCACATCTGTCTAAACTGTCAGTCCTCCATGCTGATTTTTAATCTGAGATAATACTTTTTTGCCTAGCTCCACCTCAATAGGAACACTCCTATAAGTAGATGTAACCTGCATGCCATCATTTTTTGACTGGCCACTGCTATTCATCTTTATTTTTTTAGTTTCATCTATCCCAGACCTCCTCAAGATGCTCTTCTCATACAAAGATAACGTCCCTGCTGATCACTGATTTCTATGCCTGAGAGTCCCATAGCAAGTATCCCTTGACTCCTTGTGGATACCCTATAAATATCATCCTTTGAGATTTTGGATCCAATTTGCTCCTCTCGATTGCCTCTATATGTGCATAGGCTGTACAACCAAAGACTTTCAGATGGCCAAGCTCCACCTTCTTTTCACTCTAGATCTCTTCTGCAATGCCTCCATTCAGCTTATAATGAGGAGACCTGTTCACAATAAAATAAACAAAAGTTAGAGCATCACCCCAAAAGAATTTTGGGAGTGATGTCTGTAGCCTTAAATTCCATACCTTCTCGATCAGTGTTCGATTCATCTTCTCAACGATACCATTCTGCTGGAGAGTCATCCTCACTGTGTAATGGCATTTGATACCATTTTTCTTACAGTACCTCCTGAACTCGAAGCTAGTATACTCTCCTTCATTATTTGACCTCAGATACTTTACCTATCTTCTCGACTCCTTCTCTACTTCAGCTCTCCAGGCTCTGAACCGGACAAATACCTTGAATTTTTCTCTGATCAGATAAATCCATACTTTTCTTGAGAAATCATCAATGAAAGTAACAAAGTATTTTGCCCCACCTCTAGCTGATACTAGAGCTGCTCCCCACACATCCGAGTGCGCTAAATCCAGCACTCCCTCGCTATGCTTAGTACTTCTAGTAAACTTCACCCTATGCTGTTTGTCAAAGATACATGGCTCACAAAGTTCTGTGCCCTCCTTCTTCAGTGCTAGGATCATATCTCTTCTACTTAGTTTTGTGAGTCCACGGTCACTCATATGACCCATCCGATAATGCCACAGTCGATATAAAATTTGCTCCTCCTGTGCTGCTGCTAGCACTTCTGCACTATCATTTACCACTAAGCCTTTCATTCTATAAAGATTGTTGCTCAATCTTCTACCTCTCATCACCACCAAAGCTTCTTTGAAAATTTTCAGACATCCACTCCTAGCCTAGCTACTAAAAGTATAACCCTACTCCTCCAAGTAGTCTAAAGAAATCAAATTTTTTTTCAACTCCAGTACATGCCTGACATTTGATAACGTATGAATGATCCGATCGTACATCCTCACTCTGATAGAGCCAATTTTAGCTATTTTGCATGGGTGATCATCTCCAAGGCTAATACTTCCACCATCGATCTTCTGGTAGGTAGCAAACCACTCCTGATGGAAAGTATAGTGGTGCAAGCATACTGAATCTAAAATTCACATAGTATTGCACTCTATGGATCCATCTGATACAACTAGCAGGTCTTCTCTACTGCTCACAGAAGCTATATCATCTCCCTTACTGATCTTTTCTTTTTCTGATCTCAAAAGGGGACAATCTCTCCTCAGGTGTTCAGGCTGATGACATTTATAATATTTCAATGTCATCTTTCTCTGATCGCGAGACTTTGACCTGCCCTTGGATTTTTCTCTTGTCTTCTCCTTTGATCTTTCCTATCTTTCGTTTATAGCCAAGATCTTAGACTTAGGGTCTTTCTTGCAGATCTTCTCTCTTTGCTCATTTGATCTGAGCACACCAATAATTTTTTCATAGTTTAGGATCTCCTCCCCATAAATTAGAGTTGTTATGAGACTATCATACGAACCTGTGAGAGAACATAATAGCAGTAATGCCCGATCCTCCTCATCGTTCTTCACATCCAAACTCATCACATTAGAACAAACTTGATTGAACCTTTGGATATATGCAACAAGATCTCCATCTTCAAGCATCCTCAGACTATATAGCTATTTTTTCAATCATAGCTTGTTCATCATGTTCTTTCCCATGTATGTGTTCTTCAGTCTCTCCCAGATCTCCTTTGCCATAGTCTCTATACAAACCTCGGCAAAACCTGATCGGCGAAGCACATCCGGATTGTGCTAAAGCAATTTTCTCCAACTTTTTTCAATCCTCGACACTGATCTTTTTCGATCTTTCTTTTGTCAAGACCTTGTAGATCCTCTGCTGAACTAATAAGTTCTTTATTTTTTGCTGCCATAGTGTAAAGTTTTTTTTGCCATCGAATTTCTCAAAATTCATTTTGAATCCACTTGATCCATGACTTCAAATAAGTCAAGAACAGATCCCTAACACCCTTCACGATCACACACCAGTAAAACTATCCTTCACAGAAGATCTAACTAGTCCTAGATTCTCTTTCCAAACTTCTGTATCACCGTTCCTCCATGTAAACAATCTCCATCTCAATCTAGAGATAACCACAAAGCAAACTAGAAATTTTAGGATAAAACTTGGTGCACCAGATCTTGGATGTAGTAAATCCTAGGTGTCTTTCTTCCTTCCATGCAACACCGCTCTGATACCAAATGTTGGAAATATGCGCTCTTTCCACATATATCGATATGGCCGTCGGTGATTAGCCAAGCAACAAAAAAATACTTCTTAGAGATCTCTGTGGAGGTATGATCAAATAAATCAAGGAATAGAGAAGAAGAGAAGAAGAAAATTTCAGAAGAAAAGAGCTTTTTTCAGTATATTTCAACACTCTTACAATCTTAACCTATTTTCAGTATATATACTTTACAAAGGATCAAGCCCAAGCTCATAGAAAAACTCTCCAAACCCAAACAATCTACATACATAAAATAATAACCCACAAAAATTGAGTCGGCCCAGTTTCAGACTAAGTCGGCTAACCTATAACTGGATCGGCTCAGTCCCAGACTGAGCCGACCCAGTTGTGTATCATACCAATAGTCCAAAAATGCTTCTCTATATCTAAATTTTTCTCTGAGACCTAACCGATCTAGTCCTGGACTGAGCCAACTCAATTTCCAACCGAGCCAGCTCAGTCTCAGAATGAGCCGACCCTAGAACTGAGTCGATCTAATTATGTATCGTACCAATAGCTCGAAAATATAGCTCTCTATTTGAATTTTTTTTTGAGATCTAGTCGACCCAGTCCTGGACTGAGCCAATCCAGTTTTCAACTGAGCCGGCTCAGTCTCAGAGTGAGCAGGCCTAGTTTTTAAACTTTACTATTGAGATTGATTCTTCTTTCAGCTCGCTTCCATCTTTCCATGATCTATCTTCTCATGTTTTCAAGACTTGAAAGTGCCACTTCTGAGCTCACACTATGATACCACTTGTTGAGGATCTAGTATCAGATTATTATGATAGAAAGAAAGAAGAAAATAAAATAAAAAAATTAGGTACGTGGATCAGCCTAAAGGCTCACCTCCATGGGGCATGTAAAGCTTCATTATGAAAGAAAAAATAAGTATAAGAGGAGAACATCAACTTTCAACTCATTGTATATAAATCTTTTAACTAGAAGCTACCCTCACAAAAGCTCTCTTAGAATCTTAAGGAGATCCTCAGAAGCTACAAGATGCTCTGTTCTCACAATCTCAGTGCCAGATGCTATGCACCTATTACTTTTCTCTTGCAGACTGCACATACTCAGCGCTCTACCAAACTTTTTTTGGCAGCTATCTGAGCCTCTCTACGTACTTTTCGCATCAAATGGACCACCACCTTGCTTTACAACATCTCAGTTCTTTAAATAGGATGAGAATTTTCTTCTTAGCAATTCATAGGAGTTCTAACAGGGCTTTTTCTCCTAACATATATCGAACAAAATTTTGGAGTCTTAAAATATTTTCTAACCTTCAGATGATGACCACAGCCCTCCATGGCCACTGGATCCTATAGTCTAAATAAAAAATCTCATCCTATTTTATTCACCTCCATCGAGCCAGCTCTATCATAGATTGAGCTGGCTCGACTGCGTCTTGCCCGAATACCTATTTTCTATATGCCTGAGAGGATTGGCTCGACTGTGGTTTGAGCCAGCTCGATCTCAGCCCAAGCTGGCTCGACCCCATATTCGAGTCAGCCCGACTGCTTGCTGATACTGATTTTTTTTCTACTATGGATCGAATTTGAGGCATCAAATTCTAACAATCTCCACCTCGACTTGACATTCAGCCTCCATCTAACATTGAGAGCTTTTGGATCTTCTCGCCTCCATGCCCTTGGATAATCGCCTGCTGATTATGGATGGGCAAATGTGGAAGTCGAGCTAGGCCACTCGATTCTATGTTCGTCAATGGCTGTAATCCTTCTAACCTGAGACCTACTTAGGATAGCATCATGTGGTAATAGAAACTTCATCTTGCGACATCATATGTCATCCTTTCGAGTCTCTCATCTTATACCCGATCCATCTCCATGTGGAGCTCCATCTCGCACTAGGCTTCCTACCATGAGATAATATCCTCCATACTTTCTTCTTCTTAATACCATCCTACTACCATGCATGATCTTCAGAATTCCTCCATCAACTTTTTATTTGAAACTGATCGAATCCAGTCTGCTCAATGAGATTAGATTCTTCTTAAAGCTGGGTATGTATTGGATCTCATCCAACTTCTTCATTGTTCCATCATAAAGCTTCATGCTGACCATCCTGTTGCCCTTGATCTTACAGCTCGATCCATCTGGCAAGAACACAATGCCCTCACTGGTCTCCAAGGAGTCAAACATCTCTTCTCTACAATATATATGATGAAAATAAGTAAAATTCATAATCCATTTGGAAGAAAAAGTACATACCTCATCAGTAATCAAAAAGATATTATAACTATCTTCTGTATCGCTACTGACCATCATCACAGTAATCCTCATCCGATCCTTGAGTTATGGGCAATTCTTGACTCGATGCCCTAACTCGTTGCACAGGTAGTATCTGATCTTGCTATGATCCCTTATCTTAGATCTGGATCGTTCTCCTCATGATCCTTTGCCACTCCATCTACTACCTCCTGCTTTTCCAAAAACTGCCAAAGCTGAGCTACCACCATCTAAGCTCGAAGCTGAGTTCTTCCTCTTAAGAATATCATTCTAGAGAATCATTGCAGTGACTTTATCCATCTTGATGGTGCTCTTATCTACAAGAAGAGCAGTCACCAAAGACTCATACGAAGGAGAAAGCGACACTAGCAAGACCAATGTCGTGGTCTTCTTCTCAACTTTTTCATCAACGCTGAGGAGGTCGGTGAGAATCTTCTAAAAATTGGATAGATGCTCTTGCACGCTTTGACCTTCGTCCATCCACAGCTGGTAAAACTCCTCCAAAGAAATAGCGTGTTGGTGAGTGACTTTGTCATGTATAACTTTTCGAACTTTGACTACAGTGCCATCGGAGAAGTCTCATCATGTACATGCATCATAATATCATCCGCTAGGTACAAGTGGATGGTGCTCACCACCTGCATCTTGATCCTCTTTCAATTCTTCACCTTCATGGTGGCTGGCACCTTCTCGTACAAGAGAGCATCGATCAAATTGGATGAGGATATTCTTTATCCTTGCTCGCCACAAAAAAAAATTATCCTTCTCATCAAAGCTATTGATCTCCATCTTGATTGCACTTATCTTCTTTTTATTCTTCAATCTTTAACACCACTGCTATAATCTATGCTCCAATACTGCCCAACTTTGATATCAATTGTTGGTGATATCAACTCTTATAATACCACTTATTGAGGATCTAGTACCAGATTATTGTGGCAGAAAGAAAGAAGAAAAAAATAAAATAAGAATAATCAAGTACGTGGATTAGTCTAAAGGCTCGCATCCACGGAGTATGCAAAGCTTCATTATGAAAGAGAAAAATAAGTATAAGAGGAGAATACCCACTTTTAACTCATTGTACATAAATCTCTCTCAACTAGAAGCTATCCTCACAAAAGCTCTCTTAGAATCTCAAGAAAATTCTCAGAAGTTACAAGATGCTCTGCTCTTACTGCCTTTGTGTAGGATGCTATGCACCTATTACTTCTCTCTCTCGTGAGCTATACGTACTCGATGCTCTGCCAAACTTCTCTTGACGGCTGTCTGAGCCTCTCTATGTACCTTTTGCACTACACGCAGCACCACCTTGCTCCACAGCACCTCAGTCTTTTACATAGGATGAAAATTAATCCTCTTCTCAGCAGTTCATAGGATTTTTAATAGGGCTTTTTCTCCTAACATATGTCAAATAGAATTTTGATGAAGTCTTGAAATATTTTTCAACCTTCATATCATGACCACAGCCCTCCGTGGCCACTGGATTTTGTGATCCATGTGCAACTTTCATAGATCCATTTGATTAATCATAATCTGAGTCCAAATAAAAAATTCTATCCTATTTTGTTCACCTCTATCGAGCCAGCTCTATCATAGGTCGAGCTGGCTTGATTGCATCTTGTCCGAATAACTGCTTTCTATCTACCTGAGAGGGTCGGCTCAACTGTGGTTCAAGCCAACTCGATCTCAGTTCGAGCTGGCTCAATCTCATATCTAAGCCAGCCTGATTGTTTGCTGATATTGATTCTTCTCTTGCCGTGGGTTAAATTCGAGGTGTTAAATCCTAACATTTATAGATTGTGTTACCATGAGAGTGACTTGCAGTTGGTGGGTTACTCAGATGCTGACTGGGATGAAGATCTAAATGAAAGTAAATCCACTTTTGGTTATGTATTCTTGCTGAATAATAGTACCATTTTTGAAGCAGCAAGAAATAGATATGCATGGATTATCAACCATGAAAGTAGAATTTGTTGCATATTCTACTGCATTACAAGAGACAGTATGGTTGAGATGCTTTATGGGCCATTTGGGGGTTATTGGTAGAAAGATAGAGCCAGTAAAACTCTATTATGATAGCCAAGTAGCTATAGCCTACACGAAAGATCTTAAGTATCATAGCAGGATGAAATACATAAACACAAAGTATAACTTCATGAGAGATATGATAACACAGAAAAAAAAATAACTCTATAGTATATCACCATACATGAGATGGTAGCAAACCCCATGATGAAGACAATCCCTAGATATGTGTTTATTAAGCATGTGAAATCTTTAGGATTGCATAGATTATAGAATTTTATATTTCTTTATATTTGAACATGATGTATGAAAATATTTTTTCTTTGAATGAATCAATATGATGTTTTTATTCAGTGATTGTTTTTCTTATATCATAGTGAACATGTACATAATATCATAGAATGTCATACAAGTTGGTAAGGTTTCCTCTCTCACACGAGCAACAGCCTTAGGTACTTATGAGGAGCGAGCCAAGATGAGATATTTTATATTTCTTAGCATTGAAAATGGCAGCCAAAAGGCATCATGTGGTATGTAAAAGCACTATGTAGTTTATAATGTTGCCATGATAAGAAACCAGTGTGAGATCCAAGAGAGATATAATATATGGATCGAATTATGGATTACCATGATCCATAATATCTATAGCCAGATACGAGATCTCTTCCAGGCGCTATAAGGGCGAGCAGAATGGTAGAACTCGAATCAAGTGCCGGAAGTGCTTGGACTAAGATCTGTATAGTATAAAGCAAAAAAAATCGACGTACACTTTTATAGAATAAGAGGTACACATAGCATGTATTTTATATTGCATGAGCTTAAAGATTGTGATTGGAAAGCAAGTGAATGAATTTCTGCTTCATTGCTGTGCAAGTCCTAGAAAGGTATAGAATCATTTCATTGATACCCTTATTACTTTGACAGTATCAGAAGGTGAAGAGTTAGTGGATGCTACTTTGGCATATATCCAAAGGTTATAATAATGCGACCTAAAGGAGTAATATTAGGAAAGCAATTAATTTGGATCTAAATGATATGTAAACAAAAGAAAGATTAGGTCTGATATATACACACAATGCTTGTGTCTAAGATATGTTCGTTATGAAGCTATTTCTAGAAACGTCATAAGCATGGACACAAGACATACTAGAGATCATAGTGGTAAAGCTCTGGATGAAAGAGACTCATGTGGGATTTGAGATGCCACGTATAAGTATTGTTGCCCCAAGAATTGATTTTGATGACCATAAAATATTTGAGAGAAGTGCTATGATTTTTATCTTTGGAAGAAGTTTAAATATGTATTTCATGTTATATAAGAATTTTTAGATTGATAAAAGTGCTTGAAGAAGGCTAAAGCTTTAATTTTATCAAGTTAGAGATCAAAATAATGTTATTCGAAAGCCTCAAGAGTATTAGAGAAGAATTTGGAATCTTTGGAGGTAATTTGGAAGGTTTTGGAAGTTGAATTGATAAAGATGGTTGGAGAAGGCCAAAGTTGTAATTCATCAAGTTGGAGATCAAGACAATATTTTTTGGAAGCCTCAAGAAGATTAGAGAAGAGTTCAAAACTTTTGAAGGCAATTTGGAATGATTTGAAAGTTAAAAAATGAAGAAAAATACGTTTGGATAAAAAGGATCGACCCCCTTTAAAAAGGGCTGCTGGCACGCTTGTTTTTGAGTGGCACACAAAAGAGTCGACCTTGGGGTCGACCCCTTGCAAGGGGTTGACCCATGAATTGATCTCTACTGTTCTGCCATCCAAAAATAGAAACTGACTATTTCTGTTCTACCATAGAAGGGTCGACCCCTATGCCAGGGGATGATCTAAAGATCAACTTCTGCGATGGAAACTTTCATAATGATTAGTTTTTTCTATCCATTTTTAGTATTAAGAAGAGAAGTTGAAGCACCATTTGAGCAAATTAACAATAGCAACTTCTTCGAGTTTCAAAGAGTTCTATTTTTTATTTTTCTTTTTATGCTAAAATTTATACATGTATTTTTATTTCTTTATAAGTTTTCTTGAGAGAAAGAAACTTGAGATTTAGGTCAGTCTAAGCCCATAATTGGATGCTATATAGGTTTTAGTTGGTGAGCCTGAAAAACCAACAGGATTGTTAGTGAACCCAAAAAACTAATGGTGTAAAATTTTGGTTGGTGCTCTTGTGAAAATCAATAGAGTTTATTTATGAGTTCGAAAAAATAAACACACTATAATCAAGAAAGAATTATAGTGGAACTCCTAAGGAAAGCATAGGGAGTAAATGTAGGAGCAAGTTGCTCTGAATCACTATAAATTTTGTGTGTTTGTATTGTGACTTCTTTGCTTATATTACTTGCTTATGATTCTTGCTTAGCTTAGTTTTTTGTTCTTATTTAGCAACATATATATTTTAATTCCACTGTTATAAATTGCTTTCACCATATAATCTCTTAAGTTGATTTAATTAGAAGCATATAATTGATGTAGAGTTTAATTTGGCCAAGTTTTTATAAGAATCCAATTTACCTCTCCTCTTGGATTGCTATCTCTGGGAAATAAGTGGTATCATAGTGGATGTTCTGTTATTAATTTTTTACCTAACCGTCAAGGGCAAAAGATCAAATGACAATCTCAAGTGGTATTTCTTTTATTGAGGGCCAATCCACTTCTAGACCACCACTATTTGATGGCACTAACTATACTTTTTGAAAAATTAAAATGAGAATCTTCATACAAGCTCTAGACTATGATTTGTAGGGAATCATAACTAGAGGACCTCACACACCCATAATAATAGTAAATGGTATAACTCTTTCCAAGCCAGAAAAGGAATGTGATCAATTTGATAAAAAGATGGCTCAATTGAATGCAAAAGCCATCAATGTATTTTATTATTTTTTAGATGTGTATGAGTTTAATAGAATATCTTCTTGCACATCGTCTAAAGAAATTTAGGATATATTAGAAATAACTTTTAACAGAACAAGTCAAGTCAAAGAGTCTAAAATTAACTTGCTTATTCATAAATATGAAATATTCAAAATAAAAAAATATGAGTCTATTTTTGATATGTTCACCAAATTTACTGAAAATATAAATGCTTTCAATAGCCTAGGCAAAATTTACTCTAACTATGATCTTGTTTGTAAGGTGCTTAGGTCTTTGCCTGAAGAATGGAAAGCTATGGTAATGGCAAGAGCTCATGGGTTCTCTTATGACCCATGAGATGCATATGGTTCTCTTAAGTCTACTTTCAATTTTCAAGAAAGCAATTAGTCGGAGAAAGATGAAGAAGAAGGTGAGGAGGACATGGTACTTTTTTCAAGAAAATTCAATAAGTTTCTCATAAAGAAAGATATGAAGAAGAAATAAAAGGAAGAAAAGAAAACTATCACCAACAACCAAATGCATCCTAAAAAGATGAAGAAAAGTTCTCTACTAGAAATTTGGGAAAGTGGTAACATGTCAAGCTCGGATGAGGCAGAGAAAAATAAAAATCTTTACCTCATGACCTTGAAGGATGAGGTAAATTCTAAAAACTCATGTAATTTTACTTTTGATGAACTACTTGATGCCTTCAATGATCTAATGGATGAATTTAAAAAGTTAAGGCAAAAAGTAAGGAGTTTAAAAAGAATAATTCTAATTTAATGAAAGAAAAAAATTCTTTAGCTGAAGAAAAAGAAGATTTAATTAAATCTAAAAAAATTTTAGTTAAAAAAAGATATTGAGCTTCAAAAGAAAAATAATATTTTAAAATTATCTTTAAAAAAAATAAAAAATTTTTAAATAAAAAAAAGCTCTTGAAAGAAAATAAAAAATTAAGAAGAGAAGTTGAGATTTTGAAATCTATAGCTAAAAAAATTATAATTAGTTTTTAAAATCTTCAATCTTTGATAAAAATCAATGATGCTATTTTCAATAAAGTAGAAACTGATTTTAATACTTCAAAAAAATAATAAAATATTAAAAATATTTTTATAAGAGCTTTAATTAAAGATCATACTATTAAGTATTTTAAGTATAATCAAATTGGCCATAAATTTTTGGAATATAATTTTATAAAAATTGGCCAAATCTTGATAAAATAAATTTGGATTCCAAAAGAAATCTTGAGCACTAACTCCTATGGATTCAAGATGGATTGGGTACCAAAAATTATTAAGTAATTTTGCAGGTGCACTAAGGATCCAAATGAAATGAAAAGAAAAAAACTTTTATAGATGCTTTGAAAATGAAAAGGGATGGATATTGATGATGTTCGTAAAATTTAAACCCCTCTCACATCATACCATCAATGATTGTTAAAATTATTTTGATTAAATTTATTAACTTTTATATGATTTTATATTATGTTTACTTGCTTGAAATTTTTTTCATATATTAGTAAGATTACTATGATTGATTGATTTTGATAATTTGAATAATTTGATTTTAAGAAGTCAATATACTTTTTTCTAAGTATCATATTATGATATGAATTAAAATTATCTTAAAATTTAGTATGATATAATAACTTCTCCACATTAATTTTGCTATTGAAAAACTTAAATTAAAAAAGTTTAATTATCTATAAATCCATTTGATTGTAAAATATTAAAGTGAAACTTATTTTAGGTATTTTTTCATAAGATGCTTAAATATTAAAATTTTTTAAAACTTTGCATGATCTAAGTACTTGAAGATAAAATATTTATTCATAAAATTCAAGTGCTTGATGTTGTATTGCATCTTAGTTTTATTTTAAGGATTCAAAACTTTTTTAGCTGAAATAAAAAATATAGAGCCTACATCTAGATTTTTTTCTCTTGATACTCTTGATTATCTTACTCCAATTGATCAAATTTTTGATTTTAAAATTTGATTTGAATATTATCTTTCATTTTTAACTTGTTTGTATATTAATTTTTATTTAAATTGATCAAATTTTTTTGAATTAAAATTTCTTGAACTATTAATCTAATCTTATTTTTAAAAAAATTAAGTACATTTGATGATGTTATTTGTTTGATCTCTATACTTATTTAATTGATTCATTATGTGCTTATTTTATAAAACTAAAGGATAGATGTTAATGATTAACTAAATTAAAAGAAAATAAGAAAAATTAAGAAAATTAAATTTCCCAATGTAAAAAATATCATTAAAATATTAAAGATAAACTATTTTAAAACTTAAAAATATTTAATGTTTTTTAAGAAAAAGGATGAAATAATTTATTTTAGGATAATAGAAAATCTCTTAACTTGGAATGATTTGCTAATATCAATTCAAATTGACTTTTTCATGGTCTTTAAAGTAAATCATTAATTGATCTAAATTTTAGTTCAATTGGTATCAAGATAATTTTTATTTAGTTTGAACTTCAAAACTCTTAGTATCAAAATTTTCACAACTACTATCAATCAGTACATTATTGCCTTGCACTCTAACGTCTTATCTTTTAGCAAAAAGAAAAAAAAATCTTTAATTATCTCAAATCTAAGTTTATACAGCTAAAATTTTAATATGATATTATTTGAGATAAATTATAAATATTTGATATCTTTTCTGAACTCAATGTATAATATTTCTTAAGAAAAGAAAGAAATATTTTTTAAAAAAATTAAACATATCTCTTTATGATTTGCTTTGAATGATGTACCTAAATTTTTAATTTTGAAAGGATCTATATATTTCGGATTTATAAAGTTCAAAGAAATAAACAAAAACTTCTTTCAAATGATACAAACCAATAGTTTCTCAAAAACTTATCACAATAGGTATCATAATTCATATCAAATAGCCTATTTTCACCTTGAATTCCATTGCATTATTTTTTGATAAAAGAAAATTCTCAAATTTAAATTTTTATGATCATATTCTTACTATTAAATTATTTAAGATAAATTTTTATGATATATTTTTGAATGATCTACTTTAGTATTAAAATGAGAGAATTATTTTTAAGACTATATTATTCAAAATTTTTGAAGTCTAGAGTTCTTTTAATTAAAATTGAGAAGTATGTATGTATTTATATTTTTGAGAAAAGAAAGAACTCTTGATCTGAATTTGAAAGTAAAACCCACATTATATTTTTTTATAAAAAGAAGAAAAAATATTAAAAAAGATATTATCTTGTAGTTAAAAATATACTTGAATTTAAAAGTTAAATAATCTAAATTTTTAAATTTGGTGATAGTTAAGTTCATATTAAATATGCTCAATTTAAAAGATAGGAAGAGAAAGTAAAATTTTTACTCTTAAAAGGCTACTTGTTTGAAAATATCTTGACATAAAGAGAAGAATTTATTCAAGATGAGTTGATTACTAAATTGGTACTAATTAAAGTTTAATATGGTATAAATTAAAGATGCTTAACTTGAAAAAAAAAAAGTAGCAAAAATTGTAAAGCTTAAGCATGCAAATTTTTGAAAGAAAAAAAGAGAGATAATGCTAAAGAATGAATATAGATATTTTATTTTGATAATCTAAATAAAAAATATGCTTATTTTGAAATAAAGAATGGAAGAAAGTTGAAAAGTAAATTAATTCAGCTATTAGTATGAAATATAGGAGGAGAGATATTTTCTAATTTGATTTGGTTGAAAATATTAATGAACTTTTGATCTAAAATTCTTAATCAATTTTCTTATTTTGAGTCTTATTATATTGATTTTAAATTTTTAATTAAATATCTTATAGCCTTTTCAATTTATGCTTTCATGTGTTTGTTCAATTTGATTTGCTTGATTTAAAATGATATTAATTTAAAGTAGTATCAGACAAACAAATTATTCTCCAATGTTAAAACTTGCTTAAAGTGGTATCATTTATATGTTGATTTCATAATTTAATTTATCTGAATATTCTTGACATTCTTGAAATTGAATTGAATTAAAAACTCTACTTACTCCTAGAAATAAATTTATAAAATTTTTAATATAGAATATAAGATCTTTATAAAATTATTTTTTGCTTTGATACTATTTTTCATACTCTTCTAATACATATTTTTTTTAAATTTAATTGACTGAAACTTCTTGAGAAAAGTAAAGAATAAATATTAAAAATGGTGTCAAACTTTTTTTTACATGTTATACTTTTTTTATTCAAAAATCTCTATTTTTTGAAATTAAATTGAAATTCTAAATTGCTGATATCAAATAAAAATTTGACATCAAATATACTTTACTTGGTATCAAATATGCTGAAATATCTTGAAAAGCTCTATTTCTCAATATTGACTTGAAAAATCTGAATTTAAACCTTGTAGAAAAGAGAAGAATGATATAAATAAAAATTTGATATCAAATATGTTTATTTTCATATTAAATATCCCATAAAGTTCAAATTTAATATCCTCTTAAAATTAAATCAAAATTTTTTGAATTTGATATATTTTTTTAAATTTTGATTGATTTTGATGATATATTTCAATGATTTATTTGATGCATAAAGATTAAAAAAAATTATGCTTGATTTCTTCGTTCAAATCTTTAAAAAGCTCTATTCCTCTTAAACCTCAAAAGTATATATTTAAAAATTTGATCAAAGAGTTATACTTATTCAAACTTTAATATTTGAATTCAAATAAATTTTTGAAAGAGAAGCGATGTTTTAAGCATGTTTTTAATCACAAGATAAGTTTTCAAATAAGAGATGATTCATTTGACTTTATTTTTTGAATTTGATACATCTCTCATTTGATACATTCCTGCATCTTATTGATTTTGATGGTTTTTCTTAATCCTTTCCATAAGCTTTTTAATATTATCAAAAATAAAAAGAGAAATATTGAGTATACGCTTAATGAATTGATACTTAAAATACTCAATAATTTGATGCTTGAAATGTTAATACTTATTGATTTGAATTGAGATATTATAGTATAATGAGTATATGAAAAATATATAAATATTTATATGTTTAATCAATTACTTCATGAAGTATGCATTCATATGTTTAATCAACCACTTCATGATATATATTGGCTAATTTTGATAGTATATGGTACTTATCTTGTATGGCTAACTATTTGTACTTCTGATATGTAATGCAAACTTCATGTCGCATCTCTATGTATTTTGCTAAAACTATTTACTTAATATATGACTCCTATGACTCTTCTAATATGTTGGCATTTTATTTTATCATGAATATGAAATATATTTTTTACATATAGTATCAATTATATTATAAATCATTAAGGAGCAAGTTCTTCTTTCTTATTAGAAAGGAAGAGTAAATTTTATTCAAAACAAGGAAAGAGTAGTTTTTAAATTGATGATGTCAAAAAAAAAGTAAATATATTATTTGGTATAAGCAATAATTGTTAATTGATGATGTTAAAATTATATGTTTGATGATGTTAAAATTACATGCTTGATGATTGGCAAATTTTTTTTATAGCTCCTAACCTCTCTTCTGAAAGAACTAAGTCATTTTATGAAAAGTAAGATTTATACTATGATTTCTCTATCCTTTATAATAATGATGCACTATGATTATCTTCCTATAGGCATTGATATTATGTCTTGATATTATAAAGCTCATATCTTAAAAATTTACATCCATTGAATATATTTATATATTATCTTAATTTAAATTTAAAATTTTTAATGGCACTATTTTACTTCAATGTTCTATGCATGCCTTATTTTGCTTATACTCAAATATTTTATCATCATCAAAAAGAAAAAATTATTATCCCAAGAATTAATTTTGATAACTACAAAATATTTGAAAGAAGTACTAATAATTTTTGTCTTTGAAAGAAGTTCAAATATATATTTTAGATTATACAAGAATTTTTAGATTGATAAAAATGCTTGAAGAAGGCTAAAGCTTCAATTTCATCAAGTTGGAGAACAAAATAATATTATTTGGAAACCTCAAGAGTATTAGAGAAGAATTTGGAACCATTGAAGGCAATTTGGAAGGTTTTGAAAGTTGAATTGATAAAGATACTTGGAGAAGGCTAAAATTATAATTTTATCAAGTTGGAGATCAAGATAATATTTTTCGGAAGCCTCAAGAGCATTAGAGAAGAGTTCAAAATTTTTAGAGATAATTTAAAAGTTAAAAAAATAAAAAAAAAATGTTTGGACAAAAAGAATCGACCTGTAGATTGGCCCCTTTAAAAAGGGCTATTGGCACACTTATTTTTGAGTGGCATACAAAATGGTCGATCCTAGGGTCGACCCCTTGCCAGGGGCTAACCCATGAGTCGACTCCTCCTGCTGTTCTACCATCTAAAAATATAAATTATCTATTTCTATTCTGCCATAGAGGGGTCAACCCTTGTGCCAGGGGATGATCCTAGGATCGATCCCTATGATAGAAACTTTCATAACTACTAGTTTTTCTACTCATTTTTAATGCATTAAATGTTAATAAATGCTCTCCAATGGTTTCAAATGGCTATTAATCATTTTCCAGCATTGATTGAAGGTTTAAAAGACATTTAAAAAGAAGAGGAAAGCAAGCAAAAATTCAAATTTATGTGCTCCATTGAATACTTAAGAAAAAAGAAGAAAACGAGAGGAACCAAACTTCAAAATTAGAGAACTTTCAGGAGAAACTATCTTCATTATCTTTCACATCCTCTTAAGCATCAAGAAGAGAAGTTGAAGCATCATTTGAGCAAACCAACGGTAACTTCTTCAAACTTCAAAGAGTTCTAATTCTTATTTTTTATTTTATGCTAAAACTTATACTTATATTTTTATTTTTTTATAAGTTTTTTTTAAAAAAAGAAATTTGAGATTTAGGCCAGCCTAAGTTCGTAATTGGACGTTGTATAGATTTTGGTTAGTGAGCCTGAAAAATCAACTGGATTGTTAGTGAATCCAAAAAACTAACAATATAAAATTTTGGTTGGTGCTCCTATGAAAACCAACTGAATTTATTTGTGAGCTCAAAAAAATAAATACACTATAATCAAGAAAGGATTATAGTAAAATTTTCAGAAAAAACTTAGAGAGTGGATGTAGAAACGGATTGCTCCGAACCACTATAAATTTTATATGTTTATGTTGTGACTTCTTTGCTTGCATTACTTGCTTATAATTCTTTCTTAACTTAGTTTTTGATTCTTATTTAGCAATATATATATATATTTTAATTCTACTGCTATAAATTATTTTCATCATATAATCTCTTAAGTTGATTTAATTAGAAGCACATAATTGACATAGAGTTTAATTTGGCCAAATTTTTATAAGAATCCAATTCACCCTCCCTCTTAGGTTGCTATCTCTAGGCAACAAGTGTATATAGACAAATCTATGGTATTTGAGGCACTTTTATGATATATTTGAGTAATAAAAAGGTTGCAATCTCTAATGTTGGTCTTGAGATAGATTTTTAGTATAAGAGCTTCCAAACTTAGTGCCCATGCAGTCATGGTGACACACTCAGTATGAAAATCTAAAAGAAAGCTTTATGTGGATCATCCCATCATGTGCGAATGGGAGATGTTAGAATATGAGATGCGCATGATGGACTGACTCATATTATGACTCGATCCAAGTTAAATATTTAATATAACTATTTGAATTTAAAAAAAGTTTAAATTTAAAGGGTCATTAGATATTAGATAATTTTTATTTAATTATCTCTATGGTTGAGTTACATGACACTTTTTAAGAAGATGAAAAGTTATCCATGGGATTACGAGAGTTTTCCATGATCTTCACCTCTCTTCCTTTGAGAGAAAAATACAGAGTTCTGAAAGTGGATTTGGGTGTGCTTACTATGAAAAACACACAAGGTTTGACTCATGATCATGTGTAATACTATTCAGGTTCTTGTTCATGGTGAAAAAGAAGAAGCTAATCAACCAGGAGCCAGAATAATCTTAGGAGTCAGATTTCGTTGCTATTGCGATCAATTCTCTAGTGTGCATGTCGCTGGAAAAAATCACCTGCAAAAAATTCTATATTGATCGAAATATTTTCGGTGGAGACCCTTCGATGCTTAAGTTAGGGGAGGATTGGTGAACAAGATAAACAATGTTGAATTATACATAGTTTTAGCCCAGAATCCTCTTACCAAAGTACTTAGTTTATCCCTTTTTTATAGATGAATGGATTAGTAACCATCTGTAATGGTTAAATATCATAGGTCCTACATATTTCGATATTCAACGAGTAGTTAATGCTCATTATGTGATCGTAGAGAAGTCGTTACGCATGTTCTGCATCGAGAATGTAGGTCATGCCGACTATATGTCGATCATACCGACCTTATGTCAACATCCGATTGATATTTTGATCGATCAATGGTCACCCATTCTTGGAGTCATTTTATTTAGAGAATTGGTCAGGAGTTATCGATCAACAATCGGTTAAGAGGTTGATAGTCAAAAGTTGGTGAGTTGATTGATAGTCGGTCGAAGAAAGTTGATTATCGATCGATTAGCAAATCGATAGTCGTTCATCTGTAGGATTCATCGATTTTATGTCAGTCGCTAGACAAGTCGAGTGTTGATTGAGTTTGTCCATTTGACTTATTATGATCTGTCATCATTTAGTCAGTAATACCGACGATTAGTTGATGAAGTAGACTATCGTTTATCATTCGGACACCAAATCGAGATAGCTGAGTTAATGAACGCAACAGTTAGCCCCCACTCTCGAGTTCAAAGTGGTGGAGACACGTGGCTTGCCCCATAGTCCGGCATTTTGAACGATGAGAGTCTTCATCAATTGTCTCGAACTTTGCTGCTACTCTTTTTTCGGCACTAATGATTGTCCATAAATTAAGGGGATACTTGGCCATTTCGATTATTATGCAGCAATTATTAGCACATTCAGTGAGATGGGTTTTTACCGTTTTATTACTTTGATGATCGTGCTATCATCATTTGCATGATCGATTAAAAAAATAATTTGACAGTCTGATAATCTGGTTGGTTCCATCCAATGATGCTATGTATCACATTGCTATTAGTCGTCGATCGTTCTGATGGATTCTGATGTCATGGCATAATCTGAGTAGAGGTGCGTTGAGACGTTCAAATATTTAACAGCTCAGATTTTGCCAGGTGTCAGAAATCCGAGTGACCTCATTTTTGCCAAAGCAATCCTAACCATCGATGGTTCCTATATATATATAGGACCATTATTTTCTTAAGTTTTTTATCGTGACTCTGAGTTTTTACTGATGTTTTGGAGTTCCAAGTTCTTTTTCTTCTTTGCTCTTACTGTTCTTCCGAGTCTCCTTCCCATCCTTCAAGTTAGATTTTCTGCTTTCTTTTGTTTCCTTAAGATTTCCATTAGCTTTTGTAATGGCTGGTTGAGGTAGGGGTAGAACAGTAGGAGGTAGTGGCCGACTATCTGGTCCGACAATTATCTTTTCTCTCGGTTTGATAGTGGAGGTTTTTTGCTATTCGATTTCATTATTGATCAGCTTTGGGAACAATACCAAGTCTCGGAGCAATTTTAGTTTTTCACCCCTGGTCCAAATGGTTGGATGACCTCTCCGCCAACTGGCCAGGTGGCTTTTTATGTCGAAAACTTTAGGTCGGGCCTCTAATTTCCAATCTTGAAGTTCATTCTGAATATCTTGATTATTATCAGATTTATTCGGCACAACTTACATCGAACTCCATTCAGATTTTAGTTTCTTTCATCCTTTTGTGCCACTCCATCCCGACTAATCCACGTGTATCATTATTTCATCCTTTCTTTACTCTTCATCCCCATCCTAAGGCTGATGGCTGATGGATGTTCATCCTGAGGAAGGGGCTTTTCTTTATTTCTGATCTACCATCATCCATTCATGATTGGAATATCCAATTTTTCTTTGTATCTTCTTCTCTTCGTTGGGATTTTTCTTTCATCTAGGGCACTCCAAACACCAACCTGAACAACAACAATCAGGTTGATCTAGCTGATCAGAAAGATTTTCTGAAGTTGAAGGATATGGAAGTCTCGATGCAAAGGGAGCTGTTGATCGATCAAGCCTTACACAATACCAGGCTTGGTCCAGCACTGACTAGCAGTACAACTTGACATACCAATTAGGGTTTCCTTTTTTCTTTTATCTTCATCTGATTTTAATTTTAACTAACTTTCATTTTTATACGCAGCCATGCATCCTCCATCTTCATTGTCGACAGCTAACATCTGCCGATACATGGGCAAGAGAAAGTTGGCTACCAGCAAAGGGTCATTTAGAGCGGCCAAAAAGAAGAGGCCCGACATCTCAACAGCGGTGGCACATCATACTGACCTTTCATCAGGCATGGTTGGTTCGATCGATGCCCCATCGATCAAGATTTTTGGTGCAACTAGAGAAGCAGTTGTCGCGTTGGAGGCCCTAATGTCAGCCCCAGATGTGTCAGCAGAAATTTTGCCAGTCATCGAGGAACCAGATGACGACGTGGTTGTCGTCGAAGCTCCAATTGTTCCCATCGAGCCGACTATATCTCAGGCATCGTCAATGCTCTAGGATAGATCGGAAGAGCAGCGGCCTATGATGACTCAGCCTCCTTCCACATCCGACTGGATGTCGGCTTTGGTTGAGAGGCTGCCTAGTCAGAGGCAAGAAAAAGCCCTAGCCACCTCTAATAGAAGTGGGGCTCCGATGGAGAGCCGGGACCCAAGCAGTTCCTCGGGATTAATTAATATTCAGGTCCCAGTCAGGGAGTCAGCCTTGCAGAACCCAACTTGGGTAAGACATCTAATAGAAGCTATTCTTCTCCTAACCGACAAGCAGATCTAGAAGAAACAGACCTTGGCCAAGATTTTTCTTCTCTTTATTCTTCAATGATTTCGGTAAGTCGGTATGCTCTTTTCTTTACTTAATCTGATTCTCTTCCATTATATTAACATACTTTTCTTTTCAGGTGGCTCACAATGTGTTGGCGCTGGAAAGAGGGTTCCGGGCCTATGCCAACACTCGTAAAAAATGATCAAACCAGATGGCAGCAGTCACAACAGAATAGGACGCCACCCTCAAACGTCTTTAAACCATTTCTGACAGAGAGAAGGAGATGGAGGAGTGGGAGAAGAAGCTCGAAGAGGAGAACTCCCGACTCAAGAGGGAGCTGGAGTCGGCACGTGCTGACTTAGAGTCGGATAATAATGACTTGGATTTGGCACACTCCGAACTAGGAGTTGTGCAATCCAAGTTGGTGTCAGTTCATGCTGACAAAGAATCAGTGGAGTGGATCATTGAGACCCAAGAGTCTCAGATCCAAAGGAAGAGGCATGAGGCTAGTCGGCTTCGAAAGGAGTGTGATAGCTATGTCTAGAAGTTGGAAGAGGAGTGAAAGAAATTGGAGTCTTCCAAAGCTAAAGTGGCATTCGTTCGAGCAGCTTTGAATTGGGAGGAGTAGGCACTAGAAGAGTTCTGAGGATCAAAAGATTTCAAGGAGGAACTTCTCGCAGCCAGCCATCTCGTGTATTTGACCAGATTTGAAGATGGCAGGGATGCAGTTGGTAGAGTATATCCAAATTTGGATCTGAGCCATGTTGCCCTTCCTGACTCTGACGGAGAAGGGACCGATGGAGATGATGAGTCGACTGGAGCTGCTCCGATTGAGGAAGCAGCTCCAATTGAATTAGCACCAACAATTGTAGAACTTGCTCCAGCTTTAGAAGGGACTAATTTAGAGCCTCTTCCAACTTCAAAAGAAATGGCGTCAATGATGGCTGTTATTGATGCGGTTGCAGTCTATGACTATAATCATTGATGGATTTTTATGTATTTTTTTCTTTTTGTCTTTTATCATCGAATAAGTTCCGACTTTTATAATTTGGCTTCGACCAAATTTTGTAAAGACTTTCAATATGAATGAAATAGAAAATTTATCTAAGTGTCAACTTCCTTTCCTCTTTTCTTTTGTGTTGAATGTTGAAAATTTTTCTAGGCATTATCTTTCACTTTTTAGCCAATAATCGAATTATACTTGTATCGAATGTCGAATCAAATAGTCGCCAAGTATGTCGTCTGACCAAATATTAATCGATCAGATTTTAGGCACAAAATTCTTTTATATTTGATAAACGGGGGTAAACCGAATATCCTTCGACTGACCGGAGTCAAGTCGGTGTATGTCCACTGGATTAATGTGGGCATTAAGTTTCGCTCAATCTTGATTGAGTCGGCATAATATTTTACTTAGCCATGGCTAAGTTAGCATATTCTGTCAAGCTGTAGCTTAGTCGGCATAATGTTGAATCATTTGATTCTCAGTTGGTCATCGATATACTTCCAATCTTAAGTTGGCAAGTTGTAGAACTAGCAATTGTTGATCGATCATCAATCGGCAATGTGAGTTTTTCAGCTGTTTGTTGACTAGTAATCATTTTGGATGACATATAGTTGGTCATTTATAATTTAGTCGAATCAAAGGAATGAAATCCAATCACTTTATTATAAGATGATGTCCAGACAACTTCATTGATAGTATATTTTAAATTATTCATATTTTAAGTTCATGAAATAGTTGTTCCGTTGAGAGTCTCTAGTCGGTATGTGCCTAGATGAAGAGTTTCGATCATTCTATAAGGCCCTTCCCAGTTTGGAGATAGTATTCCTTGATGTAAAGGTTTTGAAATTTCTGCCTTTCGTAATACTAAGTCCCCAGAAAGGAATACCTTCGACTTGACCCTTGCATTGTAGTATTGGACGACTCTCTGTCGGTATGCAACCATCCAAATTTAGCATCTTGCCAAATTTCAGGAAGCAGATCCAAGTCGGCTATTCTTGATTCAGAATTGCTTGGTTCAATATAGTATTCGACTCTCATGGATGGTAGATTGATTTCCACTGGGATCATTGCTTCAGTTTCATATACCAAATAGAATGGCAATTCTTCCATTGGAATTCAAGGGGTTGTCCGATATGCCCATAGAACCAAATATAGCTCTTCCATCCAAAGGTCTTTTACTTCATTCAGTCGCATCTTAAGTTCGTGTAGAATTGTTCGATTCACAACTTTCGATTTACCGTTGGATTGAGGGTGGCCGATAGATGTTAATTTATGCATAATATGAAACTTCACATAAAATTCTCTGAAGTTTTGATTATCAAACTAATGACCATCGTCGGTGATGATGGTGTGTGGCAATCTGAATCGATATATAATTGATTTTTGAATGAAATCTTCCATCTTGCTTTTGATGATTTGTGCCAATGGTTCGGCTTCTACCTATTTGGTGAACTAATCTACTGCAACCATCAAAAATTTTCTTTGATCAGACATCGAAGGAAAAGGGCCAAGAATATTTATCCCCCATTATGCAAATGGCTATGGTGTGATGATGGATGTCAGTCGGCTTACCGACTGGTATTGAATGTTTCTAACATGGATCATACTTTCGGATAAAGTCGGCTGTATCTTTTTTCATAGTCGGCCAATAGTATCCTTGTTGCAGAATCTTGTAGGTCAAAAATTTATCCTCCAAGTGATTTTATGGACTTCTCGAAGAGCATAGTCGACGTTGGTCAATCTCAAGCACTTGAGTAGAGGCAATGAGAATGATCTCTTGTAAAGATATCCATTCATCAGAATGTATTATGAGGTGGTCCATCAAAGACGTTTAGCTTCCAAAGGGTCATCAGGAAAAGTTCTATCGGTAAGATATTTAATGATTGGATCCATCCAATTGGGTTCATCATTTATTTATAATATCTCATTGACTTTGTTGATACTCGACTGATCAAGATATTTGATGAACGTTTGGTCGAGTAGGTTAGGAGATGTCATTACAAGTCGAGATCTCAAAATATCTGAATGTCGATATGAGATTCTTAGTCTTCTGAAGGTACTTCACCATAGTCGGGTCTCAAGCTTCATATTCATCATTGACATGTCCGGCTATCAGTTGTGAGTCGGTAAACACCTTTAGATTTTCACGTTGAGCTCCTTAGCAATTTTATAAGCCGACTAATAATGCTTCATATTCAGCTTGATTATTGAAAGCTTTAATATTGAATCGAAGGGCATATTCGATAATGGTCCTTTCGAAATTTATGAGGATGAGACCTGCTCCATTTTCTTAGGCATTGGATACTCCATCTACATGAAGTATCCATGTTAAATCAGAATCGATCTCAGAATTTTTCTTTATTTTTGATCTATCATCAGATTCTTATTTTGGTTTATTGTCGGTTGCTGTGCATTCAATGATAAAGTCAGCTAACACTTGTACCTTCATTGATGGTCATGGATGATATTGAATATCAAATTCACTGAGTTTGATCATCTACTTTATCATTCGGCCTGAAGTATTCGGTCGGTATAGTATCGCCTTTAGTGGTTGGTCAGTTAACACTATAATTGAATGGGCTTGAAAATACGATTGAAGTCGTTGTATTGAGATGATCAAGATATAGATCAATTTCTCTGTCTTTGAGTGTTGAATTTCGGCATTGTGAAGCACTTTACTGATATAGTAAATGAATTTTTAAATTTAGTTTTTATCTTTTCGAGCAAGAATCGAACTGACTGCTTCTGCCGACGTAGCAATGTAGAGATATAATATTTCTTCCACTTTTAGTTTTGCAAGCAATGATGGCATTCATCTGATCATGAAAATTTTTTTATTTATCGTAGTCTTGAAGGACAGACATCTCTCAGCTGACTTTGAAATGAATCAGCTAAGTACGGCGATTCTACCATCCAACTATTATATCTCTTTCTTGAAAGTTGGGTGTTTCATATCAATGATGGCCTTTATTTTTTTTGGATTGGCTTCAATTCCATATTATGATACAAGAAATCTTAAAAATTTTTTGGCTGTTATGCCGAAGGCATAGTTAGTCGGATTTAACTTCATCTGATGTCGTCGAAGTGTATTGAAGGCCTCTTCTAGATCTTGGATATGGTCATTGGCCAGCATATCGTCAACATAGACTTTCATATTTCATCTGGTTTGATCTTTAAATACCTTATTGACTTGTCGTTGATAAGTCACTTTGACATTCTTTAAATCAAATGGCATTACTTTGTAATAGTAAATGCCTTTATTGGTTACGAAGGTTGTATGTTCTTCATCTTCTGATGTCATTTGAAACTGATTATAATCTGTAAAGACATCCATGAAGATCAAAAGTCGGTGTCCCGATGTTGTGTCGACTAGCTGATCGATCTTCGACAAAGAAAAGCTATCCTTCGGACAAGCTTCGTTTAAGTCAGTATAGTCGATGTAGATTTATCTTTTTTCATTGGCTTTTTTCACTATCACGATATTAGCAAGCCAGTTAGGATAATATGCTTCTTTGATGAAGTTGGTAGCGAGGAGCTTGTCTACCTCTTCATCAATAGCTTTTTGTCTCTCGAGGGTGAACGACCTTTTTTTTGTCTCACCGACTTAACCTTCGGATTGATGTTCAGTCAGTGAGTTATGATTTTTGAAGGAATGCCCAGCATGTCAGTTGCTAACCAGGCAAATATGTCGGCATTCGTCCTTAGCAGATCAATTATTTGACTTCATTCTTGACTGGACAATCAGGATCTGATCGAGATCATTTTTGTTAGATCTACTTCTTGTAAGGGGATTGGCATTAATTGTTCAGCTGGTTCTCTCCTTTCTTCATTTTTTCTCTGATCAAGTTTATCAATTATCAGAGGATCGTTGAATTTTGCTCCTTCAGTAAAAATCATAAAGCAACGTCATGCTAGCCATTGATCTTCATGCATTTTGCCTACTCCTCGTCGAGTGGAGAATCGAACTAGTAGATGAAAGGTCGTACCACCGCTCTTAGTGCATTAAGTGCGGGTTGTGTGAATATGGCGTTGTAAGTTGAAGGTACTTGAATAACTATAAAAATGGTGAGAATGGTACTTTATTACAGTTCGGTCCCTACAGTAAGAGGGAGAGTAATTTCTTCTTTTATATTGACTGCATCTCCGGTAAGACTGACTAATGGCATCGAGATTTTTTTAAGTCGATCAATTGGTAGTCGTATTTGAAAGAATGTCAAGTAAAATAAAATATCAGTCAAACTTTCATTATCTACAAGAATCTTTTTTACGTCATAATTAGCTATCATTGCTGATACAATGATAGTATCATTATGGAGAGTTTGAATTTCCCATACATTATCATTCAAAAAAGAAATAACATTGTTGTTTCATTGCTTCTTAGTCGATTCTTCTTTGGAAGTTGTCCCTCAGTCTCTGGATCATCCAGAAATCATATTAATGACCCCTGCCATTGATTGATTATTGTTTGCTTCCTTTAATTAACTCTAAGGTTGTCGGTCAATTGGAGCTAGAGGATCGCATTGATATTTATCAAGGTATCCTCAGCATATCAAGTCCTCGATTTCGTCCCTATGTTGGATGCACTGTTCGGTATCATGACCATGATCATAATGATATCGACAGTACTTCTTTCGATCGTGGCTTCTTGGTGGCACTTTCATCGATTAGGAGCATTGAATATATTCTGCTCCTTTGATTTTCATCAAAATCTATGCACGAGGAGCAGTCAACAGAGTGTAGGAATTATATTTTGTACCATACCTATCCGGCCTTGGACTCCATCGAGGCGGCAAAGCTCTTTTATTAGTTAGCTATCGACTTGATTCGGCAAGAGTTCCACTTTTCTTTTGTTTCTTCTTTTGACCTTTACCTTCTGCTTGGTACTGATTAAAAGTGGCTTCATCTACATGGATATGCTTGAACGTGCGCTCCAAAAGTTCAACATAGATCCGAGGATGGTTCCGATCCAATGAGTAGGTGAACCTAAATCCCCTCAAACCTTTTTTCATGGTCGAAATAGCCATGTCTTCATTAAGATCTTTGATCTCAAGCATGGCGGTATTGAAACGTGCCACGAAGTCTCATAATATCTCTTTTTCATTTTGTTTAATGGAGAAGAGACTATCAGACATTCACGATATTCTTCGACTGGTACTAAAATAAGCCACGAATGAATCTTCTAACTGCTCAAAAGAGTATATGCTCTTCAAAATACCAGGCTCGAGTAGCTTTCAAAGGATACCAGAAAGCCTTTGCATAGAAGGGCGTCGAAGGTCTCTTGAATCATCATGAGAGTTTTATAATTCTCTAGATGATCGACTAGATCTGTAGAGCCATCATACTACTCCATCTATCGTATTTTGAACCAAGATGAGATCGGTTCATCCATGATTAATCGAGAAAATAAGGGCGCTACATGAATGCTGAGGTCGCTAGGATCCCCTCGATTACTTATCTTCACTCAAGCGAGTCAATGGTCGATTTCTTTGAACTTGCATTCATGATCATTCAGTCGCTGTAGTTGCGAGAAGCTAGGGATAGAATCCCCTGAAAAGGTCGAAGACAAAATATCGATGGCGAATGCGGCCTCTTTCCCTTTTTGATACTGCATCAAAGGTAAGGAGAGGTCTAGCATTGAGAATGGTGGGTGGCATGGTGTGAGTACCATGATGGTGATGCTTCAGCACGACGAGAGTGTCAAGTCAATCATCGCTCTGGTGAAGGAGATAGAGATCATTGTAGGGAATGGTGATCGTGCCTTGATGGCACTACTTGTGCCAATGGTTGTTCTACCATCAGTTGATGTTATTGTTGGAGGCTATGCATTGCCTTCGTCAATATCTTTATTTGTTGCATTAGCGTAGCAAATTATTGAGTTTGGGCATTCGTCGCAACTATCGAACGTGGAAGACTAGGCTCTGCCATTGAAGATGGAGGATGAAGATGATCTTCCCGACGAGAAGATTGTCTAGTGGAGCCGGTGGAGTGTTGGGCTCGAGTTTTCAACATGTTTTTAGAGTGATTTGCTTCTTTGCCCCTTTATCTGGCTCGCTAATCTATTGCGGCCAATCCTTTGGTGCGCCCATCGTCGGAGAAAATCATCTACAAAAGAAATCCACACTGACCGAAAGTATTGCCGATGGGGACCGTCCGATAGACCTATCAATGGATCGGGTTTGGATCAAAATCTGGATATCCAGATCCGGACTTGATTTTAGTTACTAGTACCGAACTCGGATCCGAATACCTAACGGGTCTGATCTTGAAGTACTAGATCCGAACCTTAATAGATCCTGGATATCTAGACCCGATTTCAGGATCCAAAACTAGGAGAAGGAGACTGAGAGATGGAGAAAGAAAGAGAGGGAGTGGATCCCATCGCTTTTCGACCGCCGGCAAGCGAGATCGAGAGAGGGAGAGGGAGGGAGGGGGTCTGACGAGAGATCTAGAGAGAGCGAGGGAGGGAGTTCGATGAGAGATTGAGAGAGAGGAGGGAGGCAGTCCAATCCGATGAGAGATTGAGAGAGAGAGGGAGGGGAGGGGGGTCCGACGAGAGATCAACTGATCGAGAGAGGAGGGGGTCCGACAAGTCGGTGGGAGATCGAGAGAGGGAGGGAGGGGGTCTGAATTCAGATTCGATGAGAGATTGAGAGAGATCGAGAGAGAGAGAGAGAGAGAGAGAGAGAGAGAGAGAGAGAGAGAGAGAGAGGGAGGGAGGGGGTTCGACAAACCAGTGAGAGATCGAAAGAGGGAGTGAGGGGGTTCGGTGAGTCGACGAGAGATCGAGAGAGGGAGAGAGAGGAAGGAAGGGGTTCAAGTCCTGGTCCGATGAGAGATTGAGAGAGATCGAGAGAGAGAGAGAGAAGAGAGGGAGGGGGTCCGGTGAGTTGGCCCGACGAATCGATGAGAGATCGAGAGAGGGAGGGAGGGTTCCGGCAAGAGATCAGAGAGGGAGGGAGAGGGAGGGAGGGAGTTCAGGTCTGACGAAAGATTGAGAGAGAAAAGGGGGGAGGGAGTCCAATGAATCGGCGAGAGATCGAGAGAGGGAGGGAGGGGTTCCGGCAAGAGATCCAGAGAGGAAGAGAGAGGTAAGGTGCCGGCAAGAGAAGAGAGGGAGAGAGAGGGAGGGAGGGAGGGAAAGATAAAATTTTTTATTATTTTTAATATATATAATATATAATATTTTATTATTCAAATTTTGGATTTGTCGGATCTAGGTATTAAATATCCAGACCCTACCCATTTAGGTTGTAATTTATTGGGTCTGAATCTGGGTAAATGGGTATAATGCTAATATCAGACCCAGACCCGTCGAATAAATATCCACGAGTCTTGAGTCTGGACCCGGCCTGTTGATAGCTCTACTCTCTGATGCTTAAGTTAGGGGAGGATTGGTGAACAGGTAATCAATGTTGAATTAGGCAGAGTTTTAGTCTAGAATCCTCTTACCAAAGTACTTAGTTTATCCTTTTTTTTATAGACGAATGGATTAGTAACCATCTATAACGATTAGATGTTATGGGTTCCATGTATTCTGGCATTAAATGAGCAGTTCATGCTCATTATGTGATCATGGAGAAGCTGTTATGCATGTTATGCGCCAAAAATGTAGGTCATGGCGACTATATGTCGGTCATACCGACCTTATATTGGCATCCAGCTGATATTTTGATCGATCAGTGATCGTCCATTCTTCGAATCATTCTGTTTAGAGAATTGGTTAGGAGTTATCGATCAACAATCGGTTAAGAAGTTGATAGTCGAAAATCGGTGAGTTGATTGATAGTCGGTCGAAAAAATCGATTGTCGATCGGTTGGCAGATTGATAGTCGTTCATCTATGGGATTCATCAATTTTATGTCGATCGTCAGATGAGTTGAGAGTTGATTGAGATTGTCCGTTTGACTTATTATAGTATGTTGTCATTTAATCGGTAATATCGGTGATTAGTTGGCGAAGCCAACTATCATTCATCATTCGGATGTCAAATCGGGACAGTTGAGTTAATTATGAACTCAACAACTGCGATTTTTAAGTTTATCTTGAGATAAAAATCTTCTTTATAACTGCTTTCATACTTAAATTATATTTATTTTTAATTACATTTCTAGTAGAGCCTATTTAAAATGTAATATTTTCTATGCCCTATTGATAACCAAACGTCCAAAAGGCCCCACACGGGCCTAGATCGTTTGCCATATAAGTTACTGATGAAACCACCAGGGCTTCCATCAACCTTTTCAACAGGCTATCAACTCAACATCGGAGTGATCGATTCGAAAGAGCTATGCATTCTTGCACGAGGTCTTTTGCATTATAATAATAGTAATGCTTTTTTTTTTTTTTTTTTTTTGACTATTTACATTCATAACAAGTAAATAACTATATAGTTTTTAAATTAAGATTAGTTTTTTAAATATGGAACTTTCTCTTTTATCCCACTTGGTCGATATTAGATAGACCTTTTTAATTCTAGATGAATAAGCTTGCATGTACTACTTTTTTTTTTTTTTTTTTTCTGAGGTAAGTTCTCATCTTTTTATTTAATTTGTTGCAGAATCAGATTATGTTTATATGACTCAAATGATATCTTATTTAATCAAAGGATAATTGCAAATTATGGAGTAGCAATGGACCACCAGCATGCCAATGAATGAAATAATATTTACTTACACATCTTGTATTGCTTTGTTTTATAGCAAGTCAAGAAAGTCGATTAAAGTGAGCCGGCTGATTCTTGCATTGATGGAAAATCATATAAATAAATATTAAAAGCCATTTTTTTTTTCCTGAGGTTTTTGCTTTTATGGTTTACCTGCTTATAGGTCCTACTCAAAGAATGTGTCATGTATTCTGATGATAATATTTTTTTTCAGACAAAAATGTGTTCCCCGTAACTTGATTTCATGAGACAAGGAATGAACATAGAAATTTACATATAGAGCAAGGAGATTTAAAACAATCCAAATCAGATTTAGAGGAGGACCTCAGTTCAATCATTTATATACCACAAAAATAGCGCGAAACGACTTCTAATTTTGGCACAAGTTAGTGCCACAAATCGTGCACCAAACCCTTGATCAGAGACCAACAAGAGAGAATACTGTCCATAGTGTGTAACTGTAGCCCGGGTATGGGCTACGCCTCAATAAAACCAACCAATCAGGCACCCATTTGGCCCTATGCAGTTTGACCTAGCCAGAAAGCAAACCTGCTTAAGCCTTCATGCCAAGCCCGTGAATCTTGTACAATTCTTGTCAAATCTGAAAAGATAGAAATGTTGCCACGATTATTGGTGCTATCAAGTGACATGATACAGGAGATGAAGCACCGTTAAGCCATAGATGTTGGTTGTGATCACGTTCCCACCTATACCACCGAACCAAAATCCTCTTATATTCCACTTCTTCCTTATAAGTCATTCAACTTTTATCTAATTAATTATCGTCAATTAAATTTGAATGGACCACAGAGCACAATGCAAGATTATGATGTATATGTGATCTGGAGGCTTGGTATGAATTTTTTAACGAGTTGGTCAAGTCATTTATTTTAACCAACTCATTTAATTGATATGCTTGAACCTAGGATATTTTAATCATTTCATTTTTTTTGTTAACATTGTTAAGCCAAAAATATATGACTTGGGTCTTTTTGCAAACTTTTTTAAAGTTTTAGAGTCCATTTGAAATTTTTAAAATTTTAGAGTCCAAATGCAAATGGATGAAAATTCAAGAGGTGTTATTATAATTTTTTTCTTTAACTTAATATGTGTCTCTTGCATCTCAAGAGCATTTTATACAACATTTGGAGTTATAATTGCATCCATAGACACCACTTTGACAAAGATAAGCCACTACTCGGTGATTTCTCCTTTCTTCCCCTCTTTTTTCTTTTTTCTTTTTATTTTTTGCTTCCCTTTTTGTAGACATTCCTTATGCTCTATTGCTTGAGATGGCCGGTAGTTGGATGCATATACTCTTAGCTCCTCGCCTTTCTGATGCAATTCCATTTCAAAAAGATAGGCATCTTTTATGTGTTTTATAATCTTGGTCTCAGGATCTCTTATCAAGGTCTCAGCCCTCATTAGCACTGAAATAGCAAGGGCAAGACAAGCTGGCCGACCTCATGTGGCTTTTGCATTAGTTTGGGAGGATACAGAAATTTTTATATCCAAGTTGTTGCAAGCTTGTGTAGCTTGAGCACATGGTAAATTTTAATAGACCCAAAAGAATTTGGTAGAGAATCTGTTTACATTTAGGTCGCTAGCGCAGATGAGGGCTGTGGAAATTTGTTCTATTATATCATAGATAATTTGCACTCAATTTTTAGGTGTCTTCACGTAGCCTTAGAAGGCCCATCCAAATTGGTCGCTATAAACGAAGTGTAGCAATTGGGTTCGGGTTGCATTGTAAAATAATAGTTTTTTTTTTTTTTTTTTGCGATGTGGATCGCATCTTGCTCTCAAAATACTTCAAGTCTCTTTTTTTTTTCATCCATATATATAGAGAGAAAGAGAGAAAGAGAGAGAGAGAGAGAGAGAGAGAGAGAGAGAGAGAGAGACTTTGGAGTGATTATTGTGCGATGCAACGGTTATACTGTGGCAATTATGCTGAGGACGTTACACGAGCATTCTAGATTTTTTTAAAAAAAAAATGAAAAATGGAGGAAGCACGTAGCCTGTTTTCTTTTTTTATTGGCACATTAATCTCCCTTTTAATTGAAATAAGAATGCGTCAGGGAAATCATACCAAAGTGCAAAAGAGACCTAATTAAGCCCATATATGGGGTGACCATCACGCCATAAATGGACGATCCCCATGAGCTTGATGAACTACTTTTACAAAGTTCCGGATAATTTCACAACGTGAACGGAATCTTAACCTCCTCTCTCTCATCATCCAACCCCGGCTATCAATTCCACCGTTTCAGAAACGAGATATATAAGATAATATTATCAGACGTCGACGCTACACGTGGAGATCTGCTGGAACTTGATGACCGTCGGGTCGCCGACGCCCTTCCCGGACTGGTGAGAAAGAAAGGCCGGGCAGGTGACGAAGAGGTGGTAGTCACCGGAGACCCAGGAGCCCATCTTCCACCGGATCTGGCCCTCGATCTTGACGTGGACGAGGAGGAAGCCGGAGGACTGGTCCTGGGCGATAGCCTCGGCGAGGTAGGGCGCCAACGGGACGGAGACGCCATAGAGGTATGGTGACCAGATGTCGACGTCGTTCTGGCCCTGGTAAAACGGAGGGACGTCGGTGGCGGGGGTGATCTGCTGGTACTTATAGTAGGCGAAGACGTCGACGCTGTCGTAGTAGATTCCGACGTGGGCGTTGGGATTGCGGGTGGAGATGGTTACCTGCATGGTGGTGGAGAGGAGGTTGTCCGGGGAGGAGACGTTGAAGGCGTAGACGGAGGCGTCCTGGAGGTAGAAATTGGGCTTGGTGGGCCGAAGGGCGAGCCAGATGATGAGGATGATGAAGACGTTCAGTATGATGAAGGCCAGGATCCAGGCCAAGATGCGGTAGACCTTGCGTCGCTTGCACCCTTCGTGCTGGCCGCAGTCGCTCGCCAATGACATGCTGCCGTTTGAGCTCGTGAGCGTGGCGAGAACCTGGAGTGAGAGAGATGCGAGAGAAACTAATGCAGGGGAGTTGGGATGGCAACGGTGATGCTTGATCTATATATATATATATATAGAACGTGTACTTATAATGGTGTCTCGTTTCTACTAACCACATGCGCGCCTTCTCTTAGGAAGAGGGTGGTGGACCTGGTTAGCAGGTTGGAGGATATAAAATATTTTTGGATCGAGTGATACGAGGGGATGATGAGCTTACGGGGATTGGAGGCTTTGAGGGAAGTCTGTGAGCGCACAGCAAGCGGCAGCTCATCTTCGGGACAAAACATAGGCTGTGGGCTCGAAGAATATTTTTGATGGATAAAATTGATGAAAAAATATCACATCAACATCGCAACGACCTCAGCATGAGCCTCGGCTCTCAATTGATTATAAAATTTTTCAATTCAAAATATTGATGAAGCTTTTTTTTATTGAATTTGTCTACTGTCCATATGAATTATTTTGAGATTTATGCAGAATCATAAAATTTGGAGTGCTTTTACATCTGCTGGTGGGTGATCCAATGGTCGGTTCGGGTGAAGAAAGGTGAATCCTTCTTTCACGCGAAAGATGGAACCCTGCTTCCAAAATATAATATAATGTAAGAAGAAGAAAGACTAGTATGAAAAGTTAGGTCTATCTCGGGATGAGAACCAGCTTATTTATTTATTTATGTACAGCTAACATTGACTAGTTACAATGCCAAGGTCAACTAGTCAATGAGTCAGAGCGGTAGCTTCGATCTCCCGCATTACACTTGGGCGTGCTCATGCGAGAAAGACTGGATCTTTTGATCACAGCCATTGGATCTTTCATGGATAGACTGATGTAGATCAAATAGAGGCATTAAAAAGATTTGGTCAGGAGTCGCTATCAGGATTAGAGTCACTTGCAGGATAAGAGCGTGCATTCAGTTTTTTTTATTTAAATTGAACAGGAGTTTTAAACAATTAAAATTTTAAATTTATATTTTATAAAAATAAAAATCAAATCAAAATAGTTTAAATTTATATTTTGGTTCAGTAATTTAATATTTAAATTTTTTTATGTTAAATTTTTGATTTTGATTTGCATTTATTAAGTTTTTTAATAATTTCATTATTTAGATTATAGAATTATATATAAATTTAATAATATTATTTAAATTTCAATCAATGATAAATTATTTTTTAAAAAAATTAATTTAGTAAAATTACTTTAAGTTCTTTGTAATATACCAATACAACATCTATTATTAGTCATATATTTTGATTTTCAGTTAACTAAAGTTATCAAATTAAAAATTAAAAATAAAATTAATTAAAAAAAATATTTTGATTTTAAATCGAAATCAAAATTTTCAGAAGGCAAATTGAATCAAATATTAAAATAATTAATAATTTGGCTAAATTTTTGATTAATCAAACTATCTATCCATCCTTAATCAGGATTGCCAGTTCTTAAGGGATGGTCTGCCAGTGGTCACAAAAGGTGGGCTCTACTTAATTTGCACTGAAATTTTAGATATCTTCAAATGGTCTTGGAAGGCGCATCCAAATTGGTCTCCATGAATGAAGTGTAGCAATTGGGCCCGGATTGTATCTTTCGCATGAGAGGATGACTCGTGACATCAATTATTCTATCATACTTTTATACAGCGCACGCCAAACTCTCTTTTTTATTGCACAGGTCTCATAGTATTATCCCCACTTATACAATAACTGAATTTGGGTTGCATGTTACAAATGGGAGGATGATTGATGTTCTTTCACAATATGAATCGTATTTCACATAAATCTTAAGATATTTTATTTTTTTTCTAAAATTTAACTATATAAATTTTAGAGTAATCATTGTACAATCGAACTGTTGATGTATCACCCTTTTTCCAACGAAAGATACAATCCGAAGATGAAGCAACCACTGAAAATTTGCATGCGTATTTAAGAAATTTTTTTTTTATTAATAGAAAATAGAGGAACCACGTGGCTCTTCCTTTTTCTTTGTACATTAGTTTCCCTTTTTATTGAAATAATAATGCGTTCGGTGAATCGTATCGAAGTCGAAAGGAGAACTAGACCCGCATATGGGGGGTCTCCCACGCCATTAATGGACTATCGATCCCCATGACCTTAATGAGCTACTTTTACAAGGCTCCGATCTCAATGATTGCATGATTCACAACTAACTTGCAATTACATGAATACACGTGGAAAAAAAAAAAAAAATCTATCCCTCGATCCTTTCTCATCATCCAACCCCGGAAACTCCAGCGTTTCAGAAAAGACCGCTCGCCGGCGTCGAAGCATATATATAGATATTATCAGACGTCGACGCTACAGGTGGAGATCTGCTGCAATTTGATGACCGGCGGGTCGTCGACGCCCTTCCCGGACTGGAAAGAGAGAAAGGTCGGGCAGGTGACGAAGAGGTGGTAGTGACCGGAGATCCAGGAGCCCACCTTCCAGCGGATCCGGCCATCGATCTTGACGTGGACGAGGAGGAAGCCGGAGGACTGGTCCTGGGAGAGAGACTCGACGAGGTAAGGCGCCACGGGGACGGAGACACCGCAGAGGTAGGGGGACCAGAGGTCGATGTCGTTGTGACCCTGGTAAAATGGAGGGACGGAGGTGGCCGGGGTGATCTGCTGGTACTTATAGGAGGCGAAGACGTCGACGCGGTCGTAGTAGATGCCGACGCGGTCGTTGGGGTTGCGGGTGGAGATGGTTACCTGGATGGTGGAGGAGAGGAGGTTGTCCGGGGAGGAGACGTTGAAGGCGGAGACGGAGGCGTCCTGGAGGTAGAACTTGGGCTTGGTTGGCCGGAGGACGAGCCAGGTGATGAGTATGATCAAGAGGATGAGTATGATGAAGGCCAGGATCCAGGCGAAGATGACGCGGTAGAGCCTGCGCCGCTTGCAGCAGTCGTCGTCGCAGCAGTCGTCGTGGCAGCAGTGGCTCACCTTGCACGGCGTCATGCTGCTAGCTGCTTAAGCTCGTGGGCGCGGCAAGGAAATGAAGTGGGAGAGATGGAAGAGAAACTAATGCAGGGGATCGAGATGGGATGGCAAGGATCGATGATGCTTGGTCGATCTATAGAACCATATGATCTATGTGTATCTATTTATAACGGTGTCTCGTTTCCACCACCAACATGCCTTACCCTTTCTTTAGGAAGATGGTGGTGGACCTTGCTTGGAGGTTGGAAGATAAAAAATATTTTGGATCGAGGGATACAGGGAGATGACGAACCTGCGAGGAAAGACTGCTTTGAGATTTGTGCAGAGGATGAATGTCAAAGTTTGGAGCGCTTTTACAACGGTGGATCCGTGCGAAGATACAACCCTGCTCCCAAAATAGTATATAATGTAAAAAAAAGAAAGAGCAAATTCCACGGTGGATGACACACCATGCTGCCTTGTATTTCACCGATTTTTCGATTGCGCGATCCACCGTGCATCTGCTTCGGCATTTGCCCTGGTTCACTTGCACCTGGTGCATGCGATAATTTCTCTGCGAATAGAGGGCTATTTCGGGGATGGAAACTATTATTTCCTTATTGACCGGCTACAAAGTTAATTGTACTCAACTAGTCCATGCTCCAAGGATACAGAGAGATGATGAACTTACGAGAGTAGGTTGCTTTGAGATTTGTACAGATGTCAAAGTTTGGAACACTTTTACATCTGTTGGTGGGTGATCCAACCGTGGATCCGCGCGAAGATACAACCCTGCTCTGAAAATATAATATAATGTGAAAAAAAGAAAGACTAGTATGCAAATACTAGTCTTTTTCGGGGATGGAAACTATTATTTCCTTATTTACAGCTAATATTTGCTATAGTTACAAAGTTAATTGTACTCACTAGTCCACGCTCCACTCGGGCCATCGTGTCCCCCTCTCGTTAGGGAGTATGTCATTCTGGTGATGCATCGGATGGATGCCAGATGGATTCAGATGTTATTTCCGTGGAGCTGATAAGGATATTGGACAACTGGTTCCATATTTAATCGATGCTTATTTATTTTGAATCCGAGCCGGTTCTCATTCCGTCTGCGCAACCACTGAGCGACGTTGGATCTTTGATGGAAAGACTGATGCAGATCAAGGGGAGGCATTAAAAAGATTTGGTCGGTAGTCGCTATCAGGAGCGTCGATCGGCAAGCGATGGTCTGCCCTTCGTCAAAAGAAGTGGGCCCTACTCGACGTCCCTCGGAATAAATGGACGGCAGTGGCGAGAAATTTTAACGTGGAATCAATCCAATCTTAGCCTAGGGCGAGAACCGATCACATGCCGATCGGGACTTCCGAAGCCGCCACGAATTCGTTCAATTTGACCGTTGCACATGTTCATGTTATTTCCTGACGAGAGGTTTAAAAGTTATTTTGAACCTGGGATGTGCGTCCTGTTACAGAGGATCCGATCCAATTCAATCATCACCGCATTGCATTCTCTACCGTTACCCATTGTTCACTGATAGATAAACGATGAATGATTCAATTGGATCCCGAATTAGTAGCAACACCACGATAAGGATGAATAAAAGGCCAAAATTAGGTAAAGAATTTGGGATCTATTGCTAAAAGAATCCTACCATAAAAGAATTTGGGATCTACCAGAAATGATGTAGCCTATCATGACATGCATTTGGAGATAACCAAATCAGGAATGTTGGGTGAGAGTTCTAAGGCTGCAAGAATCCCGCTGGGGGCGTGACAAAGGCGCCATGGGCCTGCTGCTTGATTCTAGAATATCTAGTATTGTGGAATGGAACTAGTGCGGCTTCGATATGTTTAGGATCAGCTGTTGACCTATCCTATTAAATCGTCTAAGTGGAACAACGTAATATTTCGTCCGTGGTTAGCTGTAGCTCTGCCTAAGCCGATCTAAAATTTCGTGCGACCTACTAAAGATCACTTTTTAGTAAAATGATGTAGGCCTTCATATCTCATCCTCGTTGGATTCAGATCAGCCACCGAGCTATATGAATATGCTTATAGCTCGTCAATGGCCGATCTACAATCGTTCTTGCTGTAACTGCATCTTTTTCGAATAAAAAAACTCGGATAAAAGCGGAATCTTTCGCAATCCCGTCTCCCAAGAAGAAAATAAATCTTTCGAATCCATCCAGGACGACAAACTCGGAAAGCCGTTAGTATCCGAAACGGATACGACTCCAATTTCTCTCCTATAAATAAAGGAGCTTCGGGATCTTGCAGGTATGCCATTCAATTCAATGCTTTTTTTTTTATTATTCTTCAATCTCCTAACTCGAGCGTCGGGGGGTCTTCATCGGAGAATACTTCAGTAGAAACTTTATTGCAGATGAACGAGCGAAGCTCCAGCAAAAATTTATTTTTGGTCTCATATTATTCGGTAGCCGAGTTTTTTCATCCTCATCGACTGATTTCAAGTCGAAAGATCCAAGAGCAATATCTAACAATCAAATAAACCACCGCAGCACAGCTCAAAGAATCAATTCAATATAAAAAGTTGTGGAAAGATACATAAAGAAGACACGTTAAAGAATATAAACAATCCGAAAAGCCTCATGCACTCAAAAAAAACCCTTAAAATATACACGTCCATCAAAAAGCTGGCAAAGGTTTGGATGAGATATGATGATTAATAGGAGTAGGAGTCCAGGGTTTTGGCACTGGCTTTGGCTTGGAACGGTGGGTGCAGGTGGGGGCTGCCGAACCGTGAACTTTGCGAAAGCAATGTCCCTATTCTAACCTCCACCATTTGGACATGCTACCTACCTTTGTCTCCTTAGAATCCACGCGCTCACCGCACCTTCTTCTTCCCTTCGGCTATCTTCCGTATGATCCTCCACCGTCCTACACGCTCAATGTAATACCAACCCACCAAAGCTAGGTTGGTTTAGCCACTCATCAGCTTGACCATAGTCCCATAGTCATTTAAAATTATAGCATCTCTCAGTCTACCACTGAGAATGGTCCTTATCCATTTCTAGGAGATGGTTGGAGAAAGAGCACTTCTTCTATTTCACGAGGTTAATATGTTTGGAGATCGGTAATGCAGTTGATTAGATGGTGACTTATGTGGCTAATCATATATGAATTACTTTCCAGATGTTATCGAGTTTGTTATTTTTTTTTTAATTCATATAGATATATTTTTACTAGATTGGTTTAATAAATTAGAATTTACTTTAAAAATAATAATAATAATAATAATAATAATAATAATAGCATCTCTTAACTGAAATACATGATGCATCTGAACTTTGAAAACTTAAATAAACTTTAAGCATTTTTGGTCGCCAAAGTAATCATATCATTTTCTTGAAAGGTTTAGAAAGCAGCTCAAATAGGAGGAGAAATTATTGGTTAGAATAATTCTACCACATATATTTTTCACCATCCAATAACAAATTAACATATTATCCAAAAAAGTAAATAATTTTTATGCAAAATAGTAAAAGTTATCAGTTGACTAATCATAGTTAATAGTGAATTTTTTTATTTAAAATTATTTATCAAGCTTAGTTAATCGTATATTTTTTTTTGAATAATAGATGATATGTTGGTTTGTTATTTGATGGTGTAAGATATATATGGCATAAAATAGTTCTGATCAATAATTTTTCAACCAAAAATTTGCAACTTGCAAGGCTTTGGATATTCTTCAACCCACCATGGTGATGGTGGCTAGTACCAGAAAAACCTAGAAGGGATTACTTTTTAAGACAGACAAAAATTGACCCATGCATGCCCTTGTTGGTTTCTATTAGCCATGATAGGATCTCTTTAGTTCAATTTAAGAAGTCATGTTTAGCCAAAAGAATAGTACTAATAAAATAATAAATAAATAAACAAGCAAAAAATATTATCAAAATTATTGTGGAGTAGACATAGCTCAGTCTCGACATAATATGCGTCGGCTACTGATCTATTCCGATAGATCGTCCACACGAAATCGGAGAGGCTACTTGTTTGTGATCCGCGATGGGTCGGCCTCGGCCAGACGATGTCTGGGACTGTTCCACTATTGGTCGGCTATAGCCTATCCTCGATCGGATATTTCTCGACCTTAGCCGACCTGTCATGATAGCTCGACCACCCCTGATTGGCCGCTATGGTAGGCTATTGGTTTACTAATGGTTCGCCATAGGTCGTATCCGATCGAGCTATCACAAAAAAACTTCATGTTGATCGGAGAAAATCTACCCATAGCCGATCTATCCAAGATTGGTCGATCCTAACCGATCAATGTTCGGACGACCTACTATTTGCTTGTATGCCGCCGATCGATCTTGGACGATCGATTATTGATCATCCATTACCGAGGTATCACTATTCGCTAAGAGCCGTGCTCTTTCCAAATTGGAGAAGTCCGGATAAAGAAGAAATCCCTCGCGATCCCATCTTTCTAAAAAGAAAAAACTTTCTCAAGTCAATCTAGAGTGACAAATTCGAAAAGTCATTAGAGTCCGAGATAGATACGACTCAAATTCCTTCTTTATAAATAAAGAGACTTCGGAACCCTCCAGGGAGGCACTCATTTTTTCGACGCTTTCTTCTCTCTTCTTCATCTTCTAACTTAAGCGTCGGAGGGTCCTCATCGGAGAACACCCCGGTGAGGACTTCTTTGCAGGTGATCGGGCAGAGCTCCAGCGGTGGTTTCACCTCAGCCACATCTATCTCGGGGGCCGACCTTAGGTGGGAAGATCAGGAGCAACATCTGGCACTAGAAGGAGGAGCCTCGATTGATTTCGAGATCCAATTGTGAGAGAAAAAAGCTCATTGACAAGCATCATGAAGACTCGAAGGGGAGCATCGAATGCATCCCAACATTCTGGTGGCCGACGAACTAATAATGTTCAGTCGACCAATGTGCCACCGTCGATTCAACAAGATTTGCAGGCAGCACTGACAATTTCACAGGATCAGTATAATATACTGGTCCAGCAAGTGCAGGCCCTCTCAGCCGCAGTGAGAAGAATACAGCAAGTTAGCGAACAATGCCCAGCCAATGAAAACTCCAGACTACCCCAAGGAGAATCACAAGAACGATGCCCGCGAAGCCCAAGGGCCGAAGCAAGTCGTCAAAACCGACCTATTAGCCCACTCCGTCGAGGACCCAAGCGATCTCTAACCCTTATCTCTAGAAGAGACTCAACCCCAGGCCATGTAACTCCTCAATGCCAAGCTTTTCAGAAAGATAGCATGGAGAAGAGGCTCCAAGAAATGCAACAACTGAAAGATGCATTGCAGGCACCAAAGCAGCAAGGGGACGATCTAGGGTTTAACATTGATCCTTCGTTCATCCAAAAGATCATGAATGAACCCCGACCGCCTCAGTTTAAAATCCCTCAGATGTAGCCTTTTGATGGAATGACCGACCCTGTAGACCATCTGGATAATTTTTGAACCCTCATGCACCTGTAAGGGACTAGCGACGCAATCCTGTGCCGAGTCTTTTCTTTGACTCTGAGAAAGGCAGCTCAACATTGGTATACAAATTTGAAACCTGGCTCTATAGATTCCTTCCATCAGCTGAGCCGTCTATTTATTGCTCATTTTATCAGTAGTCATCAGCAATGCCATAATTTAGATTTTCTTATAAGCATCAGGCAGCGAGAGAACGAGCCTCTTCAGGAGTACATCAATTGCTTCAATGCTGCCACCTTGGAGGTTCGAAACTTAGACCAATCGATTGCCATGATGGCATTGAAGGCTAGATTTCTTTAGAATGATCTTCTTTTCTCTCTCAATCTAGATTATCTAAAAGATTTTATCGAGATGTTGGAACGAACGAAAAAATAAGCTTATAGCAGAGGTTCCTACTAACCGCTGCTATAGGTCTAACTTATGGCAGCGGTTTCACTAACCACTGCTATAGGTCTGACCTATAGCAGCAGTTACAATGAACCACTGCTATAGGTCGATCTATGACAATAGTTTTTAGTAACCACTGCTATAGGTCCGACTTACGACAGCGATTTTTGTTAACCGCTGCTATATATCAGACTTATGATAGCGATTTCAAAAATTGCTGTCATAGATCATTTTTGTAGTAGTATCAGTACCTCATCTATGAGAAAAAACTATATAAAAGGTCTTTTACCTTACCTCTGCTTAGATGCCTTCATCCTTCAGAAGCCGACTATGCTCTACGAGAAGTGCACGAAGAAATCTGCGGCAATCATCTAGGAGGCAAGGCCCTCGCTCATAAGATATTAAGGCAAGGATACTTCTAGCCGACCATGCAAAAAGATGCTACCGACCTGGTAAATAGATGTGATCAATGTCAAAGAACTTTCAATATTTAGCGCCGACCTTCAACCTCATCGGCACCAATCACAACACCTTGGCTATTCGTGCAATGGAGAATGGATATCTTTGGACCATTTTCTATCGCCATAGCACAGAAGAAATTCTTACTCGTTGTCATTGACTATTTTACCAAATGGATGGAGGTCGAGGCACTACCAATCATTTTTGAAGCCAAGGTTCGGAATTTTATCTGAAAATCAATTATCTGCTGATTTGGACTACCTAGAGCTATTATAATCGATAATGGGTGGCAGTTTGATAATCCAAGGTTTATTGAATTCTGCAACGACTTCGGGATCTCGCACAGTCTGACGTTAGTAGGTCACCCATAGAGCAATGGTGAAGCAAAAGTGACGAATAGAATCCTATTACAAGATTTAAAAGCTCATCTTGGTCAGGCTAAGGGACAGTGGGTCGAAGATCTATATCATGTTCTTTGGGCCTATCGAACGATCCAACGAGTCCCAACTGGAGAAATGCCTTTCATGCTAGTGTTCAGAACGAAAGCTATCATACCTTTGAAAATTGGTCTGCCCATACTTCGAGTTAAGGAATTCGATGAGGACAGCAACTCATTTGGAATAAGGGCAAACTTAGATTTACTAGAAAAAACTCGAGAACGAGCTAGGATCCGAATGGCCAATCATCAACAAAGGATAGCTCGATATTACAATTTTCGAGTTAAAGGAAAGTCGTTCTTGGTCAGACAATTGGTGCTTCATCGAGCGGAGGTCTCTCGTCCAATCAAACGATCGAAGCTATCATCCAACTGAGAAGGACCATATAGAGTGGCCGAGATAGTTAGAACAGGAGTTTATCGCCTTTGTCGGTTGGATGGAACTTCGATATCGAGGATATGGAATGCCGATAATCTCCATAGATATTATCCATAAGCTATAATTTTTATCTTTTCTTTAATAATAATAAATCATAATGTTCTGCAAAACTAATCTTTGACAAGTTCACCAATGAGTGTTCCTCAACCACGATCGAGAAACGAAATGCGTCTCCAATAAAGTTCGCCAACATGCGTTCTTCGGCCATGGCCGAGGAATGGAACACGTCTCCAACAAAGTTCGCCAATGCGCATTTCTTGACCACGATCAAGAAACGGAATGGATCTCCAGCAAAGTTCGCCAACATGCATTGTCGAGGAATGGAATGCGTCTCCAGCAAAATTCGCCAATGTGCATTCCTTGGCCATGACCACGAAATGGAATGCATCTCCAACAAAGTTTGCCAACGCACATTCCTCGACCACGATCAAGGAATGGAATGCATCTCCAGCAAAGTTCACCAACATGCGTTCCTTGGCTATGTTCGAGGAACGAAATGCGTCTCCAACAAAGTTTGCCAACATCGAGGAGGAATAGAATGCGTCTCTAACAAAGTTCGTCAATGCGCGTTCCTCGACTACGATCGAGGAACAGAACACATCTCTAGCAAAATTCACCGACGCATGCTCCTCGACCATGATCAAGAAATGGAACGCGTCTGTGGCAAAATTCGTAAATACGCGCTCCTCGGCCATGATCGAGGAACGGAATGCATCTCCAGTATAATTTGCCAATGCACACTCCTCGACCACGACTGAGGAACGAAACACATCTCCAGTATAATTTGCCAATGCACGCTCCTCGACCACGATCGAGGAACGGAACACGTCTTCAGCAAAGTTCACCAATGTGCACTCTTCAACCACGGCCGAGGAACGAAATACGTTGGATTCTGCTTTTAGGAGCTCATCCTCATGATTAGGTATTCTGAAAGACCTAAGCCTATCTATGAAAAAAAAAATTCAGCAGAATGTGCACTAAGCCATGGTGATCGACCTCAACCACTTGGAAAAGAAAGTATTGTATTCATCGATCAAATATTTACAGATATTGATCAGTCTAATACAAAAATACTTTGGTAAGTACCGAGGATAAGTAAGAGAGATCGATCCAATGAAAGCTTGGACATGCCCAAGCAAAGATCCATATTAAGCTCCATCTGGAGCTCCAGATTCATCGACCTTTGCCTGGTCGGATAAGACTATGACGGCCAGAGGCAGAGCTAAGGTTACATCCCCAGCGATCAGGTCATCATGAGCGAGGCTGAAGAGATCCTCCATCTGAACTTTCCGACCTTCAACCTCCTTGACTTCTTCACCCTCTAATTTTAGGAGATCTAAGTTCAGATCGAGAAAGTTTCTTTGGATCTTCTCCTTCAGATCTTCGATCCCCTATAGATAGGAGGCCGAGGCGAATTTTGCCTTTATGTTATGAAATTCGATCGACAAGTGGAATGCCTCGATCGCTTCAATCTTGGCGGCCTCTGCCCATTCCTTCCCGACTTCCCTCTCCCCCAGCAGCTGAGCTTCTACCTTGGTCAGTTTGGATTCTAATTGTTTCACCTTCTCCTTGAGTGACCTATTCTTGTCCTCGACCTTCAGCCTGGACAACTAAGCATCGTCCGTCCTTCGAGTGGCCTAGACGGCTTTCTCCTTAGCTTTCTTGGAGAAGCACCGAACCTCTCTAATCACCTCGATAAAATGGTCCACATGGTGGACAAGCTATAAAATAAAATGAAGTTAAAAAAAGAAAGAAAGAAGGAAAGAGAGGAAAAGGGGGCTGGATGAATGAATAAGTGAAGGTCAGTTGATGATCAATACATACTCGAAGAAGGGAATCGTAGAAGTCCTAGATGTGGAAGGCACCTCCGGTCTCCTCGAAGGTTTGAGCGTCAGCCGACAAGATGATCGACTTTAGCAGAGAATGGGCAACTCGATATTCATCGATGCCTTTTCTTTTGTCCTCGGATTCTGAGGCAACCTCCACCAGAGACACCTCCATCGGAGCATCGGGTCTACGGCTAGACATCCGAATCGAGATTTTCGACCCACCAGAGCTTCTTCTTGAAGAGGAAGTGGAAGGCTGACAGGTAGGCTCCATCGGGGCAACTGATCGCAATGGAGCCATGGCTTTTGCCGACATCGAGCCTTCTTTCCTTGGGACCTGCATTGCCCCCAAGGAACCCCCCACCATCGGTTGGGCGAGGATGGCTTTAGGCCAACCACATTTTGGGGCAGGGGCTGCGCTAGCCTTCCTTTTCTTCACCACTCGACGAATAGCTTCTAGATCAGTAGGGTTCATCGCTACATCAAAAAAAAAAAAGATCGATGAGAGTCAGTAATAATAGCAAGAGGGACGAGCTGCACGAGATAACATGAAAATGTCACTTACTTTTTGGATCAGTGAAAATCAGTCCGACCTTGAACAAGTTCTCCTCGATTAGGAGCTTGGATAATGGAGGGGGAGCGATGCCAAAGATCCGATCTAAAGTTTCCTCCTCGGCATCGGACAATGTCGGAGGCCTGACGGCCGACCTATGAGGTCGACCCCATAATATGCTGAAACCCCAAGGTTGCTTGGCTGAAATAAAGAAAAAATGCTTCTTTCAATTATGTACTAAAGAAGGAGCACCTCGAAAAGGACAACATTCTTTTTGAGGAGAGACGTACCATCACTCGATCTCTGTAGGATGCTCCTTCAGTATAAAGTAAGCTCGAAGAAGATGGAAGGTAGGCTCGACCCCGAGGAGGAGACTATGTATAAAAAGATCTAAAATCGATCGTCAGGAGTTCGACGCCTAGCTATAAAAACTAATCCTATATAACTTCAAAAATTCGACGACCAAGAAGTGGAATGGCAACCTAAGGCCAGCCTTCAGGGATTCCTCATAAATCTCAATACGGTTCGAACAAGGAAGAGCTACGCGCTCCCCAGGATCGACGACCTTTAGCCCAAAGTTGTTAGGAACTTGGTACTTTAGCTTTATGAACTCTAAGTCCTCCGAGGTGAGGACGAAATTTATCCTAAAAGGGCCATAGTCTGGAGTTTTGCGTTCTTCGAACCTACTCGAGGAACCAACTACCTCAGACCCACGATCCCTACCTGAATGGTCATCTGAACTCCAGAAAGATCGCGACAGACTCAACTGACTCATGAGTACGGAGAAAACTAACCGAAAGACGTGAGGAGATCGAGCAATAAGGGAGACGAGGTTGATGATAGCTTGTCTTCATTCGAGCTATTCCCTCATGTGCACAAAGTAGCAGAGTTTACCCCTCAAATAACAGCAACAATAAAAACTAGGATCATGCTGATCCTAATTTATAGGAATCTTGAACGATCCCGATCTACCATCGATTTGCCAACCCTTCCGGATCTTCGTCGAGTGTCAAACACCAATTGGTCAAGATAGATGGACCTGGATTAAGCTGATGAATGGCTAGATTTGATGGCTGTTGGACTTCTGTTAGCCTCATCAAGACATCAATCTCCAACACATGGCAACATGATCCTGTCTAGGAGGTCGACCTCGGCTTTGGAAAGATAACTCACTTCGATCGACCTACTGAAAGCTCGACCTCGAAAGTGGAGGGCAACTGTTGTGGAGTAGCCATAGCTCAGCCTCGACGTAATATGCATCGGCTACTGATCTATTCCGATAGGTTGTCCATATGAAATTGGAGATGCTACTCATTCGCGATCCGTGATGGATCGGCCTCGGTCAGACGATATCCGAAAGTGTTCCACTGTTGGTCGACTATAGCCCATCCTCGATCGGATATTCCTCGACCTTAGCCGACCTATCACGATAGCTCAACCACCCTTGATTGGCCACTACGGTAGACTATTGGTTCACTGACGATTCGCCATAGATCGTATCCGACCGAGCTATCACTAAAGAACTTCATGTTGATTCAAGAAAATCTATCAATAGACAATCTATCCAAGATTGGTCGATCCTAGCCAATCAATGTTCGAATGACCTACTGTTTGCTCGTATGCCGACGATCAATACCGATCGATCTTGGATGTTCGATTATTGATTGTCTATTATCGAGGTATCACACTATTCACCAAGAGTCGTGCTCTTTCCAAAGTGGAGAAGTCTGGATAAAGAAGGAGTCCCTCGCGATCCTGTCTCTCTAAAAAGGAAAAACTTTCTCAATTCTATCCGAAGCGATAAATTTGAAAAGTCGTTAGAGTCCGAGATGGATACAACTCCAATTCCTTCCTTATAAATAAAGAAACTCCGGAACCCTCCAGGGAGGCACTCATTTTTTGACGCTTTCTTCTTTCATTGTTCTCTATCTTTTAACTTGAGCATCGGAGGATCCTTACCGAAGAACATCTCGATGCAGACTTCTTTGAAGGTGATCGGGCAGAGCTCCAGCGGTGGTTTCACCTTGGCCACATTTATCTCGAGGGCCGACCTCAGGTGGAAAGATCAGGAGCAATAAAAATAAATAAAATAAGAAATAAAAAAAAAGAGTACCTAGAAGCATAGATAAAAAGAAAAATCAAGGACTATATTGCAAACCAAATACCATGTATTGGTTTAGCTTGAGTTGGTATGTATATAAATTTCTACATAAGGGATCAGATAACATCTATACCTGCCAAATTAGCTAATTTTGCCACTGCCATAATTTATCATAATCGAACACAGATAACGGTACCAAAGAGATGGAACGATGATATATATAATTATCTAATTTTTTACATAATTTTAAAAATGACCAAAAAATTTTGATATCTCTCTTTTGAGAGGATGTACCTATCTGACATAAAAACAGTAGTTCCTTTTTGTTGAGAAAGGGGAGAGATTACCCTCCACCTAGCTATCTAGGTATGGCTAGAATTTTAGGTTTGGTTAAGCTTGACTAAAAGAACCAACCCTCAAAAGTTAAGATTGCAGGGATTAATATATATAAATATGAAGTTTGTAGGAATCAATATGAAAATTTATTTGTACTATTACGCAAAAGAATCTAAGAAAAATGAATAAATAATCTTGCTTTCGAATAAGGGGTCAGATGCACAGATATACAAACAAGCAAAGCTAGAGAACTCTACTTCAACAGGAGGAACCTATCTATGCAGATTTTTTATTCGATCTCATATGGAATAAAGTGTTCGTTCTTTTCCTAAAATAAAGTAACTTAAAAGCGACCCATGCAAGCAATGTGGGTATAATTAAAGTAACCCACGCAAGCAATGGAAGCATCCCATAAAGTTGTGGGCCCCAATGGCTCATCTGATAATTCAGAACACGGGAACAAATGCCCCACTTTGGAACCCTTAGCAGTACTGGATGACGGTTCGGTAACACCAACTTAATCTCTATTTATGCGGAAAAGAAGCCGAGTTACGACAGATACTTGGACTGACAAATAAATCACCGAAACGTGGACTTCATATGGAAGGAGAACTGTGGTCGACCGGTTCACCGGTTCACGTACACCATCAGCCATTGGGCACGCCTTTAGACGACACCACCAATAGACCACGGTGGTCGCTCGCTGCATACACCATTCCATTCTGCACCGTCTCTCACCGGGTTATGTACAAATAGGAAAGAAACAACACATGAATCTCATGAAGAGGGACCCGCAGCCGACCTGCTTCCCGTGGCGTTCCTAATTCCATGGCCAACTCCATGATCATCCGTCTACTTACAACAAAAAAAAAATAAAAATAAAAATAATAAAAATAATGCCAAGGTCTGCAGGGCGTTTGATGCAAGTCGGTCAACCAAAGAGGCCAAGGCAGACACATGCATGTTAGGTGACTTCATCCTTATCAGATGGACGAGGAGGAACGAAGAAAGTTTATCTATTAACAACCTACCACACCATGTGCTGTCTTGTCGCGGTCCAATCTTGATCGTGCGTACAAAGCAGCAGTTTCTAAGATATGCAAAGAGGAGCAAAAAAAAAAAAAAAACAATGTGTATGATCGTATGGTGCTTTTTTTTCCTCCCTCTGTAAGAAATGATTGTACGAAGCTTTTCTTTTAGGGTGCAAGGGGAAAGTCTTCTGGTACCAATCCAAAGCGTCTAGTGTTACGGCGAAGAATTGTTCTATTGCAAACAATTGCCTGGCGCTCTTCGCATTTCAGCTGCTGGTATACATTTTTCCAACAGCCATATCCTTTGTTTCATCCATTGCTTTTCCCATACGCAGTTCCCACCCCTTAGCAAGGACCACCAATCATGGCATTATTATTTTCCGAGACGAACCAGACACGGGTGCTACAGGCACCATTAGACCTTTACTCTGTGGTCCTACCAAAGAAGGGCGTAAAATAACAACTTGCAGCACCGATAGCAGCGTTAGCATTATTATACCTGACAAATAGAAGGGCAGCAGAGCTGTGCAATAGCCGATAGAAAACAAATCAGGCCGACAGCCTCACACATCATGAGATGGGCCTAGATAAAGATTGCGGTCCAAGCAAGCTTCCACCAGTCTCAGTAGTCATGATATTGTAGGACAGGAGTGCCTATTAGATGATCGTCAGTTTGGGACAAATCTCAATCACTGGCTCAGAGGAGGCAATGGCCTAACATGCAGTGGCGGTCGTCTGATGCCAAGTCTGAGGGGCTGCCAACTGGTGACCAGCTAGAATATTGTACCAAAAGGATCCACCAGCTGAGTCCAAGGAACGGATGTCGTCCCTCTCAATCAGCAGAGAATTGCATCGCAGCCTCTCCCACCGAAAGAATGTAATTAACTCGACCACATAATATGAATCCTCATCCATACAACCTTGCTTCATCTTGGAAGCTTCTCAACCTCCGCATCCAAACAAGAAGCGTACCTGCCAACTAAGCTCCAGTGATCCGCTTCAACCTGGTTAGTGGACGGTTATAATGCCATACATGGAAGAATCCAAGAGAAGGGATTCTCCGAAGCTCTGAACACCTTCAATGCATCATTCATTTCATGCGTTGCCAAAACATCGCTACCATACAAACAAACAGGGAATAAGTTGAAATATCTTTTCATTGGAAGTTGGATCACGTTGGTTGCTTTGGCATTGTACTGTTATCGAACCAACCAATTTGAAGTAACCCACTTCCATTACTTTTTCAATAAAGAGTTACGTGTATTAGCCGCACGCACGAGGACCAGCCATCTCAGTGGACTTCCATAATCCTCGACCCTATTAGAAGTTACTGGTGATCAGTAGATTTCACGTAATTACCAATGGAACCTTACATCTCAGATATTGTAACCATCAGATCACAGCAAACGGAATTTATGAAAAACATCTTATAATACCACTCCATCAAAGCTTGAACTTTATGCACACCAATTTTTTACAAAAAAATGAAAATCTATTGACACCACAATTTCTTGCATCCGATATGAAATCCCTCGGTGTGTAGAAATATTCTACTATTGTTATTTACTCCTATTGTTGTTGGTTATTGATCAACTCCAAGTATAATTACTCACCAAAAACTCCAAGAATAATTATACCTTATTCACCGGGGCCTCTATCTGTAAAATAAAATGCATGGTCTCAGAAAAATAGGGCAAAGCTTGAAGAGAAAAGACATCATTTGCCGGAATAAAGAATCAATGCATCACTAACCGACGAGACCTGTCCCGTGGCAAGTGTCCTTATCGTAACCGTTGGTTCAGGAAGAGGTGGGGTTTTGCAGGGTACAAACTTCTTGCTAGAGGTGCTTCATCACCCATGATCTATTAAGATTTCTAGTACCTAAAGAGCTCCATCCAGTTATCCACTTTCCCTGGTTACCAAGAAGATATTTTCTAGCATAAAGATGGGGCTGTGGTGCTAGTTGGAGCATTAGTATGAAAATCCCATCCAAAATCTATGCTCATCAATAAAGAAATCCATGATGGACCAGTAAACCTGAAGAATATCCTTGCTAACCACCCTATCACAATTTCCTGTAAGAGAGAAAAATTGACACGCCATTCTGCCCCCTACCTCTTGTAACCCAAGTACAGGGTAGGAATTCTAGAACCAACCCAGCCTAAGAGAAAGGAGCATCTTTTCTAAGAATACAGCAAGCAGCAAGGTCCTATGTTCTTTAAAGAAGATGGATGACTAAAGAAGCACGAAACACATAGACCATCAAAGTTAATGGAAATTTTCATCTTTCTTGAGTCCTAGCACGACCTGGCTAGTATGATGCCAAGAGAAATGGGATCCCCCTCAAGCCAGCATTCCCAAATTCACCAATAAGTTGATGTTTGAACTCAAATATGGTACCATATTGAAAAGCTATAAATTGTTGCAGCAAGTTAAATATGTCCGACAGACAACAAAAGATTATCACAAAAAGCATGAAATCCCACTTTCATATTCTTGATCCTTCATAATATGCCTGATTTTCCATTGTGTGTTCCTCCTTGACTGTGACAACAAAATTCCATCAAAACTTTAGTTAATATGAACTATAGTTTCAAAAATCAAGGTAAGGACCCATAATATTTATACTTGATCAATTATTAATCGCATTGACGATTCGATAATGATTTTTAATCATCGATTAACTATTCGATCAGGTAGTAACCTCTTATGTGTATGACCCCAATAGGTTCGAACCTAAGCTGATAGCGTAAAAATCAATTTCTGTACCAATCAAAATGGTCATCTAGCAATAGTACCCGATGTTCAGATATATCGAATGTATACAAAGCAACATTCTTAGAATCCTGTCCTATGGTTACCATATAATTTATTTCTTTGATCCTTAATGCTTAGGATGACTACAAGTTTACTGTCAATATTTAAAATAGTTTATCCATATTGTGTCTCAAAGTTTGCAAATCCCATGACTCCTCATGAGGATTATCCAGGCCTAGATTTTGCTAAATTAAAATACAGTGAGATATTTGCTCCTGAATTAATCAGGAGTGGTCAATTTTATCTTGACTTACATATTGACTCTATAAGTACTTGACTGTATTCAGAAATCTTTCATCATTGTATTAGAAATATAGATAATCTGGTACCAAAGTACAGTAAGTTGCTTGCAAGTCACCATTGTGATCTCAAGTCAAAAGAACACTTATACCCATTGACTTTTGCTAGCTACTCTTGACAGTAGCTAGAGTACTATATTAATCATATTCATTGTAGATGTACTCCTATATCTAACTTGAATGCCATACCAGTGTCTCCAAATTACTTGGTTATGAGGACAATCAATATATATGATATACAGTGATTTATACTCGATAAGTTATCATCCTTATTAATAACTTATTATTTAGTCGTAAACTATTTTAAGAATCATCTGATAAATCTTTCTTTATCGATTAGTTGTGATTTTAAGGACTTCATCATAACATAGAAGTTCATTTAAGAAAGATAGATATTTTATGATGAATAAGCCAAATAACTATTATTATTTGATAATTCATATACTAATTTCAATCATCTATAACTTAGATGATTAGCTTTAGGACATATTTGAAGGAAAATCCTGATTTTTTGATCCAGGTTCGTTCAGATCTGATCAGATCAAGAGATATATTTCAAAAATTTTTCTCTTGATCCCAATCAGATCTTGATATATTTCAGATCTGATTCTTATTATTTTAATAAAATAAAATTAAAAGATAAATTAAATCAAATTTAATTTACTTGATCTGGGTAATCCTATTACCCTGTTGATGATCCTGTTTGCAGCGGAAGGTTCTGGGTCTTAGCCACGCAAGCGCCTGGCCTCTACCGGTATCCACTCGGGTTGGATCTGGAGATCCTCTTCTTCTCTATCACGTATCCAAAAATTAGATCTGAGTCTAATCTGGAGTATCTTCAAAACTCTTTTGAAGATCAGCAGTCGTCCTTTGCAGCAGCGCAGCCTTCTTAGCTTTTGATCGCCTTTCTTTGATCTGAATCGCACCAACCAAGGTCCAAAACTCCTTTTGGACGTGGAGAGCAAGGGAGAAGGAGTTTGGCATGGAGGAAGGAGGGGAGAGGCAGCCTTGGGGCGTATGGAAAACTATTGATCTCATCATATTTTCAATCTGAGTTGGGCGCAGGGTCTTATTTATAGACTAGCTGTGATCCAACTCCTCTTCTTCCCAACCAATCACAACCCTTTGTGAAATCAGATCTAAATCTGATTGGTGGGAATAGAGTCCCCTGGATCCTCCTTAGAGGGTGCCTAAGACCAGTCAAAGTTGGTTCTTAGAAGAACTCTAATTGGAATCCAAAAAGGAGATGGAGTCCTTGTCCAACAAGGACTCCTAGGCGCCTCCAACTTGGGCACACGCCTAGGGTGGCGTGCGCCCTTCTCCTTGCCAGGTTCTGGCAGGGGGACAGGCCCCCACCAGCTCTCCAATAGGTGCATGACATGTGGTCAAAAGTCAAAGTGTCAATGGTCAACGTTTGACCAGTCAAAGGTAGACTTTTGACCAAAGTCAAAGAACAAGAAATGGCAGGTGACCAAAAATGGCAGGTAATGTCTTACAAAATAAGACAACCTTTTCTGACTTGGACAACCTCCAGTCAGACCATATGAAGGCCTCTGATTGAGCACAAACTCCTTTGGCTCAGACAGGACAACTTATTTATGATAGTAAAAGAAGAACGTTAGGTTCAATCGAGTGCTAGCACGATTTTCTTGAACCTAATTGAATCTCATTCAGATCAATTGAACTAGATCAGTTCAATTGATGATCACCAGATTCAAACCCTTGTTTGTGTGACCCAGTTAGGTTCAGTTCTGTATGGTAATGGGATATGTCATGATCTCTATCATCGACATCATCGAAACTCCTTTCGATGGATCAGAACTCTTCTGATTCGAACAGCTAGAATGATCGATCATCTAAATCATTCTAATTGCTCCCAAAATCCACCAGTGACACCTAGCAGTATATGGTGGCAACCCATCAGAGCTGAATGCGAACCTCTTGGTGCAGCTACCTGTGTGATTAAGTTCTTCTATCTTGAGCCCCGATCAGATTAGGGTTAAGGTGAACTCGTCAAACCCTAGTCTCTGTCATATGATGTAATCATTCGATTCGAGTCCAATGTGAAAATCTAAATAGAAACTCTTTCTATTATTTCACTCTGCCATGGCCATGGACTTCTGGACTTGATTCTCATGATCATCATAGGGCTGCTCCTCTACCACCGAGGTAGATAGATTCCATCTTGATGCAATCCAGTTCCTACAATGAACATGCTCTATAGCCAACATACACCTCAGGGTTCCATATGGCTAGGAGACCGAGTAATGGTGTAGTCAAACTATAACACCCTCAAGGTGAACTGCCGATGCACCTCAGGTCAAAGAACCAGACACACTACTGCAGCATCGAGTCAGTCATTGACGAGAAGGTAGACTCCCTAATGACTACTCGAGGTGGTCACGCTCAGTGCCCTCGTTCTCTAACGAGTACCTGTACTCTCGCTCCGGTGTCTCCACACCGTAGACTCAAGACTCATCTACTAAAGAGAAGCGATTGTACACCAACCTTCCGGATCAATCACCATCCTCGTGATGATCCTATGGTCGGGAGCATTTTATGAGTTAATAATGATTATTCATGTCTTAAATTTTCAACTCTTGAAAATATGAATTATCATTACCATTAACTCAAAGGATGTATCACAGACACTAAATACACATATGTGATAGAAAATAACCCATTTTATTGATTTTAGTCAAAATTATAATTTTGCCCCTAGAAGTGTATTACAAGTGTCAGCCAATTCTGGCTTCTAGGGCACATATATCTAACAATCTCCCACTTGTCCTAAAGCCAATTGGCTACAAGTCTAAGTCCCATCTTCTCAAGGTGGGCTTCGATCTTCTGCTGGCCCAACGGCTTTGTAAGTGGGTCTGCCACATTATCTGTGGAGTTGACTCTCTTGACCTCGACGTAACCCTTCTCGAGGTAATCGCGGATGAGGTGGTATCGCCGCTCAATGTGCTTGGATTTCTGGTGAGACCTCGGCTCCTTAGCAAGGGCTATGGCGCCATTGTTGTCGCAGTATAGAGGAATGGCATCTGATGGCATTACTCCAATTTCTGCAGCAAACTTCTTGTACCAGAATGCTTCCTTCGCAGCCTCTGATGCAGCGATATATTCTGCTTCCATGGTGGAATCTGCTATCACCGTTTGCTTGGAACTCTTCCAGCTGACAGCACCACCATTGCACACAAACAGACTCCCAGATGTCGACTTTCGATCATCTATATCGGACATGAAATCCGAGTCTGTGTATCCCTGGACTTGGAGTTCTCCATTACCAAAGACCAACATCATATCCTTAGTTCTTCTCAAGTACTTAAGGATACATTTCACAGAAGTCCAGTGTTCTTCACCTGGATTTGACTGATATCTGCTTGTGACACTCACAGCATGGGCTATATCAGGTCGTGTACATAGCATGGCATACATGAGGCTCCCTATTGCAGAAGCATAAGGGATCTTGCTCATGCGTTCTATTTCCTCAGGTGTGCTGGGGCACATCTTCTTGGAAAGATGAATACCATGTCTGAAGGGTATTAATCCCCTCTTAGAGTTTTCCATACTAAACCTCTTTAGTACTTTCCTCTATGTACATCTTCTGTGAAAGTCCTAGCATCCTATTCGGTCTATCCCTATAGACCTTAATTCCTAGAATAAAGGATGCTTCACCTAGGTCTTTCATGGAGAATTCCTTGGACAACCACATTTGACTGATGTCAACATGGGAATATCATTCCCAATAAGGAGGATGTCATCCACGTACAATACGAGGAAGACAACAGCGCTCCCACTGACCCTTTTTGAAAACACATGGTTCCTCTTCATTTTTGATGAAACCAAACTTTTTGATCACATCATTGAAATGAGTGTTCCAGCTCCGAGATGCTTGCTTAAGTCCATATATGGACCTTTGCAGCTTGCAAACCTTGTGATCAGTATCACTGGATGTGAAACCTAGCGGCTGTTCCATATAGATATCTTCCTCAAGATATCCATTTAAGAATGCCGTTTTCACGTCCATTTGCCATATTTCATAATCGAAATAGGCTGCAACGGCAAGCAATGTGCGGATGGATTTTAGCATAGCCACTGGGGAAAAGGTATCCTGATAGTCAATGCCTTCGCGTTGACTATAACCTTTTGCCACTAGTCTAGCCTTGAATGTCTCCACATTTCCCATCTGCACCAATCTTTCTCTTGAAGATCCATTTACACCCAATAGGTACTATACCTTCTGGTGGATCTACCAAGGTCCAGACTTGGTTTGAGTGCATCGAGTCAATTTCTGACTGCATTGCCTCTAGCCATTTCTCGGAGTCGATATCTGATATCGCCTCGTTGTAGGTTTTGGGATCATCACCATGAGCACCATTACCTACGAGGAACATTTCTCTCTACTTCCTCTGAAATAATACCTAAGTATCTTTCAGGGGGACGGAAAACTCTTTCCGATCTACGAGGTGGAGGAGGTAGTGTTCTTATTGGCTCAACCTGATTTGGTTCCAATTGGTCCTTAGCTCGTTGTACTTGTGAGACTTTCTCATCAAGCTTGATCTATTTTTCCAATGCCGCTATCTTGAATAAACTATTTTTCAAGAAAGATGGCATGTCGACTCACAATCACATTGTGGTCTTCTGGAATGTAGAAATAGTATCCTAATGACTCTTTAGGATATCCTATGAATCGATCTCTAAAGGACCTAAACTCTAACTTGTCCGCTTGTTGTCTTTTGACATGAGCCGGACAACCCCAAATTCTGAGATGACTCAGACTTGGTTTCTTACCGTGCCATATCTCATACGGTGTGGTAGGAACGGTTTTAGAGGGAACCCTATTCAGTAGATAAATTGAAGTTAACAATGAGTGTCCCCAAAGAAAATCAGGGAGGTCTGTGAAGCTCATCATGGATCGAACCATATCCAATAGAGTCCGATTTCTCCATTCTGAAACCCCGTTGAGTTGAGGTGTTCCTGGTGGAGTCCATTGAGAGACTATGCCATTTTCCTTGAGATAGTCTAGGAATTTCCGGCTAAGGTATTCACCTCCTCGATCTGATCGAAGAACCTTAATGGGTTTTTCAGTTTGTTTTTCTACTTCATGTCTGAATTCTTTGAACTTTTCAAAAGCTTCAGACTTGTGTCTCATAAGATACACATACCCATACCTAGACAGATCATCGGTAAAGGTAATGAAGTAGACAAAATTGCCTCTAGCCGGCACATCAAATGGGCCGCACACATCAGTATGTACTAGGGCAAGGAGATCTGTGGCCCTCTCCCCATGTCCAACAAAAGGGAGTTTAGTCATTTTGCCTTGAAGACAAGATTCACAAGTTGGATATGACTCGGAAGTCAATGGACTCAATAGCCCATTTTTCTCCAATTTGTTGATCCTATCTTCTGCTATATGACCTAATCTCAGGTGCCATAGATATCTATCGTTTGGACTATCCCTAGGTCGTTTGGCATTCACGTTTTGCTCGATAGTTAGAATAGGTACATCAATATGTAGCTGATAAAGACCATTAATAAGGAAAACCATTTGCAATTTTATTTCTTTCATAAAGAATGTTACAATGGTCCTTAAAGAAGGTAATCACATAGCCTTCTTGTGCTAAGCATGAAACAGAAATCAAATTCCTGCTAGCTGCAGGCACATAATAACAGTCTTTCAAAACTAAGTCTAAACCAGATGGTAATCGAAGAGGGTATGTTCCCACGGCTACTGCAGCAACTCTTGCTCCATTACCGATGCGTAGGATCATGTCTCCATCCCTCAGCCTCCTGCTATCCTCAAGACCCTGCATGGAAGTGCACAGATGAGCACTAGAACCAGAGTCAAGCACCCAACTGGATGCAGAAGAAACCGTAAGGTTAGACTCAATAACGAGCATACCTCCAGAAGGACCTTCCTTCTTGTTCTTCAGGGTGGCCAGGTAAGTAGGGCAGTTCCGCTTCCAATGGCCGTCGCTGTTGCAATGGAAACACTTTCCTTTGACATCGGCCTTTTCTTCGGCTCTGCCTTCTTCTTCTTCTTTGATCCTTCCACCTTTTGCTTTTTCACAGACTTCTTTTTCTTTCCATAAGACTTTCTTTTGGAAGAAGTCCATTCCATAGCAAGAACTGAGCCTTTAGAACCTTTCATAGAAAGCTCAGCGGTAACCAGCATATTCATTAATTCGGCCAAGGAATTTTGAAGTTTATGCATGTGGTAATTCATGATGAATTGCCCATATGCATCAGTCAAGGATTGCAGAATAATATCGTTCTGCAGGTCCAAGTCTAACTTCACACCGAGCTTCTCAAGCTCTTCCATGTCCTTGATCATTGTCAGACAGTGATCTTGGACTGACTGCCCATCACGCATCTTAGCCTTAAAAAGTCATTTCGTGACTTGATATTTGGCTGCGCGACTCTGTTCACCAAACATCTCCTGTAGGTGAGCCAACATTTGGCGAGCAGTCCCGATATCTTCATGTTGGCACTGGAGCTCATCAGACATCGAGCCCAACATGTAATATCTGGCCTTATTATCTTCGTCTATCCATTTTTTTCAGAGACGCTCTCTGTTCAGTGGATGGACGGGCTGGTAAGGTGGGAGGGTCCTGGTCCAATACATGGGTTAACTTCTCGAAACCCAAAATAATTTTGTAGTTCCTGAGCCAATCTTTATAATTGGGTCCGGTCAGTCTATGTGTGTCCAGGATACGTGCCAATGGGTTGGACGCAGACATTTTTCTGTAGAGAGTCAAAGATTCTAGTTAGATACTGTAATTTTGACTTGACCAATTTATTTAAGGATTTTATTTTTAAACAAATTAGCTCCCACTATTTTCTCGGATCCCTACACTCCCTCTGTAGAGATGCAAAAATCTCCATGATTAATGATTTCTAGTGGGTGGTGCGGTCTCACCAACTGACTCATCACCTCACCTAACAGTTATTGGTGATGGGTTAGCCAATGAGTGAACAACTCTTGTTCAATGATTCTCTAATCATGGTGCACCCAAACTTGGTCTCTAATTCATGAATCTCACCGTATCCGGAATATTGATCCACTCCTTAGTTAAGTCAGACCCACCATTTGCATAGACTGGGTTCCTAATTGAGTCTCTCACCGTATCCAAAATATTGAGCCCAACTCATCCTCCAGCCCATAGCATCCAATGCCTAATAGACATGGTTGCATCTTCCCGGTGCAACTGAGCCACTGTATCCAGCCGAGAACAATCAACCCCGGGAAGGGCCCGCACATCTACAATGGTGGAAGACCTCAGACTTAATCTTTTCTTAGGGAGAATTGATTCAGGTCTCATTAAACTAGACTTGTCATAGTCATAACAATTATGACTAACCTAGTGGCATGGGTTAGCTCGGATTATTGACCACCTCAGATCAGAACTGTGTCAACAGATATGGCCAGGTAAGTGAGACCGGTGGAAGGAATATGCCATTAACTCGTACAAGAATGCATTCAGGTCGAGTAGCTTCCAATTAAAAACCAGTCGGTCGTATGTGCCAAACTTACCTTAGACACCAAATTGTTGAGCCAGAACCAATTGGGTTAGCCTACAATCCAGACTCTAACCTCTGAGCCTAATTAGGTCTTGCTTGATCGTGACTCGATCTTGACCCAGACTTAATCCTATTAGGCTGGTCAATTTAAGCATTGTTGATCCCATCTAACCAACTCTTGATTCGGTTTGATCAACCGCTTAGACCTAATTGAGCTACCCAAGCCCGAACCCAGTATTATGAATATGTCTTAGATCTAAAATTCTCAATTTTAGACCTAATTAATATTCCATAATCTTAATTCTTAATTAAGTAGGGTTCATAAACAAAATATGCACAATAAATCCTAGGGTTTCAGGATCTAGGGTTTTGCAGAAAGTAAGTTTTGGGATTTCTGATTAAGGACGAACACGCAGCACCCCTACACATCATAAGAACACCCCATCGAATGGAAGAGAGGGCCTTTAAACCCTTCTTCATTCTTATGACCGGACGGCCAAGAGGAACGCCTTAATCAGGAACATTCAATACTACAAAACAGTTATCAGATCTATATCATATATCTCATATATACAAATTAGATCTAATCATGGCATATTTTGCATACATCTCATGTATCGAATCATGCATATTTTTCAGATCTAAATTATCTCATAATAATCTAAAAAATTAGATTTAAATTGATCTAATCAAAATAAATTCTAATCTAGATAATTATGTAGAACTATTCTACAACTAGTCTAGACATGCATCAATCATATCTCATATGATATTTCAAAAATTAAATAATTTTTATTTGCTATTTTTTAGATGTTATTATAACACTTATAATATCAAAAAATAGTAAATAAAAAGATCTAAAATATGATTTAATCAAGATTAAATCAAAAAACATGCAAGACTATTCTATAGAACTATTCTATTTCTAGAACTAGTCATGCATATTCTTCTAATCTTAGATCCAAATTCATTTAATTTTAATTTTTTCTGATTTTCAGATCTGATCACATCTCATGTGACATCTAAAATCACTTATTTTTTAATTAAAATAAATTTAAAATTAGATCTAAATAATTTTAGAACCTTGGCTCTGATACCAGTTGAAGGAAAATCCTGATTTTTCGGTCCAGGTTCGTTCAGATCTGATCAGATCAAGAGATATATTTCAAAAATTTTTCTCTTGATCCCAATCAGATCTTGATATGTTTTAGATCTAATTCTTATTATTTTTAAATAAAATAAAATTAAAAGATAAATTAAATCAAATTTAATTTACCTGATCTGGGTAATCCTATTACCCTGTTGATGATCCTGTTTGCAGCGGAAGGTTCTGGATCTAGCCACGCAAGCGCCTGGCCTCTACCGGTATCCACTCGGGTTGGATCTGGAGATCCTCTTCTTCTCTATCATGCATCTCCAAAAATTCAGATCTGGATCTGATCTGGAGGATCTTCAAAACTCTTTTGAAGATCAGCAGTCGTCCTTTGCAGCAGCGCAGCCTTCTTAGCTTTTGATCGCCTTTCTTTGATCTGAATCGCACCAACCAAGGTCCAAAACTCCTTTTGGACGTGGAGAGCAAGGGGAGAAGGTGGTTTGGCATGGAGAGGAGAGGGAGAGGCAGCCTTGGGGCATGGGAAAACTATGATCTCATCATTTATTTCAATCTGAGTTGGGCGCAGGGTCTTATTTATAGACTAAGCTGTGATCCAACTCCTCTTCTTCCCAACCAATCACACAACCCTTTGTGAAATCAGATCTAAATCTGATTGGTGGGAATAGAGTCCCCTGGATTCCTCCTTAGAGGGCGCCTAAGACCAGTCAAAGTTGGTTCTTAGAAGAACTCTAATTGGAATCCAAAAAGGAGATGGAGTCCTTGTCCAACAAGGACTCCTAGGCGCCTCCAACTTGGGCACACGCCTAGGGTGGCGTGCGCCCTTCTCCTTGCCAGGTTCTGGCAGGGGGACAGGCCCCCACCAGCTCTCCAATAGGTGCATGACATGTGGTCAAAAGTCAAAGTGTCAATGGTCAACGTTTGACCAGTCAAAGGTAGACTTTTGACCAAAGTCAAAGAACAAGAAATGGCAGGTGACCAAAAATGGCAGGTAATGTCTTACAAAATAAGACAACCTTTTCTGACTTGGACAACCTCCAGTCAGACCATATGAAGGCCTCTGATTGAGCACAAACTCCTTTGGCTCAGACAGGACAACTTATTTATGATAGCAAAAGAAGAACGTTAGGTTCAATCGAGTGCTAGCACGATTTTCCTTGAACCTAATTGAATCTCATTCAGATCAATTGAACTAGATCAGTTCAATTGATGATCACCAGATTCAAACCCTTGTTTGTGTGACCCAGTTAGGTTCAGTTCTGTATGGTAATGGGATATGTCATGATCTCTATCATCGACATCATCGAAACTCCTTTCGATGGATCAGAACTCTTCTGATTCGAACAGCTAGAATGATCGATCATCTAAATCATTCTAATTGCTCCCAAAATCCACCAGTGACACCTAGCAGTATATGGTGGCAACCCATCAGAGCTGAATGCGAACCTCTTGGTGCAGCTACCTGTGTGATTAAGTTCTTCTATCTTGAGCCCCGATCAGATTAGGGTTAAGGTGAACTCGTCAAACCCTAGTCTCTGTCATATGATGTAATCATTCGATTCGAGTCCAATGTGAAAATCTAAATAGAAACTCTTTCTATTATTTCACTCTGCCATGGCCATGGACTTCTGGACTTGATTCTCATGATTATCATAGGGCTGCTCCTCTACCACCGAGGTAGATAGATTCCATCTTGATGCCAATCCAGTTCCTACAATGAACATGTCATAGCCAACATACACCTCAGGGTTCCATATGGCTAGGAGACCGAGTAATGGTGTAGTCAAACTATAACACCCTCAAGGTGAACTGCCGATGCACCTCAGGTCAAAGAACCAGACACACTACTGCAGCATCGAGTCAGTCATTGACGAGAAGGTAGACTCCCTAATGACTACTCGAGGTGGTCACGCTCAGTGCCCTCGTTCTCTAACGAGTACCTGTACTCTCGCTCCGGTGTCTCCACACCGTAGACTCAAGACTCATCTACTAAAGAGAAGCGATTGTACACCAACCTTCCGGATCAATCACCATCCTCGTGATGATCCTATGGTCGGGAGCAATTTATGAGTTAATAATGATTATTCATGTCTTAAATTTTCAACTCTTAAAAATATGAATTATCATTACCATTAACTCAAAGGATGTATCACAGACACTAAATACACATATGTGATAGAAAATAAGCCATTTATTGCTTTTAGTCAAAATTACAATTTTGCCCCTAGAAGTGTATTACAAGTGTCAACCAATTCTGACTTCTAGGGCACATATATCTAACAATATTTTCTAACATTCACCTCTCTATGTCGATTTAGTAATGATATGAAGGCAGATTGAACTGTATCGCCGGCCAATCAATCTAAGCTCTGGTACAAGTCAAGTATGGCAACTCTTGAAATAAATATAATTTTAATTAAAAATAAAAAGATAAAAAATTAATAATTTTATTGCTCAAAAAAGAAATTCTCTATTGTTACAACTGAATACTAGTAAGTGGCTCCTATTAAATGCTGAGGTAGGTATCACTATTTAATTTTTAACACTTATCTTTTACTAGTTTGCATTATATGGCCACTATTGTTGTGCATATGATAGTTACCATTCGTTCCACTATCTGTGTATTCTAGATAGTCCTACCACTTCTCCAGTGTTTTGGTTAGTGTGGTAACTATTAGACAACCACTTTCTTGGGTTCCGCTCCTTTAGATGACTCATTCTAGGCTGCCAACTTACATCCCAACCTGCACCTTTGCTAGTTGGCCTCCATCCCGGTATTAAGCCTACACCCTTGGTAGTTGGCCTGCACCTAGGGTAGTGACCTACACTTGAGGAAGCCGACCTACACCCTGGTACTCAGCCTGTACCCTTGCTAGTTGTCCTACACCGTTGATGGTCGGCTTGCACCCTAGTACTCAGCCTGCATCCCTAGTAGTCGACTTGCACTAGCCTGCATCGGTTGACATCCTCCTAGAACCTCTTCTTGTTAGATATGTGCAAGATGTCCATTTGAAAGACTAACTACTACTTGGCCTATATTGCATGATCGTCTAAGACTTATTTGATCAATCAATGGATCACAATTATTGGTCTAGATATGGTGTAAACAATAGTATGGTTAAGGGCCAAATAATTGCAGCAACAACTAAAGATTATATAACTTTGCACATTTGGAGTTAAGAAAGATTTATGATATTATGATCAAGAATGTTTTCATTATGTTGTCTAACATGCACAAATGAAAAATCATTAGTTAATAGCTCCCTGAGCCATTGCAACTAGGTTATTGGTGCTACATCGCATTAGGACACCCCTAATTGCAGCTAAGCAATATGACAAAAGCTTTAAGCAATCAGCTAAAGATAATCTTTTAGTTTATCCTAGGACAACATCTACCACAATGTCCAATAGTCGAGGTTGGGGCATACCAACTCGTATTGGGTTGGGACTAGCATGAAACGAGCATTCGACTTGGTTTAGGGCCCAAATCGGTGTGAACCAATCCGAACCAAACTGAACTGCCTATTTCACCTCAATTCGAGATGGTTCAAATAATTTGGCAACCCATTTCATCTCAATAGTAAAGAGGGAGGTAGAGAAGGCCTCTTACACCTTCTTTACTCTTCCTCTATTTTTTTAAAATATTCATGAGTCAAACAAATAGCAAATTCTTACTGGATTCGAGCAAAAATCAAGGCAAGATCTCTCTCTACTCTCCTATTGTGGGTGTGTGGGTGTTTTGAGGCCTAAAATAGCCCAAAATAGGAAAAAATATAAGAGGTCATGTCAATTTCTCTTTTAGTATGATTTTATGATATGTTATAAATTTAAAAATGATTTATGCATAATGAAAAAATCATGATTTTTCATTAATCATATAATTTTTAAATTCAAAATATTTTTTAAAATTTAAAATAATAAAATAATTAAAATATTTCATAAAATCAATAATATGTTTATGTATGCTACTTGCTACCTCAATTTGGTAGCAATTTATTTAAATTAGGAATACAAAAATTCATGGTCTGAAAGTATGTATACAGTACCCTTAGTAGGTTGCTACACTAATCCAAATTAAAATTAAGTTTTAGATATTTTATGATTTAATATTAGTTTATTACTCAAAACTAATAAAAATATCAAAAAATAAAAATAAAAATAAAAATAACTAGTATTATGCATAGAAAATGTTGCATTATTTTGTGAAGTAATTCAGCGATTTTGATCCACTTCATAATAATTTAATTTATGATGAGGCTCTGATGATTGATTGGCTTGAGGACTAGCAATAAAAATTAAGCTTGTTGAGTCAAGAACATTTTCTTGATCAGTTAGTTTCATAGAGTTGCTACTTTTCTCCTTCGAAAAATAGATGAGAAGTAATAAGCTAGATGACTAGATTGTGATGGATGTGTAGGTGTGCCACTGATGTCAATCAGTCAAAAAAGAGGATGATTGAAGGAAGATGATGAAATTAGCATAGGTTCAAGTGTCTTGGCCTTCAAGGGCTTTTACTATCCTCACATTGCTTGTTCAAAAAAAGATAGATAGGATAGGATGTAGCCGAGACTACGATTGAAGTAATCTAATATCAATGCTACTTCTAAAGATAGTCCTACAAGTAATTTAAGAGTGAGATAAAGTAAAGATAAAAATAATTAAAGATAAACTGAATTTATTGATATGTCGAAGGATTCTTGTAACTAGAATTATATCCACTTATTTATGCTAGAAGATAAATAGTATTATAATTGCCCACTTGGTGCAATAGTCCATGACACTATTTTTGATGCTTCTGACACATGATGTAAACTGTCCCCCACTATCCATGTTCTATAGTTGTCGTAACTAACCTCAATTTGAAATGTTCTATAGTTGCATGTTCATCTTAGTCATCTCTCCTTATTTGGCCAACAACATGATCCTTCAAACTGATTCAGTCAAGCCCCTCTATACCACATTTAATTTGTTTATCTCAATCTCTCTAGCATCCTTTTCTTTCACCAATCCTTTTGATGACTGCAAAAGCTTTATGCCCTAACTCAAGATTCAGTATCCCTTTTTAGACTTTATCATAATGCCACCACATGTATGATACTCCCTAGGCATTAGGATGTGATGTAAACATATAATAAGAAAGGCTAGTATAGATGAAGAACAATTGGCAAAATAATACATGCCACTCTCATTTCCAACCTAGCTAGCAATCACAAAGATCAAGAGAAGCAGGAAAAGCCGATCATCATCATAGGGCTCCATATCCCACTTGTCCTCCCAATGCTTTAATAGAGAGATGCTAAGAAAAGTCTACCATGGTACTTAATCTAGCCCGGCAAATAGGACCACTCAAGGTGGTGGGCCCCATAGAGAGACCAAGCAAAGCCAAGCAGGCAAGGGCATCTAGGAAAAAAAATAACTCGAATTAATAAAAAAGAAACAAAACTACGCTTAAAACTATAAACAATGGATGAGGAGTTTACTCATTTTAATTTCAAGATCAAGAAGCTCTCAGATGACTGGTAGCTCAGATCATCTCACAATATTAGGGATGATAATAATGATAATTTGATCAATGATGCATCTAATGGCCAGCAAGCTAGCAATGGATATGGCATTGGTGCACATGACTCATAGTCCCATGGTATTCGATTCATTAATGAGTAGTAGTTCACTCAAATCACATGAGATATGGATCACTGTGCATGATCTAGTATAGCTCGTAAAGATACAATTGCATATAAGAGATGGGCTTCTCAAGATCGTCCAAGATATAGTGCTGTTACTATAGATGATCTTGTATATAAAGTAGGATCCTAGGATATATCTAGATCTAAATTTTAAGCTAAACTCTATTCCACACAACCAGGCTATAATCTACATGGATATCCTTTCATCTGAGGTATTGTATTCAAGTGCTACTACTTTCCATAGCCCTATACTACTTACAGGTCGGATTTGCTGCCTCAATATTTGGATAGCCAATCTAGTATCTGGCAAAGGATAAATAATATCAAGGTGTCTCGAGGAGGTGGAGCTTATGGACCATAGGGTTGGATAACAAATTATCTAAAAAGTTGGAGTAATATACTTAGCCCAAACTATGACTAGGATCCCAACATATATAAGGAACATTGGTACTCCATAAAATTTCAGATATCAATATACATTTTATACTTAAAATCTATTTAGTATATTGTATGTATATTCATTTATTTACTAATCATGCATTCAATTATCATACAATTGTATTAATTTATCAAGTATAGTATGTTTGTTGATCATTGAGACCTATCTGATATAAAAAAACATCAAAACAAATCCCAAATTACATAACCACAATCATTAAAATAAACACTAAAAACTTTAAAAAAAATGAAGCAATAAAATTGAAAAAAAAAATAAATAGTGTATCGATAATAGATAAACCAATGCATACCATGTATTGGTACAGTACCAAATCAATACTACAGTGAACTAGTTGCCACCTGATACAACACCCAATATTAGTTAGGTGGACATTGCTAGGATATTCTTGTGATCTGAAAGATGATTGGGAAATATATCGATCTTTCCACTTGCTCCTATCCTAAAGAGTCCTCCCACATCAATGAACTCTTGTCCAAGTATGATAAGTCTCCCAATATTTGCCCACAAATGGCTAACAAGTCAAAATTTCACAAATGAAAAATTAGGCTCTTCAATAAGGTTCCTCCTATAGAATACTGGAGAAGTGTCAATAGATTGGAATTGAAGTCGATGAGTTCTCATACATTTGTTTAAAGATAACCGCATAAGTAACAAATTATGGAGCTGACTGTGATAAAATAACATAAAATTCTAGGTAGGAATGAACTTAATTTGTTTTATAATGGCATCCGAAGGTTATGAATACTTTTTACCTTGATCCTCTGTTAACCGGCTTATAATCAACCAACCTCCTCAATGAAAAAAAATCTGATTATATGCAATAACCTTACTCGGCTTATTGGTTTTAGACACCTTACAAGTCACAAACTCGAGGCAATTCATAGGTGCATGTAAGTAAAATATCAAAAGCTTTATTTCAATCACTTATTAAAAATCTGCCAATTTTGTTTAACTTAATTATATGATGCGCTTCCTAGTTTAGTGAGACGTCATCATAAACTCCTACAAGATGTTCCAAGAAGCGCTATTCACAATCACCTCTCTAAGCATGTAAAATTGTCATCATTCTGCGTCCACCAGCTCTAAATGTTGCTGACAACTTCTTGAAGATCAGGTTTAATAATCCAAATTTCTCCGGCACAAAAGGATACTCTTGTAGGTTCCTTCACAACCAAGAGCATGGTCATGCGAAACAAAAATGAACGGATTACCTTTGTCTTGGCACATTCTTAAGCTGAGTGATATCCTATGTAAGTACTTCTCCAATCGTCCACCTTTTCCTGATGTTTACTAAGATCGACTTCGTTCTTGCATTATGTGGTAGTACCTCTTGAAAGCCAACCATTAGGACTTGAGCGTGTTACCCATAATGTCCCCCTCTTTCAGCACATCTTGAAGATCCCCAAAATTCAGGCATGCTCCTTGCTGATTGCTACACAAACTGAAGTTTAGGTGATGATTGTTTTGCCTTAGCAATTGAAATCTGAGAACCTTCACCCTCAAAATCGATGACAACCGTGCCTACCTTCTCTGAATAATGTTTAAGAATCAAGGTTCATGGATCATTTAGCAGTACTGAAATAACAATCTCTTCAATTAACTACGTAAGAGCGACAATGGTGGTGAACATAGAATGGCACCACACACCTCACTGGTCCTAAAAGTCCTGGCCAAATACCAAAATAGGGCAATAAGAAAGAAGCAAGGAAGTAATATGACAATGAAATTTCTTAGCAAAAATGGTATTTGAAGAAGAGATGCCATGAAATCTGTGTCTTTGTGTTTGCTTTTAATTTTCTTTCTGGTTGTTCACACTCGTTGAAATTTTAGTGAACATTAATGGAGTTTTTGCTGAAAAATTAACATGAATAAAGTCGTCAAATTATTCTCAGCCCATTTCACCCAAGCAACCATCATGCCAAAATCTACCATCTATTTTCTAGATAAAACATACTTACATCATATGATCTATGATGCATTCCTCCAATTTATTGGAGCAAACCCAATTAAGATAAAAGGCTATTGATGGTTGTATCATACCTCAACTTTCTCTCTTTCAACATTAGTGGGATCAACAGGTTTGAATGTTTACTTATGAATAGGACCAGAAAGGAAGGAGGTTCAGTAAGACGAAGGCCAGGATCCAGGCCACGATGCGGTAGAGCTTGCGTCGCTTGCACCCGTCGTGCTGGCCGCAGTCGCTCGCCAACGTCAAGCTGCTAGCTGTTTGAGCTCGCGGGCGTGGCGAGAAACTGGAGTGGGAGAGATGCAGGAGACAACGGTGATGCTTGGTCTGTATATATATAGAACGGCGTGTACTTATAATGGTGTCTCGTTTCTACTAACCACATGCGCGCCTTCTCTTAGGAAGAGGGTGGTGGACCTGGTTAGCAGGTTGCAGGATATAAAATATTTTTGGATCGAGTGATACGAGGGGATGATGAGCTTACGGGGATTGGAGGCTTTGAGGGAAGTCTGTGAGCGCACGGCAAGCGGCAGCTCATCTTCGGGACAAAATATAGGCTGTGGGCGCAAGAAGAAGAATATTCTAAAGAATATTTTTTATGGATAAAATTGATGAAAAAATATCACATCAACATCGCAACGACCTCAGCATGAGCCTCGGCTCTCAATTGATTATAAATTTTTTCAATTCAAAATATTGATAAGCATTTTTTTATTGAATTTGTCTACCGTCCATATGAATTATTTTGAGATTTATGCAGAATCATAAAATTTGGAGTGCTTTTACATCTGTTGTTGGTGGGTGATCCAATGGTCGGTTCGGGTGAAGAAAGGTGAATCCTTAAGATGGAACCCTGTTCCCAAAATATAATATAATGTAAGAAGAAGAAAGACCAGTATGAAAAGATAGGTCTATCTCGGGAATGAGAACTAGCTTATTTATTTATTTATGTACAGCTAACATTGACTAGTTACAAAGCGAAGGTCAACTAGTCAATGAGTCAGAGCAGTATCTTCGATCTCGCGCATTACACTTGGGCGTGCTCATGCAAGAAAGACTGGATCTTTTGATCACAGCCATTGGATCTTTCATGAATAGACCGATGTAGATCAAATAGAGGCATTAAAAAGATTTGGTCAGGAGTCGCTATCAGGATTAGAGCCACGAGCAGGATAAGAGGGTGCATTCAATTTTTTTTATTTAAATTGAACAAAAAATTTAAAAAATTAAAATTTTAAATTTATATTTTATAAAAATAAAAATCAAATCAAAATAGTTTAAATTTATATTTTGGTTCAGTAATTAAATTTTTAAATTTTTTTATGTTAAACTTTTGATTTTGATTTGCATTTATTAAGTTTTTTAATAATTTCATTATTTAGATTGTAGAATTATATATAAATTTAATAATATTATTTAAATTTCAATCAATGATAAATTATTTTTTAAAAAAAATTAATTTAATAAAATTGCTTTAAGTTCTTTGTAATATACCAATACAACATCTATTATTAGTCATATATTTTGATTTTCAGTTAATCAAAGTTATCAAATTAAAAATTAAAAATTAAATTAATTAAAAAAAATTATTTCAATTTTAAATCAAAATCAAAATCTTCTTTGAATCAAATATTAAAATAATTAATAATTTAGCTAAATTTTTTATTAATCAAACTATCTATCCATCCTTAATCAGTTCTTAAGGGATGGTCTGCCAGTGGTCACAAAAAGTGGGCTCTATTTAATTTGCACTGAAATTTTAGATATCTTCAAATGATCTTGGAAGGCGCATCCGAATTGGTCTCCATGAATGAAGTGTAGCAATCGGGCCCGGATTGTATCTTTCGCATGAGAGGATGACTCGTGACATCAATTATTCTATTATACTTTATACAGCGCACGCCAAACTCTCTTTTTTATTGCACAGGTCTCATGGTATTATCCCCACTTATACAATAACTGAATTTGGGTTGCATGTTACAAATGGGAGGATGATTGATGTTCTTTCACAATATGAATCGTATTTCACATAAATCTTAAGATATTTTATTTTTTTTCTAAAATTTAACTATATAAATTTTAGAGTAATCATTGTACAATCGAACTGTTGATGTATCACCCTTTTCCAACGAAAGATACAATCCGAAGATGAAGCAACCACTGAAAATTTGCATGCGCATTTAAGAAATTTTTTTTTATTAATAGAAAATAGAGGAACCACGTGGCTCTTCCTTTTTCTTTGTACATTAGTTTTCCTTTTTATTGAAATAATAATGCGTTCGGTGAATCATACCGAAGTCGAAAGGAGAACTATCGATCCCCATGACCTTAATGAGCTATTTTTACAAGGCTCCGATCTCAATGATTGCATGATTCACAACTAACTTGCAATTACATGAATACACGTGGAAAAAAAAAAAAAAATCTAACCCTCGATCCTTTCTCATCATCCAACCCCGGAAACTCCAGCGTTTCAGAAAAGACCGCTCGCCGGCGTCGAAGCATATATATAGATATTATCAGACGTCGACGCTACAGGTGGAGATCTGCTGCAATTTGATGACCGGCGGGTCGTCGACACCCTTCCCGGTCTGGAAAGAGAGAAAGGTCGGGCAGGTGACGAAGAGGTGGTAGTGACCGGAGATCCAGGAGCCCACCTTCCAGCGGATCCGGCCATCGATCTTGACGTGGATGAGGAGGAAGCCGGAGGACTGGTCCTGGGAGAGACACTCGACGAGGTAAGGCGCCACGGGGACGGAGACGCCGCAGAGGTAGGGGGACCAGAGGTCGATGTCGTTGTGACCCTGGTAAAACGGAGGGACGGAGGTGGCGGGGGTGATCTGCTGGTACTTATAGGAGGCGAAGACGTCGACGCGGTCGTAGTAGATGCCGACGCGGTCGTTGGGGTTGCGGGTGGAGATGGTTACCTGGATGGTGGAGGAGAGGAGGTTGTCCGGGGAGGAGACGTTGAAGGCGGAGACGGAGGCGTCCTGGAGGTAGAACTTGGGCTTGGTGGGCCGGAGGACGAGCCAGATGATGAGGATGATCAAGAGGATGAGTATGATGAAGGCCAGGATCCAGGCGAAGATGACGCGGTAGAGCCTGCGCCGCTTGCAGCAGTCGTCGTCGCAGCAGTCGTCGTGGCAGCAGTGGCTCACCTTGCACGGCGTCATGCTGCTAGCTGCTTAAGCTCGTGGGCGCGGCAAGGAAATGAAGTGAGAGAGATGGAAGAGAAACTAATGCAGGGGATCGAGATGGGATGGCAAGGATCGATGATGCTTGGTCGATCTATAGAACCATATGATCTATGTGTATCTATTTATAACGGTGTCTCGTTTCCACCACCAACATGCCTTACCCTTTCTTTAGGAAGATGGTGGTGGACCTTGCTTGGAGGTTGGAAGATAAAAAATATTTTGGATCGAGGGATACAGGGAGATGGCGAACCTACGAGGAAAGACTGCTTTGAGATTTGTGCAGATGATGAATGTCAAAGTTTGGAGCGCTTTTACAACGGTGGATCCGTGCGAAGATACAACCCTGCTCCCAAAATATTATATAATGTATAAAAAAAGAAAGAGCAAATTCCACGGTGGATGACACACCATGCTGCCTTGTATTTCACCGATTTTTCGATTGCGCCATCCACCGTGCATCTGCTTCGGCATTTGCCCAGGTTCACTTGCACCTGGTGCATGCGATAATTTCTCTGCGAACACAGGGCTATTTCGGGGATGGAAACTATTATTTCCTTATTGACCAGCTACAAAGTTAATTGTACTCAACTAGTCCATGCTCCAAGGATACAGAGAGATGATGAACTTACGAGAGTAGGTTGCTTTGAGATTTGTACAGATGTCAAAGTTTGGAACACTTTTACATCTGGGTGATCCAACCGTGGATCCGCACGAAGATACAACCCTGCTCTCAAAATATAATATAATGTGAAAGTATGCAAATACAGGGCTATTTCGGGGATGGAAACTATTATTTCCTTATTTACAGCTAATATTTGCCATAGTTACAAAGTTATTTGTACTCACTAGTCCACGCTCCACTCGGGCCATCGTGTCCCCCTCTCGTTAGGGAGTATGATATTCTGGTGATGCATCGGATGGATAACAGATGGATTCAGATGCTATTTCCGTGGAGCTGATAAGGATATTGGACAATTGGTTCTATATTTAATCGATGCTTATTTATTTTGAATCCGAGCCGGTTCTCATTCCCTCTGCGCAACCACTGAGCGACGTTGGATCTTTGATGGAAAGACTGATGCAGATCAAGGGGAGGCATTAAAAAGATTTGGTCGGTAGTCGCTATCAGGAGCGTCGATCGGCAAGCGATGGTCTGCCCTTCGTCAAAAGAAGTGGGCTCTATTCGACGTCCCTCGGAATAAATGGACGGCAGTGGCGAGAAATTTTAACGTGGAATCAATCCAATCTTAGCCTAGGGCGAGAACCGATCACATGCCGATCTGGACTTCCGAAGCCGCCACGAATTCGTTCAATTTGACCGTTGCACATGTTCATGTTATTTCCTGACGGGAGGTTTAAAAGTTATTTTGAACCTGGGATGTGCGTCCTGTTACAGAGGATCCGATCCAATTCAATCATCACCGCATTGCATTCTCTACCGTTACCCATTGTTCACTGATAGATAAACGATGAATGATTCAATTGGATCCCGAATTAGTAGCAACACCACGATAAGGATGAATAAAAGGCCAAAACTAGGTAAAGAATTTGGGATCTATTGCTAAAAGCCATTGGCCAGAAATGATGTAGCCTACCATGACATGCATTTGGAGATAACCAAATCAAAATGTTGGGTGAGAGTTCTAAGGCTGCAAGAAACCGCTGGGGGCGCAACAAAGGCGCCATGGGCCAGCTGCTTGATTCTAAAATATCTAGTGTTGTGGAATGGGGCTGGTACGGTCTCGACCTATTTAGGATCGACTGTCGACCTATCCCAATGAATCATCCGAGTGGAACGACGCAACACTTCTCCCGCGGTTAGCTACAGGTTGGCCTAAGTAGACCTACAATTTCGTCCAACCTACTGAATATCGCTTCCTAGCAAAATGATGTAGACCTTCATACCTCATCCTCGTCGAATTCAGGTCAGCCGTCGAGCTATATGAATAGGCTCATAGCTCGCCAATGACCGACCTACAATCGTTCTTGCTGAAACTGCTTCCTCTCCGAATCAAAAAGCTCGGATAAAGGAAGAATCTTTCGCAATCCCGTCTCCCAAGAAGGAAAGAAATCTTTCGAATCAATCCGGGGCGACGAACTCGAAAAGCCATTAGAGTCCGAAATGGATACGACTCCAATTCTTTCCCTATAAATAAAGGGGCTTCGGGACCCTCCAGATATGCCATTCAATTCGATGCTTTCTTTCCTCATTGTTCTTCAATTTTCTAACTTGAGCATCGGAGGATCTTCACCGGAGAAAACTCCGGTGGGGACTTTATTATAGGTGAATGGGCGAAGCTCCAACGAAAATTCATCCTCGGTCTTATATTTCTCCATGGCCGAGCTCCTCCATCCTCATCGCCCGACGTCAAGTTAGAAGATTCAGGAGCAATAGTTGGCACTAGAGGAAGAGTCCTCGGTTGATTTTGAGGTTCAATTTTGAGGGAAGAAAATACATCATCGGATATCATGAGAATCTGAAGGAAAATATCAAACGCATCCTAATGTTCTAGTGATCGGAAGACCTACAATGCTCAATAGGTTAATGCATCTCCACCTTCAATCCAGGAAAATCCACCAACAGCGTCGGCGGTCTTACAGGAATAGTATGACACGCTGCTTCATCAGGTGCAAGCACTATTAGCCATCGTAAGAGGAATAAATAGGCCGACGAGCACCGTCCAGTTGAAAGAAATTCAGGTCTGGTCTAGAGAAGGCCGGAGGAACGACGCTCCCAAAGCCTAAGAGTGGAGTCCAGTTGTCACAGCTGATTTACCGATCCTCTCCGTCGAAGACCTGAAAGCTCGTCCACACCAATTTTTAGAAGAGACTCTACCCCAGGCCATGAGACTCCTCTGCACTGAGCCATTCGTGAGGACGACATGAAGAAAAAATTCAAAGAGATGCAACAACAGCTGGATGCATTGCGGGAACCGAGGCAACAAGAGGAGGATTTGGAGTTCAATGTCGATCCCTCGTTCACTTAGAAGATTATGGATGAATCCTTGCCACGTCGGTTCAAGATCCCTCAGACGAAGCTTTACGATGGAGCAGCCAATCCCGTAGACCATCTAGACAGCTTCCAAACTCTTATGCATCTGCAAGGGGCTACCGACGTGATACTATATTGAGCTTTTCTTTCAACTTTGAGAAAAATAGTTCGACATTGGTATTCGAATCTGAAGTCCGACTCCATGGATTTCTTCTACCAGTTAAGCCATCTGTTCGTTGTCCACTTCGTTAGTAGTCATCGGCAACGTCGTAACTCTGACTTCCTCATGAGCATCAAGCAACGAGAGAATGAGCCCCTTCGAGAGTATATTAATCGCTTCAATGTAGCCACCTTGAAAGTCCAAACTTTAGACCCGTCGATAGCCATGACGGCGTTCAAGACCGGCCTCCTTCAAAATGATCTTTTGTTCTCCCTCAACTTGGACTATCTGAAGGACTTCGCCGAGATGCTAGAACGAGTGAAGAAGTATGCTCAGGCCGAAGAGGCTTGGGATCAGTAAGGAAGTAGCCGAGATGGTAGGTCGGATCCATCCCGAAAGTAGAAGAAGAAAAAAGACCATAGACGGGTGCAACACCGTCAGGAGGAGCCACGATTTCATCAATCATTCACTCCACCTTGGAGTAGCCGACCAACATCTCCAAAGCTGCAATGCCTATCTAGAACTCCACCTCAGAGGTTCAATTACCACACCCCTCTCAACATACACCCCAGGCTCAGATTCTGATAAAAATCGAGCGACGAGAAGATATACCTCGATCCAAGAAAATGATAATCTCTGCTCGAGTAAGAAACCCGAGGAAGTATTATCAATATCATCATGACCACGAGCATGATACCGAGGAGTGCTAGCAGCTCAAAGAGAAAATAGAGGCACTAATCAGGTAGGGATGACTCCGGCACTATATGGATGAACGGTGAAACCCGGTGAATCTGGGTCATGACCAATCTCGGCAAGATAAACCGCATGGAGAACAGCCGACCATGGGAGAGATCGAAGTAATTGTTGGTGGAAATCTTGATGGAAATACTTTGGATCGGGACTGACCAAGAGAAGGATCAAGGAAAAGGAAGGCAGATAATGAAATTACTTTCATCGATAAAGATCTGGAAGAAATAAGTCAGCCACATGGCGATCCTGTAGTCGTTTCTCTAAATATTGCTAATTATGATGTACATCAGATCCTTATTTATAATGAAAGTTCAGTAGATGTTCTATTTTATGATATCTTTATTCAGATGAACTTGAACCCCAAACTACTGACGAAGAGGAATATACCTCTGGTCGGATTTTCTGGCGCAACGGATTCAGTGGAAGGGACTATCTCATTAACAACAAAAATTGGATGAGCTCTGAGGCAAACGATTGTCGACATAACTTATTTCGTCGTGAATAGCCCCTCTATCTGTAATATCATCTTAGATCAACCAGGCCTAAATACCCTCCGGGCTATAGTGTCGATCTATCACCTGAAGGTCAAATTCACGACTCCACATGGAATCAACGAGCTCAGGAAAAATCAATCGATCGCAAGAAAATGTTACATGGCTACTTTACGTGGAATGGTGGGTGAAGAGCAACCCATGAATGAGTTAGACGTTCGGAATGAACAGACTGAACAAAAAGGCTCTCCATTAGAAGAACTGATCTCTGTACCGATCAAGAACGATCCGAACAAGGTTGTGAAGGTCGGCTCAAGCTTATGTGAGGAGGATCGACAGCACCTCATCACATTTCTATAAGCTAATGCCGATGTGTTTGCTTGGTCAGCTTCAGATATGCCCTGCATCGATCTGTAGGTCATGGTACACCGACTCAATGTAGATTTGAATCATCGTCTGATCAGGTAGAAAAAATGGAGCTTTGCCCCTGAACAACAGAGGGCGATACAAGAAGAAGTTGATAAGCTCTTGAAGGTCAGTTTCATCCAAAAAGTTTATTATCTGGAGTGGTTGGCTAACATCATCCTCGTTAAGAAGGCCAGTGAAAAATGATGCACATGTGTTGATTATGTGGATCTCAACGGAGGATGCCTAAAGGATAGCTATCCTCTACCGCGCATAGACCAACTGATGGAAGCGACCTCAGGACATTAGCTCCTATCATTCATGGATGTTTTCTTGGGATACAATCAAATCCGAATGGCATCCGAGGATGAAGAAAAAACTTCTTTTATAACTGACCAAGATCTTTTTTGTTACAGGGTCATGCCATTTGACTTGAAAAATGCTGGGGCGACCTATCAAAGATTTATGAATAAGCTTTTCAAGGAGCAAATAGGAAGAAATATGAAAGTATATATGGATAATATGCTCATCAAAAATAGGACTACCGAATATCATATCACCGATCTAGAAGAAGCCTTCTCTACACTGTGGCACTTTCGAATGTAGCTCAATCCGGATAAATGCGCCTTCGATGTCACTTCTGAAAAATTTCTTGAATTCATGGTATCACAACGTGGGATTGAGGCCAATTCAGAAAAGATTCAAGCTGTTCAAAAGATGAAGCCTCCGAAGACGATCAAAGAAATACAGTGACTCACAGAAAGGATTGCAGCTTTAAATAGATTCCTATCAAGATCGGAGAAAAAGAGCCTTCCATTTTTTAAAGCTCTTAAGCAACCGAAGAACTTTCAATAGACAGATGAATGCCAGACAACCTTCGATGAGCTAAAGAAATATTTCGACTTCCCTCCTCTTTTGAAAAAGCCAGAGCCTGAGGAGGTATTATACTTATATTTAGCTGTTTCTTTTTCGACAATTAGCTCTATTCTAGTCCAACAGAAAGCCAAGGTATAGAAGCTGATCTATTACGTGAGCCGAATACTTCACAATGCTAAGATCAGATATACGAGACTGAAAAAAATTATCTATGCTCTCTTAATATCTACAAAAAAGTTACGTCCATATTTTCAAGCACACACCATCGCAGTCCTTGCAAACCAACCCATTAGATCGGTATTATATCGACTAGACACCTCAGGGCGATTGGCTAAATGGGCTATCGAGCTAGGTGAATTCGACATCAAATATTTGCCAAGATCGTCCATTAAAGCTCAGGTGTTGACAGACTTCATCCTAGAATGTACAATCTCGAATAAGGAATCTAGTCACGCTGAAGCCCCTTTGATCGATGAATGTTGGACCCTATATATTGATGGATCTTCGAATGCCGTGGGCTTTGGAGTCTGATTGATCTTAACCAGTCCGGAGGGAGTAGTAGCGGAATATGCTCTGCACTTCGATTTTTCGACTTTCAATAATGAAGTCGAGTATGAGGCATTGGTAGCGAGACTTAGAATAGCAAAAAAAATGGAAGTTTGGTATCTCAGAGTCTATAGTGATTCGTAGTTGGTGATTGACCAAGTTCAGAAAGAATATGAAGCTCGGGAGTTGAATATGGTTAAGTATCTACAGAAGATCAAGAACTTAGCTTTTAGCTTTTTAGCAGTGGATGGTCAGCAGATACCAAGGGCAAAAAATGCACGAGCTAATCTTCTTTCTAAGCTAGCAACCCATAGGACGGCCGACCTAAAAAGAAGCTCATATATGAAAGTTCTGGAGAAGTCGAGCATTAAGGAGGCCCCGATAATGCAAGCTGATCTAGAGTTGAGCTAGATAGATCCTATCCTCCATTACTTGCAAGATGGAACTTTGCCTGCGGATCGAGATGAGGCAAAAATGCTGAGATGCCTCGCTCCACAATACATCATCTATGAAGGAAAGTTGTATAGAAGGTCTTTCACCCTACCTCTGCTCAGATGCCTCCATCCTTCGGAAGCCAACTATGCCCTGCGGAAAGTTCACGAAAAAATCTATGATAATCACCTAGGGGGCAAGGTTCTATCCCATAAAATATTATGACTGAAATATTTTTGACCAACCATGCAAAGAGATGCGACCGATCTAGTGAGCAAGTATGACCAATGCCAAAGGACCTTAAATATTCAGTGCCGACCATTGACTCCATTGGCCCCGATCACGACTCCTTGGCCCTTTGCTCAATGAAGAATGGATATCCTCGGACTATTTTTCGTTGCCGCGGCATAGAAGAAGTTTCTAATTATCGTGATCAACTATTTTACTAAATGGATGGAAGCAGAGGCAATAGCTATAATTATCAAAGTTAGAGTTCAAAATTTTGTTTGGAAGTCTATCATATGTCGATTCAATTTATCCCATGCCATCATAACTGATAATGAACGATAATTTAATAATTCGATATTTATAGGATTCTATAATGACTATGGAATTTTTCATAGATTGATGTCAGTAGGTCATCCACAGACTAATGATGAGGTCGAGGTGACGAATAGGATATTATTACAGGGATTGACAGCTCGCATAAGCCAGGCAAAAGGATCATGGGTCAAAGAACTATGCAACGTCCTTTGGACGTATCGCACGATGCAACGTGTCCCAAATGGAAAGACACCTTTCATGTTGGCGTTTAGTACGGAAGTTGTGATACCCCTAGAGATTGGGTTATCCATGCTCCGAGTGGAAGAGTTCGATGAAGATAGCAATTTCTTCAGAATGAGAGCGAATCTGGATCTGCTGGAAGAAATCCGAGAATGAGCTCGAGTTTGAATGGCCAACTATCAACAAAAAGTCACTCGGTACTATAATTCTCAAGTAAAGGATAAATCTTTTCCGGTAGGACAATTAGTCCTTCATCGAGCTCAGATTTTTCATCCATCCGAACAGTCAAAATTATTGTCGAATTAGGAAGGTCCTTATCGCATGGCTGAAGTAGTTCGGCCTGAAACTTACCGTCTCTATCGACTGGATGGAACTCCGATCCTAAAGATCTGAAACACCGATAATCTTCAGAGATATTATCCTTAGAATGTTATTTCCATCTTGAATTTTTCTTCGATAATGAATAATAACTTCTCGAAGGTTTTATCTTTATCAATGCATGCTCCTCGACCATGGTCGAGGAGCGGAATACGTCTCCATCGAATCTCGCCAACGCACACTCCTCAACCACGGACAAAGAGGGGAACGCATCTCCATTAGATCTCGCCAATGCACACTTCTTGGCCATGGTCGAGGAGCTGAATGCATCTCCATTGGATCTTGCCAATGCATGCTCCTTGACCACGATCGAGGAGCAGAACACATCTCCATCGGATCTTGCCAACATACGCTCCTCGGTTGTGCCATGATTGAGGAGCAAAACGTGCCTTCATCAGATCTCGCTAACGCATGCTCCTCGACTACGGTCGAGGATCGGTATACATTCCCAACATAAATTGCCAACGTGCGGTCCTCGACCATAGCCGAGGATTGGGATGCATCCCATAAAATTTGTCAAAATGCGTTCCTCAACTATGACCGAGGATCGTAACGTGGAGGCATGAATCATTTGCCATGACTTCTCAGTCATACCACCTAAGATCTATGCTAATCTACATCTCGAAAAAGAAAAATTTGGCGAAGAACATACGAGCTCAACAACTTTAACGGAAAAAAAAGATTTTGTATTAAAGTTGAGTATTTACAAGTGATGGTCGGCCCATACAAAGATACCTCGGTAATAACCGAAGACAAAAAAAAAAGAGGAGCCGACCTAAAAAAGATCGGACATGCTCGATCAAAAAGCTACATTAAGCTCCATCTGGAGCTCTAAATTCATCAACCTCCACTTGGTCTGGCAAGGTGATGACGACTGGGGGTAGTACCGATCCTACATCCTCGATAATCGGATCGTCATGCATGGGGCTGAAGACATCTTTCATTTGAACATTTCGACCCTCAACTTCTTCGGCCTCCTCATCTTCTGACTCCAGGAGGTCCAAGTTCAGATCGGGGAAGATCCTTCGGACCTTCTCTTTTAGGTCCATCCCCTCTTACAGGTAGGAGAGCGATGCAAAATCTACCTTGATGTTGTAGAATTCTTTCGAGGCACGGAAGGCCTCAACTGCCTCTATCCTGGCACCCTCCGCCCGCGCCCTTCCAGCCTCCCTCTCCCCCAGCATTCGAGCTTCAGTCTTAGCCAGCATGGATTCCAGCTGCTTCACTCTGTCCCTAAGGGACCTGGTCTCATCCTCGGCCTTCAATCGAGATTATTGAGCATCGTCCATCCTTTGGTTGGCTTGGGCAGCTTTCTCCTCAGCTTTCTTAGAGAGGCACCAAACCTCTCTAATTACTTTGGCAAAATGGTCCACATGATGGATGAGATAAAAAAAAACAAAGAAAAAGTAAGAAGAGAGAAGAAAAAGAAGCTGAGCCGAGGAATGAACGAAAGAGCTAAAATGAAGGTTCGTAAAAAAGACGATACGTACCTGAAAAAGAGAATCATAAGAGTCCTGGATGCGAAAGGTACTCCCGACCTCCTCGAAGGCTTGGACGTCGGCCGATAAGATGACCGACTTTAGCAAGGAACGGGCGATACGGTAGTTGCCGATGCCCTTTCTTTTATCCTCGGTATCCGAGGAAACTTCCACCAGAGATACACTCCCAAGAACATTGGATCCACGGCCAGACATCCGAATGGAGATCTTTGACCCACCTGAGCTTCTTTTGGAGGAAGATACAGAAGGTCGAGGGATGGACTCCACTGGAGCAGCAAATCGAATCAACATCACAGCCTTCATCGATGCCGACTTCTCCTTCCTCGAGGCATTGGCTGCTCTCGAGGAACCTCCTGCCATGGGCTATGCCAGGACAACCTCGATCTGAGCGCTTTTGGGGGTCACGATCGTGCTCGTCTTTCTCTTCTTCGCCATACATCAAAGAGTTTCGAGGTCGGACGGATTCATCGCTGGACAGAAAACACAAGACTTAGTCAATGATAATGACGAGGAAAGAAAAGATGATCCAAACAAAATCGCATAAGAACACTTACTCCTCGGATCAGTTGAAATCAGTCCGATCTTAAATAAGTTCTCCTCGAAAAGAATTTTGGACAGCAGGAGAGGAGCGAGACTAAAGATCTGACTTAAGGCCTCCTCCTCAGCATCGGACAGCATTGGAGGTTTGATGGTCGACCTATGAGGTCGCCCCCATGATGTGCTGAAATTCCATGGTTGCTCGATCGAAACAAAAAAGAAGCGCTCCTTCCAGTTATGCACCAAGGAAGGAGCACCTCAAAAAAGGCAATATCCTCTCCGAGGAGAGGCATACCACCATCTGACCTCCGTCGGATGCTCCTTTAAAGTGAAGCAAGCTTAGAAGAGATAGGAGGTAGGCTCAACCCCGAGGAGGAGGTAGTGTATGAAAAAGCCTAGGATCGATCGTCAGGAGTTCAGCACCAAACAACAAAAGCTAATTCTATACAGATTCAGAAACTCAATGATTAAAAAATGAAAAGCCAACCTGAGGCCAACTTTTAGTGATTCCTCGTAAACACCGACCTGTCCAGGATGAGGAAGAGCTATACATTCCCTGAGATCGGTGACCTCTAACTTAAAATCATCGAAGACATGGTATTTCATCCTAATAACTTCTAGGTCCTTCGAGGAGAGGACAAAATTTATTCTGAAAGAACCATAGTCCAAAACTTCATATTCTTCGAATTTGCCTGAAGAACCTATTACCCTGGAACCGTGATCCTCACCAGAAAGGCTACTTGAGCCCCAAGAAGATCAGGACAGACTAAGTTGACTCATGAGTGCAGAAAAGATTGACCTAAGGGGAGAGGGGGCCGAGCAATGAGGAAAGTTAAGACGGGATCGATGGTAGCTCGGTTGAGTCCGAGTTGTTCCTGATGCACAAAGTGCCAGAGTTCACACTTTATGCAATAGTAGCAGTCAAAAAGAATAATACTGACTCCTATTTATAAGAGGCATGAACGGCTCCGATCTATCCTCATTTCATCTGCCCTTCTAGATCTTCGCCAAGTATCAGATACGAATTGATCAGAATGGGTAGATTCGGATCAAAGCAACGGATGGTTAGATTTTATGGCCATTAGACTTCTCCCAATCTTATCATGCTATTGATCTCCAACATAGTAATACAGTCACAATTTGAAGATCGACCTCGACTTCGATAGGATACTTACATCGACCACTCAAAGATAGATCGACCTCGTAAGTGTTAGATATATGTGCTCTAGAAGTCAGAATTGGCTGACACTTATAATACACTTCTAGGGATAAAATTATAATTTTGACTATAATTAATAAAATGGATTATTTTCTATCACATATGTGTATTTAGTATCTATGATACATCCTTTGAGTTAATGATAATGATAATTCATATTTTCAAAAGTTGAAAATTTAAGATATGAATAATCATTATTAACTCATAAAATGCTTCCGACCAAAGGATCATCATGAGAATGGTGATTGATCTGGAAGGTTGGTGTACAATCGCTTCTTTTTAGTAGATGAGTCTTGAGTCTACGGTGTAGAGATATCAAAGTGAGAGTACAGATACTTGTTAGAGAATGAGGGCACTGAGCATGACCACCTCGAGTAGTCATTAGGAAGTCTACCTTCTCATCAATGACTGACTCGATGCTGTAAGTGGTGTGTCTGATTCTTTGATCTGAGGTGCATCGATAGTTCACCTTGAGGGTGTTATAGTTTGACTACACCACAACTCGATCTCCTAGCCATATAGAATCCTGAGGTGTATGTTGGCTATAGCATGTTCATTGTAGGAACTGGATTGCATCAAGATGGAATCTATCTACCTCGGTGGTAGAGGAGCAGCCCTATGATGATCATGAGAATCAAGTCCAGAAGCCCATGGCCATGGCAGAGTGAAATAATAGAAAGAGTTTCTATTTAGATTTTCACATCGGACTTGAATCGAATGATTACATCATATGATAGAGACTAGGGTTTGACGAGTTCACCTTAACCCTAATCTGATCGGGGCTCAAGATAGAAGAACTTAATCACACAGGTAGCTGCACCAAGAGGTTCACATTCAGCTTTGATGGGTTGCCACCATATACTGCTAGGTGTCACTGGTGGATTTTGGGAGCAATTAGAATGATTTAGATGATCGATCATTCTAGCTGTTCGAATCAGAAGAGTTCTGATCCATCGAAAGGAGTTTCGATGATGTCGATGATAGAGATCATGACATATCCCATTACCATACAGAACTGAACCTAACTGGATCACACAAACAAGGGTTTGAATCTGGTGATCATCAATTGAACTGATCCAGTTCAATTGATCTGAATGAGATTCAATTAGGTTCAAGAAAATCGTGCTAGCACTCGATTGAACCTAACGTTCTTCTTTTACTATCATAAATAGTTGTCCTGACTGAGCCAAAGAAGTTTGTGCTCAATCAGAGGCCTTCACTTGGTCTGACTGGAGCCTATCCAGATCAGAAAAGGGTTGTCTTATTTTGTAAGATAATACCTGCCATTTTTGGTCACCTGCCATTTCTCGTCCTTTGACTTTGGTCAAAAGTTGACCTTTGACTGGTCAAATATTGACCATTGATACTTTGACTTCTGTCCACGTGTCACGCACCTATTGGAGAGCTGGTGGGGCTTGTCCTCCTGCCAGAATCTGGCAAGGAGGAGGGCGCACGCCACCCTTGGCGTGTGCCCAAGCTGGAGGCGCCCAGGAGTCCCTGTTGGACAGGGACTCCATCTCCTTTTTGGATTTCGATTAGACTTCTCCTAAGAACCAAATTTGACTGATCTTAGACGCCATCTAAGGAGGAATCCAAGGGACTCTATTCCCACCAATCAGATTTAGATCTGATTTCATAAAGGGTTGTGATTGGTTGGGAAGAAGAGGAGTTGGATCACGCATAGTCTATAAATAAGACCCTACGCCCAACTCAAAAAGCATTGAAAATTCCCATTCTCCAAGGCTGCCTCTCCTCTCCTCATCTACGCCAAGTCCATCTTCTCCCTCTCCTCTCCACGTCCAAAGAAGTTTGGGATCTTAGTTGGTGCAATCGAGACGAGAGAAAGACGACAAAAGCTAGAAGGCTGCGCTGCTGCAAAGGACAACTGCTGATCTTCGAAAGATATTTTGAAGATCCTCCAGATCAGATCTAGATCTAATTTTTGGAAATATGATAGAGAAGAAGAGGATCTCTAGATCTAGCCTGAGTGGATACCGATAGAGGCCAGACACTTACGTGGCTAGATCCAGAACCTTTCGCTGCTTATAGGATCATCAACGGATAATAGGATTATCCTACATTAAGATAAATTAAATTAAATTTAATTTATTTAAATTTTATTTTATTATTAGAATAATAAAAATTAGATCTAAAACATCTCAGATCTGATTTAAATCAAAAAAAAAAATAATTTTTAAAATATATCTCTTGATCCGATCAAGATCTGAACGAACTTGATCTGAAAAATCAGGATTTTTCTTCAACTGGTATCAGAGCCAAGGTTCTAAAAGTGTTTAGATCTAATTTTAAATTTATTTTAATAAAAAACTAAGTGATTTCAGATGTCACATGAGATGTGATTAGATCTGAAATTAGAAAAAATTAAAATTAAATGATTTGAATCTAAGATTAGAAAATATGCATGACTAGTTCTAAAATAGAATAGTTCTATAGAATAGTCTTGCATGTTTATAATTTAATTTGATTAAATCATATTTTAGATCTATTTATTTACTATTATTTTTGATATTATAATTATTATAATAATATCTAAAAAATAGTAAATAAAAATTATTTAATTTTAACATCATATGAGATATGATTGATGCATGTCTAGACTAGTTGTAGAATAGTTCTACATAGTTATCTAGATTAGAGTTTATTTTGATAAGATCAATTTAAATCTAATTTTTTAGATTATTATGAGATAATTTAGATCTGAAAATATGCATGATTCGATACATGAGATGTATGCAAAATATGCCATGATTAGATCTAATTTGTATATGAGATATATGATATAGATCTAAAACTGTTTTGTAGTATTACATGTTCCTGATTAAGGCGTTCCTCTTGGCCGTCCGATCATAAGAATGAAGAAGAGTTTAAAGGCCCTCTCCTCCCATCCGATGGGGTATTCTTATGATGTGTAGGGGTGCTGCGCGTTCGTCCTTAATCAGAAATCCAAAACTTACTTTCTGCAAAATCCTAGATCCTGAAATCCTAGGATTTATTATGCATATTTTATTTATGAACCCTACTTAATTAAGAATTAAGATTATGAAATATTAATTAGATCTAAAATTGAGAATTTTCAGATCTAAGACATATTCATAATACTGGGTTCGGGCTTGGGTAGCTCAATTAGGTCTAAGCGGTTGATCAAACCGAATCAAGAGTTGGTTAGATGGGATCAACAATGCTTAAATTGACCAGCCTAATAGGATTAAGTCTGGGTCAAGATCGAGTCACGATCAAGCAAGACCTAATTAGGCTCAGAGGTTAGAGTCTGGATTGTAGGCTAACCCAATTGGTTCTGACTCAATAATTTGGTGTCTAAGGTAAGTTTGGCACATACGACCGACTGATTTTTAATTGGGAGCTACTCGACTTGAATGCATTCTTGTACGAGTTAATGGCATATCCCTTCCATCGATCTCACTTACCTGGCCATATCTGTTGACTCAGTTCTGATCTGAGGTGGTCAATAATCCGAGCTAACCCATGCCACTAGGTTAGTCATAATTGTTATGACTATGACAAGTCTAGTTTAATGAGATCTGAATCAATTCTTCCTAAGAAAAGATTAAGTCTGAGGTCTTCCACCATTGTAGATGTGCGGGCCCTTTCCGGGGTTGATTGTTCTCGACTGGATACAGTGGCTCAGTTGCACCAGGAAGATGCAACCATGTCTATTAGGCATTGGATGCTATGGGCTGGAGGATGAGTTGGGCTCAATATTTTGGATACGGTGAGAGACTCAATTAGGAAATCCAGTCTGTGCAAATGGTGGGTCTGACTTAACTAAGGAGTGGATCAATATTTTGGATACGGTGAGATTCATGAATTAGAGACCAAGTTTGGGTGCACCATGATTAGAGAATCATTGAACAAGAGTTGTTCACTCATTGGCTAACCCATCACCAATAACTGTTAGGTGAGGTGATGAGTCAGTTGGTGAGATCGTACCACATACTAGAAATCATTAATCATGAAGATTTTCGTATCTCTACAGAGGGAGTGTAGCGATTTAAGAAAATAGTGAGAGCTAATTTATTTAAAAATAAAATTTCTAAATAAATTGATCAAGTCATAATTATAATATCTAACTAGAATCTTTGACTCTCTACAGAAAAATTTCTGCGTCCAACCCATTAGCACGTATCCTGGACACACATAGACTGATCGGATCCAATTATAAAGATTGGCTCAAGAACTACAAAATCATTTTTGGATTTTGAGAAGTTAACCCATGTATTGGATCAGGATCCTCCCACCTTACCAGTCCATTCATTCGCTGAACAGAGAGCGTCTCTGAAAAAATGGATAGACGAAGATAATAAACCAAATATTACATGTTGGGCTCGATATCTGATGAACTCCAGTGCCAACATGAAGATATCGGGACTGCTCGCCAAATGTTGGCTCACCTGTAGGAGATGTTTGGTGAACAGAGTCGCGCAGCCAAGTATCAAGTCACGAAATAATTTTTTAAGGCTAAGATGCATGATGGGCAGTCAGTTCAAGATCACTGTCTGATGATGATCAAGGATTTGGAAGAGCTTGAGAAGCTCAGTGTGAAGTTAGATTTGGATCTGCAGAATGATGTTATTCTGCAATCCTTGACTGATGCATATGGGCAATTTATCATGAATTACCACATGCATAAACTTCAAAATTTTTTGGCCGAATTAATAAATATGCTGGTTACCGCTGAGCTTTCTATGAAAGGTTCTAAAGGCTCAGTTCTTGCTATAGAATGGATTTCTTCCAAAAGAAAGTCTTTTAAAAAGAAAAAGAAGTCTGCAAAAAAGCAAAAGATGGGAGGAGAAAAGAAGAAGAAGGTAGAACCGAAGAAGAAGGCTGATATCAAAGAAAAGTATTTCCATTGCAACAGCGACAGCCACTGGAAGCAGAACTGCCCTACTTACTTGGCCACCCTGAAGAATAAGAAGGAAGGTCCTTCTGGAGGTATGCTCATTATTGAGTCTAATCTTATGATTTCTTCTGCATCCAGTTAGGTACTTGACTCTGGTTCTAGTGCTCATCTGTGCACTTTCATATAGGATCTTGAGGAAAGCAGGAGGTTGAGGGATGGAGATATGATCCTATGCATCGATAATGGAGCAAGAGTTGCTACAGTAGCGGTGGGAACATACCCTCTTCGATTACCATCTGATTTAGACTTAGTTTTAAAAGACTGTTATTATGTTCCTGCAGCTAGCAGAAATTTAATTTCTGTTTTATGCTTAGCACTAGAAGGCTATGTGATTACCTTCTTTAAGGATCATTATAATATTCTTTATGAAAGAAATAAAATTATAAATAGTTTTCTTATTAACGATCTTTATCAGCTACATATTGATATACCTGTTTTAACTATCGAGCAAAACATGAATGTCAAACGACCTAGGGATAGTCCAAACGATAGATATCTATGGCACTTGAGACTAGGTCATATAGTAGAAGATAGGATCAACAAATTGAAGAAAAATGGGCTATTGAGTCCATTGACTTTCGAGTTAGATCTAACTTGCGAATCTTATCTTCAAGGCAAAATGACCAAACTCCCTTTTGTATGACATGGAAAAGGGCCACGGATCTCCTTGCCCTAGTACATACTAATGTGTGTGGCCCATTTGAAGTATCGGTTAGAGGCAATTTTGTCTACTTCATTATCTTTACCGATGATCTGTCTAGGTATGGATATGTGTATCTTATGAGACACAAATCTGAAGCTTTTAAAAAGTTCAAAGAATTTAGACATGAAGTAGAAAAACAAACTGAAAAATCCATTAAGATTCTTCGATCAGATCGAGGAGATGAATACCTTAGCCAAAAATTTTTAGACTATCTCAAGAAAAATGACATGGTCTCTCAATGGACTCCATCAGGAACATCTTAACTCAACGAAATTTCAGAACGGAGAAATCAGACCCTATTGGATATATCCATGATGAGCTTCACAGACCTTCCTGATTTTCTTTAGGGATATTTATTGTTAACTTCAATTTATCTACTGAATAGGATTTCCTCTAAAATCGTTCCTACCACACCATATGAGATATGGCACGGTAAGAAACCAAGTCTGAGTCATCTCAGAATTTGGGATTGTCCGGCTCATGTCAAAAGACAACAAGCAATAAGTTAGAGTTTAGGTCCTTCAGAGCTCGATTCATAAGATATCCTAAAGAGTCATTAGGATACTATTTCTACATTCCAGAAGACCATAATGTGATTATGAGTTGACATGCCATCTTTCTTGAAAAATAGTTTATTCAAGATAGCGGCACTAGAAAGCAGATTAAGCTTGATGAGAAAGTCTCACAAGAACAATAAGCTAAGGACCAACTGGAACCAAATTAGGTTGAGCCAATAAGAACACTACCTCCTCCACCTCGTAGATCGAAAAGAGTTTTCTATCTCCCTGAAAAATACTTGGGTATTATTTCAGAGGATGTAGAGAAAATATTTCTCGTAGGTAATGGTGCTCATAGTGATGATCCCAAAACCTACAATGAGGCGATATCAGATATCGACTCCGAAAAATGGCTAGAGGCAATGCAGTCAGAAATTGACTCGATGCACTCAAACCAAGTCTGAACCTTGGTAGATCCATCAGAAGGTATAGTACCTATTGGGTGTAAATGGATCTTCAAGAGAAAGATTGGTGCAGATGGAAATGTGGAGACATTCAAGGCTAGACTAGTGGCAAAAGGTTATAGTCAACGTGAAGGCATTGACTATCAGGATACCTTTTTTTCAGTGGCTATGCTAAAATCCATTCGCACATTACTTGCCATTGCAGCCTATTTCGATTATGAAATATGGCAAATGGACGTGAAAATGATGTTTCTAAATGGATATCTTGAGAAAGATATCTATATGGAACAGCCGCTAGATTTCACATCTAGTGATACTGATCACAAGGTTTGCAAGCTACAAAGATCCATATATGGACTTAAGCAAGCATCTCGGAGCTGGAACACTCATTTCAATGATGTGATCAAAACGTTTGGTTTCATAAAAAATAAAGAGAAACCGTGTATCTTCAAAAAGTCAGTGGAAGCACTATTGTCTTCCTCGTATTGTACATGGATGACATCCTCCTTATTGGGAATAATATTCCTATGATGACGATAGTCAAAATATGGTTGTCTAAGAAATTCTCCATGAAAGACCTAGGTGAAGCATCCTATATTCTAGGAATTAAGATCTATAGAGATAGATCGAATAGGATACTAGGACTTTCACAGAAGATGTACATAGAGGAAGTACTAAACAGGTTTAGTATGAAAAATTCTAAGAGAAGATTAATACCCTTCAGACATGGTATTCATCTTTCTAAGAAGATGTGCCCTAACACACCTGAGAAAATAGAACGCATAAGCAAGATCCCTTATGCTTCTGCAATAGGAAGCCTCATGTATGCCATGCTATGTACATGACCTGATATAGCCCATGCTATGAGTGTCACAAGTAGATATCAGTCAAATTCAGGTGAAGAACACTGGACTTCTGTGAAATGTATCCTTAAGTACTTGAGAAGAACTAAGGATATGATGTTGGTCTTTGGTAACGGAGAACTCCAAGTCTAGAGATACACAGACTCGGATTTCATGTCTGATGTACATGATCGAAAGTCGACATCTGGGAGTCTGTTTATGTGCAATGGTGGTGCTATCAGCTGGAAGAGTTTCAAGTAAACTGTGATAGCAGATTCCACCAGGAAAGCAGAATATATTGCTGCATCAGAGGCTGCGAAGGAAGCATTTTGGTACAAGAAGTTTGCTACAGAAATCGGAGTAATGCCATCAGATGCCATTCCTCTATACTGCGACAACAATGGTGTCATAGCCCTTGCTAAGGAGTTGAGGTCTCATCAAAAATCTAAGCACATTGAGTGGTGATACCATCTCATCTGCGATTACCTCAAGAAGGATTACGTCGAGGTAAAGAGAGTCAACTCCACAGACAATACGATAGACCCACTTACAAAATCATTGGGACAACAAAAATTCAAAGTCCACTTTGAAAAGATGGGACTTAGACTTATAGCCAATTGGCTTCGGGATAAGTGAGAGATTGTTAGATATATGTGTCCTAGAAGCTAGAATTGGCTGACACTTGTAATACACTTCTAGGGGCAAAATTATAATTTTGACTATAATCAATAAAATGGGTTATTTTCTATCACATATGTATATTTAGTGTCTGTGATACATCCTTTGAGTTAATGGTAATGATAATTCATATTTTCAAGAGTTGAAAATTTAAGACATGAATAATCATTATTAACTCATAAAATGCTTCCGACCATAGGATCATCATGAGGATGGTGATTGATCCAGAAGGTTGGTGTACAATCGCTTCTCTTTAGTAGATGAGTCTTGAGTCTATGGTGTGGAGACACCGGAGTGAGAGTACAGGTACTCGTTAGAGAACGAGGGCACTGAGCGTGACCACCTCGAGTAGTCATTAGGAAGTCTACTTTCTCGTCAATGACTGACTCGATGCTGCAGTGGTGTGTCTGGTTCTTTGATCTGAGGTGCATCGGTAGTTCACCTTGAGGGTGTTATAGTTTGACTACACCATTACTCGATCTCCTAGCCATACGGAATCCTGAGGTGTATGTTGGCTATAGCATGTTCATTGTAGGAACTGGATTGCATCAAGATGGAATCTATCTACCTCGGTGGTAGAGGAGCAGCCCTATGATGATCATGAGAATCAAGTCCAGAAGCCCATGGCCATGGCAGAGTGAAATAATAGAAAGAGTTTCTATTTAGGTTTTCACATCGGACTTGAATCGAATGATTACATCATATGATAGAAGACTAGGGTTTGACGAGTTCACCTTAACCCTAATCTGATCGGGGCTCAAGATAGAAGAACTTAATCACACAGGTAGCTGCACCAAGAGGTTCGCATTCAGCTCTGATGGGTTGCCACCATATACTGCTAGGTGTCACTGGTGGATTTTGGGAGCAATTAGAATGATTTAGATGATCGATCATTCTAGCTGTTCGAATCAGAAGAGTTCTGATCCATCGAAAGGAGTTTCGATGATGTCGATGATAGAGATCATGACATATCCCATTACCATACAGAACTGAACCTAACTGGATCACACAAACAAGGGTTTGAATCTGGTGATCATCAATTGAACTGATCCAGTTCAATTGATCTGAATGAGATTCAATTAGGTTCAAGAAAATCATGCTAGCACTCGATTGAACCTAACGTTCTTCTTTTACTATCATAAATAGTTGTCCTGACTGAGCCAAAGGAGTTTGTGCTCAATCAGAGGCCTTCACTTGGTCTGACTGGAGCCTATCCAAGTCAGAAAAGGGTTGTCTTATTTTGTAAGACAATACCTGCCATTTTTGGTCACCTGCCATTTCTCGTCCTTTGACTTTGGTCAAAAGTTGACCTTTGACTGGTCAAATATTGACCATTGACACTTTGACTTCTGTCCACGTGTCATGCACCTATTGGAGAGCTGGTGGGGGCTTGTCCCCCTGCCAGAACCTGGCAAGGAGGAGGGCGCACGCCACCCTTGGCGTGTGCCCAAGCTGGAGGCGCCCAGGAGTCCCTGTTGGATAGGGACTCCATCTCCTTTTTGGATTTCGATTAGACTTCTCCTAAGAACCAAGTTTGACTGATCTTAGGTGCCATCTAAGGAAGAATCCAAGGGACTCTATTCCCACCAATCAGATTTAGATCTGATTTCACAAAGGATTGTGATTGGTTGGGAAGAAGAGGAGTTGGATCATGCATAGTCTATAAATAAGACCCTCCACCCAACTCAAAAAGCATTAAAAATTCCCACGCCCCAAGGCTGCCTCTCCTCTCCTCATCCATGCCAAGTCCATCTTCTCCCTCTTCTCTCCACGCCCAAAGGAGTTTGGGATCTTAGTTGGTACAATCCAGACGAGAGAAAGACGACAAAAGCTAGAAGACTGCACTGCTGTAAAGGACAATTACTGATCTTCGAAAGGTGTTTTGAAGATCCTCCAGATCAGATTCAGATCTGATTTTTGGAGACGTGATAGAGAAGAAGAAGATTTCTAGATCCAATCTGAGTGGATACCGATAGAGGCCAGGCACTTACATGGCTAGATCCAAAACCTTCCGCTGCTTACAGGATCATCAACGGGTAATAGGATTATCCTACATCAAGGTAAATTAAATTAAATTTAATTTATTTAGATTTTATTTTATTATTAGAATAATAAGAATCAGATCTGAAACATCCCAGATCTGATTTGGATCAAAAAAAAAAAATGAAATATATCTCTTGATCCGATCAAGATCTGAATGAACCTGGTCCGAGAAATCAGGATTTTTCTTCAGTAAGTAGGGGGTAACTGTTGTGGAATGAAACTGGTGCGGCTTCGGCCTATTTAAGGTCGATTGCCGACCTACCCCAATAGATCGTCTGAGCGGAATGACGCGATACTTCGCCCGTGGTTAGCTGTAGGTCGGTCTAAGCCAACCTATAATTCTGTCCGACCTACTGAAGATCGCTTCCTAGCAAAACGATATAGACCTTCATACTTCATCCTCGTCGGGTTCAGGTCGGCCGCCGAGCTATATGAATAGGCTCATAGCTCATCAATGGCCGACCTACCATCGTTCTTGCTGAAACTGCATCCTCTCCAAATCAAAAAATTCGGATAAAGGGAGAATATTTTGCAATCCCATCTCCCAAGAAGAAAAAAATCTTTCGAATCAATCTAGGGCGACAAACTCGAAAAGCCATTAGAGTCCGAAACGGATACGACTCCAATTCCTCCTCTAAAAATAAAGGAGCTTCGAAATCCTCCAAGGATGTCATTCAATTCGACGCTTTCTCTCCTTATTGTTCTCTAATCTCCTAACTTGAGCGTCGGAGGATCTTCACCGGAGAACACTCCAGTGAGGACTTTATTATAGATGAATGGGCGAAGCTCCAGCAAAAATTTATCCTCGACCTCATATTCCTTAGTGGCTGAGCTCCTTCATCCTCATTGGCCGATCTTAAGTCGGGAGATCTATGAGCAATATCTAGCAATCAAATATTCCATAGCAGCACAGCTCAAAGAATCAATTCAATATAAAAAATTGTGGAAAGATTCATAAAGAAGACACGTTAAAGAATGCAAACAACCCCAAAAGCCTCATGCACTCAATAAAAACCTTAAAATATACACGTCCATCAAAGCTGGTAAAGGTTTGGATGAGATGTGATGATTAATAGGCGTAGGAGTCGAGGGTTTTGGCACTGGCTTTGGCTTGGAACGGTGGGTGCAGGTGCGGGCTGCCGAACAGTGAACTTTGCGAAAGCAATGTCCCTATTCTAGCCTCCACCATTTGGTTTAGCCACTCATCAGCTTGACCATAGTCCCATAGTCATTTAAAATTATAGCATCTCTCAGTCTACCATTGAGGATGGTCCTTATCCATTTCTAGGAGATGGTTGGAGAAAGAGCACTTCTCTTCCATTTCATGAGGTTAACATGTTTGGAGATCGGTAATGTAGCTGATTAGATAGTGATTTATATGGCTAATCATATATGAATTACTTTCTAGATGTTATGCCAAGTTTTTTTTTTTTTTTTTTTTTTTTTTTCATATAGATATATTTTTACTAGATTGATTTCATAAATTAGGATTTACTTAAAAAATTAATAATAATAATAATAATAATAATAATAATAATAATAATAATAATAATAATAATAATAATAATAATAGCATCTCTTAACTGAAATACATCATGCATCTGAACTTTGAACACTTAAAAAAACTTTAAGCATTTTTGACCGCTAAATTAATCATATCATTTTCTTGGAAGGTTTAGAAAGTAGCTTAAATAGGAAAAAAAATTATTGGTTAGAATGATTCTACCATTTATACTTTACACCATCCAATAATAAATCAACATACTATCCAAAAAAATAAATATTTTTTATTCAAAATAATAAAAGTTATCAGTTGACTAATCATAGTTAATAGTAAAATTTTTTTATTTAAAATTATTTATCAAGCTTAATTAATCATATTTTTTTTTGAATAATAGATGATATATTGGTTTGTTATTAGATGATGTAAGATATATATGGTATAAAATAGTTCTAATCAATAATTTTTTAACCAAAAATTTACAACTTGCAAATATTCTTCAACCAACGGTGGCGATGGTGGCTAGTACCAGAAAAACCTAAAAGGGATTACTTTTTTAGACAGACAACCACATGCGCGCTTGATCTATATATATAGAACGACGTGTACTTATAATGGTGTGTCGTTTCTACTAACCACATGCGCGCCTTCTCTTAGGAAGAGGGTGGTGGACCTGGTTAGCAGGTTGGAGGATATAAAATATTTTTGGATCGAGTGATACGAGGGGATGATGAGCTTACGGGGATTGGAGGCTTTGAGGGAAGTCTGTGAGCGCACAGCAAGCGGCAGCTCATCTTCGGGACAAAACATAGGCTGTGGGCTCGAAGAATATTTTTGATGGATAAAATTGATGAAAAAATATCACATCAACATCGCAACGACCTCAGCATGAGCCTCGGCTCTCAATTGATTATAAAATTTTTCAATTCAAAATATTGATGAAGCTTTTTTTTATTGAATTTGTCTACTGTCCATATGAATTATTTTGAGATTTATGCAGAATCATAAAATTTGGAGTGCTTTTACATCTGCTGGTGGGTGATCCAATGGTCGGTTCGGGTGAAGAAAGGTGAATTCTTCTTTCACGCGAAAGATGGAACCCTGCTTCCAAAATATAATATAATGTAAGAAGAAGAAAGACTAGTATGAAAAGTTAGGTCTATCTCGGGATGAGAACTAGCTTATTTATTTATTTATGTACAGCTAACATTGACTAGTTACAATGCCAAGGTCAACTAGTCAATGAGTCAGAGCGGTAGCTTCGATCTCCCGCATTACACTTGGGCGTGCTCATGCGAGAAAGACTGGATCTTTTGATCACAGCCATTGGATCTTTCATGGATAGACTGATGTAGATCAAATAGAGGCATTAAAAAGATTTGGTCAGGAGTCGCTATCAGGATTAGAGTCACTTGCAGGATAAGAGCGTGCATTCAGTTTTTTTTATTTAAATTGAATAGGAGTTTTAAACAATTAAAATTTTAAATTTATATTTTATAAAAATAAAAATTAAATCAAAATAGTTTAAATTTATATTTTGGTTCAGTAATTTAATATTTAAATTTTTTTATGCAGGGGAGTTGGGATGGCAACGGTGATGCTTGATCTATATATATATATATATAGAACGTGTACTTATAATGGTGTCTCGTTTCTACTAACCACATGCGCGCCTTCTCTTAGGAAGAGGGTGGTGGACCTGGTTAGCAGGTTGGAGGATATAAAATATTTTTGGATCGAGTGATACGAGGGGATGATGAGCTTACGGGGATTGGAGGCTTTGAGGGAAGTCTGTGAGCGCACGGCAAGCGGCAGCTCATCTTCGGGACAAAATATAGGCTGTGGGCGCATGAAGAATCTTCCAGAGAATTTCTTTGATGGGCAAAACCAATGAAAAAATATCGCATCAATACTTTGAGCTACAAGGATCAGGACGTACCTCTGCTTCATAATCTTAAGTGATTATAAAATTTTTCGATACAAATGTTGATGTAGCATGGCTCTATACCACTAATATGGATTTCTTTGAGATCCATGCAGATGGACAAATCATGAAATTTGGAGCGATTTTACATCTGTTGGTGGGTGATCCGATGGTTGATTCCGCACGAAGGAAGGTGAATCCTTCTTACAATCCTGCTCCCAAAATATAATATAATGTAAGAAGAAAGACTAGCAAGAAAAAGTAGGTCTATTTCGGGAACGGGAACTAACTTATTTATTTATTTATATACAGCTGATATTGACTAGTTGCAGAGTTAAAGTCAACTGGTCAACTAGTCACGGCAGTATCTTCGATCTCCCGCGTTACACCCGGGCGTGCTCATGCGAGAACGACTGGGTCTTTTGATCACAGCCATTTGATCTTTGATGGATAGACTGATGTAGATCCAAGAGAGGCATGAAAAGATTGGGTCAGGAGTCACTCTCAGGTTTGTCAGCTCGCAAGGGATGGTCTGCCTGTGGTCACAAAAAGTGGGGTCTATTCAATTGTGAGGTGTCTTCAAATAGCCTGAGAAGACCCAATCCAAATTGGTTGCGATAGGCGAAGTTTAGCAATTAGGCTCGGATTGCATGAGAGAATGATAGATTTTTCTTTGTGATATCAATCATTGTATTATATTTTATACAGCTCTCAAAGCACACCAAACTCTCACTTTTATCATAACTGTTGTGCATTCTATTGGTGCATATCATAAAATTTTACATAAATTTTAAAATATTTTAAATATTTTTCATTTAAAATGATCATTGCACAATCTAAAGATTGACAACAGAAAAAAAAAAAAAAAAAATCATCTTTTATCGAAAAAAAGATACAATCGAATATGAAGCAACCACTAGAAATTTGCATGTATATTGAGGAACTTATTTTTTTTATTAACTAAAAATGGAGGAACCATGTGGTTCCCCTTTTTCTTTGAACATTAGTTCCCCATTATATTAAAATAAGAATGCGTTCGATAAATCATACCAAAGTCCAAAAGGAAAATAGACCCACATATGGGGTGTCTCCTACGCTATAGATGGACGATTCTCATAACCTTAATGAACTACTTTTACAAAGCTCCGATCTAAATGATTGCATAATTCATAATTAACTTGCAATTACATGAATATATGTGAAAAAAAATCTAATCCTTGATCCTCTCTCATCGTCTAACACTGACAATTCCACCATTTTAGAAATAAGAAAAGGGTCCGACTGGGGACCACTCGCCGACATCGAAGATATACAGATATTATTAGACGTTGACGTTGCAAGCGAAGATTTGCTAGAACTTGATGATCGATGGGTCATCGACACCCTTCTCAGACTGGAGAGAGAAAAGCCAAGCAGACGATGAAGAGGTGGTAGGAACTAGAGATCTAAGTGCCCACCTTCCAACGGTTCCGACCATCAATCTTGATGTCGATCAGGAGGAAGTCGGAGGACTGATCTTGGAAGATAGCCTTGGTGAGGTAAGGCACCACGAAAATGGAGACACCATAAAGGTAGGGTGACCAGAGGTCGATGCCATTATGACCTTGGTAAAATGGAGGGACGGAGGTAGAGGGGGTGATCTGCTAGTACTTATAGGAGGCGAAAACATCGATGCTGTTATAGTAGATGTCAATCCGGGCATTGGGGTTGTGGGTGGAGATGGTTACCTGGATGGTGGTGGAGAGGAGATTGTTTGGGGAGGAGACCTTGAAGGTGTAGATGGAGGCATCCTTGAGGTAAAACTTGGACTTGGTGGGCCGAAAGGTGAGCTAGATGATGCGGATGATGAGGAGGTTCGGTATGATAAAGGCTAGGATGCAAGCCAAGATGCAGTAGACCTTGCATCGCTTGCGGCAGCCATCGTCATGGCAGCAGTCATTATCGTGGCAACAGATGTTCGTCTTGCACAATGACATGCTAGCTACTACTTAAGCTCCAAAAATTGGATCAAGTGGGAGAGATGGAAGAGAAACTAATGTAGCGAATTGAGATGGGATGGCAAGGATTGATGATACGTAGCCAATCTATATATAGAACCATATGCTCTATGTGTATTTATAATGGTCTCTCATTTCTATCACCCACATACCTTACTCTTTCCTTAGGAAGAGGGTGGTGGTCCCGGTGGACCTAGCTAGGCTAGGAGGTTGGAGGATATAGAAGAGGGGGAACTAATGGCCGGTCCATCTATTGACCAGACCTTAATTTTTAATCCCTTTGGGAAGAGGGTGGTGGTCCTGGTGGATCTGGCTAGGCTAGGAGGTTAGAGGATATAGAAGAGGGGAAACTAACGGCCAGTCCATCCATTGACCAAGCCTTAATTTTTAATCTTTATGGACCAATTTTACAACAACCGGTCCATAGGTAAATACCTTTGTAACTTCTTATTCCTGAAGGAAAAAAATACCTATCGTATTTCTTCCACCCCTCTTACACGGGCTCTCCCTCTCACAAATTTCATATTCCTTTGGATGCTCCCATGCCAACACTAAACCAGTATAATCCATCCAAAAAAATGCTTTGCACTTATCACTAGCCATTCTAAAATCTTTCTCCTTTTTAATCCATTTCTTCTCATTGATGTCTATCTAACCGACACCACAGCTGATGACGTTGCTGATGATGTGGCTATGAGAGTTGAAGTCCGATGAAAGGAGACTATATCTCATCCATCTCCTTCTCAATTGTGCCAACCACGTCGCCGCTAGTAAGCTCGAGCAGGCCAACACATCTCTCGAACATATCTCGCTTTTTGCTGCTCTCGATGGCAACACCATGCAATGCATCATGTCCTACTTCACGGAGAACCTCACCCGTTGCATCCTCTGCTCCTAATCAAGCCTCTACCATGCCCTCCACCCTCCATCGATGGTGCCAACTCAGCCAATGCCTAAGGCTCTCCTCGCCCACCGCCACTTCTTCGACCTTTATCCCTTCATCCACCTCGCCTTCCTCATTTCCAACCAGGCCATCCTCAAGGCAATGGAGCGGAAGCACATGGTGCACATCGTCGAACTCAACAACGCCACCTCCTATGCCATCCAGTGGGCCATCCTCCTCTAGGCTCTTCGAGCTCGCCTGGAGGGGCTGCCCCACCTCTACCTCACCATCCTCCATGATCAAAAGGAATTTCTTAACGTCGCCACCATGTGCCTCTTCACTAGATTGAGCTGTTGTGATAATATGCTAGGCATATTGGATTGCTGCTCGAAGTGGTGGATGACATCCTCAAGATAATTTAGTCACTAGAGGAGTTGGAAAAGATGATTGGAAAGGATCTGGTCGGTGATATAAGACTACATATTTGAAGCTGATGGGGCTGAAGGAGTCGAGGGAGTATGCCGAGGAGCTGCTTAAGGATGCAATAACAAATTAATTATATGTCATATTAATTTAACTCTAAGTAGTGGCAAATTAACTGTGTACCATGTTAATTTCAATATATATCATTATAATTTAATTATATACCATGTTAATTTAACTATGTACTATATATTTAAGTATATACGATAGCAAATTAATTATGCATTATATTTATTTAACTATGTATAATAATAAATTAACTGTGTGCATGTTGGAAAATATATCTTAAAGTCAATCATCAGCTTATTGATGATTGAGCTATATTATTATAATTATAATTAATTTATTAATTAATAAAATATATTTTGATATTTTTTATCATAAGTTTTCTTCTTCTAACGAACTTTATTATTGTGATGAAGTTCTTAGAACTATTTAGGTTCCATAAAGAGAAGATTTATCGATTAATCCTTTAAATTATTCACAACCAAATGATAGACTGTTAATAAGGACGATAGCATCTATCAAGCATGGATAGTTGTATGCTATATAGGTTGGTTGTCCTCTTAACTAAAGAGTATGGAGATATTATTATGGCATACAGGTGAGATGTTGAGATACATCATCACTAAATATGACCAACTTCAGAGCATTCTACTATCGAGAATATCTCTGATGAGATATAGGTATAAGTATCCTTTAGACCTGAGATCACCATAGTGGCTTGCAAGCAACTCACTATGCTTTGGTACCAGACTAACTGAATTTTTAATTCAGTAACGAAAGATTTTTTAGCACAGTCAAGTACTAACGAAGTCGATATGTGATCAAGATGGGATTGACCACTCCAAGAGTTGGAGAAGAATGTATCACTATATTTCAATATAGCAAAATCTTGATCAGGATAATTCATGAGATGGATTTGGTATTTTGAAATACAATATGGATAGCCTGATCAGAGTTGACAGTTGAACTCTAAGATATCCTACGAGCATTTTGATCAAGAAGATGAATTATATAAAAACTATATCCACATGGGTTCTAAAGATGTTGTTCTATACATTCAACCTATCCGACCATCAGGTATCATTGCTAGATGGTTATTTTGATTGGTACAAAAATTTATTTCTATGCTACGGACTTAGGTTCGAATCTATGGGGTTAGCCATCAGGTATCATTGCTAGATGGTTATTTTGATTGGTATAGAAATTTATTTTTATGCTACGGACTTAGGTTCAAACCTATGGGGTTACATATATTAGAGTTCACAATCTGATCGGATGGTTGATCAGCGATTAAGAATTATTCTAGGGTTAAATGATCAATACGATTGATGTTTAACCTAATACAAATGTTGTAAGAGGATCAATTAGTAATTTGATTACTAATTGACTTAATTTGATTAAGCCAAAGGACTGAGATTAAGTTTAATTAGATATAATTTAATTAGATTTGATTGGATCCAGTTCAATTGATTTATTGGATAAGCTAAGTGCAAGAAAGAACTAGTCTTAGTTCAATTAGGACTTGAATCAATCCAATTTTTTAATTTAATTAAAAAAATTAATTAAAATTAAATTTAATTAAATTAAATTCTTAATTAAATTAAGGCCTTATTTAATTAGATTGATTTACTTCTATTTTGATTTGATTTGAGAAACCATATTTGATCAAGTCAAATATGGAATCCTAGTAAGACTAGGATTCATCTTGCTTGCGCTACCCATATCCCATGCCCCCATGCCCTTTCTCTCTTATTTCTTGGTGACAAATCTCCTCTCTTCCTAATCATCATGCACGCCCATCTTTCTTCTCTCTTTTCTATATGGTATCTTCTCTACTATAAAAAAGGACTACGGTAGCGGTTCGTAACCACTATCGTAGATCAAAAAACTACTATCATAGACTATGACAGTGGTTCTTTAACTACTGCTACTACAGCCATCACCGTAGCTCTATGATAATGATTGTTGCAGTGATTATTTGAATCACTACCATAGATAGCCTATTGCAGCGGTCTATAAACTGCTGTAATAGATCAACCTATCGCAGCGGTTATATAACCGCTGTCATAGGTTATCTATAGCAGCGGTTATATAACCACTGCCAGAGGTAATCTATAGCAGCGATTTCTTAACCACTATCATAGGTCTAATGTAGTGGTTGACATCGTTTGCATCAGGAATCTATGGTAGTGATTGGCATGGATATGGTAGTGATTATAAAACCACTATCGTAGATCTTGAATAATTTAAAAAATTAAAATTTTTATTTTTTTATATATTTTATCTGATAAATATAGATATATAATACAAAAAAATATAATAAATATAAAAATTATTCTAAAATGCTAAAATTTTATTATCGAATAAAATTTATTATAATATTTTTTTAAAAAAAATAAAATACATCAAAAATTTTCTAAATCTACATCATTGTTGTCATCGTCATCATCAGAAGTCGGAGCCGAAGTTGGAGCTAGAGTCGGAGCTGGAGCTGAAGTTGGAATGTGGGCCAACATATCCTCGAAGCCCGTAACTCTAAAATGCACACTGAACGTCGACATCATGTCTCTCATGATGTCCTTCAGATGAGATGTGCGCTCCTTATTATGAGCTCAGAAGTGGCACTCCTAAGTCTTGAAAATATGAGAAGATGGGTCATAGAAAGACGAAAGCGAGCTGAAAGAAGAATCAGTCTTAATAGTAAAGTTCAAAAATTGGGCCGACTCACTCTAAGACTAAGCTAGCTCAGTTGAAAACTAGATTGGCTCAGTCCAGAACTGGATCGGCTAGATCTTAGAGAAAAATTTAGATAGAGAGCAATATTTTTGGACTATTGGCACGGTACATAACTAGGTTGGCTCAGTCCCAGACTGAGCCGACCCAGTCATAGGTTAGTCGATCCAGTCTGAAATTAGGTCGGCTCAATTTTCGTGGGTTATTATTTTATGTACGTGGGTTATTTAGGTTTTGGAGAAATTTTCTATGAGCTTGGGCTTGACCCTTTGTAAAGTATATATACTGAAAATAGGTCAAGATTGTAAGTGTGCTGAAATATACTAAATAAAAGCTCTTTTCTTCTGAAAATCTTTTTTTCTCTTCTTCTCTATTCCTTATTTTATTTGATCGTGCTTCTGCAAAGATCTCTAAGAAGAACTTTCTTGATTACTTGGCTAATCACCGACAGCCACGTCGATCTATGTGGAAAGAGCGCATATTTTCAACATTTAGTATCAGAGCGGTATTACATGGAAGAAAGGAAGACACCTAGGATTTACTACATTCAGGATCTGTTACATTAGGTTTTATCCTAAAACTTCTAGTTTGTTTCATGGTTGTCTCTAGATTGAGGTAGAGATTATTTATAAAGAGAAATGATGATACAGAAGTTTGAAAAACGGATCTAGAGCTAATTAGATCTTCTGTGAAGGATAGTTTAACTGGTGTGTGATCGTGAAGGATGTTAGGGATCTGTTCTTGACTTGTTTAAAGTTATGGGATCAAGTGGATTCAAGGTGAATTTTGAGAAGTTCGACGGCAAAAAAAACTTTACCCTATGGCAGCAAAGAGTAAAGAACTTATTGGTTCAGCAGAGGATCTATAAGATCTTGACAAAAGAAAGGACGAAAAAGATCAGTGCTGAGGATTGGGAAGAGTTGGAGAAAATTGCTTTTAGCATAATCTGGATGTGCTTGGTCGATCAGGTTTTGCTCGAGGTTTGCATAGAGATTCGACAAAGGAGCTCTATGAGAGATTGGAGAACACATACATGGAGAAGAACATGATGAACAAGCTATGGTTGAAGAAACAGCTATATAGTCTGTGGATGTCCAAAGGCGGAGATCTTGTTGCACATATCCGAAGTTTCAATCAGACATGTTCTGAGGTGATGAGTTTGGATGTAAAGATTAATGAGGAGGATTGGGCATTGCTGCTATTATGTTCTCTCCCAGGTTCGTATGATGGTCTCATAACAACTCTAGTTTATAGAAAGAAGGTCCTAAACTATGAAGAGATTATTGGTATACTCAGATCAAATAAGCAAAGAAAGAAGATATGTAAGAGAAACCCTAAGTCTGAGATCTTGGCTGTGAACGAAAGATAGAAAAAATCAAAGGAGAAGACAAGGGAAAAATCCAAGGGCAGTTCAAAGTCTCACGATCAGAGGAAGATGACATTGAAATATTATAAATATCATCAGTCTAGACACTTGAGGAGAGATTATCCCTTTTTGAGATCAAAAAAAGAAAAGGCCAGCAAGAGAGATGATACAGCTTCTATGAGCAGTGGAGAAGATCTGCTCGTTGTATCAAATGGATTCACAGAGTGTGATACTATGTCGATATTAGATTTAGCATGCTCGTACCACTATACTTCTCATCGAAAGTGGTTTGCTACCTACTAGAAGGCCAATGGTGGAAGTGTCAATCTTGGACATGATCATCAATGCAAAATAGTTGGAATTGGCTCTATCAGGATAAGGATGTACAATGGAATCATTCATACATTATTAAATATTAGGCATGTACTAGAGTTGAAAAAGAATTTAATTTCTTTGGGTTACTTGGAGCAGCAGGGTTATGCTTTTAGTAGCCAGGCTGAGAGTGGATATCTGAAAATTTTTAAGAAAGCTTTGGTGATGATAAGAGGTAGAAGACTGAGCAATAATCTTTACAAAATAAAAGGCTCAGTGGTAAATGATAGTGCAGAGGTGCTAGTAGCGACACAGGAGGAGCAGATTTTATATCGATTGTGGCACTATTGGATGGATCATATGAGTGACCATGGGCTCACAGAACTAAGCAGAAGAGGTATGATCCCAGTCCTGAAGAAGGAGGGCACAGATCTTTGTGAGCCGTGTATCTTTGGCAAACAACATAGGATGAAGTTTGTCAGAAGTACCAAGCGCAGCAAGGGAGTGCTGGATTTAGTACACTCGGATGTATGGAGACCAGCTCCTGTATTAGTTAGAGGTGGGGTAAAATACTTTGTTACTTTCATTGATGATTTCTCAAGGAAGGTATGTGTTTATCTGATTAGAGAAAAATCTGAGGTGTTTGTCCAGTTCAGAGCCTGAAAAGCTGAAGTAGAGAAGGAGTCAGGAAGACAGGTAAAGTATTTGAGGTCGGATAATGGAGGGAAATATACTAGCCTAAAGTTTAGGAGGTACTATAAGAAAAATGGTATCAAATACCATTATATGGTGAGGATGACTCCCCAGCAGAATGGTATCATGGAGAGGATGAATGGACACTGACTGAGAAGGCATGAAGTTTGAGGCTGCAAACATCACTCCCAAAGTCTTTTTGGGGTGATGCTATAATTTTTCTTATTTTCTTATGATAGGTCCCCTCATTATAAGCTGAATGAAGGCATTCCAGAAGAGATCTAGAGTGGAAAGAAGGTGGAGCTTGACCATCTGAAAGTCTTCGGTTGCACAGCTTATGCACATGTAGAGATAATCGAGAGGACCAAATTGGATCCAAAATCTCAAAAGATGACATTCATAGGATATCCATAAGGAGTCAAGGGATATCTGCTATAGGACTTTCAAGCATAGAAGTCAGTGATCAACAGAGATGTTATCTTTGATGAGAAGAGCATCTTGAGGAGGTCTGGAATAGATGGAACTGGAGAAACAAAGGTGAACAGCGGTGGCCAGTCAGAGAATGATGGCATGCAGGTTACATCCACTTACAGGAGTGTTCCTATTAAGGTGGAGCTGGGCAGAAAAGTATTATCTCAGATTGAAAATCAGCATGAAGGATTGACAGTTCAGACAGATGTGCAGGAGCAGCCATAGACATCAGGCAGAGATGTGTCAGTGGAAGTAGCTTTGCACAAGCCCCAGCATACTATTAGAAAATCAGTCAGATATGGCATTGATGAGATTATCTCCTATGCACTCATCACTACTAATGGAGATCCAGAGAATTATGCAGAGGTCATGGAGAGTGAGGATCATGATTCATGGATGCAGGCCATGATGGAGGAGATGGAATCACTTGAGAAGAATCAAATATGATAGTTGGTGGATCTTCCAGAGGGTGCTCGATCTATTAGCTCAAAGTGGGTATTCATAAAGAAAGAAGCACCTTCAGAATAAGGTGGAGTCAAATTCAAAGCAATGCTGGTAGCAAAGGGATACTCACAAAGAGTAGGAATTGACTACATAAAAATTTTCTCTCCTGTGGTGCATTATACATCTATTCGAGTTTTGCTGTCACTGGTGGCACAGCATAACATGAAATTGGAACAGATGGACGTGAAGAAGGCCTTGCTTTATGAGACTTTGGAAGAAAGAATCTACATGAAGCAGTCAAATGATTTCATGGAGATGGGACAGGAAGAAAAGATGTGTATACTCAGAAAGTCTTTGTATGACTTGAAACAATCCCCTCGTCAGTGGTATTGAAGGTTTGATAGCTTTATCTTGAGCCTGGGTTTCAACAGATGTGAACATGATTGTTGTGTCTATGTCAAGAATGTAGATAAGAAGGATGCCATATATCTGTTATTGTATGTAGATGATATGCTCATAGCCAGTAGAAGCATGGATGCTGTGAAAAGATTGAAAAGGGCATTATCATCTAAATTTGAGATTAAATATTTGGATCCAGCTGAAAAAAATCTTGGAATGAAGATTTACAGAGATAGGTGCAAAGGAGTGCTCCATTTGTCACAAGAAAAATATGTCCAAAAGATTCTGGAGAGGTTTGGGATGGAGAAGGCCAAATCTATAGAGATGCCATTGCTGAGCCATATGTCTCTCTCCAAGTTATAGTGCCCCCAGTTGAAAGAGGAGAGAGAGTACATGAAATGAGTTCCTTATGCAAATGCTATAGGTGGTGTGATGTACACCATGGTATGCTGTAGACCAGATATAGCATATGCTGTGAGCACGGTTAGTAGGTACATGGCTAACCCTGGGAAGGAACACTGAAAAGCATTGAAATGCATATTGATATATCTGTATGAAATAAGAAATTATGGTTTGGTGTTTGGTGGACAGCCGGAAGGATTTGGAGAACAATCTATGAAGATGTGTGAAGGTTCAGATCCTCTGGAAGGATTTGTTGATATAAATTATGCTGGTGATCTTGATATAAGGAGGTCTACTACTGGATATCTCTTCTATGTATATGGTGGATCGGTGTCTTGAAGATCAATCTTTTAGCCAATAACGGCCTTATCTACCATAGAGGTCGAGTATATTGGGATAACGGAGGCTACAAAGAAAGCCCTTTAGCTTAGGAGGCTAATTGATGAGTTGAGGATGGAGCAGAGCAAGGTTACACTATTCAGTGACAGTCAAAGCGCTCTATTGTTAGTACAGAATCCAGTCTATCATGCACGCACAAAGCATATAGACGTGAGGTACCACAGGATCAGAGAGCTGATGGAGGAAGGTGAAGTGGAACTGATGAAGGTCCATACCAAGGAGAATCAATCTGATACACTCATGAAGGTACTCCCTAGAGACAGCTTTCAAAGATGTGTGGCACGGATGGGTCTGTTGAGAAAAGATGAGTTTATAAGGATTTGGAAGCACTAAGGTGGAGAATGTGAGCTCAGAAGTGAACTCTCAAGTCTTGAAAATATGAGAAGATAGGTCATGAAAAGACGGAAGAGAGCTGAAAGAAGAATCAGTCTCAATAGTAAAGTTCAGAAATTGGATCGGCTCACTCTGAGACTGAGCCGGCTCAGTTGAGAACTGGGTTGGCTCAGTTCAGGTCTGGATCGACTAGGTCTCAGAGAAAAATTTAGATAGAAAGCAGTATTTTTAGACTGTTGGCATGGTACACAACTGGGTCGACTCAGTTTGGGACTGAGCCGACTCCAAACTGAGCCGACCCAATCACAGGTTAGTCGGCTCAGTTTTTGTAGGTTATTATTTTGTGTACGTGAGTTGTTTGGGTTTGGAGAGTTTCTCTATGAGCTTGGGCTTGACCCTTTGTAAAGTATATATACTAGAAACAGATCAAAGTTGTAAGTATGCTAAAATATATTAAATAAAAGCTCTTTTATTTCAAAAATTTCTTCTTCCGTTCTTCTTTATTCCTTGTTTTATTTGATCGTGCTTTTTCAGAGATCTCTAAGAAGTACTTCTTGATTGCTTGGCTAATCATCGATAGCCACGCCGATTCGTATGGAAAGAGTGCATAATCCCAACCTCATCCCAATCTGCCCGCATCGCAGAATGATCTGCCCGTGCCAATACCTCCTCAAGCTCCTTCTGACTGATGACATCGAAAGTCATGAGGAGATGCTCGCCTCAAACCAGTAGCTCGTCGGCATGTGTCCGAGCCTACATCAGATCCTCGCAGAGTGCTTAGGCTCCAAGACCTGAAACAGATGATCATGGGGCCTAGAGGTATCCGGGCCATCATGACTTATAACGTTAATGAACATTAATCAATATAATATATTGAACAATAATATATTAGTATAGCATCAATAAATAGTCTCTAATATGTACACTAATCAATCGATGGGTCTATCATTATGCAATGCAATAAACAAAAGCAACAAGATATAAACATCCAAAAAATGTTATGTAATAAATTCTACAACATAAATTATATTCATAAATAATTAAGGATGAGCAACAGTTGTAGATCCGATCTCTTACGCAAATCTTGGTGTTAATCTAGAAACCTAAAAAAAGAATAAAGTAGATGATGGTGGCACATTAGGGCTTAAAGTTGGAATCTTAGAGAGACATCCGACTTGGATCCTCCCCCAGCTAGCTCGATCACGGCCCGAGCTGACTCGGCTATGTATCCAAGCTGGCTCAGCTGTGTGCCATCCCCTCGATCACTCCCTCTCTCCCTCTCTCGATCTCTCTCATTGGCGATGGCGGTGAGGCCGAACCCCTCCCTTTCAGCTTTTTCATCTCTCGATCTTTTACTCTCCCTCTCTCGATCTCCCTCGCCGACGAGGCCGGACCCCATCCCTCCTTCTCTCACTCTCTCGATCTTCCTCATCGATAAGGTCGGACCCCATCCCTCCCAGTGATGCCGGCAAGGCCGGACCCTCTCCCTCCCTCTCTCGATCTCCTAATCTCCCTCTCTCGATCACCCTCATCGATGAGGCCGGACCCCCTCCCTCCCAATGATGGCGGTGAGGCCGGACCCCCTCTCTCCCAATGATCGTGGCGATGCCGAATCCCTTCCTTCCTCTCTCCCTCTCTCAATCTTCCTCGTCGGTGACGGCAGCGAGGTCGGACCCCCTCGCTCCCTCCCACTCTCGATCTCCCTTGCCAACAATCGGTGAGCGATCAGCTCTCCCTCTCTCAATCTGTTAGTCTTCCTCTCAGTCTCTTCATTTCTTAGTTTCAGATCCCAAAATCAGGTCCGACCTTTCGGGATCCATTAGGATCTGAGTCTGGTACTTCAAATATAAATCCGTCGGATATTCAGATTCGAATCCAGTACCAGTAATTAAAATTGGGTTCAGATCTGAATATCTAGATTTTGATCCAAATCCAACCCATTGATAGATTTAGTCCACAGCCATCGACATGGCACAATCCAAGGCTACCGCCACAACACAGCCCAAAAACTACGGCATGCAGATAATTATAATATTTATAATAAATATTTAAAATATTTATTATAAATATTTAAAATATTTATTATAAATATTTTATAAATTATTATAAATATACATGATTAATAAATAATACTATAAAATTAAAAAAAATTATATCTACGACTATAGAGAGCGGGTCCCACCAAAAGCTCTGAGGGTTGTCGATGATGATGCTAGAGGAGGACGATAACACTAGAAGTAACCTACGAAATAAAAGCAAGATAGTAAGATAGACAAGAGAGAGAAAAAGGAAAGAAAGAGCAAGGACGATCGGAGATGGATGGCTAGGAAAGGGGGCCATAGTGTTGAGGAGGTCCGGAAGGCACAGTGATGGGATGGTCGGTGATCGGGAGGGAGAGTGTAGGGGGTGGGGGGCTGGATTGGGGGTGGTGGGGAGGGGCGGCCGGGGATGGGGGAAAGGAAGGGCGGCCGGGGGAGGGTGGGGGGTGGCGGGAAAGGGGCGGCCGAAAATGGAGGGCTGGGGGGGTGGTGGGTGGCGGGGAGAGGTAGCGGGGATGGGGGAAGGAGAGGCGGTCGGGGGGAGGGGGGGGTGGCGAGTGAGGGGAGGAGCGGTTGGGGATGGGGGAAGGAGAGGTGGCCGGGGGGAGGATGGAGGTGGGGGGGCGGGTGGGGGGTGGCAGGGAGGGGTGGCCGAAGATGGGGGGTTGGGGGGTGGCAAGATGGTGGGAAGGGGCGGCCGGGGGGAGGGTGGGGGTGGGGGGGCCAAGTGGGGGGGTGGTGGGTAGCGGAGAGGAGCGGCCGGGGATGGGGGGAAGGAGGGGCAGTCCGGGGGAGGGTGGGGGGTGGGGGGCGGGTGGTGGGTAGCGGAGAGGGGCGGCCGGGGATGGGGGGCTGGAGGGAGAGGGGGAAGAAGGGGCGGCACCGGTCGAGTGGAAAGGAGGGGCAGCTCCAGCTGGGGGAGAAGAAGCCTCACCAACGACGGAGAGGAGGGGGAGAGACAGAGAGAGAGATCGAGCATGCATGGAAGAAAAGTAGAGAAAATTTAGAGATTTTTAATTTAACCTATGGCAGCGGTTATCGAACTGCTGCCATAGATCTACGGCTCTAAAATCGCTGCCATAGATCTATGATAGTGATTCTATAAATGCTATTGTAGATCTATAGCAATGATTTTTGATAACCACTGCCATATATTAAAAATAATTTTTTTATTTTTTTTAAATATTATATAATTTTTAAATTTAATATACATCTTCATCGTTCATTATCTAAATAATTATTATTAGAGTATCATTGCAAAAGGTCGCCTTGATCCGATGGCTCTAGCTTCATTAATTAAAAAAATTTGATTTCGACGATCATGAACGATGATGTGATGATCTGATAGATGGAGGCCTCTGATGGATTTAAAAACCTGCAATGATGATTTCGATGATGTTTGTAGCATACTATCAAAGTTTCACTTCAATCGGATATCATTATTATGGTCAATTTAGTATGGAATGATTTTGATCGTTAAATTAGAAATAAACGATCAAAGGGTTAAACGACATCCGATTATGAGATAATTTTTTAATTAAATGATCTTTGTTATAATTTTAAATATTTTATACAGTGATGATAGTAAAATTTAAATTATTTTTGTATAAACTATTCATGTTAAGCAAATATTGTAAAAACATGAGCATAACAACCAGTAAAGTTTTAGAATGGTTATCAGAAGACGTATAGTTTTAGATCATTCTTCATCTCACGAGTTGAATTTTATAATCACCATCATAAAAAATGATTAAAATAGTAGCCAAAATTATTTAAAAAAAAGTATCTCATAATTGGACACCGTTTGGTCCTTTGATCACACATTTATCATTTAACGGCCGAAACTAACCTATACTAAATTGACCAAGATAATGATATCCGATTGAAGTAAAACTTTGATAGTATGCTACAAAAATCATTGAAATCATCATTACAGATTTTTGGATCCATCGAAGGTATTCATTTATCAGATCATCGCATCATCATTCGTGATCATCGAAATCGAATTTTTCTAATCGACGAAGCTAGGGCCATCAGATCGAGGTGACTTTTTGCGATGATACTCTAATGATAATTATTTAGATATTAAATGATGAAGATTGATATTAAATTTTAAAATTATAATATATATATATATATATATGTATATATATATATAGCGGTTATAATTAACCGCTGCCATAAATAAACTTATAACAGCGATTAGTAGGAACCGCTACTATAAGCTTATTTATGGCAGCGGTTTCACTAATCGCTACTATATATCCAATCTATAGCAGTGGTTACAATGAACTGCTACTATAGATCGATCTGTGGCAGCAATTTTTTATAACTACTGCTATAGGTCCGATCTACGACAGCAGTTTTCGTTAACCATTGCTATATGTCGGACCTATAGCATTGGTTACAACAACCACTGTCATAGGTCCAACCTATAGCAGTGGTTAACGAAAATCACTGTCATAGTATACGCTGCCATAGATCATTTTTGTAGTAATGCTTGTTGTAGACCAGATTGATAGATTGAAAGTTGTTGAAGTTTGTTGGACTCTATATGATAGAATCCCTACACACTTGGTTTCTTCCCATGTGTGCTGCCTCACCCTGATTTCTCCTCTAATTTTCATGGTTAAAAGTAAAAATTTTTGTGCACCTTCCCTGGCGGTCCACACTTAAAAAAAGGAGGGGGCACCCAAGTATTGGGCACCCCAACTACTTGCCATATGTGTTCTTACCTTGTGTAGAAATTTGACCCAATGAAGATTCTTCCATATCTCTTTATAAGAAGGTTTTTTTAGGCTGAATTTTACATTGATTCTAGATCATTGAGAGGACTCTTGGGAGTGTGAAAATTAGAGAGAGAGACTCTTGGGGCATGGGGATTTCATAGATACCAATTTAGATGTCTAGGTGAGAGAATAGAGAAGAAGAGGATCTTCTTCTAGGCTTCTTTTGCTCTTTCTTTCTCCTCCTCTTTCATAGAGATTTTCGAGTATTATTTTAGATCGAAAGTCTCTTTCTTTTCTTCTGACTATTTGGAGCATCCAAGTCTTGAAGAAGAAAGTACCGGATCGATCGTCGAAGAAGGATCAGCATAGTACTAGCATACTGTGCTGATTTTCTGCATCGAACTTCTGATCGAAATTCGTAGGCTCGTGTGGACATCTCTTAGAGGTCGAATGCATGTGTGGCTTGGAGCTTCATCCTTCAGCCTAGATTAGTAAATTAGAATGTCTAACTTGTGCAGGTAATATAGATCCGATTCTATGTTACATATCTGCAATAGATCTAGTATAGATTCATGTTGGTATGATCAACATATTTTTTTACTTCTAATATTTTTAATTTTTTATTTAATTTCATGCCATAATCATGTAATAAGATCTTAGATCTAGGATCTTCTCTATTTTTATGAATAAATTTTAATTTATTTTTATCTTTCACTATCTAGATCTGAAAAAATTTAAAGATCTAATCCTAAAATTCTAGATCTAGCTCCTTCAGTGTCATGTTTAGTTAATTATGTACTATGTTAATTTAACTATATGTAATGGTAATTTAGCTATATACCATGTATACATAACTATGTATAGTAATAAATTAACTATATATCATATTAATTTAACTATATATAATAGCAAATTAACCATATACCATATTAATTTAATATGTATAATGGCAATTTAACTGCATATCATATATGTATAACTGTGTATAATAAAAAATTAGCTATGTACCATATTTATTTCATGATTTATGATGTTAGTTTAACTGCATATTATGTTAATTTAATTATATGTAGTAATAAATTAACTATCTATCATATTAATTTAATTATGTATAGTGATAATTTAACTATATACCATATTAATTTAACTATGTATTAGGATAATTTAATTATATATCATATTAATTTAATTATGTATAGTAAAAATTTAAGTATATACTATATTGATTTAACTATATATAGTGGCAAATAACTATGTATCATATTAATTTAACTATGTACCATGTATATATAACTATGTACAATAGTAAATTAATTGTAAACCATATTTATTTAACTATATACAGTGATAAATTTACTATATACCATATTAATTTAACTATGTGCAGTGATAATTTAACAATATATCATATTAATTTAACTATGTATAGTGGTAAATTAACTATCTATCATTTTAATTTAACTATATATCATGAATATATAACTATGTACAATAGTAAATTAGCTATGCACCATATTTATTTAACTATATATCATGAATATATAACTATGTACAATAGTAAATTAGCTATGCACCATATTTATTTAACTATATACAATGTTAATTAAACTGTATATTATGTGCAGTAAAAATTTAATTATGTATTATATTTGTTTAACTATGTATAATGATAAATTAATTGAATGTCATTGTTGGTGCAGAATCTGATTGACGTCGGATCGAGCTAGAGTGGAGGAGGATGAGGTCGTCGCTGGTGACCTGCAAAATAAAGTTTCGTTCGAAGTCGATGGGGGTGGCTCCGATAGAACCCTCCGACGGTCAAGTCAGTTCTTCTGGCCAACAAAAATGGAGTGCTCAAGAATGAGTTCGACAGAGTTTAGAGGAGGAAAAGAGAGCTTAGAGCTTTTTTGAAACGTATCTAGAGGATCCCTTTATAGGCGGAGCTTGTAGCGGATTGATGGTGATGGCTATATCGTCTGATCGTGGGCCACTCGGGGTCGCATGGAGTTTGGTACGAAGAAAAGACATCGTCAGGTGGATAGTGATAGCCATACTGGTGGGTCGTGGGCCGCATGGGGCTGGTTACGGAGAGAGTAATGTCGCTAGTAGTGGTAGCCATGTCATCCGATCGCTTCGCCTATGGCAGACTGATGGTGATAGTTTATTTAAATTTAATAGTCATGGCTCTAAGAAAGCAGGCATTGATTGGTGGACTTCAGCATGTATCAATTTCAGAGGAGTTCGGCCAAAGGAGAAGCTCGGAAGGAGTTCGAATCCTATAGGAGTTCGGTCGGAGGAGTATGGAGGGAGTTCGGCTCTCGTAGGCATCGGGCTAGGAGAGTATGGCTAAGGCTGGGGGAGTGCGGCTAAGACTCGATCGTTGGAGAGTTCAAAAGGAGCTCGATCGCTGAGGAGTCTGACCGACTGAAGGAGTTCGACTGAGACTCGACCGCTGAAAGTTCGGAAGAAGCTCGACCACTGAGGAGTCTGATCGACTGAAGAAGTTTGGCTAAGACTCAGCTGCTGGGGAGTTTGGCAGAAGCTCGATCGCTGAAGAGCTCGATAGGCTGAAGGAGTTCAGCTAAGACTCAGGTGCTGAAGCTTTTCCGTAGCTATCGGTTGCATTAAGCTGAGCATCGGATTGGACTTTGGCAGGAGCGAGGTTTATCTCCAACAATAGTCCCTCCCACTCCTGAGTTCGAAACTCGAAGGAAGAGAGTGTAGAAAAGGCGACTATCAAAGTTCTCTTCTGGGCTCTATGTCGGTTTAGGTTGAAGCTCGGAGGAGATCTCATCTTCAGCCAAAGTTAATGTTGAAGTTGAAGCTTGGAGAAGATCTCATCTCCAGCCGAGGTTGAAGTAGATCTCGTCTCCTCCTGCAGCCGAGGTTGACTCAGGAAAGACCTCATCTCCTGCAGCTGAGGTTGAAGCTTAGGAGAGATCTTATCTCCTACCAAAGTTGAAGTTGAAGCTCGAGAAAGATCTCATCTCCAGTCGAGATTGGCACGGTCATTCAAAAGAGATCTTATCTCTAGCCAAAAATGTCACGGTCGCTTGGGAGAGATCTTATCTCTAGCCGAGGTTGATGCAGACGCTCTAGCCGAGGTTGACTCGATCACTCGGAAGAGATCTTATCTCTAGTCAAGATTGTCACGGTCGCTCGGGAGAGATCTTATCTCTAGCTGAGATTATCACGGTCGCCCTCATGATTGTTCGGAAAAGATCTTATCTCTAGTCGAGATTGTCGTGGTCACTCGAAAGAGATCTTATCTCTATCCGAGGTTGGTGTAGACTTTGAGGCCCGATCTTCAACTTTGCTCACGTTAGAACGAGATTCTCCTCCTGTTCCTAACGGACTATAGGGGCACAAAAGGGCCGTTATCAGGGCCTCTTCCCTCATCCCGTTCTAAATGAACGAGGCTTTCGACTTTGCTTGCATTAGGATGAGGTTCTCCTTCTATTCCTAACGGGCTATGGGGGCACATAAAGACCATTGTCAGGGCCTCTCTCCCCCCATCTCATCTAAAGTGAATGAGACCTTCGACCTTGCTTGCATTAGGACGAGGTTCTCCTCCTGTTCCTAAATGGATTGTGGGGGCACATAAGGGCTATTGTCAGGACCTCTCTCTCCCCATCTCATCTAAAGTGAACGAGGCCTTCAACCTTGCTCGTGTTAGGACAAGGTTCTCCTTCTGATCCTAATGGACTATGGGGGCACATAAAGGGCCCGTTGTTAGGGGCCTCTCTCCCTATCTCGTCCAAAGTGAACGAGGCCTTCGACCTTGCTCGTGTTAGGATGAGGTTTTCCTTCTGTTCCTAACGAGCTGTGGGGGCACATAAGAGCCATTGTCGGAGCCTCTCCCTCCATCTCGTCTAAAGTGAACGAGGTCTTCGATCTTGCTCGAGTTAGGATGAGGTTCTCCTCTTGTTCCTAACAAGCTGTGGGGGCACATAAGGGCCATTATCGGGGCCTCTCCTTCCATCTCGTCTAAAGTGAATGAGGCCTTCGATCTTGCTCGCATTAGGATGAGGTTCTCCTCCTATTCTTAATGGGCTACTTTTGCTTGTTTCTTTTCTGTCATTACGTAATTCTTGCACCAGAAAACAATAATGCTAAAACGAAAGAGTTTTATTGAAGGAAGATTACCGATAATACATTCTCAGATTTTCTGAGTTCCAAAGTCATGGAAGCACCATTCCTCCAAGTTCCTTCAGGCGATAAGTTCTGGGCCGAACGGCCTTCACCACCTCATACGGGCCTTCCCAATTTGGGATGAGCTTCCCCTGACTCTGAGGCTTGGAGATGGCGACTCGCCAAAGTATCAGATATTCCACTCTGAATATCTTATCTCTAACTCTCGAGTTGTAGTACTGGGCCACTTTCCATCTATAAGCCACCATCTGGATGCATGCTTCCTCCCTCTTCTCTTTCAGTAGGTCAAGATTGACTCTGAGGTCCAGTGGGTTGTGCTACTAGCTGAAGGACGCGACTCATGCTACCGGGAGCTTAGGTTCAATCGAGATAACCGCCTCCATGCCACAGGCCAAGGCGAATGGAGTTTCTCCAGTCGGCAGCCTCTGCATGGTTCGGTACGCCAAGAGGACGTGATAAAGTTCATCCACCCAGGCTCCTTTTGCTCTGTCAAGCCTCGTCTTGATGCCATGTAGCAGAGTTTGGTTGGTCACTTCAGCCTTCCCATTAGCCTATGGGTGAGCTACCGATGTAAAGTAGTGGAAGATGTTCAGGTTCTCATAGAACCCTACGAATCTTGCCCCAGCGAACTATCATTCGTTATCGATGATTAGAGTTCGGAGCAGACCAAACCGGCAGACTACCGACTTTCAGACAAAGTCCTGTACCTTAGCCTCGGTAATCTTTGCTAGTGGTTTGGCTTTGACCCACTTGGTGAAATAATTGATTGCGATCAAGAGAAACTTCCGCTACTTGGGAGCCGTCGGAAAAGGGCCAAGTATGTCCATTCTCCATTGTGTAAATGATCAAAGTGCACGTAGCGGAGTAAGCTCGGAGGTCGGCCGCCTCTGTAAGTTTGCGTTCTTCTGACAGCCGTCGTATTTTTTGACATACTCTATGGAATCATGAAACAAGGTCGGTCAGTAGTATCCTTACCGAAGTAGTTTTTGTGATAGGAACCTGGCTCCTATATGACTTCCACAAAGTCCTTCGTGCACCTTCCATAATGCGAGGTCGGCCTTTGAAGGTTGAAGACATCTTAGCAGCGGAAGTGAGTACAATCTCTTATACAGTCTGCCTTCGTACAGGACATACCGGAAGGCTTGATTCCTGAGTTTTTGAGCTTTTTTTGGATCATGAGGAAGGACTCCCTCTTTGAGGTAGATGATCAATGGGTCAATCTAGCTTGGCTCAAACTCCATCTGCAGGACGACCTGAGATTCCTCCAGACTTGGGCACTTCAGGGTCTCCAAAAATACTTCTTTAGGCAGTTCGAACGGAACCAAAGTGGCCAACTTGGAGAGAAGGTCGGTTCTTGCATTTTTGGCCCCTGAAATCTATTGAATGCTGAAGCTGCCGAAGGTCGGAGATAAGTCCTTCACTTTCCTGAGGTATGTCACCATACTTTCCTCCCGTGCCTCGTAGCTCCCATTAACTTGGCCGACCACCAACTAAAAATTATTATAGACTTGAAGTCGATCCACTTTTAATTTTCTTGCTATTCTTAATCTGACGATCAGTGCTTCATATTCGACCCCATTGTTGGTCGCAGGAAAGTCGAAGCATAGTGCATACTCGGCAACGACTCCCTCGGGGCTGACCAAGATCAGCCCCGCACCAGCTCCAGTGGAGTTGGACGAACCATCCACATGTAGAGCCCAAAAGCCTTCGAGAAGGTCGGCACTTTCCTTGGGGGGTTAGGTCGCAATAGCAGGACACCGACCTCATTCTGTTCCAGCTCGGCTTCGATTGGAATGGTGCACTCTAACACAAAATCTGTCAGTATCTAGGTCTTGATCGATGGCCGGGATTAGTAGTTGATGTCAAACTCTGTGAGCTCAATTATCCATTTTGCGATTCTTTCGAAAGCGTTCATTCAGTGAAGGACTACTTTTATTAGTTGGTCCGTGAGGATCGTTACGGTGTGCTCCTAAAAATAAGGTCGAAGTCTCCTGGCAGCAATTAGAAGAGAGTAAGTTAGTTTTTCCAACCTAGAGTACCTAATCTCTACATCCCTTAGAACCCAGCTCACGTAGTAGATCGGCCACTGCATCTTCGCTTCTTCCTTGACCAAGACTGCTGCCAAGGCCATTGGGGAGATAGCTAGGTACAAGAATAATTTCTCTTCGGGTTTGGACTTTGCCAATAATGGGGGTGAGTCGATGTAGTTTTTAAGCTCCTCGAATGCCTGTTGGCACTCCGCCATCCAGCAAAAGTTCTTTGGTTGCTTGAGGACTTGGAAGAAGGGCACACATTGTTCGGCCGATCTTGAGATAAAGCAATTTAGGGATGCCACCTTTCCAGTCAGGCACTGAACTTTTTTGATCATTTTTGGAGCGATCATCTTCTAAATGGCTCAGATTTTCTCAAAGTTTGCTTCAATCCCACGTCTCGACACCATGAACCTTAGAAACTTTTTGGAGGTCACGCCAAAGATGCACTTAGTCGGGTTCGATTTCATCTTATACTTCCTAAGTGCACCGAAGGTCTCTTCCAGGTCGATGAGGTAGTCTGTTGAAGCTCAACTTTTGATAAGCATGCCATCCACGTATACCTCCATGTTGCGACCGATCTGCTCTTTGAAGATCTTATTGACCAAATGTTGGTACGTTGCCCCTACATTTTTTAATCCGAAGGACATGACCCTATAACAATAAAGATCACAGTCAATAACGAAAGTGGTCTTCTTCTCATCCTCAGGCACCATCCATATCTGATTATAACTAGAGAAGGCATCCATGAAGGTGAGGAGCTCGTGGCCCGAGGTCACGTCCATCAGTTGATCAATCCTGGGTAGAAGGTAGCTATCTTTTGGACAGGCCTTATTCAATTTTTTGAAGTCAATGCACATCCTCCACTTATTGTTCGTCTTTTTGATGAGGACCATGTTTGAGATCTAGGTCGGATAATTAACCTTCTAGATAAAATCGACTTTGAGGAGCTTGTCTACTTCTTCGGTGATTGCTTGCTGCCTCTCCGGAGCATGGTGGTGCATCTTTTCTTTTATCGATCGATGCCTCGGATCAATGGCCAGCCGATGTTTCATGACCTCGGGGTTGATCTCCGGCATGTCCGCTGGGGTCCAGGCAAAGACGTCCACATTCCTTCTGAGGAAGGCAACGAGTTGCTCCCGAGCCTCGCCTATCAAGTTGGAGTCGATCTGCACCGCATGCCCCACGTTCTCATCATTTAGGGGTACAGAGATGAGGTCCTCCATAGGCTCACCCCGCTCTCCAGCGAGGTCATCGCGGACATCTAGTCCATCAACAAGGTAAGGGTTGGACCGCTCTTTCTTACGTGGGGCAATTTAGTAGCAGTGCCTCATCAGAATCTGATCTCTCCTGACCTCTCCGATCCCGTGACTCGTCGGAAACTTCATCTTCAAATAATAGGTTGATACCACCGTCCGAAGTGCATTCAGACCAGGTTGATCGAGGATAGCATTGTAGGTGGATGGGATCCTTATGATCAGAAAATTGACCCGCACCTTAGCCAGTTTCGGACGTTGTCCTACAGTCATAGCTAAAGTTATTATGCCCTCAACTGGTACGGCATTGCCAATGAATCCTATCAGTAGGGAGTTCATAGGCCCCAAGCGGTCATCAGATAAGAATATTTTTGAGAAGGCATCGTAAAATAATATGTCGACCGAACTTTCATTATCCACCAAAATGCGGCATACATTATAGTCGATAATATTCAGAGAGATTACAATCGCATCATTGTGTGAAAACTAAATCCCCTGAGCATCTACCTTAATAAAAGTCATGAGTTCCTCGGTCCTCCATCTCTTGACCGATCCCATGGATCCATTGGCCTCACCTTACCACAGTCCCCCTGAGATGGTATTGATGATGCCGAGTGGCGGTCGATCTTCTTGTTGGTCCTTCCTCCTCAGTAGTTCAGGCCGCGGTAACACCCTCGATCAATCTTCCCATCCTGTAGGCCATTTTCATAGGAATCAGCCAAGTCTGCCTCACTTGGCGAGCTCTTCGATCTCATCCTGAAGTTGGATGTACTTCTTAGTGTCGTGATCGTGGTCACGATGATAAAGGCAAAATTTGTTGGGATTGCACTTGCTATGATGGAAACGCATCCTCTCTGATCTCGGATGTCGTTTTCTAATCTCCATCAGCACTTGAATTTTTGAGGCATTAAGGGGGGCGTAGTTGTGAAATCTTCATTGGGGAGAACTTCGATGCACCCTTCCATCGACACTTCCCTACCTTCGGATCCGAAGAGGAGTCTGGACTCGCTTGCGTCCGGACAAAGTTCGGGAATGCGGCCAAGCTTCGCTCGGCCTCCCTTCGATGGGCCTGCCTGGCCTACCGATTCGCCGCTCACCACGGGCTTCATTGTCCTTATCCTTGAGGGCTTCTTCAGCCCAAGCATATCCTTCAGTCTGAGCTAGCATGTCAGCAAAGTCCCTAGGATTTTTTTTTTTAGGGAGAACAATAAATCATTCTTCTGAAATCCATCCTTAAGAGCGGCCATTGCAACTGATTCATCCAGATTTCAAACCTCTAATGCGGCAACATTAAACTGGATAATGTAAGCCCTGATGGATTCCTCCTTCCTCTGCTTGATGGTCAGCAGGAAGTTTGAACCTCGGTGCGGTCGTCGGCTACTAACGAAGTGGACTACGAATTGATGGCTCATCTGATCAAACGATAAGATGGTACTCAACTTCAGCGTCAAGTACCAGTTCCTTGCAGCTCCCTTAAGGGTGGAGGAGAAAGTCCAGCATAAAATAGCATCTGGCATGCCATGGAGCAACATCATCATCCGAAAGGCCTCCAGGTGGTTGACCAGATTAGTGGTCCCATCGTAACTCTCCAACCGTGAGAGTTTGAAGTTCGGCGAGATCAGTTTCTATATAATTTTATGTGAAAAAGGAGGGTTAGTACAAATGTCATTACTGCGTGAGGAGGGAGTGTGACGAAGCTCTTTGATCCGTCGGCTCATTTCTAAGAGCCTTTGATCCAAAAGATCTTCACGGTTGTTGTCCTCCAGGGTATTCCAATGAAATGGGTGTGAAGCCTTCCCTTGGGTCGAGTTGTGGTCCGAGCAGAGGCCCTCTATCCTCTGCTTTTCCTTTCCGGGGATCAGAGGTCGAGTGGCCCAAGTCGGCTATTCCTGGATCAGACCACAGTGCTCCGAAGAATCTTGCACCGACCGAGCTGATGCTGGGGCCTATCGATGCATGGTCTGTATTGCCTCCGTGAGGCCACGAACCTGTTGGATCAGTAGGTTGAACTACTCCACATCCACTGTGGCTACATGTGGAACTTGAGTTGCTGGAGTTGAAGCAGGAGCAGATGGATTTGGATGGGATCGGATCGTGGAGGCCATTGATCATCGGATCGAAGCTCTCCTAAGAGGTATTTTCTCCTGAGAAAGAACTCTGGAGAGGAAGGAGGGAGATCTTTAAAGAGGGAAGAGAGAAATCATCGTTGAGCACTCCTTCAAAAATAAAGGAACCTTAGAGGCAGAGGGGCCTTCCTCTAGCGCCAAATCTGTTGGTGCAGAATTTGGTTGACGTCGGATCGAGCTAGAGTGAAGGAGAATGAGGTCGCCGTCGGTGACCTATAAAATAAAGTCCCATCCGGAGTCGGTGGGGGTGGCTCCGATAGGACCCTCCGACAGTCAAGTCAGCTCTTCTAGCCAACAAAAGTGGAGTGCTCAGGAATGAGTTCGACAGAGTTTAGAGGAGAGAAGAGCTTAGAGCTTTTTTGAAAATGTATCTAGAGGATCCCTTTATAGGCGGAGCTTGTAGTAGATTGATGGTGATGGCTATACCATTCGATCGTGGGCTGCTTGGAGCCACATGGAGTTCGGTACGAAGAGAAAGACATCATCGGACGGATAGTGACAGCCGTACTGACAGGTCGTGGGCCGCATGGGGCTGGTTATGGAGTGAGTGGTATCGCCAGTAGTGATGGCCATGTCGTTCGGTCACCTCGTTTGTGGTAGACTAATGGCGATAGTTCATCCAGATTTAATAGCCATGACTCTGAGAAAGCAGGCATTGATTGGTGGACTTCGGCATGTATCAATTTTAGATGAGTTCGACCGAAGGAGAAGCTCAGAAGGAGTTCGACCAGAGGAGTGCGGAGGGAGTTTGGCTCTTGTAGGCATCGGGCTGGGGGAGTGCGGCTAAGGCTCGATTGCTGGAAAATTCAAAAGGAGCTCGACCATTGAGGAGTCCGATCGGCTGAAGGAGTTTGATTGAGACTCAACCGTTGGGAAGCTCGGAAGGAGCTCGATCGCTGAAGAGTTCGATCGATTGAAGGAGTTCGACTAAGACTCGGATTCTAGAAAGTTTGGAAGAAGCTCGACCGCTGAGGAGTCCGACCGACTAAAGAAGTTCGGCTAAGACTCGTCCACTGAAGAGTTTGGCAGGAGCTCGACCGCTGAAGAACTCGGTAGACTGAAGGAGTTCGGCTAAGACTCGAGCGCTGAAGCTCTTCCATGGCTATCGATTTTATTAAGCTGAGCATCAGACTGGACTTTGGCAGAAGCAGGGTTTATCCCCAACGGTCATGTTTAGTTAACTATATACCATATTAATTTATCCATATGTAGTAGTAATTTAATTATGTACCATATATATATAACTATATACAATAATAAATTAACTATGTACCATATTTATTTAATTATATAAAGTGATAAATTAACTATATATATATTAATTTAATTGTATAGTATATTAATTTAATTATGTGTAGTGGCAAATTAACTGTATACTATATTAATATAACTATATGTAGTAATAATTTAACCATGTACCATATTAATTTAATTATGTATAGTATAAATTAACCATATGCCATGTTAATTTAACCATATATAGTGATAATTTAATTGTATACTATGTTAATTTAATTATGTACGGTGGCAAATTAATTGTGTACTATGTACCATGTATATATAACAACTATATATATTGGTAAATTAACTATGCACTATGTTTATTTAACTGTATGCAGTGATAGATTAATTATGTATCATGTTAATTTAATTATGTGCAGTGATAATTTAATTGTATACCATATTAATTTAACTATATGCAGTGGTATATTAACTATATACCATATTAATTTAACTATACACTATGTATATATAACTTTGTATAATAGCAAATTAGCTGTATACCATATTTATTTAACTATGTATCATATTAATTTAACTACGAGTAGTAGCAATTTAACTATGTATTATATTAATTTAACTATATGCAGTGGTAAATTAACTGTATTCTATATTTAGTTAACTATATATCATATTAATTTAATCATGTATAGTGGTAATTTAATTATGTATTATGTATATATATAACCATATACAGTAATAAATTAACTATGTACCATATTTATTTAATTGTATGCAGTGATAAATTAACTGTATACCATGTTTATTTAACTATGTGCAGTAGTAAATTAACTAGTGAAATAATATCTCGATGGAATTCTTTATTTTCATGCCTCTACAATTCAATTGAGATATTATTTTACCAGTAAGTCATCAGCAAGAGGTTTTCTCATCTTAGAGGTATTTCGGATGAAAAATTAGATGAGGGCATTTCAATTGGATAGTGCCGAGATGAGTACGATGCTGTAATTGTAATATAAAAAATTGGATATGATATTATTCTTGATCTAAATAATTTTTATTATTAGGTGAGGGCAGAGCATTTTTTTGTAAGTGAAGAGCCCCACCCAACTGAAGTGGACCCTACTATACCTCATAGTAGTGAAGTGGTGGAGGTAGTTATCATTAATTTATAGTCAAAGATATGATTTTTTTTATTATTATTTATGGTTGCTTATTGTGTCTAAAATTTTTGTTCTTATCAGATCAGTTTCATGGCTGAAGTTGAGTGCGAGAAAGAATATGCTGCTGTGAAATATATGTCCTCATTATGCAAACGAGTGAAAATGAAAGCTCATGAGAGAAACCTATAGAGAAGGAAAAGGCCATATCATACCTTCTTAAAACCTACTGATGTACAAGGAAGAAACAACAAGAGGAAAACATAGGTGAAGTGAGTATGGCTTTATCCACCACGAGAGTAATCTAGATGCTCACCAATCTTCATTTTTAGAGCCTATCACTATTGCATTGATGGAGCTAAGTGTTAGGATTAGTGGTGCTCCCAAGCCTTGGGAGGCCACTGGAGAAGTCAGGGTATTGGCTCCGGGAGACTACTAGGGCTAGGACCAGTTTGGTCCTAGAATGAAGGTTCAACCCTCCACGGTCATGAGACTCTGGTTTGGATCTCATGGGAGCTACTTAGAGTTTGGACTAAATTTGGATCCATGAAATTGAGTGCATGATCAGACTATGGGTGTACATGGGTTTGGATGAGTGCATTTGGACTGGATTAGCCTAGAAAGTATTTTACGATTAGAATTTCAGTCCATGTGCAGGTATATATACATGTATATTATAAATCCTAGTTGTAAGAAAGAGAGAACCATTTTCTCCTACATTTCTCCCTCTCTCTGGTTTCTTCACATGCCAAGGTGCCCTAAGGGGTGTGCCTCCAAGCTTGGAGAAAGAAGGCGCACCCCACTCTTTCTTCAGCCTCAATAATGTCAAGGTATCCTTGCACAACACTAAGTCAATTAGTTAAGGACCAAGGAGATCAATCCCCCTTAGAGAAGTTTAGAATTTTTTTTTCATCTATTAATTATTAAATCACTGTGATGGTTTTGTCTTTATATCATGTGCTTGTATGACATATGTTAAATATTCAATACACTTAAAATCTTTCTTATATTCCATTACTTTTAGCATATTCGAAATTCTATTATAGTTATAGATGTTGAAACATTGGTGTTGTCGGATAGGCTAATACAATTGGCATGAAGACGCACCTATAATGGGAAGGAAAAAGGTATACTCCCATTATTTCTTGAAGTATCAATTGATTTCTATGTTGATGGTGATTACTTTGCATTAGTCAATTTAATATATTTTTTTCTATCTCATTATTCATAAAGACTTCTTTTATTAATACCTGCATATTTTATGTAGTGAGACTATTTGGGAGGATTAAGATACATCTAAAACTTCTTGCACATATCATGCATTAGATCAGCTCCTTAACGATGAAATGCTACGGAGTGATGTATAAAAATTAATTGCTCACCTATTTCCATTTTTTTTATCTTAACAATTTTTTTTGGATTATATATAGTTTATTATGTATACTTCCGCATTATGGAGCTATTCCATATAGAGTATAGGGAGCCCATGGAGAAGCTGCTTTATTTTTGCATTGCAAGATATTGGTATGAAACTTATCTAAAGCATGCATTTTGTTTTCAAATAATAGATGTTATGAGTTACTCATCTTCTTCTTCTCTTTTTTAATGTAGACTATTATGCTTTAATGCCTTTCAAAGATTACTAAGGTGACCCCTGAAGTCATCAATCAGATCATAGATTCAGCATAACCAAGTATAAAGAAATGAATGGCTAATATCTGGTTATCAGATCTCGAGCATTGCAGGTACTTATTCATACCGATAAATACAGCGTGACATTGACACCTCTTAGTTTTGCATTTTAAGAAGCAATGCTTTGACTACTATAACTCGATGTGGAGCTTTAATAAATCAGATGATGCTAATAAATATGTGTGTAACGTTATCCGGCATTTGTTTGTTGCTTTTATTTGTATCAATATCTATAATTAATGTATTGTATTTCTTACCATATATGTGTAGGCAATGTTCATGCATTTTTGGTTGCCAAAACAAGTAGGATTCAACATCCCTAAAGCTCAAGTTTAATATATTCATGACTGTCTGCAATAGAGCTATGATATCATATATTACGAAATATATATGCTGATGTTTGCAGAGATCCTTGAGGTAGCTTGAGACCATTGCATGATGATTTTAAGGATGCATCATTATATAGGAGATGGGTTGTGAGAAATATTTTGTTCCATGGGTATTGTATTACATATAAAAAATTTTGGGGATGGTACGAGAAGAAGATGCCAAGTACAAAAGATTAGGATATGATAGTTGTATAAACAATCTTGGTTGTTTATGTCAATTATAAATTTCATCCTTACACTGATTTGATATAATTTTATATTTAATATCATTCAAAATTTTTCTGTAATATGACATGTTCTAATATGCATCAAGTAAATTTTATATTCACTATGTATGTGTTGCAATGTAACTATTTACCATATAATATTCAGTGTGAACCAAGTTAATTTAAGTGTGTTCTGGCTAAACTACTTTACTCATGTATGCCAGTGCGATGAGTGCTAAATGGGCCATGAGTGCCGACTTCATGTTTCTCAAATCTTGAATTCCCCAACCACCACAATACTTTCATTTTCAAATATTGTTCCAAGCTATGAGATGAGACCCTCCAGTAGAAGAATGCCTGAGGGGCTGTTGAATTCTATCCATAGTGTTAAAAGGAATAGAAGATACAAAGGCATAGAAGTGAGAACTGGTTGTAGCAAAACCAGCCTACTAGCTTGACCCAAACACTTCCATTTCCATCCTTGCATTTTAAGAGTGCTAAAATCAGAGACCTTCAAATGCTTGTGGGAGATTGGCACACCAGGGTACTTGAAGGTTCCTATGTTTTGACTGATCTCCAATATTTATAAAATCTATTATTGTATTGTAGACTTCGAGAAAGGAGCTGACCCTAGGAATTAAAGAAAGATTTTTAAGTTTCTAACTTAGTGGAGTCGATCTCAAGAAGCTAGGAGCCGACCTCTAAACTGAAACAGGCTGAAAACGGAGAGTTACTAAGTTTTGGAAAGTTTAGGAGTCGATCCCAATGAAAGAGAAGTTGACTCTGGAACATTGGAATGCACTGGCATGCAGGCGAGTCAACTCATAAATAGTGCGAGTCAACTCTCTTAGAGAAGATAGAGAACAAATTTTTCAGATCCTATAGGCGAGTCAACTCATGAACCCTACAAGTCGGTTCATAGACAGATGGAGTTGACCCCTGAGGAATTAGAGTTGACCCCAGGCATGGGACTGCACTAACAGCTAGTTTTCTGTACTTTTTAATAGCAAATTTTTAGATTTAGTATATATAATATCCATAACAAAAGAAGACACTGCTATAGGAAAGGGCTACGGCAGTGGTTTGCAATTACTATCGTAGATTAAAAAATTACTACCATAGGCTACTACAGCAGTTATCTAACCACTGCCACTGAAGCCATCGTCATAAATCTATGACAATGATTGTTGCAACGGTTACCGCAACCGCTGTAGTAGATCGGTATAGTAGAAGTTTACTAACCGCTGCTATACATAGAACTATCGCAGTAATATATAACAGAGATTAATTAACCGCTGCTGTAGAGTCAATAACAACAGTTCATCAACCGCTATAATAACCTCAACAGCAGTAGTTACATAACCGTTACTTTACCGATTATAGCAGCAGTTGTACAATTACTATCATAGATCTAACGCAGCGATTTTATAATGGCTATCATAGTTTATGACAGCGGTTGGCACGCAATCTATGGCAGCAATTGTCAACTACTGCCATAGATTTTGAATAAATATATGTATAGATTTTTTATTTTTTTTACCTGATAATTGCAATTCGATATATAACACAAGAATATATCTAAAGTAACACAAGAATAATGAAAGAATATATCTGAGATACTCAAATTTTATTATTGAATAAAATTTATTATAATATTTTTTTAAAAAAATACATCAAAAATTAGCTAAATCTAAATCTAAGTCATCGTCATTGAAAGGAGATGGAGCATGAGCTGGAGCTAGAGTGGCTGGAGCTAAAACGCTGGCCAATGTGTTCTAAATATTGGTGAAGTTAGCTCCAAAATACATGGATAGCATCATCACCATAACGATCATGATGCTCTATAACTGAGATGTGTGCTCCTCAGCCTGAGCAATCCACTCCGTAGCTTGAGTTGCCTGCACCAATGCCTCCTCAAGCTGCTCCCGACTGACAATCCCAAAAGCATGTGAAGAGACAACAAACTCAAACTCCACTTCTATAGCCCATGAACCATCAATTGATAGATTTATCGTTATTCAATACAATAAACAAAAGCAACAAGATATAAATAGTAATCCTAAAAATTTTATATAATAGATTCTACAACATGAATTATATTCATACATAAACTCTAATATTTATATCAGAATATTACTAGAGTTAGAGGTGTTTGGATGAGAACATTAATAAAACTTAAACTCTACTTCTATAGCCTATGAACCATCACTCAAATGTATCTCTATGGAAGTTCCACACAGGGTCGGAGGATGGAGCACCAGGCTGCAGCTCCCGATAGTAATCGCCGCCTCCCCAACGGCCACCACCATCACGTCTCGACATTCAGCTACCAAGCTATAGCTCAAAATCCGATGGTCAAGAATCCGCTGGCACGGCCCAAAACCTGCCGGTGGAAATTCTCCTATCGATCGATACGTTACTGTTCAAGATCGTCGGCATGATCCAAAATCCGCCCGCATGGACCAGAATCCACCAGTATGGCCCAGTACTAGTCGGCACGATCAAGAACCTACTGGTGGATGTTTTCAACTTACCGATCGGCACAGTCCATGGCATGCCCAGAACCCACCGATGGGGGTTCTTTTATCCACCGACATGGCATGGCATGGTACAGCACATCCTAAGGCTACCGACACAGCTCAGAACTTGCCAGCATGGTCCAAAAACAATCAACAGAGGTTCTTTTACCGATCGACATGGCCCAATACCCATCGGTGGGGGTTTTCTTATCGATCGGCATGACATAGCCTAAAACTCATCGGTATGGCCCAGAACCAACCAATAGGAGTTCTCTTATCCGTCGGCATAGCCCACGACCACCAGCACAGCACAAAACTCATCGATAAGGATTCTCTTTAAATATTATTATAAATATTATAAATAATAATTAAAAAATATTACTATAAAATAAAATAAAAAATTATACTTGTGGCTGCGGGGAGGGGGGTTACACAGAGCTCCGAGGGTCGTTTGTGGCAGCGGCACTAGAGGGAGGGGCAGCACTAGAGGTAGTCTGATTTTGGAAATAATTTTCAAAGTCAATCGTCAACCTGTTGATGGTTATTCTATTTCTTATACTTGTATATGAATTATTAATAAATAAAATTTACTTTGGCATTTTATCATCACAAAATCTCACATCTTCTAATGAACTCTTATGTTGTGGTGATATCCTTAGGACTATTTAGAATCGATAAAGAAGGATTTATCGTTTAGTCTTTAAACTTGTTTGCGATCAAATGATACGTTGTTATCAAGAATGACAATATTTATCGAGTGTAGATCGTTGTATGCTATATGGATTGATTGTCCTCCTAATCAAGGAGTGTGTAGATACTAGTATGACATGCAGATGAGATATAGAGGTGCATCTACACTGAACGTGACCAACTCCAGAGCTTTTCTAATATCAAGATTTGCTCTGATAGAAATATGGGTATAAGTATCCCTCCAATTTGAGATCATCATGGCGACTTTCAAATAACTCACTGTGCTTTGGTGCCAGACTATCTAAATTTTTAATTCAATGATGAAAGATTTCTGAGCACAGTCAAGTACTTAAGGAGTCGGTGTGTGAGTCAAGAAGAAATTGACCACTCTGATTTAGGAGCTATGTTCAATTATATTTTAATTTAGTAAATTTTTGACCAAGATAGTCCTAATGAGGAGTCACAAGACTAATTACTTTGAGATACGATTTGGATGTATCTTTCAGGATTGATAATTTAATTCTGAGTCATCCTCATACATAGAGGTCAAAGGAATAAATTATGTAGTAACTATATTCACGTAGGTTCTGAATGTTGCGATTATGATTATTCGACTTATCTGGATGTTGGGTACCAGTACTAGATGATCACTTTAATTAGTATAGGAAGTGATTCCTATACTATCAATTTAAGTTTGAACCTATGGAGTCACACAAACTAGAGGTTCCTACCTGATTTGATGGCTTATGAAGAGTTTCACTGGATTGAAACTCTATGGTCAAGAGTTTCACTGGACTAGGATTCTTCGATTGAGAGTCTTACTGCATTAGGACTCTAAGTTCTAGTTATCTGGGACTTTATGATTAGGAGTCCTAGTGAACTGAGACTCTATGGTCAAGAGTCCCAGTAAACTAGAACTCTTCGACCAAGAGTCCTACTGCTCTAGAACTCTGAGTTTTACTTCTTTGAGACTCTGTGATTGAGAGTCTAGACTCTGTGATCATGAGTTTCACTTATTTCAGACACCAGGATCAAGAGTCCCATTGGTTTGGAACTCTTCGATCAAGTATTTTATTTTGATGAGACTCTATTATCCAGATATCCACTGAATTTGGATTCTATATTTATAAAAAATTTAATTAATAATTTAATCACTAATTAACTCAATTTGATTGAGTAATTATTTTTGAATCATATCCAATTAAATTAGATTCAGTTGGATTTGGCCCGATTAGGTTATGAGATAACCTAATCGCCAAGAAAGTATGATTGTTGATTTGATCAAGGATTGGGCTTATTTAATTTCTAATTTAATTAACATTTAATTAAGTCTAATTAAGTCCAAATAAGTTGAATTTAATCTGATCTAACTGGGCCTAATCAATTTAGATTGGGTTGGTTTAATTTGATAAATAATTATGAGACTAGTTTAACCTAGTCTTCCATGTGCCACCTCACCCTTTTTTCATCTTTTTTTTTCTCCATGAGAAAGATATTCTTGTGAATTTTTTTCATGCAAAAGAAGGCTTTCACCCTCCCTTCTCACATCCTAAATGGATGGATTTGATCTGGTTGCAATTTGAATTCAAATGGGATTTGAATTCAAATAGCAAACCACTTCATCCCAACTCTTCCACATGCCACCTTGACTTGTTCGCCCTATATAAAATTTTTGAAATTTTTTTTTCTAGATGAGATTTTTTTTGAGACTCCTCTTCTCTAGTTATTGAGCCCTTCTATAGCCTAAAAAAAATAAGAAAAATGTTTGAGAAGAAAAATTGGGAGAGAAAGCTAGGCGCCAAGGTTTGAGTGTTGTGTTGTCCTAAATCTTGATCCAGGGTTTCTATTCTGATTTCACAAGATCTGAGCGTCAGATCTTCGTGAAATTTTTTTGAGTACTTCCTCATCATCTCTTCTATCCATCCTACTGATCCAGAGCATCTAAAGTTTTGGTAGAGGAATATCAAAATTATTTGATCAGATCTAACTGTCAGGAGCGTTCTTTATCAAACTAGCACTCAGAAGGAGCCGATCGGGATCAGGACCTCATGTGGACCATCTATGGAAGCCAAATATGTGTGTGGCTATGTTGCAATGATCAGATATACCTAATGATTAGATCAGTGGTGATTTGATTGTAGAGTTCGTCTACCAGCACAAGATAACGTGTTTTGAATACATAGATTAGTAAAATTATTTTAATACCTGCAGTTGTTTTATTTTTATATTTCAAAGCATGCATGTATATCATATTAGATCTTGATAATATAGGTTTTATAGATTAGATCTATAGCTCTTTATAAATTAATTAGATTAATTTTTATTTTTATTATAATTAATTTTCAAAAAAAAATTAAAAATAGAGTTAGAAACCTGCTTGCTTCTCATCACCTAGGAGAGTTACTTCTCATCACCTAGGAAAGAGACTGACAAAGACATTGAGATATAGAAAGAGATAAAGAGAGAGAAGAGAGACATAGAGAAAGAGAAGAGAGAGAGAGAGAGTGACAAATAGAGAAAAAGAAGAAAAAGAGAGAGAGAGAGAGAGAGAAGAGAGAGAGAGATAGAGAAATAAAAAGAGAGAGAGAGAAGGGAGGCTGAGGGGGTGGAGGCGGCGCAAGAGGGAGGGGGCAGCAGCGGTGGGTCAGATTGAGGAAAGAGAGGAGAGAAAGAGAGAGAGGAGATGGGGTCGGTCGGGGAAGGAGGTAGGGCTGAGAGCAGGTCGGCGATAGGGCTGATCGAGGAAGAAGGAGGAGGCGGGGAGGTGGCGGGTCCGACCGAGAAAAGAGGAGGAGGTGGGGCCGCCGTCTAGGCCGGTCGGGGAAGGAGGAGGCAGGGTCGATTGGAAAAGAAGGAGGTGGTGCCGATCGAGGAAGAAAGAGGAGGTAGGGTCGGTCAAGGGATGTTGGGGATGAGCGCATCGATGACGGTCGATCGGTGGTAGAGAAGAGGGGGGGAGAGAGAGAGAGCTCGAGAGAGGAAAACTAAAATAAGGCAGGCTAAGCGTGCGAGGTGTGAAAATTATCATGCCCCAAATCTAGGACGTAACATGATCATACTACCAAAGGATACCATCCTTGATAATACGAAGCCTTTCTATCATAATCAGTTAAAATCTATTACAATTAAAATATAAATAAAGATTCAATTCTATCATTTCTTAAATAATTAAATCAAGATTAGTTCAGAGCATCTAAATCCATAATCAAAATCAAATCCATATTTTAAAATTATAAATAGATAATTACAAGTTCATGATCATCCAACAAACTAAGTTCGGCTATAAAATTTTCAAACTTGCTACATAGATCTTCAAGCCTGGATTCTTCATCGATCCTAACCTTAATCTTCTGTAAAAAAATAATAAAAAAATATGAGCTACACTAGCTCAGTAAGTAAAATCTATAGTTCTTTACCAAATCAAGCATAAGTTTTTTATGATAATACAATATTTAAAAAATAATAGATATTATAAAATAAAGTATTTCATATAATATAATATAAAATAGGTCATTAACCAATCATGCATATATCAATCATGAAATTTCATAAATATGATTTGTAAATCATTCTTTATCATATGTTCATATCATGTTTCAAAATAATACTTACAAATATTTATACTAAGATCATCTTATATCCATGACAAGATCATATTTATTAATCGCTAAGATTCTTATTTCTTGTGCCAACTTTATATCCGTTGGTAGGATCATGTTTCTTATGGATGCTAGCTCTAGGTGTTGATTTTTCTAATAGAAATTCATTCATAGCTATCTGAGAGTCTTTAAAATCTTTATATCTTTTTCTTAAAATATACTTATACATAGATAAGAAAATATTAAAATTTATGATTCATAAACATGTCATTTTCATAAAATATATTTATGAAATCAATGATCATAATAAAACATGCTTTTTCATATCACATATATTGATCTTTATTTTATGAAAAATATGATTTCATCAATAATAATTTATTTAAATAAAAAAATTAATAATTTAAAAATAAATAAAAAGCGTAAGATTTCACTTACCTCAATCGTCCTAGATCTTCAGACTTCATAGATAATCCTATTTAAAATATCAAAAATATGATCAATTTTTTATCCAATGAATTTAATAAGATTTAAATCATAAGATAAGAGAATTGTTGACTAGATGTGGTGAGCTATTTGGGCACCGGAAAATTTAGGATCTCTTAGTTGAGGGCCAGATCTAAGCAACTTGATCAAAAAATCATGAAGTATAGATTGGATCAAGACTAAGATTGATCAATAGAATTCATCAATAATGGATTCTGAAGATACTAGATATGGCCAAAGTGGGTCGACACATGGCATAAATTTCAAAGCAGCTTTGGATCATCTTGTAGCGGTCAAGATGGATCCCTGAAAGAGAAAAGCATGGCTCAATATTGGAGTCCCTTGATCTTCTTTTAGAGAGAAAGTAGATGAGTAAGGAGAAAGTAAAGAGCTAATCTTTGTATCTTTCAAAAGAGGCAATCGTGATCAGGATCATATTAGGATGATTCAATAGGGATCGTTCATGATCAAAAAGCTATGAATTTCTAGGAAAAATCAAACTAGAATTCGACCTACTATATAGATTTCAGAGCAATTTTCGATCATCTTGATTTAATATTAGATTCACATTGGGGTTCATAGATCAGATATAGAGAGAAAAATAGAGTGGGTGGAAAAAGAAATCCTAGAGATAAGAAAGAGAACTTTCTCTCTCTTTCTTTTTTTTCTTTTCCTTTCCTTTCTTTTTCTTTTTCTTTTCTTCTTTCCTTTCTTGGCCAATTAAGGGAACAAGGGCCGATGGTTTATAGCCAGAAGACCAGCAATGGCGACAATGACATGGGTGACTGATGGTGACAGAGCAAAGGGTAGCCAGTGGCAAGTGGCTGGCCATCAAAAGAAAATAAAGAAACTTGGAAAATAGGGGACCGCCCCCTTTTTCTTTCATTTTTCCAATCATGGGCCGATCACCGATGGCCAAGAACTCAGGGGTGGGTAGATGGTAGGTGGGGTCACGAGCTAGAGGTAGGGCACTGTGGGCAGTGGTGCTGGTGGTCGAAAAAAAGGGAAACATGCTTGGTTAAAATAGGGGGAAAATAGGATCCTTATTCATGGGCCTTTTTCGACAATTTCGATGGCCGGCAACCATGTGCAAGGACATGGGAAGAAGGGAAGAAAGAGAGAAAGAAGGCAGGGGATCTTACCTCAGCTCCAGCAGTATTTTTGGCTTCAAATTTCGACAAGCATGGGTTTAGAAAAAACATCAAAATAAAGAAGAAAGAGGGAGAAAGAGTGCCAATGAGGGTCGATTTCATCGCATGGAATTCTTTGAGGAGGGGCGAAACTTTATAGAGGATCTCTAAGGGTTTTGAAAGCCCTAGGAGTTCTTATCTTAGTCGAACACAGGAAGAAGAAGACTCTCATTGGGAGTCTTCATCTCAGGCCCTTTTTTTTTCTTTTGTTCGCTTTGAGATTTATGCTAAAAAATCAAGTTATCACATTCTACCTAAAGGAACAAGATCTAGGGTTTGACAAGTAGATCTTGAAACTTTTTCAAGATCATGCAGTAGAAGACTTAAATAAATTAAATATTTATTTAAATAAATATATAAATACCTAGATTTCAGATATATTACATGATCAAGGCATGATATTAAATCAAAGATTAAAATCAAACAAGAAAGAAAAGGTTGATCAAATCAACCTAGATCTATACTACATCAAATGCAGGTATGAAGTTAATAGATCAAATCTATTACCTGAGCAAGTTAGATGTTCTAACTTACTGATCCAGACTTAAGGATGAAGTCATGAGCTGCACATGCATCCGGCCTCTAGGAGTCATCCACACGAGCCTATGAACACGATCAGAGAACCTGATGCAAGAAATCAGCACAGTATGCTAGCACTATGCTGATCTCTCTTCGACGATCGATTCGATATTTTTTTCTTTAAAACTTGGATACTCTAAAATACTAAAAGAAAAGATAAAGATTTGTGATACTGAGACACCTCTCAAAAGCTCACAAAAAAGGAGGAAGAGATCTGGAACAAAAATCCTAGAAGAAGATCCTCTTCTTCTTCTTTATTCTTTTCTAGACATCCTGATTTATGTTTTCAATATCTCCATGATCCAGATGAATTTTTCTTTAATTTTTCTACACCAAAGAGATCTCTCAAATATCTACAATCCATGAAAATTTTAGCAAAAAAATCTCTTTAAATAAAGAGATATATAGAGTCCAAGTTAGGTCAAAAATCTAGACTAGGAAGGACCAAATAAGAAAAGTTGTTGGGGCACCCAACTCTTGGCGCGCCCACCTTTTTTCTGCCAAGGACCAACAAAGGGGGTGCACAAAAAATCCCTCTTTTACCATGAAAATCAGAGAAAATAAAGAAAGATGGGTCAGCACACAATGGAAAAAAGATTTGGTCAACAAGGATTCTATCTCATAGAATCCTTAAGCAAAACTAATTCCCTTTTTAACTTGGTATTCCAACAAACTTCCATATGAGAAATAGAAGAGAGAAAGGAGGGTGTGAGAAGTCTTTGGGCATGGAGATTATTCATGTAAAAAGACAAAGAGAAAGGGATGGGGTGTGAGGATTAGATGGTGCAAGGAATAGAGAGTCCTAGTCACACTAGGACTCCTATTTTGACTTGGTCAAACAAAGTCTTTTAACCAAATAAAAATAAGAGTAAACCAACCCAATTAAATAAAGCCCTAACCCATCTAAGGATTTAATTAAATTAGATTTAATTTTAATTTAATTTTTTAATCAAATTAAAAAATTGGATTGACCCGAGTTCTAGTTAGAATAGGACTAGTTCTTCCTAACACTTGACTTATCCAATAAGCCAATTAGACTTGATCTAATCAAGCCCAAACCAAATCTAATTAAACCATATTTAATTAGACTTAATCTCAACCCTCTAGCTTAATCAAATTAAGCCAATTAGTAATCTAATTGCTAATCGATCCTTTTGCAATACTTGCACTAGGTCAAATATCAATCATATTGATAGTTTAACCCTAAAACGATTCTAAATTGCTGATCAACCATCCGATCAAAATGTGAACTCTAATGTATGTAACCTCATAGGTTCAAATCTAAGTTGGAAGTACAGAAATAAATTTTTATACCAATCAAAGTGATCATGTAGTAATGATATCCGACAGTCGGATAGCTTGAAAGGTGTAAAACACCATTTTTAGAACCCATACGAATATAGTTTCCATATAATTCATCTCCTTGACCATAATGCTCGTAGGACACCTTAGAGTTCAACTGTCAACTCTAATCAGGTTGTCCACATTGTATTTTAAAATATCAAATCCATCTGATGGATTATCTTGGCTAAGGTTTTGCTATATTAAAATATAGTGATACATTCTTCTCCAACTCTTGGAGTAGTCAATTCCATCTTGATCACACTCTGACTTCGCAAGTACTTGACTATGCCCAGAAGTCTTTCGTTATTAAATTAAAAATTCAGTTAGTCCAGTACCAAAGCACAGTGAGTTGCTTGTAAGTCACTAAGGTAATCTCAGATCTAAGAGATACTTATACCTATATCCCATCAGAGATATTCTCGACAGCAGAATACTCTAGAGTTGGTCATGATCAATGATGATGTACCCATACATCTAATCTGTATGCCATACCAGTATCTCCATACTTCTTGGTTAAGAGGACAGTCAATCTATATGGCATATAGTGATCTATGCTCGATAGATGCTGTCGTCCTAATTAATAGTCTATCATTTGGTCGTGAACAAATTTAAGAACTAATTGATAAATCTTTTCTTTATCAAAACTAAATAGTCCTAAGGACTTCATCACAATAATAGAGTTCATTAGAAGATGTAAATTTATGATGAAAAAAGATGTTAAAATATTTTTTATTTAATTAATAAATTAATTATAATATATCAACCATCAACAAGCTGACGATTGATTTTGGAACATAATTTTCAACAACTCCTACTTGTCCTAAAGCCACTCGGCATAGTATCTAATACCTATCTTCGATTTATGGTTGTCGAACTTCTTGATTGCCAGGGCTTTATAGTGAAGGGATCGACTTGATTCTTCTTTTCATCGATCTTTTGAAGGTCGACGTCATCATGATCCACGATCTCATAGATCAAATGAAAGCGATGCAGAATGTGCTTTGTTCGTTGGTGTGCCTTCAATTCTTTTGCTTGATCTATGGCACTAGTGCTGTCATAGTAGAGCAGAACTAGACCATCAATGAAGAATGATACTCCGAGCTCGATGATTAACTTTCTCAGCCACACAGCTTTCTTTGCTACATCTGATACTATCATGTACTCTGCTTCGTAAATAGAGTCAGCCACTATATGATGCTTGAAACTTTTTTAGTAGATGGCTCTACCATTTAGAGTAAAGATATATCCCGACACATTTTTACTGTTATCATGGTCAGATTGAAAGCTGGAGTCTGTAAACCCCACAAGTTTCAGATCTGACTCATCATAAATCAACCATTGATCCTTAGTATTTCTCAAATACTTAAGGATGGTTTTAACCATCTTTCAATAATTTTCTCTAGGATCAGACTGGTATCTACTCACTACTCCTAATGAGTATGCCACGTCTGATCTCGTACATGTTATTGCATACATAATAGATCCCACTATCGAAGCATATGGAATTCTACTCATACGCTCTCTTTCTTCAGAAGTTGTTGGACAATCCTTCTTAGAGAGAAATTTTTTGGCCTATCAGAAGATAACTCTTTTTGAAATTCTCCATGCTGAACCTCTTCGGCACAGTTTTTATGTACATAGACTGGGATATACCAAGCATTCTTTTAAATCTATCCCTATAGATCTTCATCCCTAGGATGTAGGATGCTTCACCTAAGTCCTTCATGGAGAACTATGATGACAATCAGACTTTTATTCCTTGTAGTGCATAGATGTCATTTTCGATTAAGAGAATATCATCCACGTACAAAATAAGGAATACCACTGCTAGATCATTTGCCCATTTGTAAATGCAGGATTCTTCTCTGTTCTTAATAAAGCCATATATTTTGATCATTTTATCAAAATGCATGTTCCAACTCCGAGATGCTTGCTTTAATCCATAAATGGATCTCTAAAGCTTGCACACCTTGGACTCATCTATAGATGTAAATCCCTCAGGTTGTATCATATACACCTCTTCAGTAAGCTCTCCATTTAGGAAAGTTATCTTTACATCCATCTGCCAGATCTCATAGTCCAAATGGACAGCTATTGCAAGCATTATCCGAATGGATTTGAGCATTGCCACTGGAAAGAATGTCTCATCATAGTCAATACCATAACGTTGATGATACCCCTTGGTAACCAGACGGACTTTATAGATCTCCATCTTTTCATCTGTGCCTCTTTTCTTTTGAATGCCCATTTACACCTAATGGATTTAACCCCTTCAAGTGGGTCAACTAATATCCATACATCATTGACCTTCATAGAATCCATTTCGAATCTCATGGCTTCTAGCCATTTTTCAAAGTTGGATCTCTGCATCGCATCCATATAAGTGATCGGATCCTCATCATTCTCATCGAGTTCGATGGGATCACCATCCTGGACCAAGAATCCATAGTATCTATCCGAATGGTGCGGTACTCTATCGGATCGCCTTAATGGTATGGGTTCACTAAGCTTCGGATCAGATCTAATCAAATTCGACTTAGATTCAACATTCTGTGTTGAACTTTCTATCTGTTGAACTTCATCAAGTTCAACCTTAGAGGCAACAGTTTCTTCACCAAAAAACTTCTTTTTCAAAAAGATTGTCGTAAGGCTAACGAACACCTTTTGTTCATCAGCATGATAGAAATAGTATCCTTGATCTCTTTTGGGTATCCTATAAATATACACTTGTCAGACCTAAGTCCAAGTTTGTCTGTAACTAATCATTTGATATAAGCTGGGCACCCCCAAATCCAAAGATGTGAAAGTGCTGTCTTACGTTCTATCCATATCTCATATGGGATTTTAACTACAAACTTATTTGGAATCTTATTTAATAGATAACAAGCCGATTGAAGTGTATGTCCTCAGAAGAATATCGGCAAGCTCGTAAATTCCATCATGGATCGGACCATGTCTAACAAAGTCCAATTTCTTCTTTCGGACACACCATTATGCTATGGTGTTCCAGAAGGAATCTATTGGAAGAGAATTTCATTCTCTCCTAGATATATGAGAAACTCACTAGAAAGGTATTCTCCTCCTCGATCAGATCGAAGAGTTTTAATACTTTTCTCAATTTATTTTTCTACTTCACTTCAGAATTGTTTGAACATTTCAAAAGAATCTGACTTATATATCATCAGATAGGCATATCCATATCTAGATAGATCATCTGTGAAAGTAATGAAGTAGACATATCCACCTCTGGCACTTGTGCTTATTGGTCCACATACATCAGTATGTACTAGATCTAAGAGCTCATTGGCTTTCTCATCTTTTTCAGTAAAAGATGACTTGATCATTTTACCAAAAAGACAGGACTCATAGGTTGAAAGTGATTCACAATCATTGACTTCGAGGATTCCCTCTTGAGTCAACATGTTTATCTTATTCTTGTTTATATGACCTAGCCTATAATGCCATAGTAGATATCTGATACACTATCTAATCTAGGATGCTTGCCAGTTGAATAGACTACATTAATAGATTATGATAATATATATACACCATTGTTCAATTGTCCATAGAAAGCAATAACACCATTCACAATGACATTACAAACTCGTTTCTTTATTGAAATTTCATAATTGTTCATGGCTTAAAGGCCTACAAAAATGATATCTAAAAAGAAACTAGGATAGAAATGATAATCACTAAGAATAATGGTATGAGATTCAAATATAAGTTTCAAAATTTCTAAAGCTAGAACTGAAACTAGTCTTCCATCTCCAGCGTTTAGAAATCTTTCATTTTGCTCGAATCTTCTACTGATCTGTAACCCCTACAATGAATTACAAATATGGTAAGGGCTACCGATATCTAATATCCAGTCAATAATATCACAAATAGAAAAATTACAAGGAGTTATCATATAAATATCTTACCCAGCAACATCTTGCTTCTTTCTCTAGTTGTTCGAGTCCAGGGAGGTAATGTACTGAGGACAGTTCCTCTTTTAGTGCCCTCACTTCTTGCAAAAGAAGCATTCAGCTTGACTCTTATCGAGCTTGATCTTCCTAGTCTGATCCTGCATAGATGTCCCAGCCTGAACTTGCACCTTCTTTATTTGCTTCTTCTTGTTCTTTTTTTCTTTCCTAAAGGATCGAGAACCAGAAGACGAATCTTCCACTAAGTTCACCTACTCTTTATGAAGCTGGTGATCCTTCTCAAAGTTTTGAAGTAACCCCAGTAAGCCATGATAGTTTACTTCAGGCTTTGTCATTCTGTAATGAGTAAGAAAAGAAAGTTAGGACTTTGGCTGTGAGCTCAGTATTGCATGTTTTCCAAGTTGTTCATGCAAGAAAAAGTCGAGTTTGCTTAAGCACTCTATCAACTCAATCATGTATAGTACATGATCAGTAACAGAGGCTCCATCCCACATTCTGGCATTGAAGATGGTGCAACTAGTCTTGTGCCTTTCAACATCATCGAGTATGCCAAAAAAATCTTCCAACACTTGGAGTATTTCATTTGGCTGAGCTGTCTCAAACCTACGACTGAACTCGTTGCTTATTGCAGTCAACATAATACAGCGCATCGTGGTTCAGTCACTGAGCCACTTCTAATAAGTGTCTCTGACTATTTTACGTGCATTGGCAGCTGGCTCCTTAGGTGTAGGATCCGTCAGCACATATAGAATCCATTCATAATCTAGGATAATCTTCAACTTTCGATACCAGCTACCGAAGTTGGATCCTACCAACTTATCATTGTCCAACAATGATCGAAGCGATAGAAAAGTGGCTATGTCTACACAAAGAAAAATCAAAATCTAATTAGTAATTGATTTATTAAATCTAAAGATTTAGACTTTAATCAAAAGATTTCTCCCACTAATTTATTCGAATTGATAGCCTCTATCTCCAATTCGAAAAATTATCCTAATTTCTTAGTGAGTACTAGAATCCACATAGACTATATACGAGTCTAACTTTGGTTGGCCAATTCATGTACATCTAAGGATAGGTTCATAATCAATTATTTTTTTAAATAATTTTTAGTAATTAAATTTTACCTCAGCCCCTGATCAGTTGATTTTGACCTTCTCAAAAAAGGATCCGATTAAGTCCAACCATTAACATGACCATACTTAGCCCATCTAACCAATGAATGATCAGACCCAACTTTGATTGTTCCATCTGACCACTATTTAAAAAGATGTATCAAAGAGATCATATAATGAATAATAATTTCATCAACCAATAAGCACCAGGCCTTTGGGCCTCCAATGGTTATCCAACTAATGGATCCATTATCATTTACTTTAATGGGAGGCTATGATCCAGTTATCATATAACTATTTTATTTTAGAGATCTAATAATTTTAGAGGATTTATTTATAGAAATGAGTAGATTAGATTAACCAGCTTGTCATGATCATCCCACTGACTTCACCAAATCAGCTTAAGGGAGACCACTAACAGGCTGGTCTAGGAGCACCTAAATCAGTCACACTGATTTACCTAGCTGACATGGGTCAACTCGAATAGTCAAGTAATTCGATCAAAACATAATCTCACTAAAAGATCAGATAAATTCGAGTGGTGGGAGGGTCTGCCAAAGCTTGCCTTAGACACCATCAAAAATGATCAGGTAAGTGGGTTACCGATTAAAAACCATCGATCTGATTTACCTTAGATACCAACTAGTTTAATTAGTTTCAATTAGATCAACCTAATAGTTCATGCTAGACCACGTAGCCAAGAATCAAGTCCATCTTGGGTCTTGTTAAAGATATGAACTTGACCAACTATAACTATTGTAATTGATCTAGAGAATTCTTGACCTAATTTAAGATAACAATTGATTAAATTTAGTCAATTCTCTAATTAAGTCTATTCTTTAATCTAACCCTAGGTCTAATCTAATTAATGGACCTAATCTCCATTAATCCATTTAACCCAATGTGTTATAATTTGTATCTTAGGATCTTCAATTCACAATCCTAGATCCTAATCAATCAACTTCTTAATTCTCAATTAAGTTTTGGGCTGAGGGTTGGGGTTCGACTTTTTAAAAAATATTTGTAAAATATTTTTACACCACGGTTATATCAACCAAGTTGCATGTTTGATTCATAATCAATATGCAAGTAAAATAAACATAAAACTACTTTAGATCTAATCTAAATAGGTTCATGTAATTGAAATAGTTTCAATAATAATCAATCATAAATCTTTCTAGATCAAATCTAACATATTTATGATGATTAAAATTAGATTAAAATATTTTTAATCAGATCATAAAATTTTTTAGATCTAATCTAAAATTTTATGATTAATATTTTAGATCAGCATGTACTAGGATAACCTATTCACTGTAAGGGATAAATCTTACAGCAGGACAACCTTATGGCAATTCGTGCAATCTAAAATATTTTATTTTTAGATCTAAAATTATTTTAAATCTATTAAATTATAAATAAAATTAAATTAAATCTAATAAATTTATAATTAGAGTCAGATCATCATGAACTAGGATAATCTTTTTACTATAAGGGATAAACCTTACAGCAGGACAACCTTATGACAGTTTGTAAGATCTATTTTTTTTTAATTTTAGATTTAATAAGTAGATTATAAATTAGATCTAATCTAAGAAATAATCTAAAAATACATAAAAATCATGTAATAAGAATCTATGCTCTGATACCAATTGAAAAAATCAGATCTAGGATTTGACGGGTAGATCTTGAAGCTTTTTCAAGATCATGCAGCGAAAGATTTAAATAAATTAAATATTTATTTAAATAAATATATAAATACCTAGATCTTAGATCTATTATATAATCAAGATATGATATTAAATCAAAAATTAAAATCAAATAAGAAAGAAAATGTTGATCAAATTAACCTAGATCTACACTACATCAAATATAGGTATGAAGTTAATAGATTAGATCTATTACCTGAGTAAGTTAGACATTCTAACTTACTGATCTAGACTTGAGGATGAAGTCATGAGCCGCACATATATCCAGCCTCTAGGAGTCATCCACACGAGCCCATGAACACGATCAGAGATCCTGATGCAGGAAATCAGCACAGTATGCTAGCACTGTATTGATCTCTCTTCGATGGTCGATCCAATGCTTGCTTCTTCAAAACTTAGATACTCCAAAATACTAAAAGAAAAAAAAGAATATTTGTGAAACTAAGACACCTCTCAAAAGCTCACAAAAAGGAAAGAAGAGATCTGGAACAAAAACCCTAGAAGAAGACCCTCTTCTTCTTCTTTATTCTTTTCTAAACATCCTGATTTGTGTTTTCAATATCTCCATGATCTAGATGAATTTTTCTCTAATTTTTCTACACCAAAGAGACCTCTCAAATATCTATAATTCACAAAAATTTTAATAATTTTTTTTTTTAAATAAAGAGATATACAAAGTCCAAGTTAGGTCAAAAACCTACACTAGGAAGGACCAAATAAGAAAAGTTGTTGAGGCACCCAACTCTTGGCACCCCCACCTTTTTTCTGCCATGGACCAACAAAGGGGGCACACAAAAAATTCCTCTTTTACCATGAAAATTAGAGGAAATAAAGAAAGATGGGTCGGCACACAATGGGAAGAAGATTTGGTCAACAAGGATTCTATCTCATGGAATCCTTGAGCAAAACTAATTCCCCTTTTAACTTGGTCTTCCAACAAACTTCCATATGAGAAATAGAAGAGAGAAAGGGGGGCATGAGAAGCCTTTGGGCATGGAGATTATTCACATAAAAATACAAAGAGAAAGGGTGGGGCGTGAGGATTAGATGGCGCAAGGAATAGGGAGTCCTAGTCACATTAGGAGTCCTATTTTGACTTGGTCAAACAAGAGTAAACCAACCCAATTAAATAAGATCCTAATCTATTTAAGAATTTAATTAAATTAAATTAAATTTTAATTTAATTTTTTAATCAAATTAAAAAATTGGGCTGACCTAAGTCCTAGTTAGACTAGGACTAGTTCTTTCTTGCACTTGACTTATCCAATAAGCCAATTGGACTTGATCCAATCAAGCCCAAACTAAATCTAATTAAATCATATTTAATTAAACTTAATCTCAGCCCTCTGGTTTAATCAAATTAAGTCAATTAGCAATCTAATTACTAATCGATCCTCTTGCAATACTTGTACTAGGTCAAACATCAATCATATTGATCATTTAATTCTAAAACGATTCTAAATCACTGATCAACCATCCAATCAAAATGTGAACTCTAATGTGTGTAATCTCATAGGTCTAAATCTAGGCTGGTAGCACAGAAATAAATTTCTATACTAATCGAAGTGACCATCTAGCAATAATATCCGATGATCGAATAGGTCGAAAGGTGTAGAACAACATCCTTAAAATCCATATGAATATAGTTTCCATATAATTCATCCCCTTGACCATAATGCTCGTAGGATACCTCAGAGTTTAACTATCAACTCTGATCAAATTGCCCACATTGTATTTCAAAATATCAAATCGATCTGATGGATTATCCTGGCCAAGATTTTGCTATATTGAAATACAGCGATACATTCTTCTCCAACTCTTGGAGTGGTCAATTCCATCTTGATCACACTCCGACTTCGTAAGTACTTGATTGTGTCCAAAAGTCTTCCATTATTGAATTAGAAATTCAGTTAGTCCAATACCAAAATACAGTGAATTGCTTGCAAGTCACTGAGGTGATCTCAGATCTAAGGGATACTTATACCTATATCTCATCAGAGATATTCTCGATAGCAGAATGCTCTAGAGTTAATCACATTCAATGATAATGTACCCATACATCTCACCTGTATGCCATACCAGTGTCTCCATACTCCTTAGTTAAGAAGACAACCAACCTATATGGCATATAACGACCTATGCTCAATAGATGCTGTCATCCTAATTAATAGCCTATCATTTAGTCGTGAATAAATTTAAGGACTAATCGATAAATGCTCTCTTTATCGAAACTAAATAGTCCTAAGAACTTCATCACAACAATGAAGTTCATTAAAATATGTAAATTTATGATGAAAAAGAATACCAAAATATTTTTATTTAATTAATAAATTAATTATAATATATCAACCATCAATAGGCTGACTATTGACTTTGGAATATAATTTCCAACACTATCCTCCTTTAAAAAAAAAAAATCATTCTCGAAACTTAGTATATTTTTAGGCTTAAACTTTGAAAGTGCTTAATTCTTCTTATCATTCTTAAATTATTAGTTAATCTCCCTCTCAAAGTACTTACTTCATAAAATCTCTATATTAAATAAAATTTTATGGCATTTTAAAATTAGATTCTTTCACCAACAATACATATCTGGTTATATTGGTCTCTTTTTCAAATGAACACTAATATCTCCACCTTAGATTAAAATATATAATTGTTTGCCCATGAAATGTATTGCTCTTGGTTAACTCTATATACAAATCATGTTTAGCCCAAAATACTCTAAATAGTTTAGAAGGTGACTTGAGCATCGAACGCTCTCCATGATCTATTGTTCTTTCTTTCTTTCTTTCTTTCTTTCTTTTTTCTCTAAAACCCTCCCATGATTTAATGACTAAACTTTTAATCTTAGAAAAATCTCAAGCCTTACAACCAAATAGAGTAACAATGTTGAATCTTGAAAAAAAATGATATCTATATTAAAGCATTCTAGGTTCGAGCCCAACCAAAGAACCATCAATTCATTAATAATGAACTTGAGATATCCAGCTCAAGTCATGAATCAATAGCATTGTCCATTCATTATCAATAAAGTCCTTTCTTATTTGAAAACTAATATTTTCTATCATAATATCTTTTTAATCAAAGAATTAATGTTTCTAATTAGTTCATAACCATCATAATTTCATTGCGTATTCTGATCTAAATTTATCAATTTTTTTTGGATTATTAGATGAATTTGATAGGAATATTTTACATTAGATCTCAAAAGATCCACCTTTCAAATTTTTGATAGATTACAAGCAAAATTTTTAAATTTTTCTATCTCTTACTATATCTCAAGCATATCTCATCAAAATTAAATCTTGATCTACTTTCATATTTGAAGTCCTTGCATAAACTCTATGACTCATCTAAAACCTCATAAATCTAAAACTAATTGAAGTGAGTTAACCCTAGATTCATAGGACAATCAATTAGATAGCTATAACTTATATTTTTTATAAAAAGATTAACTCCAACTCCATCAAACTAGATGATCTCAAGTCAACTTTTTAAGAATAAAATCAACTTTATTATCTCCTAGAGCTTCCTTTATCATGACCCTTAGCATTCATCAATAAATCAACATAAAATCTTGCCCCTTATATTTTAAAACTCATTTAAGTCTTCAAAAATTTAAAGATAATAAGATACCTTAGAACAGCTCAAAAATCTAAACTTTAACTTAAAATAATTAATACACCTCATTATCTCCAACAAATAAAATGAAGATAAAGTAATCCAATCCATAGATAATAATATGAATTATTAAAATTTTTATTAAAACATATATGTCATGCTCTTATAATAAAATCCAATCTACCAATAGAGCCAAATATATTTTTTATTTACATGTGAATTTCATACATAATCTTTTTGTAGGTTCAATATTTGAAAAATATTCCTCTCTATACAATGCAATTCTTTCTTAAGCCACATTCTAAATAGCTTCTTTTTTAAAATTATAATGATCAGATAATTGACATCAAAAAGTTATCAAGAGCTTTACCCATATATAATTTAGAGTTTCTAAAATCATAATAATGGAACATGTATTCACAATATAACAAAATCTATCAGTATAACACCCCACATTTAAAGATCAATATTTCTTAAACTTAGGTCACCCTACTTATTAATATTCAAGATATAACTCATCAGTTATGCATAAATTCCATCACAATACCTAATGGTCCAGAATTCAATTTTTGAATCCTTTATCTGCCCAACTCTCTAAATCACAACCCTAAGTTTAAGGTCTATCATGATCAAACCTAGTGCTAAACTTTAAGTTTTACCTATTATCAAACCTATTGCTTCGATACCATAAAATGTCACACCCTAAATCTGAAACATAATAACCATGTTATCGAGGGATACCGTCCTCGATAACATGAAGCTTATCAATCATAATCAATTAAAATTTATCATAATTAAAATAAAAATAAAAATTTAATTCTATCATTTCTTAAATAATTAAACTAAGATCAGTTCAGAGCATCTAAATCTATAATCAAAATCAAAACCATATCTGAAAGTCATAAATATATAATTACAAATTCATGATCATCCAATAAACTAAATTCAGCTATAAAATTTTAAAACTTGCTACGTAGATCCCCAAGCATAAATTTTTTATCGATTCTAACCTTAATCCTCTATAAATAAAAAATAAAAAATATATATGAGCATACTAGCTCAGTAAGTAAAATCTATGCTTTCTTACTGGATCAAGTATAAGTTTTTTTTATGATAGTATAATATTTAGAAAATAATAGATATTATATAATAAAGCATTTCATAGAACATAATATAAAATAGATCATAAACTAATCATATATGCATAAATTATAAAATTTTATAATTTATAAATTATTTTTTATCATATATTCATATCATGTTTTAAAATAATGCTCATAGATATTTGTGCTAAGTTCACTTTGTACCGATCATATTTCTTAATCAATAGGATTCTTATTTCTTGTGTTAACTTTATACCCATTAACAGAATCATATTTGTTATGGATGCTAGCTCTATATATCAACTTTTTCAATAGAAATTTATTCATAGCTATCTGAGAGCCTTTAAAATTCTTATATCTTTTTTTTAAAAAAATATTTATACATAGATGGAAAGATATTAAAATTCATGATTCATAAATATATCATTTTTATAAAATATATTTATAAAATTAATGATTATAATAAAACATACTTTTTCATATCTCATATGCTGATTCTTATTTTATAAAAAATATGATTTCATTAATAATAATTTATTTATATAAAAAATATAATAATTTATAAATAAATAAGAAGCATAAGATTTTACTTACCTCGATCATCCTAGATCTTCAGACTTCATAGATAATCCTATTTAAAATATCAAAAGCATGATCAATTTTCTATCTGATAAATTTAATAAGATTTAAATTATAAGATAAGAGAATTATTGACTGGATGTCATGGATCATCTGGGCATCGAAGAATTTAGGATCTCTTAGTCGAGGATCAGATCTAAACAACTTGATCAAAAAATCATGAAGTATAAATTAGATCAAGACTAAGATCGATCAATAGGATTTATCAATAATGGATTCTAAAGATACTAGACATAGCCAAAGTGGATCGACATATGGTATGAATTTCAAAGCAGCTTTGGATGATCTTGTAGCAGTCAAGATGGTCTCTAAAAATGAAAAACATGGCTCAATACTCGAGTCCCTTGATCTTCTTAGAGAGAGAAAGTAGATAAGAAAGGAAAAAGTAGAGAGAGAATTTTTGTATCTTTCAAAAAAGACAATCATGATCAGGATCATCAGGGATCATATCAGGATGATTTAATAGAGATCGTTCATGATCAAAAAGCTATGAATTTCTAGCAAAAATCAGACTAAATCTAACCTACTACATGAATTTTAGAGCAATCTTCAATCATCTTGATTTCATCTTAGATTTACATTGGGATTTATAGATCAGATAGAGAGATAAAAATAGAATGGATGGAAAGAGAAATCCTAAAGATAAGAGAGAGAACTCTCTCTCTCTCTCTCTCTCTTTTTTCTTTTCCTTTTCTTTCTTTTCTTTTTCTTTTCTTCTTTCCTTTCTTAGCCGATTAAGGGAACAAGGGCCGATGGTTTATAGCCAGAAGACCAGCAATGGTGGCAACAACATGGGTGACCGATAGTAATAGAGCAAAGAGCGGCCGATGGCAAGTGGCTAGCCATCAAAAGAAAATAAAAAAAAAACTTGAAAAATAGGGGACCGCCCCCTTTTTCCTTCATTTTCTCGATCATGGGCTGATCACCGATAGCCAAAAACTCTAGGGTGGGTAGATGGTAGGTGGAGTCATGGGCTAGGGGTGTGGCACTATAGGCGGCAGTGCTAGTGGCTGAAAAAAAGGAAAACATAGCTCGATTAAAATAGAAAAAAAATAGGATCCTTATTCATGGGCCTTTTTCGATAAATTCGATGGCCGGCAGCCATGCACAAGGACATAGGAAGAAGGAAAGAAAGAGAGAAAGAAAGTAGGGGTTCTTATCTCAACTCTGGTAGTATTTTCGGCTTCAAATTTTGGCAAGCATGGGTTTAGGAAAAACATCAAAACAAGAAAGAAAGAGGAAGGAAGAGCATCGGTGAGGGTCGAATTCATCACGTGGAATTCTTTGAGAATGAGGGGGAGAACTTTGTAGGGGATCTCCTAGGGTTTTGAAAGCCTTAGGAGTCCTTATCTTAATCAGACATGGAGAAGATGAAGACCTCCATTGGGAGTCTTCGTCTCAAACCCCTTTTTTTTCTTTTTTTCTTTGATCTACTTTAAGATTTATGCTCAAAGATCAGGTTAACACATTTTTTAGATAGAAATAGAAATCAAAATAAGGTGGGCCAAGCGTGTGGGGTGCGAACATGACCTAATCTATGGCAGTAATTTTTGAATCACTACCATTGGCTTATGACAGCAGTTACTAAAAACCGCTGCAATAGGCCTATTGCAACAGTTCCAAAATCGCTAGCATAGTTTAATATAAATCTTTTCTTAAATATGATATAATTTTAAAATTTAAAGCTCATTTTTATCATTTATCATCTAAATAATTATCATTAGAATATCATTATACAAGACTGTCTCGATCCAATAGCCCTAGCTTTATCGATCAGTAAAATTTAATTTTGACGATCACGAAAGATAGCATGATGATATGATAGATGGTGATCATCGATGGATCCAAAAATCTATAATAATAATTTCGATGATGTTTGTAGCATACTATCAAAATTTTACTTCAATCAGATATCGTTATCATTGTCAATTTAGTATGGAATAATTTTGATCGTTAAATGAGAAATGAGTGATCAAAGGACCAAATGATATCTGATTATGAGATAATTTTTTAGATAAATAATTTTGGTTACTACTTTAATTATTTTTATAGTAGTGATCATAAAATTCAAACCACGCATCTAAGAATGATCTAAAACTATACATCGCTCGATACTTGTTCTTAAACTCCTTAAGTAATTATGCTTGTGCTTTTGCAAGATTTGCTTAACATGAATGGTTCATATAGAAATAATTTAGATTTTATGATCATCATCATAAAAAATAATTAAAGTTATAGCAAAGATCATTTATCTAAAAAGTTATCTTATAATCGGATGCCATTTGATCTTTTGATCACTCATTTCTCATTTAACAGTCAAAATTATTTCATACTAAATTGACCATAATAATGATATCCGATTGAAGTAAAACTTTGATAGTATGCTACAAACATCACTAAAATTATTATTATAAATTTTTGGATCCATCAATAGTCTCTATCTATCATATCAATATGCGGTCATTCGTGGCTGAGGAAATCAAATTTTATTGATCGTATAGCTAAAGCAATTGGATCGATGAGATTTTTTATGAAGGCACTCTAATGATAATTATTTAGATGATGAATGATGAATATGATCATTAAATTTTAAAATTATATCATATTTATAGAAAAATATAAAAATATATATAGCAGCGATTATAAATAACCATTTTCATAGATCTAATAATAGTAGTGGTTACTGATGACCATCATAATAGTCAGGATCTATGACAGTGGTTATAAATAACCACTACTAAAAATTTGATATATTATAGTAGTTAAGTAAATCACTGGCATAGACTTTACTTAGTGCAATGATTATATATAACCGCTGTCGTAGGTCAGACCAATAACAGCGGTCACTTATAACCACCACTATAGATCGAGACTATGAAAGTGGTTAAGTAACCATTGCTATATTGTATATTCTATTGTAGTAGTTATCAATAATCATTACCATACATCGGACCTATGATAGTGGTTATTCATAACCATTGTTATACATAATCTATAGCGGCAGTTATATATAATCGCTTCTATATATTAGATGTAAGGCAGCGATTATAAATAATGACTATCGTAGACTCTATATATGGCAACAATTTTTGAATCGCTGCCATAATAAATGCTATCGTAGCCTTTTATTGTAGTGGTGAGATACATCTTTTTTTGGCATATATGCATTTATTTTTTGGTGTTAACCCTTATACCATCCTCTTTAATAAGAAGAGATTTGGGCTTGCATCCTCGGGGGAACTAGTTTCAGCTAAGGTTTAGTTGAATTGGAATTCCCTAAGTTGAATTGGGTTTTCCTAAATGATATGTCAAATGTGTGTCATGATCTTGGTTTTAGTTTTGAAAACATTAATAGGAAAGTTCATGAGATACTTTAACTGCATGCTATAATACATCAACTACATGCCATGATACATCCTTCAACTATGTATCATGTTTGTTTAAATATGTGCGGTAGTGAATTAACTACATGCATATGTTTAGTTAATTGTATGCCATGATACTACAGATTGTAGAGTGCATATGCTAAAATTTTCGGAGCTATGATACCCCCTGTGGATACATCAAAAATTGGCCCTCTATCTGGGCTTATGGCACAGGGGTCTTTTCATGGGTTGCCTCCTATGGTATGCCAGGCTAAAAACAACATGTGTATAATATTCATTTAACTGTGTGTATTATTTATTTAATAGTATGCAGTATTAATTTAACTATATGCACTATTCATTTAATTATATACCATATTAATTTAATGGTATATCATATTTAGTTAACCATGTATCTCATTAATTTAATTATATATATTATTTATTTAACTATGTATGATATTAATTTAACTATATGCAATATTCATTTAACTATATACAGTGTTCATCTAAGTGTATGTCATGTTAATTTAACTGTATACTATATTTACTTAACTATATACCATATTAATTTAACTATATGTATTATTTATTTAACTATGTACGATATTAATTTAACTCTATGTGGTGTTAATTTAACTATATGCAGTACTTTTTTAACTATATACTATGTTAATTTAACTATATGCAGTGCTCTTTTAAGTATATACTATGTTAATTTAACTTAATGCAATATTCATTTAACTGTATACGATGTTAATTCAACTATGTATAGTATTTATTTAATTATGTACCATATTAATTTAACTGTATATCATATTTAGTTAATTATATACCATGTTAATTTAACTATATGCATTATTTATTTAACCATGTATGATATTAATTTAACTATATATCATGTTAATTAAACCATATACCATATTTAGTTAATTATGTACCATGTTAATTTAACTATGTGCATTATTCATTTAACTATATATGATCTTAATTTAACTATGTATAATATTCATTTAATTATGTACAATACTCACTTAATTATGTATGATGTTAACTATGTACAGTATTCATTTAATTATATATCATGTTAATTTAACTATGTGCAGTATTAATTTAATGATGTGTAGTGTTTATTTAACTATGTATCATATTTAGTTAATTATGTACTATGTTAATTTAACTATGTGCATTGTTCATTTAAGTATATACGATATCAATTTAATTGTATGCAGTATTTACTTAACTATATACTATATTTTTAACTATGTACTATAATAATTTGGCTATGTGCAGTGTTCATTTAACTATGTACTATGTTTAGTTAACTATATATCATATTAATTTAACTATGTATAGTATTCATTTAACTATGTACTATATTAATTTAACTATATATCATATTTAGTTAACTATATACCATATTAATTTAACTATATACATTATTCATTTAACTCTGTACGATGTTAATCTAACTATGTACAAGGTTCATTTAACTATTTGCAAGATTCATTTAACTATGTATAGGATTCATTTAAGCCTATGATCCAACATCGAGCATAGGACTGCAAACGAGTTGAGCTGCTCACGAGCTATTCGAGCTCGACTCGAGTTCAAACTCGACTTGACTCGGTTATTATCGAGTTCGAGTCGAGCTCGAGTAGCTTTTCAAGTCGAGCTCGAGTAGCAAGATACTCGGCTCGAAAGCTCATGAGCCTACTTGAATATATATATTTTTAATATTATTAATTTTATTTATAATATATATTAATATATATTATTTATAAGATAAGGCTCGATTTCGAGCTCGAGTATGGCTTGGTTCATATTCAAGTCGATCTTGAGCCTTGCCTATTTTTTATCGAGCCAAGTTTGAGTTTGGAATATTAAGACTCGATCGAGCTTGAGTCAAGTTTTGAGTTTGAGTATTTTGAATCAAGTCGAGCTCGAGCTTTCAATTATTCAACTCGACTCAGCTCGATTGCACCCCTAATCAAGTATAAGGAGACATTATAAAAAAACTATAAAGTCCAAAAAAGAGTTCAGACTCAAACCCTATTGTGAGATATTAGAGCATGCCCGTACGCAATACTATTATTAATAGTGTGCCAAATTTAGTTATTTCATTAATCTGGATTCTCTACTGCCATTATTTGATTCAAAATTTAGTAAGATAAAACACAAAATTTATAATAAGAAAAGCATATAAGTTCAAGTAAAAATCAATTAAATAACTAAAAAAGATACATATTGTTAGATTTTATAAGTTCATAATAAATAACACTTTCAGAACATTCAACCATTCTACTTTTCACAAAACAACTCCAATCCTACATGTTACTCAATAGCTTCATTATAAGTCCTATTGTGTCCTTTCCTGCATCACCCATATTTTGTATTTCTTGATGAATCCATCTATGAAGCTCTTATCTTCTTTCTAGGCCTATCAGGATGAGTGTTCATGATAGAAGATAAAATATGTACCTCATCTGATGTACTCTAACTCCACTCAATATCAGAAATTGGATTGATAGATTCTATATATCCTGCTCTATATATTTTAACTTAAAAATAATTATCAATAAAGTGATATAATGATATACTGGCTTTCTCAATGCATACACATGCATGCTTACATGGCATCTGAAAGATTTGCCATTCACCATAAAAGCAAGTGTATTCCTGTAGGTCAATCTTATATGAGTACTTTGTATTCTTTACATCATAAATCATGATGCTTGATGTAAAGATAGATAACCTCTAACCCTCTTCAGCAATTTTTTGCAATACTTTCGAGATTAGGACAAAGATGGGTTTGGATGTTGTAACCTCAAATCCATCTATCGTGCATCAATTGCATAATTTGAAGTCTTATATAATCAACCATCTAAGGAATAGGAAGATGTCGAGCCTCTAGGATACAACTATTAAAATATTCAGCCATATTAGATGTCATGATATTTCAGCATAGACCTGAAAAGACTGAATGTACCCAATGCTCCGACTTCGAATGCGTTATAAAGTTATTTGCTCATAGAACTTTTGCTATAAGTTTGCTCATTAATTTTTAAAAAATATTCAGCCTTGAAGTATATGTTGCAGCATTTAATAAATCAACTAGCCTCTTCCTTTCAACTACATGATAATGAACAAGCACCTGCATGTAAAATAATGAAATATTAACATATACGACACTTGTATATTAACATACTCAAGTATTTTAAAGATGCAATCTAAAAATTTAGAAAAAGATGTTGTATACTTGATTTTAAAATTATCTATGACATGATAGATATAGTAGGAGTGGTAGCTATCAGTAAAATACTTCAGTATTGCTTTCATAAGCTCTTGATATCTATATATCATAACCATGAATGGTTGTCTATAATAGTCAACACAAGACTCTAAAGCTTCTTTTAAAATTCGACAAAATCAGTCCCAATTATCATCATTCTCTGAATCAATAATAGCAGCTATGAGGAACATATCATCATTCGCATCTTTACGCATAACACCAAGTAAAACTCCTCCATCCTTATGCTTAATAAATGTTGCATCCATAAATATCAGAGGTCTACAATCTTTTATATAATCATTGATTGAGGCTTTAAATGAAATGAATAGACGTCTGAATCGATCTTCAAGGATTTCATACTCCACTATGCTCCCGGGGTTGATCTCAAGAATGACATTGCAATACCATCATATCCATTCATAAGATACTACCTCTGAATATAGAGCTCTTTGATAGTAACCTCTTTTCCATGCCAAGCTTGATAATATAGAAATTTCATACCAAATTTATAATGAATATCTTTTATAATATCACTTGGCCTATACAAAAGCATATCTTGAATTTTCTTCATAATATTTGAAACCCAATACTTTGAAGCCTTAGAATGAGATCGACCTTGCAACCCTACTATGCATGTATATTTATTATTCATTATTTTAATTACAAATCTATCTTGATTTCCAAGACAAGATGCATGAATGTGCCATCCACATCTTTTATATAAATACTCAACAGTCACATACTGATGGTCATTCTTCACAAATATAAAAATTCTATAATTTACAATACATAAATTATGAATTGTATCACAAAGGATTTCGATATCCTTGAATTATTGACCTGCATTCTTTATAGAGTTCTTCCAAGCATCCAACATGTTCCTTGGACTTAGTTCATCTTCAATGGTAGCTCTTGTTTCTTCCACTACTCAAATAAAATTACTCGAGTTGCCAAATGAAGAAAAACAAGATGAATTGCTCTTTTGACAATTTTTGGAATAATGTACTGGTTCGGCATTTTGGGATGGACCATTATTGCTGCAATGTAAAAAGATCACCTCATCTTGATTATTACATTAGGTGATTTAATCTAATTTTTAAAAAAAGAATAGTAAAATAAATTGTAAATAGATTTTGTATTATCTCATGTTGATTATCACATTAGGCAATTCAGTCATCGATGCAGAATGATATACAACCATGTCAATTATTATAGCTTTTAACTTTAGATATATTTCATACATATTCCAAACATCCTTATTCACATAACAAGCATTCTCAAATTATTATGGATATAAAATTTTATATCAATCATTGTAGGGGATAAATGCTTCCATCTCTCTACTATTTCATTAAAAATTACTACTACAAAAAAGGGCTATGGCAGTAGATCGTAACCACCATCGTAGCCCAAAAAATCACTGCCATAGGCTAGGACAACGATTTTATAACCGCTGCTATTGCGGTCGTCACCGTAGCTCTATGGTAGAGGTTATTACAGCGGTTGTTAGACCACTGTCATAGATAGCCTATTGTAGTGGTTTATAAATCGCTGTAATAGATCGACCTATGATGGTGGTTATGTAACCGCTGTCATAGATTATCTATAGCAGCGGTTATATAATCACTATCATAGATAATCTATAACAGTAATTTTTTAACCACTGCCATAGATCTAATGCAGCAATTGGCACCATTTGTATCAGAGATCTATGACAGCAGTTGGCATGGATATGGCAGCGATTATAAAATCACTATCGTAGATCTTAAATAATTAAAAAATAAAATTTTTATTTTTTTATATATTTTATTTGATAAATATAGATATATAATATAAAAATATATAATAAATATAAAAATTATTCTAAAATGCTAAAATTTTGTTATCGAATAAAATTTATTATAATATTTTTTAAAAAAATAAAATATACATCAAAAATCTTTTAAATTTACTACATCATCGTCGTCACCAGGAGCCAGAGTCGGAGCTGGAGCCGGAGTCGAAGCCAGAGCTAGAGCTGGTGTTGGAGTCGAAGTCAGAGCTGGAGCTGAAATTGAAATGTAGGCCAATATATCCTTGAAGCCCATGACTCCAAAATGCATGATGAGCATTGACATCATGTCTCTCATGATGCCCTCTAGATGAGATGCACGCTCCTCAGCCCGATTTGCCCGCATCACAACATGATCTACCCATGCCAATGCCTCCTCAAGCTCCTTCTAGCTGACGATACCAAAAGTCTGTGAGAAGACGCTCGCCTTGGACCAATAGCTCGTCGACTTGTATCCGGGCCTACATCGGATCCTCCTAGAGTGCTCAGGCCCCAAAACTAGAGATAGATGGTCATGGGGCCTAAAGGTATCCAGGCCCTCGCTCGCGAGTGCATCTAACTGATCCTATAATTATAAATTAAAATAAAATTTTATAAAAAATACTATAATACTAATCATATATACTAATATATTTAATACTTATAAAAGTATGCCCGATCATGGCATTCATCGACCTACACATCTTGTGCGTGTGGTTGGATCGAAAGATCTCACTACGACTGGGCATCACTCCATCTCTTATCAGCTATAACAAAGAATAAATTTATAAAAGAATAATAAAAAATATGAATTTAATTTATCTAGTAAGATTTAGAATTAATTACCTCTCTATATATATGACTCGCCATAGACTCATGGCCTAGAGTGTGCGTATACTCTTGGACTGCACGATTCTTTCGATTTTGATGAAAGGTAGCCTAACAAGTATTCAAATAAATAATAAATATTTAAAAAAATATTTAAATAAAATTTTAAGCGTATTGAAAAATTTAAAAGTTAGAAATTTTACCTCGAACTCCTGGCTCCTCCAGTGTCTAACCATCCTCTCCTACTGACTTGGAGGATGATCCTATATCCAAAAAATAAACTCCTTCGGAGTGTCTTATCAGTGCTCGAGCCATCCTCCATGGAGCTTGACCTTGTAATCCTGGTACAACTCTTCGATCTTCTTCAATCGGGCATCTCGAGCCTTCTCATGATCGAAAAAGTCGTACCTCCTCTGCATAAATTTATCAAAAATTGATTATAAAATTATTCTAATCAAACATATATAGTGTAAACATATAAAATATATAAATATAACTAAGATGCGCATACTTACCCATATCTTCTTCCATACCCGGTCCCTGACGGCAGCATCCATCAAATGCCAGTCTCTAGGCTCTATGGGAATGATGTCTGACCGTCTCACAAGCACTTCAAAAAAGGAATGCATCTCCCATACAGTCTATCCTACTGGCCTCCCCTCCGCATCGTAATAGACCATCACCTGATGCCGGCGGTTCCACACATGTGCCATACGTATGGGACCACGAAATGTCCGACTGGATGATGCACCTGCAATGCAAATATATTATGCAAATATATAAGTGTATAAATACTATATAAAAAATAAAGTTATGCTAATATAATAAAAATGTATACTCAGATGCCTATGATGGTAGAGGCTCAGCTGTCGGTGGAATAAATGCCATCAGTAGAGTAGATATCGGTGGTGGAGATCCCTGAGTAGCCGATGCTGAGATAGACGGAGTATACTCTGACTACTCTTCGGATGCTGAACTATGTGTAATCCATCGAAGGATAGGGGTGGCCATCATGATCTACAACGTTAATGAATATTAATCAATATAACATCATGATATATCAAATTTTATTCGCTCAAAGTCGAGCCGACTCCGTGCCTGAGACATTCGGTTAGGGTCCTCCCCCAGTCGGCTCGATCACAGCCCGAGCCATCTCGGCTACGTATCCAAGCCAGCTCGACTGTGTGCCATTCCCTCGATCACTTCCTCTCTCCCTCTCTCAATCTCTCTCATCGGTGACGGCGGTGAGGCCGAACCCCTCCCTCCCAACCTTTCCATCTCTTGATCTTCCTCACTCCCTCTCCCGATCTCCCTCACTGGTAAGGCTGGATCCCATCCCTCCCAGTGATGTCGGCGAGGCTGGACCCCCTCCCTCCCTCTCTTCCTCTCTCGATCTTCCTCGTTGGCGAGGCCGGACCCCTCCCTCCTAATGATGGCAGCGAGGTCGAACCCCCTCCCTCCTAATGATGGCAGCGAGGCCGGATCCCTCCCTTCCTCTCTCAAGTACAGATCCATCGAGTATTCGAATTTGGATCTGGTATCAGTAATTAAATTTGGATCCAGATCTGAATATTCAGATTTCAATCTAAACCCAACTCGCTGATAGATCTAGTCCATAGCCGCCGACATGGCACGGTCCAAGGCTACCACCATGATACGATCCAAAAACTACGACATGCAGATAATTATAATATTTATAATAAATATTTATAATATTTATTATAAATATTTTATAAATTATTATAAATATACATGATTAATAAATAATACTATAAAATTTTAAAAAAAAAATTATACCTACAACTATAGAGAGCGGATCGTACCAAAATCTTCGAAAGTCGTCGACGATGATGCTAGAGGAGGACGACGGTACTAGAGATAACCTACGAAATAAAAGCAAGATAGTGAGATAGAGAAGAAGAAAAAGAGAAAAGAGAGAGCAGGGGCGGTTGGGATGAGGGGCCAGGGGGAGGAGGGCACAGTGACGAGAAGGTCGAAGGAGGCTTCACACTCGATCGAGGGAGGGTCAGAATGGTGGTGGTGGTGGTGGTGGGAGGTGGGATTTTTGCGGGAGGGCGAAGGAGGGGGAGGGGGGCTTCACCAGAAGGATGTTTGGGTTTCGCACCGAGGCCAAAGGAGGATAGAGTGTGGGGGGAGGGTTTCACGGGGGGTCGGCGGAGGGTCGAGGGTGGATGGGGGTTCGTTGAAGGAGGGGTTTCATAGGGGACCGAGGGAGGGTCTGATGGGGGTTCGTCGGAGGGAGGTTCATTGGGGACTGAGGGAGGATCGGATGGGGGGGCAGGGGGTGGGGTTTTGTGGGAAAGCCGAGCGAGGGTGGAGGAGGGTTCGTCGGAGGGGGTTTTGCGGGGGTCTGAGGGAGGGTCGAATGGAGGTTTGCTAGAGGGGGGGTTTCATTGGGGGTCGAGGAAGGGTTGGATGGAGGGGTGGGGGGTGGGGTGGCGGGTGGCGGGGAGGGGCGGTCGGAGATGGAGGGCTGGAGAGGGAGGGGGAAGGAGGGCGGCACCAACCAAGGGGGAAGGAGGGTCGATGTCGGTCGGGGGGGAGAAGGGGCGACGTCGGTCGAAGGGGAAGGAGCCTCACCGACGACGAAGAGGAGGGGGAGAGAGAGCGAGAGAGATCGAGCACGCACGGAAGGAAAGAAAAAATTTGGAGATTGATAACCGCTGCCATAGATCTACGACAGCGGTTATCGAATCACTACCACAGATCTACGATAGTGATTATTCAAAACTGCTATCATAGATCTACGATAGTGGTTCTATAACTACTGCTGTAGATCTATAGTAGCGATTTTTGATAACCACTGCCATAGATGAAAAATAATTTTTTTCTCATTTTTTTCTAAATATTATATAATTTTAAAATTTAATGCCCATCTTCATCATTCATTATCTAAATAATTATCATTAAAGTGTCATCACAAAAGATCGCCTCAATCCGATGGCCCTAGCTTCATCGATCAGAAAAATTTAATTTCGACAATCACGAACGATGATGTGATGATCTAATAGATGAAGATTTTTGATGGATCCAAAAACTTGCAATGATGATTTCAATGATGTTTGTAGTATACTATCAAAATTTTACTTCAATCAGATATCGTTATCATAGTCAATTTAGTATGGAATGATTTCAATCATTAAATTAGAAATAAGCGATCAAAGGGTTAAACGGCGTCCGATTATGAGATAATTTTTTAGTTAAATGATCTTTATTATAATTTTAAATATTTTATATGGCAATGATAGTAAAATTTAAATTTTTTTCGTATAAACTATTCATATTAAGCAGATATTGCAATAGCACGAGCATAACAATCAGTGAAGTTTCAAAATGGTTATTAGAAGAAGTATAGTTTTAGATCATTTTTCATCTCACAAGTAGATCATTTTTTATCTCACAAGTTGAATTTTATAATCACCACCATAAAAAATGATTAAAATAGTAGTTAAGATTATTTATAAAAAAATTATCTCATAATCGGACATCATTTGGTCCTTTGATCACTCATTTATCATTTAATGGTCGAAACTAACCTATACTAAATTGACCAATATAACGATATCCGATTAAAGTGAAACTTTGATATTACACTATAAACATCATCGAAATCATTGTTGTAGATTTTTAGATCCATCAAAGGTTTTCATCTATCAGATCATCGCATCATCATTCATGATCGTCGAAATCAAATTTTTTTGATCGATGAAGCTAAGGCCCTCGGATCAAAGCAATCTTTTGCGAAGATACTCTATTGATAATTATTTAGATAATGAACGGTGAAGATGAATATTAAATTTTAAAATTATATAATATTTAAAATATATATATATATATGGTAGTGGTTATAATTAACCTCTACCATAAATCGGATTATAGCAGTGGTTCCTACTAACCGCTGCTATAGGTCCGACTTATGGCAGTGGTTACAATGAACCACTGCTATAGATCGACCTATGGCAGCGATTTTTTATAACCGTTGCTATAGGTCCGACCTACGGTAGCGATTTTCTATAATCGCTATCATATGTCGGATCTATAGCAGTGGTTAACAAAAACTGCTGCCGTAGGTGCTATAGCAGCGATTTTGAAAATCGCTGCTATAGTAAGCAATGTCATAGGTCATTTTTATAGTAGTGAACATAATTGAGAATTATATTTTGTGAAATTGAAATGATATGAAGTTTGATACCATAAGAGCATACTACCATTATTGAGGATAAACTCCGCTCCTACCAAAGTCCAGTTCGATGCTCAGCTTAACGCAACTGGTAGCCATGGAAGAGCTTCAGCGGATGGATCTTAGCCGAACTCCTTCAGCCGATCGAACTCAGTGATCGAGCTCCTTCGAACTCTCAGTGGCTGAGCTCCTTCGGATCCCCAATGGCCGGGCCTTAGCCGAACTCCTTCAGCCGGCCGAACTCCTCAGCAGCCGAGCTCCTTCGAACTTCCAGCGGTCAAGCCTTAGCCGAACTCCTCCAATCGGACTCCTCTCAGACATCTCCTTCGGTCAGTCAGACTCCTCAGCGGTCGAGCTTTTTTCAAACTCTCCAGCGATCGAGCCTTAGCCGCACTCCTTCAGTCTGACGCCCGTGAGAGCCGAACTCCCTCTACGCTTTTTCGACCAGACGCCTGCGGGAGCTGAACTCCCTTCAAGCTTTTCCTTCGATCGAACTTCTTTAGGAGCCGAACTCCTTCCAAGCTCCTTCTTCGGTCGAACTCCTCAGTGGTTGTGCCTCGACTGAACTTCTCAACAGTCGATTTTCAGTCAGACTCCCATAGGAGTCGAACTCCTTTCGAGCCTCTCCTTTGGCCGAACTCCTTCAGAAGTTCGAACTTCTTTGAAATTGGTATATGCCCGAGTCCACCAACCGACGTCTGCTTCCTCGAGCTACGACTATCGGACCTCGATGGTATGGCCGCTACTACCAGTCTGGCGGCACCTTTTCTTTCATAACAAGTTCCATGCGGTCCACAACCGGATGACATGACCACCACTACTGACGACACCACTCTCTCCGTAACCAACCCTATGCGACCCACGATCCGCTAGTATGGCTATCACTATCCATCTGAGAATGCCTTTCTCTCCGTTCCGAACTCCATGCGACCCCGACGGTCCGCTACCAAGCGATATGGCCGTCACCATCAATCAAGCTCCGTTTATAAAAAGGATCCTCCAAAAGCTCTAAGCTCTAAGCTCTCCTCTTCTTCTCTAAACTCTACCGAACTCATTTCAGAGCACTCCATATCTGTTGGCCAGAGCTGACTTAATCGTCGGAGGGTCCTACCGGAGCCACCCTCCACTGACTCCGAACGAAATTTTATTTTGTAGGTCTCAGGCGGTGACCTCGTTCACCTCCACTCCAGTTGGATCCGACGACGATCAATTTCTACACCAATAGATTTGGCGCTAGAGGAAGGGCGAACCTCCGAGGTTTTCTTATTCTTAAAGAAGTGCTCAGCAATGACCTCTCTCTCCCCTCTCTAGAGGTCTTTCTTCTTCCTCTCCAGAGTTCTTTCTTAAGAGAAAATGCCTTCTAAGAGAGCTTCGACCCGATGATCGACGGCCTCCACGGTCCGATCTCATCCAGATCCATCTGCTCCTATTTTAGTTTCGATAACTTAGGTTCCACCTGTATCCACAATAGATGCGGAGCAGTTCAACCAACTTTTCCAGCAGGTCCGTAGCCTCACCGAGATAATGTAGGTCATACAGCAGTCCTCAGTGGTGACTCCACCAGGAAACCCACCATCGAAATGTCGAGAATCGACCCCAAGAAAGAGTACCTGGGCCAATGTACCCATCGCCCCTGAGAAGAGGAAATAGAGAGCCGAGGATCCATGTTCGAATCATGGTTCTCCTCTGGAGGAGATCTTTCTTATTTGTAGTCGGAAGTTTTCCAAAATCTGCAACCAAGATGACGCCCTCGATCACAGACTGTGAAAGATGGATCGACGGATTGAAGAGCTCGACCACGTCGCCCCGGCTCATCATGCCGACGTCCGTACCAATCCTTCTTTCTCCCTTCAAATTATGCAAGAGTCCATTCCACTAAACTTCAGGCTCCCTCAACTTGAAAGCTATAATGGAGCCTCTGATCCGGTTGATCATCTGGAGGCCTTCCAGACCATAATATTACTCCATAGTGCTTCAGATGCCATACTGTGTCGAGCCTTCTCATCTTCCTTAAAGGAAGCAGCGAAAAACTGATACTCAGCATTAAAGTCGGGTACGATCTTCTCTTTTGATCAGATGAGCCGTCAGTTTGTGGCTCATTTCATCAGCAGCCGACGTCCGCGTCGAGGTTCAAATTTTCTGATGAACGTCAAGCAGAAGCAGGAGGAATCCATCCAAACTTACATCATCCGATTTAACACCACGGCATTGGAGGTTCGGGACCTAGACCAGTCTGTTGTGATGGCCGCACTCAAGGATGGCCTTCAGAAGAATAACTTGCTGTTCTTCCTGAAAAAAAATATCCTAGAGACTTCGCCGATCTGCTAGCTCAGGCCGAGGGATATGCCCATGTGGAAGAAACCTTTAAGTTGAAGGACAAAGAAGCCTTAAGAGAGCGGCAGGCAGATAAGTATAATAGACCCACCGTCGATGGAGAGTCGAGCAAAGTTTGACCGTGCTCATGGACTCCCTCCGAGCGTAGGCGAGCCCGAACTCCTTGAGCTCACCACCAAGGAAGCACCGACAGAAGGGCACAAAGAAGTCCTCCTGAAAGGTTCCGCGACTACGCCCCCCTCAACGCTCCTTGAATAAAAATTCTAATGGAAGTTAAGAACCAGCTACTAAGACCAGAAGGATTATGATCTCCTTCAAATAAGTACGATCGAAGCAAGTACTGCCTCTACCATCGCGACCATGGCCACGACACTAAGGAATGCATTTAGCTCCAAGATGAAATTAAGGAGCTCATCAGAAAGGGGCGACTGAATAAATTCCTTCGATGCCAGCCTGAAGCAAGAGAAGATCGGCCAAGGACGCTGTCGTAGCCAGAAATGGCAAGGAGATCGGCCACCTTCCGACATTATAGACGCTACCTCTGGGGCTTGGTACTTTGGCGGGCTGTTATCTCCCAACGTCAAAGCCAAGAGAAGCTTGCTCCAAATTGAGAAGGCCAGCTTGAGATAGAGGAGGTCGTCCGGCCCGGGACTTACTGCCCAAGAAAACTCAGAGGAACAATGCCTCTACGACCCTAAAATGGGGATGTGCTGTCCGTAACTTTCCTTCGGTAAAATTCTTTCATTTCAATAATATTATTTCTGGATGCAAAAACTATGTGATGATAGAAAATAAGCAGTCAATAGTTGCCGTGTTAGGAGTAGGAGGAGAACCTCGTCCTAACATGAGCAGGTCAAAGATCTTTAACCTTGGCTAGAGATAAGATCTCTTTCGAGCGTTCGAGCCAATCTCAGCTAGAGATAAGATCTCTTTCGAGCGATCGAGCCAACCTCAACCAAAGATAAGATCTCTTTCGAGCGACGACGCAACAACCTCGGCTAGAGATAAGATCTCTTCCAAGCGCCTGAGCCAACCTCGGCCAGAGATAAGATCTCTTCCAAGCCAACCTCAATCAGAGATAAAATCTCTCCCGAGCGACCGCGACAAACCTCAACTAGAGATAAGATCTCTTTCGAGCGATCGAGCCAACCTCGGTCAGAGATGAGAATCTCTCTTGAGCGATCGTGACAACCTCGGCCAGAGATAAGATCTCTTTCGAGCGATCAAGCCAACCTCGGCTAGAGATAAGATCTCTTTCGAGCGACCGTTGACAATCTCGGTTAGAGATAAGATCTCTTCCAAGCGATCGAGCCAACCTCGATCAGAGATAAGAATCTCTTTTGAGCAACCGTGATAACCTCAACTAGAGATAAGATCTCTCCTGAGCACCCGAGCCAACCTAGGCCAGAGATAAGATCTCTTCCGAGCGATCATGATAACCTCAGCTAGAGATAAGAATCTCTTTCGAGCGCCCAAGCACCAACCTCGGCTAGAGATAAGATCTCTTTTGAGCGACCACGACAACCTCGGCTAGAGATAAGATCTCTTCCGAACGATTGAGCCAACCTCGATCAGAGATAAGATCTCTCTCGAGCAACCGCGATAATCTCGGCTAGAGATAAAATCTCTTCGAGTGCTCGAGCCAACCTCGGCCAGAGATAAGATCTCTTCCGAGCCAACCTCGATGAGAGATAAGATCTCTTTCGAACAACCGCGATAACCTCGACTAGAGATAAGATCTCTTCCAAGCGACCGTGATAACCTCGACCAGAGATAAGATCTCTCTTGAGCGATCGGACCAATCTCGACTAGAGATAAGACCTCTCCCAAACGACCACGATAATCTCAGCCAGAGATAAGATCTCTTTCGAACGTCCGAGCCAAACTCGATAACTATTAGATATATGTGCCCTAGAAGCCAGAATTGGCTGACACTTGTAATACACTTCTAGGGGCAAAATTATAATTTTGACTATAATTAATGAAATGGGTTATTTTCTATCACACATGTGTATTTAGTGTCTGTGATACATCCTTTGAGTTAATGGTAATGATAATTCATATTTTCAAGAGTTGAAAATTTAAGACATGAATAATCATTATTAACTCATAAACAGCTCCCGACCATAGGATCATCACGAGGATGGTGATTGATCCGGAAGGTTGGTGTACGATCGCTTCTCTTTAGTAGATGAGTCTTGAGTCTACGGTGTGGAGACACCGAAGCGAGAGTACAGGTACTCGTTAGAGAACGAGGGCACTGAGCGTGACCACCTCGAGTAGTCATTAGGGAGTCTACCTTCTCGTCAATGACTGACTCGATGCTGCAGTAGTGTGTCTGGTTCTTTGACCTGAGATGCATCGGCAGTTCACCTTGAGGGTGTTATAGTTTGACTACACCATTACTCGATCTCCTAGCCATATGGAATCCTGAGGTGTATGTTGGCTATAGCATGTTCATTGTAGGAACTGGATTGCATCAAGATGGGATCTATCTACCTCGGTGGTAGAGGAGCAGCCCTATGATGATCATGAGAATCAAGTCCAGAAATCCATGGCCATGGTAGAGTGAAATAATAGAAAGAGTTTCTATTTAGATTTTCACATTGGACTCGAATCGAATGATTACATCATATGACAGAGACTAGGGTTTGACGAGTTCACCTTAACCCTAATCTGATCGGGGCTCAAGATAGAAGAACTTAATCACACAGGTAGCTGCACCAAGAGGTTCGCATTCAGCTCTGATGGGTTGCCACCATATACTGCTAGGTGTCACTGGTGGATTTTGGGAGCAATTAGAATGATTTAGATGATCGATCATTCTAGCTGTTCGAATCAGAAGAGTTCTGATCCATCGAAAGGAGTTTCGATGATGTCGATGATAGAGATCATGACATATCCCATTACCATACAGAACTGAACCTAACTGGGTCACACAAACAAGGGTTTGAATCTGGTGATCATCAATTGAACTGATCTAGTTCAATTGATCTGAATGAGATTCAATTAGGTTCAAGGAAATCGTGCTAGCACTCGATTGAACCTAACGTTCTTCTTTTACTATCATAAATAAGTTGTCCTGACTGAGCCAAAGGAGTTTGTGCTCAATCAGAGGCCTTCATATGGTCTGACTGGAGGTTGTCCAAGTCAGAATAGGTTGTCTTATTTTGTAAGACATTACCTGCCATTTTTGGTCACCTGCCATTTCTTGTTCTTTGACTTTGGTCAAAAGTCTACCTTTGACTGGTCAAACGTTGACCATTCACCCTTTGACTTTTGACCACATGTCATGCACCTATTGGAGAGCTGGTGGGGGCCTGTCCCCCTGCCAGAACCTGGCAAGGAGAAGGGCGCACGCCAAGGGTGGCGTGAGCCCAAGTAGGAGGCGCCTAGGAGTCCTTGTTGGACAAGGACTCCACCTCCCTTTTGGATTCCAATCAGAGTTCTACTAAGAATCCAGTTTGACTGGTCTTAGGCGCCCTCTAAGGAGGAAATCCAGGGGTCTCTATTCCAACCAATCAGATTTAGATCTGATTTCACAAAGGGTTGTGATTGGTTGAGAGGAAGAGGAGTTGGATCACAAGAGGTCTATAAATAAGACCCTGCGCCCAACCCTAATTCCAAGTGTTTGAATGCTATTAGATACGCCCCAAGGCTGCCTCTCCCCTCCTTCTCCACGCCATAGTCTCTTCTCCTCTTGCTCTCCACGTCCAAAAGGTGTTTTGGACTTAGTTTGGTGCGATTCAGATCAAGGAAAGGCGATCAAAAGCAAGAAGGCTGCGCTGCTGCAAAAGGACGACTGCAGATCTTCAAAAGAGTTTTGAAGATCCTCCAGATCAGATCCAGATCTAATTTTTGGAGGTGTGATAGAGAAGAAGAGGATCTCCAGATCCAACCCGAGTGGATACCGGTAGAGGCCAGGCGCTTGCGTGGCTTAGATCCAGAACCTTCCGCTGCAATCAGGATCATCTACAGGGTAATAGGATTACCCAAATCAGGTAAATTAAATTTGATTTAATTTATCTTATTTTATTTTATTTATTAAAATAATAAGAATCAGATCTGAAATATATCAAGATCTGATTGAGATCAAGAGAAAATTTTTGAAATATATCTCTTGATCTAATCAGATCTGGACGAACCTGGACCGGGAAATCAGGATTTTCCTTTCAGCTAAAGACCTCTGAGCCAACCTCGACTAGATAAGATCTCTCTCGAGCGACCGAGCTAACCTCGACCAGAGATAAGATCTCTCCCAAGCGACCGTGACAACCTCGACTAGAGATAAGATCTCTTTCAAGCAATCGAGCCAACCTTGATCAGAGATAAGATCTCTCCTGAGCGACCGCAGCAATCTCTGACTAGAGATAAGATCTCTCCCGAGCGTTCGAGCCAATCTCGACTGAAGATAAGATCTCTTCCGAGCAACCACGACAACCTCGACCAGAGATAAGATCTCTTCCGAGCGACCGGGCCAACCTCGGACTAGAGATAAGATCTCTTTCGAGCGATCACGATAACCTCGGCTAGAGATAAAATCTCTCCCAAGCGTCCGAGCCAACCTCGGCCAGAGATAAGATCTCTTCCGAGCCAATCTCGGCTAGAGATAAGATCTCTTCCGAATGACCATGACAACCTCGGCTAGAGATAAGATCTCTTTCGAGCGACCGCGACAACCTCGACCAGAAATAAGATCTCTCCCGAGCGATCGGGCCAATCTCGGCTAGAGATAAGATCTCTATCGAGCAATCATGACAACCTCGGCCAGAGATAAGATCTCTTCCGAGTGCCCAAGCCAACCTCGATTAGAGATAAGATCTCTTCCGAGCGATCGCGATAACCTCGACTAGAGATAAGATCTCTTCCGAGCGCCCAAGCTAATCTCGACTAGAGATAAGATCTTTTTTTAGCGATCGAGCCAACCTCAGCCAGAGATAAGATCTCTCTCAAGCGACTGCGATAACCTCGACTAGAGATAAGATCTCTTTCGAGCGACCGAGCCAACCTCGACCAGAGATAAAATCTCTCCTAAGCAACCGCAACAACCTCGGCTAGAGATAAGATCTCTCCCGAGCATTCGAGCCAACCTCGACTGGAGATAAGATCTCTTCCGAGCAACCACGATAATCTCGACCAGAGATAAGATCTCTCTCGAGCGATCGGGCCAACCTCGGCTAGAGATAAGATCTCTTTCGAGCGACCGCGACAATCTTGACTAGAGATAAGATCTCTCCGAGCGACCGAGCCAACCTCGATCAGAGGTAAGATCTCTCCCAAGCGATCGAGCCAACCTCAGCTAGAGATTGGGATAATCTTGGCTAGAGATAAGATCTCTTCCGAGCGTCCGAGCCAACCTCGGCCAAAGATAAATCTCTTCTGAGCGACCGGGACAACCTCAACTAGAGATAAGATCTCTTCCGAGCGACCGAGCCAACCTCGACTAGAGATAAGATCTCTCCTGAGTGCCCGAGCCAACCTCGGCCAGAGATAAGATCTCTTTCGAGCAACCAGGACAACCTCAGCTAGAGATAAGATCTCTTTCGAGCGACCGAGCCACTCGCTCAGAGATAAGATCTCTCCGATCGGGACAACCTCGGCTAGAGATAAGATCTCTTCCGAACGACCGTGACAACCTCGCTAGAGATAAGATCTCTTCCAAAGCGACCATGACAACCTCGGCTAGAGATAAGATCTCTTTCAAGCACCCGAGCCAACCTCAGTCAGAGATAAGATCTCTCTCGAGCGATCGAGTCAACCTCAACAGAGATAAGATCTCTCTCGAGCGACCGAGACAACCTCGTCTAGAGATAAGATCTCTTCCCGCGACTGGAACAACCTCGCCTAGGGATAAGATCTCTTCCAAGCGCCCGAGCCAACCTCGCCCAGAGATAAGATCTCTCCTGAGCGACCACATCAACGTTGGCCAGAGATTGGATCTCTTTCGAGCGACCGCATCAACGTCGGCTAGAGATCGTATCTCTTCCGAGCGTCCGTATTAACCTCAGCTGTAGGAGAGGAGATCTACCCCGAGTCAGCCTCGGCTGCTGGAGACAATATCGTCCCTGAGGAGCTCAACCTCCGACCTCGACCGCAGGATATGAGATCTACTTCAACCTCGACTGAAGATGAGATCTCCTACGGGCTTTAACTTCAACATCAACTTTGGCTAGAGATGAGATCTCCTCCGAGCTTCAATCTGAACCAACACGGAGCCCAGAAAAGAACTTCGACAGTCGCCTTTTCTGCACTCCCTTCCTTCGAGTCTCGAACTCAAAAGTGGGGGGACTATTGTTGGGAATAAATTCCACTCCTACCGAAGTCTAGTTCGATGCTCAGCTTAACGCAACCGGTAGCCACAAAAAAGCTTTAGCGGATGGGTCTTAGTCGAACTCCTTCAACCGACCGAACTCAGTGGCCGAGCTCCTTCGGACTCTCAGTGGTCGAGCTCCTTCAGATTTTCAGTGGTCGGGCCTTAGCTAAACTCCTTCAGCTGATCGAACTCCTCAGCGGTCGAGCTTCTTCAGACTTCTAGCGATCGGATCTTAGCCGAACTCCTTCAATCGGACTCCTCCCAGACATCCCCTTCAACCGATCGAACTCCTCAATAATCGAGCTTTTTTCAAACTCCCCAGCGACCGAGCCTTAGCCGCACTCCTTCAGCCTGATGCCTGCGAGAGTCGAACTCCCTCCGCGCTCTTTCGATCAGACGCCTGCGAGAGCTGAACTCCCTCCAAGCTTTTCCTTCTGTTGAACTTCTTCAGGAGTTGAACTCCTTCCAGGCTCCCCCTTCCGTCGAACTCCTCAGCGATTGCATCCCAATTGATCTTCTTAGCGGTCGAGCTTCAGTCGGACTCCCACAGGATTCGAACTCCTTCCGAGCCTCCCCTTTGGCCGAACTCCTTCAGGAGTTCGAACTTCTTTGGAATCGGTATATGTCCGAGTCCACCAATCGACGCCTGCTTCATCGAGCTACGACTATTGGACCTCAGCGGTATGACCGCCACTATCAGTCTAGCGGCACCTTTTTCTCCGTAGCAAGCTCCATACGGCTCGCAATCGGACGACATGGCCACCACTACTGGCGACACCACTCTCTCCATAACCAGTTTCATGCGATCCATGATCCGCCAGTATGGCTGTCACTATCCATCTGATGATGTCTTCCTCTCCATACCGAACTTCATGCAGCCCCGATGGCCCACTATCAGGCGGTATGGCCGTCACGATCAATCAAGCTCTGCTTATAAAAAGGATCCTCCAGAAGCTCTAAGCTCTAAGCTCTCCTTTCCTTCTCTAAACTCTGCCAAATTCATTCCAGAGCACTCCATATCTGTTGGCCAGAGCTGACTTGATCGTCGGAGGGTCCTGTCGGAGCCGCCCCCACTGACTCCGGATGGGACTTTATTTTGTAGGTCTCCAGCGGCGATCTCGTCCACCTCCACTCCAGCTGGATCCGACGATGATCAATTTCTGCACCAACAACCATAAAAATAGGATTTTCATTGTCTTTACAATTATGACTATTAAAAATCTAGATGAAGTCTTTTAAAAAGAAAAAATCTTTAGGACTTTAGCAAGTCAACGAAATAGAAAAAAATATTTTTATCATGAAGGAGAGACTTAATATATACCTAAATCTTAGTATATTCATTTAAAATTGTCAAGCAAGCTTGGATAACCATATATCTTTTTTCGATAATAGATGATGTGTTGGTTTGTTATTAAATAATGCAAGGTATATATGGTAAAACTATTTTAACCAATACCTTCTCAAATAGAAGGGGGGTTTGCAATTTGCAAGGCTTTGGATATTCTTCATCTAACGTTAGTGATGGTGGATGGTACTAGAAGAATTTAAAAGAAATTACTTTTCTAAACCGACAAAAATTGACTTATGCCCTTGTTGGTTCCTGTTAGCCATGATAGGATTTCTTTAGAAGTTCGATTTAGGAAGTCATGTTTAGCCAAAAGGATGGTACTAACAAAAGAATGATTAAATAAACAAGTAGAAAACATTGCCAAAATGAATAAAATAAGAAATAAAATGAGAAAGGTACCTAAAAATATAGATAAGGAGGAAAATTAAGGGCTAAATTGCAAACCAAGCACCACATGTTGGTTTAGCTTGAGTGGGTATGCATATAAATCCTTAAATAAGGGATCGATCGATTCCACCACCGACATAGTATATTACCAGAATCGAGCATAGATAACAATACCACCAGAGAGATGGAACCATGATATTTATAATTATCCATTCTTTTACATAAAATGACCAAAAAAACTTGATAGCTCCTTTTTAGGAAGATATATCCATGGGACATAAAAAGACTTGTTTCTTTTTGTTGAAAAAGGAGAGAGGTTACCCTCCATCTAGGTATAGCTAGAAGTTTTAGGTTTGGTTAAGCTGACCAAAAGAACCAACCCTGAGGGATCGCGGGGATTAATATATATAAATATGAAGTTTGTAGGAATTAATACGAAAATTTATTCACGTGCAGAGGAACCTTAAAAAAATAAATAAATAATCTTGCCCTCAAATAAGAGGTCAGGTGCACAAATATACAAACAAGCAAAGCCATCCATGCAGATTTTTTATTCGATCTCATGTGGAACAAGGTGTTCATCCTTTTCCTAAAATAAAGTAACCATTCCGCGGTCCCATGCAAGCAAATGTAGGCATAATTAAGGTAACCCACGGAAGCAATGGAAGCATCCCATAAAGTTGTGGGCCCCAATGGCTCATCTGATACTTCAGAACACGAAACGTATGCCCCACCGTGGAACTCTTAGCAGTACCGGATGGCAGAATGTGGACTTCACATAGAAGGAGAACCGTGGTCGACGAGAGATTAATATGCACGGTGGATAGCGCGCGATCGGGAATTGGTGAAATACGCGTGTTATCCACCGTGGGATTTGGGGCTGTCCAGTTGCACCTGATGCATGCAAAACTCAGACGTGCTCGACCAGTTCTCCGGTTCACGTACACCATCAGCCATTGGGAACGCCTTCAGACGATACCACTAATCGACCACGGTGGTCCCTCGCTGTATGCACCATCATGCACCGTTTCTCACCGGGTTAAGTACAAATAGGAAAGAAACAACACATGAATCTCATGAAGAGAGACCGACAGCCGACCTGCTTCCTGCGGCGTTCCTAATTCCGTGGCCAACTCTATGATCATCCGTCTAGTTACAAAAAAAGAAGAAAGAAAAAAATATGCCAAGGCCGGCCTGTCGGTCAACCAAAGAGGCCAAGGCAGAAACATGTTAGGTGAGTTCATGATGAAGGACAATGAAAAATTATTATACCATGAGCTGTCTTTGCTACAAGGAGCACAAATCATGGCATTATTATTTTCTGAGACGCACCAGCCACGGGTGCTACAGGTACCATTAGATCTTAACTCTGTGGTCCCAACCAAAGAGGAGCGTAGAACAACAAACCTGCGGCACCAATTGCAGTGTTAGTATTATCATACCCGACAAACAGAAGGGCAGCAAAGCTATGTAATGGAAAACAAATCAGCCAACAACCTCACACATCATGAGATGATCCTACATAAAGACTACGGTCCAAGCAAGCTTCCACCAATCTCGGTGCTCATGATATTCTAGGACAGGAATGCACATTAGATGATCATCAGTTGGGACAAATCTCAAACACTGGCTCAGAGGAGGCAAAGGCCTAACATGCAGTGGTGGCCCTCATGCCAAGTCTGAGGGGCGGCCAACTGGTGACCACCTAGAATACGGTACCAAAAGGATCCACCAGCTGAGTGGATTCTGCGTTGCTCAAAAAGAACCGTAGGATGTTGTTGTGCATGGTTGGACGCTATCCATCATAAGATGGATAGCGACCTATGCGCTCATGCTCGTGCATTAAATACTAAAATAGAAAAAATTTATAAACCACAAAGATATTTAGATAATTTGGACACCATCCATCTTGTACGGTACTTTTTACATACCGCAGAGAATTCCGTTCCAAGAAATGGATGTCGTTACTCATCCATCAGCAGAGAATTGCATGGCAGCCTCCCCCACTGAAAGAATGTAACTCGACCGCATAATATGAATCCTCATTAGATCTAATCATGGGCCGGGCCTTGAGCCTAAAATCTATTCATTTTAATCAGACCAGGCCTATATAAGACATTCTCTGGGCCCAAGCCTGGCCCATGATTAGGTCTAATCCTCATCCATACAGCCTTGCTTTATTTTGGAAGCTTCTCAACCTCCGCATCCAAACAAGAAGCGTACCTGCCAACTAAACTCCAGGGATCAGCTTCAACCTAGATACTGGACGGTTATAATGCCATACATGGAAGAATACAAGAGAAGGGATTCTCGGAAACTCCGAACACCTTCCATGAATCATTTATTTCATGTGTTGCAAAGACATTGCTACAATACAAAGAGGGACATTTCTTTTCATTGGAAGGTGGATCACGTTGGTTGCTTTGGCATTGTACCATTACCAGACCAAGCAATTTGGAGTAACCCACTTCCATAACTTTTTCAATCAAGGCTACTTGGTCTTATCTGTATTAACCATACAAGGACCAGCCATCTCAGTGGAGTTCCATAATCCTCGACCCTATCAGAAGTTACAGGTAATCAGTAGATTTCCCATAATAATATCATCGACCTATTAAACCTTACATCTCAGAGGTTGCAACCATCAGACCGCAGCAAACAGCATTTACGGAAAAGCATCTTACAATACCACTCCATCAAAAGCTTAAAATTTATTGACACCATTTTTTTTGACAAATAATGAAACTCTATCGACACCGCAATTTCTTGCATCGGAAATCCCTAAGGTAGAAATATTCTACCATTGTTGTTTACTCCTACTGTTGGTTATTAAACTCCAAGTATAATTACTCACAAAAAACTCCAAGTATAATTATACCTTATTCACCGGGGCCTCTATCTGTAAAATAAAATGCATGGTCTCAGAAAAAGACATCATTTGCCAGAACAAAGAATCAATGCATCACTAACCGACGAGACCTGTCCCTTGACAAGTGTCCTTATCGTAACCGTTGGTTCAGGAAGAGGTGGGGTTTTGCAGGGTACATACTTCTTGCTAGAGGTGCTTCATCACCCATGACCTATTAAGATTTCTAGTACCTAAAGAGCTCCATCCAGTTATCCACTTTCGCTGGTTATCAAGACGATGGGTATCCTGATGTATTTTTAAGCATAAACATGGGGCTGTGGTGCTAGTTGAAGCATTACCATGAAAATTTATGCTCATCAAAAGAAATCCTTGAATCGTGATGGACCAGTAAACCTGAAGAATATCCCTGCTAACCACCCTATCACAATTTCCTGCAAGAGCGAAAAATTGACACGCCATTCTGCCCCCTACCTCTTGTAACCAAGCGAAATTATCACAGGGTAGAACATCTAGAACGAACCCAGCCTAAGAGAAAGGAGCCTCTTTTCTAAGAATACAGCAAGCAGCATGGTCCAACGTTCTTTAAAGAAGATGGATGACTAAAGAAGCACGAAACACAGACCATCAAAGTTAATGGAAATTTTCATCTTTCTTGAGTCCTAGCACGACCTGGCTAGTATGATGCCAAGTGAAATGGTATCCCCCCAAGCCAGCATTCTCAAATTCACCAATAAGTTGATGTTTGAACCCAAATATAATACCATAATGAAAACCTATAAATTGTTCCAGCAAGTTAAAATATGTCCGACAGACAACAAAAGACTCACAAAAAACATGAAATCCCACTTTCATATTCTTGGTCCTTCATAATATGCTTGATTTTCAATTGTATGTTCCTCCTTGACTGTGACAGCAAAATTCCATCAAAACTTTAGTTAAAAAGGTCTATGCGAACCACAGTTTCAAAAATCAACGTAAGGACGCATGCCCACAGGTTTGGCTGGAACAGTCGAAAATGATAAAAGCAAGGCAGAACTAAAAACACCTCTTATGCTTGCGACCAAGATGTAACGGATTGATCTAGGACCAGTTCGCACGCAAATTGATCTTGAGAGAGTGCCGGGTATCAATTCCTGTTGGTCAGCATAGAACCGGCATGTGAATCATTCTGAGCAATGTCTATATCCACATCAATTCATGGAACTTACCATGACCAGCAAGTATGTCATCACGAAAATTAAGAGGCTCCCTTCGTAGAGTTTTATCTTATGCCGAGAAGCTTCCACATGATTAATAAGAAAATGACTTAAGATTTGAGAATATCGATTCAACCCATATTCTTAAAAAAATTGTGATGTTTATTAGAATCCTACCATGAATTAAATTAGTGCTGCACCAAATAAAACTATATCCTCCAAAGCCAACATCCATCAAGTTCTTTAATAATATGCCTCATTATCGCAAACCAACAACCAAAATATTGTTGTAACACCAAGGGAAAAACAAATCCTTTAGAAATAACAAAGATAACATGTGTCATTTCTAAAACATCGATAATAGACTTTTCATATCTTACCACCACAACTATGTTGTGGCAGCAAATGTAAAAAATTCCTACAAAGAAATCCAACAAGTTGGTCCCTCAGACATCCTATCACAATCCAGATGGTTGACTAGATAAATAGAATGTTTGTCAATGCTGACTTCCAAAATGCTCGCAGATAAACATATTCTGTTCTCAAAGCAAATACTTCAAAGTTCCCGAACCTCCACCCACTCTCCCAAGCCAGCCTACTCTACATCAGAACTAATATGTCTCCTGAATATATAGTCAAAAGTTGCACCTAATGATAACAACCAGAGCTCCTCTTATTAGGTTCCTTCAATACAAATAAGAAGCCTGACCATATTGATTTATGAATAAGCTGGACACCCATAGACTGAAAACTTTATTAGGATTTAGGACAATCAATTTTAAAAGGCACATGTCACTGTTCTCAAATCCTGCTACCAAGCAATTGCTACTGCAGCAGATGAAACATTATTCACTAAATAATCAGCATTCACTAATATCATTTAATGATCTAAAGCCCCCCGCCCGTAACACACACACACCCCCCCTCCCAGCACCCCATCCTTAAAGACAATATCTAGAAAAGTGGATTCACAAGTAACATCTGAAAATGCATATTAAGATCAGTGTTTTAAACAATAAACAAAACATTCAAAGATTACTTTACAACTAAAACTATCTAAGATGCTCCTTACACCCAACATCAAAAACTATCTAAGAAGCCCTTAGTCCTTACCCATGCCCTCCGTTCTTTCTCCATTTTTTATTATTGTTGAAGCAGATGAACAAAAGTTGGATCTATCACAGCCAAATTATGTTATCCTGGCAACCTTAAATAGGTACCACATAGATGACATCTAACAATAGTCTCTTTGAGATCCTACCACTTCTTATAGTTGACTAGGCGAAGATACATTCACCAATGCTTACTTCCAACAAAGACATTAACCAAGATCTGTCTTTAGAGCATGTACTCAAGAGTTTCACCTCAAAATAAAAGTTGTGGGTCAATGGAGGATCACCATCCCCCATTTTTTTATCCTACAGCTACATGTCCATCCATTTCAAATTTAAACCACGATCCATTATGCGTGCACTTTGTGGAACTAGATCCTCTAAAGCCCACAGCTACCATTTCTAAAACATATAGGATCTAGGAGGTCATGAGGTACAAAGCCAGATTATACCCTTCAACCCAATTTCTAAAATTTGTAAGCCCGACATCTAGCAATTTTTGCCTTTAGAAAAGTCAGAATATACCATAGACCCAAGTTTGTGGAGAAACAGCAAATATATGTTCTTTACTACCACATGAATAGGTGAATACAGGTTTTAGTGCTATCATCCAACAACCCCACCTCCTGGTCGTGTCAACAAAAGCTGATCTTAGATGGTAATATTAAACAATTTCATTTCACCTCACCAACGAAAGTGGAGGAACCTCCCTGCACCTTGCTGGGAAGTCCACTACAACCATGCATGCAATCTTGCCAAACTTGAGAGATTCGTAAAGACCTGCTATGTGCCTTAAGTGGGAAAAGGTCCTTACCAAATATCTAGCATATCCAAAACGTACATGAGACTACGGGTGGCAATTGGGTCGGGTTAGACCAAATAAGAGTTGGTCAGATACAAGATAGATCAAAAATATTTCAACCTGCATCCGTCCTGTTTACGAATGGATAAAAAATTTAGATCCAAACCTGACCATTTTATTAAACAGTAGCCCAACCCAATCTACAATGGATTGAATTAAGTTAAACAGGCTAAATGGTCAAGCATTGCCACCCCTACCTGACACTTAAAAAGTCATGTGAAGTTGTCACCGTTCAGAATTCACTGCACTAGATACTCCATGAAGCTGGCGTCTAGCACCTCTTCATATGTCTATCTATTCTAGCATCCTAGAATAACCAACAATATTGTTGCAGGTACCTTCTTTATAGTTGCGGCAAGAGAAACTAGTTCTTCGAGTCTAAGAACCAATAGCCATGTCCAAGTTCTTTAATCTAGAGTTAAGTCAAAAGCTGTATTTGTTTAGTAGTTGTTGGTCCCCTTTTAGGATGGGATTGTCCCACCAAGGTACTGGTTGGATGATTGCACATGTGCCACTGCTTTGAACCAAAAAAGATGGAGAAGAAATAGGTCCTATCGTCTTGAATCTTCAAGGACTTTCGCTACTACGATGTTGCCCACTCAAAGAAAGACGGCAACTGAGAAGCTATACCACAAAGGATTAAAGGTAAACAAAGCATAATTTGCCAAACCGCCCAAAACCACCTGGTTAGAGGTGTGCTGAACCATACTAGCGGCCGACAGGGATGGTTCTGACATTCTAAACAAGAAACCAACAAGAAGGGGGAGAGCGAGAAAGAAAAGGCGGAAGAGAGAGAGAAATATAGAGGGAAGGAGAGGGGGGGACTCCGGAGGCCACTGGAAGGCAGCTGAGCTCACTGCATTGTTGCTGAACTTGACAGATCTCGAAGGAGGGGGGAAGGAGGGAAAGAGAGGGAGAGGAGGCCTCCGGCGTGCTAGCGAGGCCACCACCCTGCCACCATGCCGATGAAGGCTAAAGGAGCTCTATCATCCTCTCGATTGAAATAGGGGCTTCAACTCTTATTTTGATTTTGTTTTTAGGTTTATCGCATGAAGTCGGCAATATAGCTGTGATTTTTAAATTTTTGGAGGATTTTTAAATAAAGTCGACAACCATATAACCGAGTTCATGCGACGAACCAAAAACAAAATTCGAAAATAAGGGCTAAAGCCCTTGTTTTGATCTACAGGAGGCCAAAGCCCCTCCTCCAGCATTCACCAACATAGCAGCTAGCACAACGGCCTCGCTAGCACTCCAAAGGCCTCCGTTGGCCTCGTCTCCCTCTCCTTCCCACCCTCCGCCCTAATTTTTGCTGAGCTCTGTAGTGGCGCGGCTAGCTTGGTTGCTTTCCGGCAGCCCTTCAGAGGCCCTATCCCTCTCCTTCCCTCTCCTTTTCTCTCTTCCTCTCCCATTATCCCTTCACCTCTCTCTGTGTCGGTTTGGGAATGGAGGCATATCAAACCGTATCACCGGCCAATCGGTTTGAGCTTCGGTATAGGTATGGCAACCCTTGAAACAAACATAATTTTAATTGAAAACAAAAGAGATAAAAATTCATTAATTCTAGTGCTTAAAAAGAAGTCCTCTATTGTTACAACCGGATACTTATAAGTGGCTCCTATTAAATGTTGAGATAGATATCACCATTCAATTTTGACACTTATCTTTTACTAATTTGCATTACATGGCCACTATTGTTGTGTATGATGGCTACCATTCTTTCCACTACCTGTGTATTCATAGTGCTACCACTCCAGTTCTTTGGTTAGTGGTAACTATTAGACAACCACTTCCTTGGGTTTCACTCCTTTAAGTGACTCATTCTAAATTGCCAGCTTTCACCCCAACCTGCACCTTGCTAGTCGGCCTCCACCCCGACATTAAGCCTGCACCCTTGGTAGTCGGCCAACACCTAGCATAATTGACCTACACTTGAGATAGTTGGCCTGCACCCTGGCACTCAACCTGCACCCTTGGTAGTTGTCCTGCACCATTGATAGTCGACCTGCACCCTCATACTCAGCCTGCACCCCTAGTAGTCGACTTGCACTAGCCTGCATCTTGGTATCCAATCTAACGTTGACATCCTCCCACAACCTCTTCTTATTAGGTCTGCATCAGATGTCCTTTCGAAAGACCCATTATTACTTGGCCTATATTGCATGACCTTCCGAGACTTATTTGATCAATCTATGGATCATGATTATTGGTCTAGATGTGGCGTAAACAATCGCATGATTAAGGGCCAAATAATTGCAGCAACAATTGAAGATTATAGAGCTTCGCACATTTGAAGTTAAGAAAGATTTATGATATTATGATCATGAACGCTTTCATTATGTTGTCTAACATGCACAAATGAAAAAGCACCGAGTTAACAACTCCTTGAGCCATTGCAACCAGGTTATTGGTGCTACATCGCATTACGACACCCAAAATTGCAGCTAAGCAATATGACAAAAGCTCTAAGCAATCAACTAAAGACAATCTTCTAGTTTATCCTAGGACACAACATCTACCACATTGTTCCAATAGCCGAGGTTGGGGCATACCAACTAGTACCAGGTTGGAACCAGCACGAAATGAGCCTTTGACTTGGTTTAGAGCCTGAGCCAGCATGAACTGACCCGAACCAAGCTGAACTACCTGTTTTAGCTCGATTCAAGATTGTTCGAACAGTTTGGCCACCCATTGTCTCAATAGTAAAGAAAGAGGCAAAGAAGGCCTCTTGCGCCTTTTTTACTCTTCCTTTATTTTTTAAAAATATTTGCGAGTCAAACAAATAGCAAATTCTTGCTAGATTCAAGCAAAAATCAATGCAAGGTCTCTCTATCCTCCCCTATTTTTTTTTTTTTGTGTGTGTGTGTGTTTTGGGGCAGCCTAAAATAGGGAAAATTATAAGATGTCATGTCAATTTCTCTTTTAACAAGATTTTATGATATGTTGTACATCTAAGGATGATCCATGCATAACGAAAAAATCATGATTTTTCATCAATCATATAATTTTTATATTCAAAATATTTTTTAAATTAAAAATAAAAAAATCTATAAAATCGGTAGCATGGTTAGGGTTGTGTACGCCACTTGCTATCTCAATTTGGTTGCAATTTATTTAAATTTGGAATACACGAATTCATGGTCTGAAAAAATATGTAAACTAATCCAAATTAAAATTAGATTTTTAGATATTTTATGATTTAATATTAATTTATCACTTAAAACTAATAAACATATTAAAAAATAAAAATAAAAAACTAGTATGTGTGTAGATAATGTCGCATTGATTGGCTTGAGGGCTAGCAATAGCAATTAAGCTTGTTGAGCCAAGAACATTTTTTTGATCAGTTAGTTTCATAGAGTTGCCGCTTTTCTCCTTAGAAAAACAAGCAAGAAGGTAATAAGCCAGATGGCTAAGTTGTGATGGATGCGCAGGCGTGCCACTAATGTCGGATCAGTCAAAAAAGAGGATGATTGAAGGAAGATGATGAAAGGAGCATAGGTTTAGATGCCTTGACCTTTAAGAGCTTTTGCTTCCCTCACATTGCCCGTTCAAAAGAAGATAGATAGGATAGGATGTAGCCGGGACTACGGTTAAAATAATCTATTATCACCGCTACTCCTAAAGATAGTCCTACAAGTAATTTAAGAGTGATACAAAGTAAAAATAAAAATAATTAAAGATAAACTGAATTTGTTGATGTGTCGAAAGATCCTTGTAATTTGAATTACATCCACTTATTTATGCTAGAAGACAAACAGTATTGTAATTGCCCACTCACTGCTATAGACCATGTTTGACACTACTTTTGATGCTTCTGGCACATGATGCAAACTGTCCCCCACTACCCATGTTGTCGTAACCAACCTCCATTTGAAATGTTCTATAGTTGCTCATCTCAGTCATCTCTCCTTATTTGGCCAACAACATGATCCTTCAAACCGATTGAGTCAACCCCCTCTATACCACATTTGTTTACCTCAATCTCTCTAGCATCCTTTCCTTTCACCAATCCTTTTGATGGCCGTAAAAGCTTTATACCCTAACTCAAGATTCAAAATCCCGTTTTAGATTTTATCGTAATGCCGCCACATGTACGATACTCCCTAGGCATCAGGATGTGGTGTAAACATATAATAAGAAAAGCTAGCATGGATGCAGAGCAATGGGCAAAACGATACATGCCATGCTCACGTCCAACCAAGCAATTACAAAGATCAAGGGAAACAGGGAAAGCTGATTATCATCGTAGGGCTCCACATCCCAACTATCCTCTCGATGCTTTAATGAAGAGATGCTAAGAAAAGGTTACCATGGTACCTGATCTAGCCAGGCAAATAGGACCACTCAAGGTGGTGCGCCACATAGAGAGACCCAGCAAAGCCAAGCAGGTAGGGGCATCTAGGGAAAGAAAACAACTCGAATCAATAAAAAAAGAAACAAAACTACACTTAAAACTATTAACAGTGGATGAGGAGTTTGCTCATTTTAATTTCAAGATCAACAAGCTCTCGGATGATTGGTTGCTCGGATCATCTCACAATTCTAGTGATGATAATAATGATAGTTTGAGCAATGATGCATCTGATGGCCAGCAAGCTAGCAATGGACGTGGCACTGGTGCACATGACTCATAGTCCCATGGTATTTGATTCATCAATTAGTAGTTCCCTCAAGTCACATTGGATATGGATCACTGTGCATGACCTAGTATAGCTCGTGAAAATACAATTGCATACAAGAAATGGGCTTCTCAAGATCGTCCGAGATATAGTGTTGTTGCTGCAGATGACCTTGTATGTGAAGTAGGATTCTAAGATGTATCTAGATCTAAATCGTAAACAACACTATTCCACGTAACCAAGCTATAATCTACATGGATATCCTTTCATCTGAGGTATTGTATTCAAGTGCTACTACTTTCCATAGCCTCATACAACTTACAAGTCAGATTCGTTGCCTCAATATTTGGATAGCCAATCCAGTATCTAGCAAAAGATCAACAGTATCAGGGTGGCTCGAGCAGCTGGAGCTTATAGACCACAGGGTTGGATAACAAATTATCTGAAAAGTTGGAGTAATATACCTAGCCCAAAGTATGTCTAGGATCCCAACATCTACGAGGAACATTGGCACTCCATAAAATTTCATATGCCAGTATACATTTTGTTCTTAAAATCCATTTAGTATATTATATGTATATTCAATTATTTACTAATCATGCATTCAATTATGGTACAATTGCATTAATTTATCAAGTATAGCATGTTTGTTGATCATTGAGACCTATCTGACATAAAAGACATCAAAACAAATCCCAAATTACATAACCACAAAAATTAAAATAAACATTGAAAACTTAAAAAAATGAAGCAATAAAATGAAAAAACAAATAAAATAAAGAAAAATGGTGTATCGATAATAGGCACACCACTACATACCATGTATTGGTACAGTACCAAACCAATACCATAGTGAACCAGTTGCCACCTGATACAAGAACAAGTACTAGTTAGGCGGACATTGCTAGGACATTCTCATGATCTGAAAGATGATTGGGAAATATATCTTCCCACTTGCTCCTATCCTAAAGAGCCCTCCCACATCCATGAACTCTTGTCCAAGCATAATAAGTCTCCCAATATTTGCCCACAAATGGCTAACAAGTCAAAATTTCACAAATGAAAAATTAGGCTCTTCAATAAGGTTCCTCCTATACAATACTGGAGAATTGTCAATACATTGGAGTTGAAGTTGATGATTTCCCATACATTTGTTTAAAGATAACCGCATAAGTAACAAATTAGGGAGCTGACTATGATAAAATAAATGCTACTAAGATCTTATAACGGACACCTTATTTTTGTTCCTAAATGAAAGATGGTCCTCCTAAGCCAACACCAAAGAGATCCATCAAATTTGGAGAAAAAGTTATTCAAAAGCCAACCAAATAATCACCTTCCCATAACTATAATGGTCTTCACTAGAGTTATAAAAGTCACATCATGTTTGGCAACACCATGCTATCCTAAAATCTCTACGAGCTTAAATTAAAATCTATATTTCTAACATATCAGCACTGTGTGGCCCGATCAATTTTCTTCCATAAAATTCTAGGTAGAATGAACTTAGTTTGTTTTATAATGGCATTTGAAGGTTATGAATACTTTTTACCCAGATCCTCTATTAACTGAAAATCAAGGAACTCATAATCAACCAACCTTCTCAATGAAAACAAATCTGATATGCAATAACCTTACTCAGCTTATTGTCTAAAAGCATTTTACACAAACTCGAGGCAATTCATAGGTGCATGTAAGTAGACTGTCAAAAGCTTCATGTCAATCTCTTAAGGCCTGCTTGGCCAAGCTGTGAAAATCAGCTTATTTTGAAATCATTTTTTTTTAAAATGAAGTTTCAGAAAAAATACTGTGAGAGAAAAGCAGTTTGTGTTTGGCAAAATCATTTGATAAGCGCTTTTATCAGTATTTAAGAAGCAATTTATATTTGGCAAATCTCTCAAAAAAAATACTTTTGACTATCAAATTATGAAAAAAAGCATGTATAAATTTACTTTATAATTAATATTATTTAAATAGATAAATAATTTTAAATATTCATTATGATTAATTTTAATTTATTTTTTATTTTTTTATTTAATTAAAATAAAATAATAAAATAATAAAAAAATATATTAAAATTTTAATCAATATAAATACAATTAAATCAAAGATAATACATATTAAACATTTTATATAATTTTTATACAATAATATACATGTATCAGAATACATCATTCACTAAATAATGGGAGGGTTAGGTGAAAATAAATAGGGGTAGTTATGGTAAATAATGATTTTAAGTAAGAATATTTTTGTCGTAAAAAAATTAATTTTTCTGCTTCCGCTTCTGCTTCCAAGGAGAAGTTCTAATTTTCTGCTTCCTCTCCATAGCAAAAAAACTGCTTCTGCTGCCACTCAAAAGTAGATTATTTTTTAAAATAAACTTGGTCAAACATCCTATTTTTTCAAAATAAGTATTTTTTTTGAAAAATAAGCATTTTTTCCTCCTCAAAAGCTCGGCCAAACAGGCCCTTAGTAAAGATCTGCCAATTTTGTTTAACTTAATTAGGCGATGTGCTTCCTAGTTTAGTGAGACGTCATCATAAACTCCCACAAGATGTTCCAAGAAGTGCTATTCAAAATCACCCTCTAAGCATGCAAAATTGTCATCATTATGCATCCGCCAGCTCTAAATGTTGCTGACAACTTATTGAAGATCAAGTGTAATAATCCAAACTTCTCCGGCACAAAAGGACACTCTTGTAGGTTCCTTCACAACCAAGCGCATAGTCATGCGAAACAAAATGAATGGATTACCTTAGTCTTGGCACATTCTTGATCTAAGTGATATCCTATATAAGTACTTCTCCAATCGTCCACCCACCTTTTCCTGATGTTTACTAAGATAGACTTTGTTCTTGCATTATGTGGTAATACCTCTTGAAAGCCAGCTATTAGGACTTGAGCATGTCACCCATAATGTCCCCCTCTTTCAGCACATCTTGAAGATCCCCAAAATCCAGGCATGCTCCTTGCTGATTGCTACACAAACTGAAGTTTAGGTGATGATTGTTTTACCTTAGCACTTGAAACCTGGGAACCTTTACCCTCAAAATTGATGACAACTATATCTACCTTCTCCGAATAATGTTTAAGAATCAAGGTTCACAGATCATTTAGCAGTACCAAGAAAACAATCTCTTCAATTATTAACTACGTAAGAGCAACAATGGTGGTGAACAACATGGAATGGCACCACGCACCTCACTGGTCCTAAAAGTCATGGCCAAATACCAAAATAGGGCAATATAGAGAAAGAAGCAAGAAAGTAATATGACATGATGATGAAATTTCTTTGCCAAAAAGGTATTTGAAGAAGAGCTACCATGAAATCGCTGTCTTTGTGTTTGCTTTTAATTTTCTTTTTGGTTGTTCACACTCATTGAAATTTTAGTGAACATTAATGGAGTTTTTGCTGAAAAATTAACATGAAATAAAGTCATCAAATTATTCTCAGCTTATTTCACCCAAGCAGCAACCATCATGCCAAAAATCTACCATTTATTTTCTAGATAAAACAAACATACTTACATCATATGATCTATCTGATGATGCATTCCTCCAATTTTATTGGAGAAAACCCAATTAAGATAAAATGCTATGGATAGTTGTATTATACCTCAACTTTCTCAACATTAGTGGGATCGACAGGTTTTGAATGTTTACATATGAATAGGACTAGAAAGGAAGGAAGAGATTAGTTGTAAAAGAGAAACAATTTTGGAGATAATGGAGTTACAGTAGGAATCACATATTGGATTGAAGACATTCAAGGAATCATAAGTTGCTATAATTCAGTATATAATAGAGACTGCAAGAGTGAATGCCCATATAGACTTGATTGGCGGCCCACAAGATATATTTCGAAGAGGGTTTTATGTGCTTTCCGATTCAATGGGGGGCCATGACCCCACCCCACTTCTCGGCTATACCTTTGCCTCTAGAATGTAGAGATTTCTCAATAATAATGCTACTAGTTAAGTTGGTGTACACAGGTGTTGTGTCCAACCAAGCATCATAAAAGATATTCTAGACTTTTGGTTGACCACCTTTGCTTAACTGTTAATTTGATGGTAAAATGCACTAGGAAACATGAGCTTTTTGTACACATCAACATCAATGTCCAAAAAATTTTCCAGAGGTTGGTTGCAACCTTTAAATACTAGTTGGAGGTGATCACAAACCATGTACGGAAGCCACCTTCCTAAAGAAAGATTATCAACCATCTAATGACAGACAGCATCAGCAACCTTATTCTCTACTTTTGGCTTGTGAATGATGATGTGAGTATATGCAAAAAACAAGTCCAACTTCATTTAGAAGTTGAAACAACTTAAGTTCTTACAATTGGGGCAGATTATTATGCACTTTTAATAGATGCGATGGTATGGTACCCTATATTCCTGAGAGAGTTTGCACAAAAATTGCAAAATTCTGTATCAACAATGGGACTCCTCTATGTAGCATAGAATATTTTCTCACATAAGAAAGCCATCAGAAGTCCTAGTAGATTGAACTATCTTTATTCTAATATGGCAAGGTACTCGAAGAGCTTCCTTTCAGATGAGAAGAGCTCTCCATATTGACGAAGAGTGTATCTGGATTGAGTGTCTGCCTCCAATACTCTGTGGGAATAGAAGATGTCCTATGTGCAAGAGAGTTATCGTCAAGATGGCTACTCGGACGTACACTTCAACTCGCGCGGCACTAGAGGGAGGGGTAACTCTTGGAATAAAATACCTCGGTAGTTTTCCGTGCAATCCAAAAAATATGCGCGACACCATATAATACGATTATAATATGAATCTCCATTCAACTCAAGCATATTGGACATTCGAGATCTTTTTACGCAAGGGCGACACTCAGGTTAAATGCTGACAGGACCATGTTGTCTCAAATTTACTCATTTCGTGTCTCTGCTGTAGAGTGAATCTTGCTGGAAATCTTATGTGCTCCTCAATTACAGTAGTCTCAAAAGTGATCAAGACCTGTTCTCGATTAATAGACACAAAACATCACATAAATGCATCAAAAAAAAAAAAAAAAAAACATCTATGAATTATGAAATACCACAACAAAAATCGCTGCGTAATATAGAGTATGTTGAAATAGCCCTCATGAGGGTGCAAAGGAGTTTCATGACATAGAACGCCCAATCTTAGAGAATCTCACTCAACCACATTAAGCCAACTACTCACAGTGAGGAGCGAGACCAGAAAAATAGTGCCCGTAGGATATCGGGAAATATGATGTCCTAAAGAAGCAATAGAAAAAGTAAAAAGAAAAAAATATGAAAGGAGATATAATGCTGGTCTCAGAAAGAAATGAGAAAAACATAAGACTCTGAGAGGTACCGACAATAGTGGGCTCGTCATTAATCATTGTTAAGACCACCTATTATTTATCATATATTTTTCTCATTGTCATAATCTTGAGTATCATCTTCCAGTGTGTGTAAAATATGTGCTTGTTATATATTTAAAGATTTATGATGAAATGAATTCTCACATAATTGTGATAAGGCTGATGATGAATAGATATGTAGTTTCGAGTATCCTTCATCTTTATGCCTATCAATGTTAGCTAGATGAGTCCCTTATATTCAGGTTTTCTTTGACTACACTCCTTTATATGCGATAGTAAAATCTCATCCCAAGATGACTTCATAAAAGTAAAAACAGAAAGAATCTTTTGATGGAAGTATTTCCTGAGCTTATCGTGTCACTCTCTTGAGATGTCAATCATTGTTTCGCTCATTCTTTGTGTGTTGCAAGTACCCCTACCGGAGAATTCCCTAGATACGGCCGTCCTGTTCTTGAACCCGATGGGACGTCTTCGCGGATGGTTCATTACTTCGTAGGACTCTCATTCGCACGTGATGCCGGCGGAGCCTCGCTCCCTCACTATATCGCACCTCTTTGTTCCCTCTGAACCATAATAACCCAGCGTCCAAACATCTTTTCACTTTTTCGTCGTTGAGACTCGATGTGTTGTAATAGTGAATAGACATCTGCGTTACTCCCTGCTCTTCGTTCGATGGCCATCTCGTGTGGTACTCCGGTGATTGTGCCGAAGCATCCTTCAGACTCAGTCACAGTGTTCTTGTCTCGAACGCGCCATATCTTGACACACGAACTCAGCTATAGCACGAGGCGTCGGCTGCACGAAACCATCCAACCCGCCACGAGTCTGGCTATGGGCTTGGCGGTCCGCCTTGCCCTTGGTAAAGGCGGCGTTGCGCGACTTGTGGACACGGTTATTCTCGGCGATGTTTTGATCGAGAATCCTCTCCTCGCTTGTCAATCTCGCCCCACTACACTTATTAATGTGGAACAGGATGCACGCTCGTTCACGGACGCTATCGTACCGGATTTAGATTGTCCTCCCAGATATCTTGCTGGTGGTGTGATATAGCTCTTTGTGACTCTGTGTAATGAGTAGGAGATGTCGGTAACTGTTAATTTCGCTCAGGCAGGAAAGAAGTCTGAGCTGAGGGGTTTGGAGAAGATGGAGAGATTGGAAGGCGGTTGGGACTCGCGAGCGTTCGCGCTCGACCTCGAGTGTCGGAAGGGGCGGGACTCTCGGCGCAGTGTGACGGGAGACTAGCGCGTTACGATCGTTATGGTAGCCTTCCGAGTAGCGCTCGTTCTGAGCCGCACCTTATTTAGTCTATTGAGTGCCGAAACGCCCGACTCGGGTAGGCGTGGCGAGGAGTGTCTCTGTGGCGATTGGGGCGCGCGCGTTATAGAAAGTCGCGGGGAGTGGATACGGCGCTATCCGACGTTAGTTTGTTGGTAGCCCCTGAGAAGGTAGGATTTTCGTGATTTTCTTAAAGGGGTCCGAGATTGTGCCATCCTCGCAAGGGAGCAGGAAGAAGTTGAGCCGCCCTCGGAGGTACTGATGAAGATTGCATCTTGTGCCTCGAAGGCTTTCTCAACCATGGTATCACTCAAGACCATAGTTCTGAGGCTTCGAAGGATGCTTTGATGCAATCCTATGATGCTTCCCCAGTTATCTATCATGCGTCTGCATTTGATGGAGGGGTTCTTTATTCCGAGGTTGCATGCTGCCTCAACCTCGACAGGATCTCCTCCATCAAATTCGACTTGCGGCTCTTTCGATGGCGCTCGAGGTTGTGCCACCTTCCCAGAGGAGAGTGGAGCTGATGGAAGATCTCCCGCTTTCAAGTTAGGAAGAATTGGATTCCAGGCGGACCCGATCCTCAACTTTGGTGGGACTTCTATCACCTCCAGCTTGCCATTCCCCTCGATCGGGTGGCGAGGTAGCGCCGACTAGTAGCTTCGGGGCATTTCCAAAGTGGCTGTGCGGGATGTAGCGCAGGGAGGTGAAAAGTCCGTATGAATAAAGTGACTTGCGAACTCCATTGAGCTGTGTCAGATTCAGGCGCTCCATGCTCTGAATCCTACTCTCGGAGAATATTGGGAAGATCTCTCAGGCTGAGCGCGGTCATAACTTCATCATGAAGCTGCTCTGATTCTAGTGACAGTGTTGAGTAGGGTAGTTTGAGCATCACCGTTTGTCGTAATATTTTTAACCAGTGAGAAGTGTAATATTTCTGTGTCTCAAAAACAAAGGTGAGCATTTATTGCTTCTTATAATAGAATTTGGGTTTTATTGAAGAAAGGATAGTGGTGATCTCTCTATCCGTGTCTGCGATTTTTTGGAATTGTGATGTCTTGAGTCTACAAGAGGATATGGTAAGGATTCATGACATCTCTTAATGTGTCTCGATTGTGAAGGCTAGAGGAGAAAAGCCGCGTGGAAGGACCTTATTGCTTCCTAAAAGGGGGGTGGGAGTCTTTTTCCGGTAAGACGTAGTGTTTTTTTTGTTTTTGCTTAAACATGGGCACTCACACATAATTCATCAGGACACGCTCATAGAGAGAATCCAATTAAGTCCAGATACAAGAATATTTTATTTATTAAACCAATGTGACTTCCGGTGCCAAGGAGGTCGTTGAACTATGGCCCAAGTAAAGGGTCGGTGGTTCCGACTTTTGAGAAATGCGCTATAATCCAATCCCTATCAAAGGATCTTGAATTGGAAGTCCTTCGCAACCATGGAGAAAAATAGTTATTGACATCTCCTATATCCAATTCCACTGATCATCGCTCCGAAATTTATGCTCAAACATAGGAATCCAAAAAGATTTTGGATTTATAGATTTTCCTCGATCTAAAATGCATCATAAAATAAAACTATTACCAACTAAAATTTTTATCCCTGCATTATCATAAATAATAATTTGGAATTTATTAATATAATATTAGTTAGTTTATACAGTCACAATCCAGATATTACTGAATAGATCATTTTACCGGAATTTCATGCTAGCCAAATTCTCAATCATATTTTTTTGTCGATGCAGCTCTCTCCATTTTTATATATTTTCTTCCAATTTCTTTATAGTAACTTTTTACTCTCTTTCGTTTATTTTTTCCTCTATTATTTATCTCTTTTTCTCTCAGTATTCTATATAAATATTAAATTTGTGCTGCATATATAGGTTATAGATTAGTAAGTAATGCCGATTCTGAGAGAACTCATCGTTTACCGAATTTTATTTTTAATATCTTCGGCATAAAACCTCTCTAGAAAATAAGAATATGAGCCCTCTTTGTTGCATTACACTCTATTTCTCAAATAATACTAAGGAAATCTGTATCATACGCTTTATTTCTTCCCATCTCCTATGAGTGATTGACTTTATTGTGTGCATTGAAACTATATATTGATGATATATTCAACACTCTCATCATAATAAACAAAGCAATGCTTCTTACAACTGATGCGAATACATGTAATTTAGAATATTCTCTATATTAAGTTGATATGGCTTGATATATCACAAATATTGATTGCTATGATACATTATTGCATATGAATTAGTGCTATCTCGAAAATTCTACTTGATGACCTTACGTGAAGACTGGTCATCCTTTAAAAGAATATATGTGGCACTTAAGATTAATTTCGCAAATCTTAAATCTTCCCATGCTCTTTATTGTCACAATTAAGTTTCGCATATCAACCTCTCAAAGTAACTCTCGTGTATATTATGGCGATAATAATGAGCTCTACCTAAGTCATTGATACTCACATCTCGTTTGTGCGAGCAGACCCTGATAGGGGCCCTTATATCTTAATAGTATGAGGGCTATTAAAGTTGTTCTCTACTCTGGCTTTTTGCTATCTCTCCGCTCATGGCTCACACTCTTGCCATCACATCGTGGTAACTCTTTACAAAGAACTCTCAAGTGAGAGTCACTCTCGGTGCATTCGCGTCACTTTTTTTTTAGCTGTGTGTAGACCGATGTGCAATGCTCACTATAAGTATTTGATATGTAGCTCAACACTCGTCTAATGAACTTGTCAAATAAGATTTCGACATACTCTCTTATGCGAAGACTCTATCTCTGCATAACTATCAATCCCTAGTATTTTTCTTGATCAAATCATGGCCCATAAAGCGTCAATGTTGTATTGTGTCTGAGCCATATATATTGGAGTGAATTTCTACGTGTTCCAATAGATATAGTTTCAATCCACTCACGTCCTCCATTGAATTACCAAATAGAGAAAGTGATATTCGTACTTACAAAAATTTATCACGTACCATTACTTGTAACTCTCGCAGTTCCAACACTCGTATCTGAATATGAACGCCAAAATACGTAAAGGCATCTCACCGACGGGACTCTTATGTAGTTTATTCGAATCAGCGTAATCACCAAAAGTCCCATTTCCTTAGTAGAAGTTTTTTATCCTCTTACTTGCTCCTCCAAAAATTCACAAAGCATCCCCTTCGCTACAGTGTGTCAGGTACTGCAAATCACTTGGCTTTGAGACCTTGTAGAAGAGTCCTATTAGTGATCTCAACCTCTCCATTTGCTTGTGGATGGCCTACTGAAGTAAAGCATCGCTCGATCCCATGATGCCACGCAAGCAAAATGCTCAATGGCTGGAGGAGTCAGACAACTCAATCATGGATTGCACCTATTTTGTACACTCGTATCAGAGATTTCAAATACTTTGGGTGTCGATAGGCCATGGACAACTGCTAAAGAAAGAACATGGAGAGATGATAGGTCTCCTCCTCGACTGCATCTAAACAACTTACATAGATCATCAAAAATCCGGACTTTATTAACAGGACTTCTAATCCATGATTTGTGAACCCCCACCAGTTATTTGTCGCACATCACGCAGCATGTCTAAACTCACATCCTGTATCCCATACAATCTTGCATAATGTGAAGTAGAATCGGAGATCCTAGCCTTCTTTACGTTAGCAGGATAGCTATCGCAGTCTGACCTATACAGGGACTCTCCCGCAAGGACGACGGATCTTTTCATATCATAGTTAGCTCATTGTACATATTTTTACACCAAATCCTATAGAGAGTGATTTTTGGTATAGCCACTATGTGCATTAGTGTCCTTTCTCCGAATTGAATGTACCCTCCTACATACCTCCAGACTGGGTATCGAATCCAAAAATGGCACATTGTGGACAGTGGGCTTCAATAGTGGTAGTCAGATGTGTGTTCATCCCTAGGTACGGTCGGGCGTCCTATTTAACATATGTGGAGACCTGTCCCGATCAATTACATGCCTAATAATTGTCGCATCTTTCCTAACAAACAAAGTTTAATGTACGAGTAATTAATTGAAAATTAGGGTATCGTCTTTTAATACCCAACCCAACTCAACCTTGGGGCTTACTTCTTAAGTCCTATCTTAGTACTTAGAGGCGCATCAATATTGCCAGAGTTTACCTAAAGGACATAAAGTAATAAATATGATATCTATTTATGATATTGAAGTGATTCTAGTATTTTGGAGGCCAGGATTCAACTGTTGCACGACTCAGTATCTCAAAACCACCCCTACGAGCAAACCACGCCCATTGGCTGGCCTAAGTGCGTTTGGATCCTCGAGGGTATCTCCTTGAAAATTATGAACGTTGTTGAGGCTGCACAACTTCAATATCTTGCACAAATGAATGCAGAGTGTTTTAAGGGTAGAGTGTGGCATATTGCATAAGTAGGGTCAAGACCTACGTAAGTGAATAAGACAGCGCACTTGTATAATGATCTCGGAGAGGAGACTTGTTTGGTCACCAGATATGTGCGAGATAAGTACTAGATTACTCCTGAAAGGGATTCGCTATCTCGATCTTAACTGACTGATTCCTGGCCTATACTTTCTTATTGATCAGGATAGGGGTGTAGAGTTTTCTACAACTGGAAGTCCAGATATAATATTTTTTAGGGGAATCAAGTGCATTCTAATCGAACTGGAGTCTCCTTCAAGTTTGATTGTAGTGATAGACAGCCTTAATGTTACTGCTAAATCGTCCCATAATCCTAAACCCTGTGAAAGTTATTATCTAGGACCTATGTTTTGAACAGTAAATAAGTGTCAGTGCTTGCCCAAGGGATTCAATGGGATAAATATAGAGTAATTATCTGAGCTAGCCGCAGCTTGTGAATGTAGTAGAATAAAGCATTGTACAACTACAGAGCTCTCTAAAAGTGCATGGTGGAAAATTATTCATCCCTTCTGATTGGGAATAACTGTTGAGAAGATATGGATGTAATATAAATGGAGATACCTCTAAAGAGTAGTAGAGATATATATATGCGCTTATACCTTTTTTGATATAATCTAAATTCAAACTCTAATTGGTCTGAACTATTTTTGGATTTGGTATTATACATTATGCTTCTCCAACTATATACTCGAACATCGAGAACACTCTATGTATCTCCTTCTTTAGCTAACTATCAATCCCAATATTCTGAGAAGTTCCTCAAAGAGACTTCTTCAATTGGCAGTTGTCAGAACAGTCCCAGCTTTCTTGGGCCGAATCATTTAGTTACGGATAGTGCTATATTAAACAGCTATATCTAGAATTGATCTATCCGTATAAGTAAGTTTGTAATAATTTTAACAGCAAGAGATCTCAAATAAGTTACAATTCAAATAATTGTATACTATACTTATCACAACTACTACTCTCCATATTACTCGACATAGATTACGCTAAATACAAATCTTCTAAGCCACCTTTAATACACTTCCAGATTAGTGAATTTAGTGTTTGAGAATGAATACACAAATATATGAACGAAATATAAATTTCTCATAATGACGAAGAGGATCTCACATTGCTCTTCTCTCTTCGAGCAATGTCCTCGTGAGCCAAATATAATAGCAAGTTCATATCAAAGTTATCAATTACTTCATTGATCTTTGTCGAAAAAAGAGATGATATCTCATCTCCCATTTAGTGTATTATTTTGTGCCATATACCATATTCATGGGAACATTTGGTAATCATGAAATACACAGACAAGATGACTCATGATGTTCATGATGGTACGCTCAGTGGAAATCTAGCATAATGGATTACTGTGAGCTATTTTCCGAATAAAGAGTGCCTCGCGTGAACTAGGAAAAATGCATTGGATTGGTTTAAACCATAGGTTGGACCCTATTGGAGATTATGTTCAGATATATTGTGCGTATAAAGCTCCTAAGTATAAGCGATCTTAAATGTTCTCCGCAATAGCTCCAAACTAGATTAAAGTACAATAATTTTTATGATTATATAGAGAGCCAATGTAAACCTGCCACATACGCAACAATAAGACTCACAATAGTGTCAAAATAAATCCGAATACAATAATATTCTCTGAGCTCATGATTTGAATTTGAATAGTTGCTGGTTTGAAGCTTGTCTCTTTGTGCATTTTTCTCCGAGCCAATAATAACTCTCACCAGCGCTCTGCAAAAATTAAATTTTTTTCGCAAGTCGTGAAAACTTAATATTACATAGTTGGCAACTAAGTCGACGATGGTAATTACTCGAAGTCACTTTACTCTTGCTAACATTTGTAATAATCTGGGCGCTTTTAGAAATAATAGAATTGTATGATCCTTCGCAATCAATCCAATGATTCTTTATCTTCTATTTAATTTTAGTCTACCTTCTATGGCTAGACATAGATGCAATCGGTAGAGTAGACAATTATTTTTATTGCGGTATAAATAATGTAATTATACTCTATATGAACATCCTTCACTAATCAATCTAATAAATTTTTATCTTCTATTTTAGTTTTAATCTACCTCCTATTTTGATCTTAAATTTTTATAGTAGTCCAGTTAAAAAAAATTGCATCCTTCTTGTAGCTTAGTACTACACCCCTACCATGGTCCAGCATTATATACTATAGCTCAATACTATACTCTTATCATGACAGTTCGCACATGTTACAGAAGCACGTCTGATCTAAACAGTGATGTCTCTCTAGAGTTCCTTCGACAAGCCTCTTATGCTTTTCGATTCGTTATTCTGGAAGTTAACTACCCTTCGATAATTTCAACTTAATGATTTTGCTTTATGGGTAATACAGTAGATTAAAAAATATATTTGAAAGGCAGATACAACATCATTCTATAATCCTACTGCTATAATCTATTATCCATATTCGATTCCTTCGGCAAACTCAAACCAATGCGTTTCATAGTAAGATATTAGGAACTCCTTTTACCGTGTCAATGCTGTTCTCTTTAACGTGTAGCTTTTATTGCGTCATGCTGGTTGACATATATTTGATCATGGATATGCTCCTGCTATTTTTTTCCAGTGGCTCTCTCAGCTTCACAATATCCAACGTATTGAGGTTCTAAAGTTTTTATGAATCATTAAAAGTTCTGTGCGATAGCTTTACCAGTTAGTACCGTAAAGGCAACACTTCATTGAAGGTGATATTAGTGCCAACTTATCTTGATTATTTCATAGCCGGACATGTGCTCTCAGAAAATATTGTCATGCGTGCCAGTGTTCTTTTACTATTTAGTGACAAGACTGGCAGGGCGCCTGAATTTTGGCATTATAGTAAACGACGCGCATGGAGTCCTGCTGGGTCACTTCAAGATAATTTGTACGGTCAATACTATTTCTGATCTCTCGATCAGATATGTGATCTCCTCGGATTGTACATAATTTCTGAGCATGTGTTGGGTCTTGATTCTAGATCCTTCTGAGACTCAGTGGCTTCCTAACAAATACTTTTCAGTCCTAGTGAAAGCCATCAGAATTTCTAGTTGCTTAAGGGCGAAAGCCCTTGAGTCAAGCTCTTTATAAGGCTCATTCTTCTTACATCCTCAATGTTATTTAGCGTGACGCTATTGACCGAATTTGATTGTAACCAGAAAAGACATCCATAAAACTAAGAAGCTCATGCTCCGAAGTGGCATCGACCAATTGGTCAATCCAAAGCAGCGTGTAACTGTCTTTTGGATAGACCTCGTTCAAGTTGGTAAAGTCAATACACATGCGCCACTTCCCGTTCGCCTTCTTTACTAGAACAACGTTCGCCAGCCATTCTGGGTATATTGCTTCTTTGATGAAACCAGCTTTGATCAATTTATCCAGCTCCTCGACGATGGCTTTCTATCACTCCAGGGTGAAGCTTCACTTTTTTTGCTTGATCGGACGGCAAGTTGGATCCACCCTCAGATGATGGGCCATCACCTCCGAATCGATTTCAGGCATGTCAGCAACCGACCAGGCAAAGAGGTCCGCATTCACCTGCAAAAGAGCAATCAATTGGCTTTTGGTTACCTGGTCAAGGCAGGAGCCTATCTTCACGGTTTGATTGGGGTTCTCCTTTCTTAATGGGATCTCCTAAGCTCGTCGAACGGTTGGGCTCGATTTTTCGCCAGATCGTCTTGGGCATCCAATCCTATTGAGAGTTCGGACTGGGATTTTGCTTAGTCTTCTGTCTGAAGCTTGGCGATGAAACAATGTTTTACCACAGTCTGATTGCCTTGGATCTTTCTCACACCATGGATTGTTGAGAACTTGACCGTGAGGTGGTAGCTAGACATAATAGCTTAGAGCTTCTATAGACTAGGTCTTCCAAGAATAGCGTTGTAAGCCGAAGAAAGTTTTACGACAAGAAAGTCTACTTGTATTGTTATATGCTGAGGGGGGGTGCCCACTATGATGGGCAACTTGATCATTTCTTTCGAAAATATGGAGCTTCCGGAGAATTCTTGGATCGGTGTATCAAATCTACTTAAACGATTGAGGAAAAATCACATGAGAAAAAAAATAGAAAAGTCCAAAATATCGACTGAGCTTCCATTATCAATAAGTACACGATGTACATTATAATAAGAAACATTTAAAAAGACAACCACAGCATCACACCCTCTGCATCTTGCTCAATGAAAGTTATTGCTTCTCCGAGGCTATCCCCACGTCTTGGCCTCCTCGCCGCCTCGAACGACTCCTCAATGATTACAAGAATCTCACCACGGAGAGGTCGCTCTTCAGCTGCTGCTGGTTCATGGGGCGTTGAGATTGATGAGGCGGTTGTCGAGCTCTCGAAGGAGGTTGTCACGGGGGAGTTCTTCTGCGGACGAAGTGTTCCAATCTTTCCTCTCGAATGAGCTTCTCAATGGCGTCACGGAGGAGGCGATAGTCTTCCGTATCATGACCGTGGTCACGATGATAGTAGTACTTTGACGGATCGCGGCGCTCCAAATTCGTCCACATTTTTAGAGATTGGGAAAGTTGGTTCTGGATTTACGTTAAGACTTCTCCCCGAGTAGTATTTAGAGGTGTATAGTTATGAAAACGCCTGGATGGAGATCGTTATCAATCCCTTCTTTGGGGACTCAGAGACTGATGGTTTCGAAAAGAACCTCCGCCCCTTTGCTTCTTGGGCGGAGAGAGCGAGTGCTGTCGATAAGCCTCCTTTGATGGGAGGCGCTCCTTATTCGATCCTGCCGGGGCTGCATCGACAGGGTGTCCTCGGCGAAGGCCTCTTCGATGTTGGTATACTTTCTCACCCGTTCTAGCATACCAGCATAATCATGAGAAAATTTTTTTATCAATTACCTTTTCAGATCGTTCTTCTGTAATCCACCCATAAAGACGGTCATCGTGACCGACTGATCTAGATCTCGAACTTTCAAAATTGCCACATTAAAATGGCTCACATACTCGTGAATCGACTCGTCATTCTTCTAGCGGACGGTGTTCAGATAGTCGGACCGTTGGCGGGTTCTGATTTAGTTAAGTTACTGCTCTAGCACTTGAAGCCTAGGGTAACCGATTGTACACACAAGCAACTAAATATTTGTGATGTACAAAGACTATATATATCGTGCTCTCTCTGTTGTCTTTCTCCCCAGAATTTCACATGTTAAGTCATAGATCATAGTGTCTCGTTACACAGGAATTCATTCTTTTAGTAAACTAGATGATCCTTCAATGGCCCAAGACGTTAAAAGTTAAAGCTATCGGTCTCTAAAAGTTACGGCCCCAACTTAATGTACCAACGCGTACAAAAATCCCACCAAAATCTCTGTCTATTTCAGGTTAGCTACAGGTCTTAATGATGCTATCAAATCAAATGGTGGCGCTCCGATCCAAGATGTGTGTTGAATCGGGCACCACGGCACCTCACTGTGTCTCCAAAAGTCACCCTGGCCAAATACCAATAATTAGATTGGCCCAACATATATTATCATCATATAAGCAAGAAGGTAATTCGATCGAATGCTCGTAGGAGCGAAGATGAATTTCTCCTTTGCCAAAAAGGTTTACTTATGCAAGTTTTGGAAGCTTTATGAATACCCATCTGCAGGGTTTGATTCTAAATGTATATGTGTTTTGCTTTTCTGATAATTTTCTTTTATTTGGTGCTAGATTCCTCACTCAATTGAAATGTAGTGTGAGGTGAGGATAATTAATAATGATGAGGTTATCTCTCGCTGAAGAAATCATGCAAATGATTTCTCAGTCATGAATGAATAAGCTTAGTGTCTCTCAGACTCTATTTACAAGACTTGCCACGTCTCATGTAACCTCATCGTCATCTATCTACGCTAAATTCTACTATTTTCCTAGCGTAAACATAGACATATATAGCGAGTCAGATAGATATATATCCTTCTCTTTGAGATGGTGCATGTCCGACTTCCAAATTTTTTGTGAGAGAAAAAACCTCGACATTTAAGAAAAGAGTGTAAGCTAAATGATGTTAGTCTGTTATGAATATACCCCTCAACCTTTTCGCTCAAACATTTAGTGTGTGTTGTCGACAGGTTTTGAATGTTATAGATATGGAGATTAGTTGACTAGAAAAGGAAGGAATTTAAGATTAGTTGATAATAAATAGAACTCCAATTTGCTCGGTGATAATGGAGTTACAGTGAGGGAGCCATCACAAATTCGGCATAATATTTGGTATAGGGGACATTCAGAGAAGTCATAAGTTGCTATAATTCCTGAGTAGTAATAATACGATGACATGCAAGATCGATAGTGGAATGCCAGCAGTGAGTAGGACTCTGAGGCAGGAAGTGTCGCGCGAGCGAGAGAGTGTGAGTTGGCGAAGAGTGGTTTGTTATGTGCCCATCCTCATCCGGCACTCTCCTACATTGTGGGTCTCATGATCTTCAGCCTTGTAACCCAACCAACTTCTTCAAGGCATTATACCACTCTTGCGCTACAGCTAGTGATTAGGGTGAGGCTAAACTCAGACTTTCTCTTCAAATTTATCTCACCAGGCTAGCTAGTTAAGTTGGTGTACACAGCGTTGTTGTGTCCAACAAAGCATTTGCATCAAAAGATCTTGCTTAGTTGATCGTGGTGGGTTGACCACCTTGCTTAACTGTAAATTTGATTAGATGTAAAGGAAATTGCACTAGGAAACATGTGTGAGCTTTTTGTTAACTGCGATCTCATGTCCATACAAAAAATATATTTCACTTGAGGATTAGATTGCTGAACTTCATATCTCATCTTGCTTAATTTAGCCACGACTTGACGAAACTTCGCCGAAATTCTTTTGGGTTTGTCTCCTGAACTTGTAGAGTGGAAAAAAAGAGCTCCGAAACAATTTAAGTTATTATTTTGAAACAAGAGGAAGGGCATGCCAATGCCATTAGTTGGAAGAATTCTGTAGAAGATACAACCTCTAGAACCATGTACTGTGGTGATATGAGGCACACGCGCTTCCCTTTTAGAAGAAGACATTCACCTCAAGAAGTCTTGAGTGATCAGCATCAGCCGTACAGCAACCTTATTCTCTGAACTTTTTGGCTTATGATTAAGTAGGACTCTCGGAGGATCCCGGATCTGAAAGATGAATGAGGTCGATAGATTTGTATAGAACAAAGCCTCCAGAATCTTCAATTTAGTTGTCGAACCTCTGAAGGGACTAAGCATTGTATATGTTACATATTTAAACAGATTGGTGGAGAGAGCGAGAATAGCTTTTGCACCTGATTTAATAGATAACGAGGAAATGGTCTTCATCAAGGTAACCCCATAGAGTTCTCTCGTTTTTGAGTCTTCCTCGACATTAATCAGAGACAATTGTGCAAAATCTTCTGTATCAACAATGGGACCCTCTATTAGCATAGAATATTTTCTCACAGTGGAAGAAGGAAGCCTCAGGAAGGTCCGATAGAGCACTTAGGATACCTCTTTCTCCTTTATTCTAATATGGTCAGAGGGTACTCGAATCATCAGATGATATCCTTTTCAGATGAGAAGAGCTCTCCATATTGACGAAGAGTGTATCTGGATTGAGTGTCTGCCTCCAATACTCTGTGGGAATAGAAGATGTCCTATGTGCAAGAGAGTTATCGTCAAGATGGCTACTCGGACGTACACTTCAACTCGCGCGGCACTAGAGGGAGGGGTAACTCTTGGAATAAAATACCTCGGTAGTTTTCCGTGCAATCCAAAAAATATGCGCGACACCATATAATACGATTATAATATGAATCTCCATTCAACTCAAGCATATTGGACATTCGAGATCTTTTTACGCAAGGGCGACACTCAGGTTAAATGCTGACAGGACCATGTTGTCTCAAATTTACTCATTTCGTGTCTCTGCTGTAGAGTGAATCTTGCTGGAAATCTTATGTGCTCCTCAATTACAGTAGTCTCAAAAGTGATCAAGACCTGTTCTCGATTAATAGACACAAAACATCACATAAATGCATCAAAAAAAAAAAAAAAAAAACATCTATGAATTATGAAATACCACAACAAAAATCGCTGCGTAATATAGAGTATGTTGAAATAGCCCTCATGAGGGTGCAAAGGAGTTTCATGACATAGAACGCCCAATCTTAGAGAATCTCACTCAACCACATTAAGCCAACTACTCACAGTGAGGAGCGAGACCAGAAAAATAGTGCCCGTAGGATATCGGGAAATATGATGTCCTAAAGAAGCAATAGAAAAAGTAAAAAGAAAAAAATATGAAAGGAGATATAATGCTGGTCTCAGAAAGAAATGAGAAAAACATAAGACTCTGAGAGGTACCGACAATAGTGGGCTCGTCATTAATCATTGTTAAGACCACCTATTATTTATCATATATTTTTCTCATTGTCATAATCTTGAGTATCATCTTCCAGTGTGTGTAAAATATGTGCTTGTTATATATTTAAAGATTTATGATGAAATGAATTCTCACATAATTGTGATAAGGCTGATGATGAATAGATATGTAGTTTCGAGTATCCTTCATCTTTATGCCTATCAATGTTAGCTAGATGAGTCCCTTATATTCAGGTTTTCTTTGACTACACTCCTTTATATGCGATAGTAAAATCTCATCCCAAGATGACTTCATAAAAGTAAAAACAGAAAGAATCTTTTGATGGAAGTATTTCCTGAGCTTATCGTGTCACTCTCTTGAGATGTCAATCATTGTTTCGCTCATTCTTTGTGTGTTGCAAGTACCCCTACCGGAGAATTCCCTAGATACGGCCGTCCTGTTCTTGAACCCGATGGGACGTCTTCGCGGATGGTTCATTACTTCGTAGGACTCTCATTCGCACGTGATGCCGGCGGAGCCTCGCTCCCTCACTATATCGCACCTCTTTGTTCCCTCTGAACCATAATAACCCAGCGTCCAAACATCTTTTCACTTTTTCGTCGTTGAGACTCGATGTGTTGTAATAGTGAATAGACATCTGCGTTACTCCCTGCTCTTCGTTCGATGGCCATCTCGTGTGGTACTCCGGTGATTGTGCCGAAGCATCCTTCAGACTCAGTCACAGTGTTCTTGTCTCGAACGCGCCATATCTTGACACACGAACTCAGCTATAGCACGAGGCGTCGGCTGCACGAAACCATCCAACCCGCCACGAGTCTGGCTATGGGCTTGGCGGTCCGCCTTGCCCTTGGTAAAGGCGGCGTTGCGCGACTTGTGGACACGGTTATTCTCGGCGATGTTTTGATCGAGAATCCTCTCCTCGCTTGTCAATCTCGCCCCACTACACTTATTAATGTGGAACAGGATGCACGCTCGTTCACGGACGCTATCGTACCGGATTTAGATTGTCCTCCCAGATATCTTGCTGGTGGTGTGATATAGCTCTTTGTGACTCTGTGTAATGAGTAGGAGATGTCGGTAACTGTTAATTTCGCTCAGGCAGGAAAGAAGTCTGAGCTGAGGGGTTTGGAGAAGATGGAGAGATTGGAAGGCGGTTGGGACTCGCGAGCGTTCGCGCTCGACCTCGAGTGTCGGAAGGGGCGGGACTCTCGGCGCAGTGTGACGGGAGACTAGCGCGTTACGATCGTTATGGTAGCCTTCCGAGTAGCGCTCGTTCTGAGCCGCACCTTATTTAGTCTATTGAGTGCCGAAACGCCCGACTCGGGTAGGCGTGGCGAGGAGTGTCTCTGTGGCGATTGGGGCGCGCGCGTTATAGAAAGTCGCGGGGAGTGGATACGGCGCTATCCGACGTTAGTTTGTTGGTAGCCCCTGAGTGCGGCGCTCCAGTCTCTCGGTGTGATGGTTTTCTTAAAGGGGTCCGAGATTGTGCATCCTCGTCAGTGGAAAGGGGATAGATCAGGGAGCGGAGTGTAGCCCCCTCGGAGGTTACTTGATGAGAGATGCCAGTCTGGGGTCGTGGCGTCGAGAGGCTTTCTCAACCATGTATCACTCAAGACCATATTCTGAAGGGCTTCGAAGGATGCTTTGATGCAATTCCTATTGATGCTGTCCCCAGTTATCTATCATGGCGTTCTGCATTTGAATGGAGGGGGTTCGTTATTCCGATGGTTGCATGCTGCCTCAAACCTCGACAGGATCTCCTCCATCAAATTCGACTTGCGGGCTCTTTCGCATGGCGCTCGAGGTGGGTGTGCGGGGTTAAGGGTAGGCGGTGCCGGCGGATTTGTGTGGGCCACCTTCCCAGAGGATAGTCGAAGACAGCGTGATGGAAATGATTCCCCGTGCTTTCAAGGTTTAGGAAGAATGGATTTTCCGAGGCGGACCCGATCCTCAACTTTGGTGCGACTTTCTATCACTGGTGGCAGCTTGCCATTCCCCTCGATCGGGTGGCGAGGTAGCGCCGACTAGTAGCTTCGGGGCATTTCCAAAGTGGCTGTGCGGGATGTAGCGCAGGGAGGTGAAAAGTCCGTATGAATAAAGTGACTTGCGAACTCCATTGAGCTGTGTCAGATTCAGGCGCTCCATGCTCTGAATCCTACTCTCGGAGAATATTGGGAAGATCTCTCAGGCTGAGCGCGGTCATAACTTCATCATGAAGCTGCTCTGATTCTAGTGACAGTGTTGAGTAGGGTAGTTTGAGCATCACCGTTTGTCGTAATATTTTTAACCAGTGAGAAGTGTAATATTTCTGTGTCTCAAAAACAAAGGTGAGCATTTATTGCTTCTTATAATAGAATTTGGGTTTTATTGAAGAAAGGATAGTGGTGATCTCTCTATCCGTGTCTGCGATTTTTTGGAATTGTGATGTCTTGAGTCTACAAGAGGATATGGTAAGGATTCATGACATCTCTTAATGTGTCTCGATTGTGAAGGCTAGAGGAGAAAAGCGCGTGGAAGGACCTTATTGCTTCCTTAAAAGGGGGGTGGGAGTCTTTTTCCGGAAGACGTAGTGTTTTTTTTGTTTTTGCTAAACATGGCACTCACACATAATGTCATCAGGACACAAGCTCAAAGAATTATCCAATTAAGTCCAGATACAAGAATATTTTATTTATTAAACCAATGTGACTTCCGGTGCCAAGGAGGTCGTTGAACTATGGCCCAAGTAAAGGGTCGGTGGTTCCGACTTTTGAGAAATGCGCTATAATCCAATCCCTATCAAAGGATCTTGAATTGGAAGTCCTTCGCAACCATGGAGAAAAATAGTTATTGACATCTCCTATATCCAATTCCACTGATCATCGCTCCGAAATTTATGCTCAAACATAGGAATCCAAAAAGATTTTGGATTTATAGATTTTCCTCGATCTAAAATGCATCATAAAATAAAACTATTACCAACTAAAATTTTTATCCCTGCATTATCATAAATAATAATTTGGAATTTATTAATATAATATTAGTTAGTTTATACAGTCACAATCCAGATATTACTGAATAGATCATTTTACCGGAATTTCATGCTAGCCAAATTCTCAATCATATTTTTTTGTCGATGCAGCTCTCTCCATTTTTATATATTTTCTTCCAATTTCTTTATAGTAACTTTTTACTCTCTTTCGTTTATTTTTTCCTCTATTATTTATCTCTTTTTCTCTCAGTATTCTATATAAATATTAAATTTGTGCTGCATATATAGGTTATAGATTAGTAAGTAATGCCGATTCTGAGAGAACTCATCGTTTACCGAATTTTATTTTTAATATCTTCGGCATAAAACCTCTCTAGAAAATAAGAATATGAGCCCTCTTTGTTGCATTACACTCTATTTCTCAAATAATACTAAGGAAATCTGTATCATACGCTTTATTTCTTCCCATCTCCTATGAGTGATTGACTTTATTGTGTGCATTGAAACTATATATTGATGATATATTCAACACTCTCATCATAATAAACAAAGCAATGCTTCTTACAACTGATGCGAATACATGTAATTTAGAATATTCTCTATATTAAGTTGATATGGCTTGATATATCACAAATATTGATTGCTATGATACATTATTGCATATGAATTAGTGCTATCTCGAAAATTCTACTTGATGACCTTACGTGAAGACTGGTCATCCTTTAAAAGAATATATGTGGCACTTAAGATTTAATTTCGCAAATCTTAAATCTTCCCATGCTCTTTATTGTCACAATTAAGTTTCGCATATCAACCTCTCAAAGTAACTCTCGTGTATATTATGGCGATAATAATGAGCTCTACCTAAGTCATTGATACTCACATCTCGTTTGTGCGAGCAGACCCTGATAGGGGCCCTTATATCTTAATAGTATGAGGGCTATTAAAGTTGTTCTCTACTCTGGCTTTTTGCTATCTCTCCGCTCATGGCTCACACTCTTGCCATCACATCGTGGTAACTCTTTACAAAGAACTCTCAAGTGAGAGTCACTCTCGGTGCATTCGCGTCACTTTTTTTTTAGCTGTGTGTAGACCGATGTGCAATGCTCACTATAAGTATTTGATATGTAGCTCAACACTCGTCTAATGAACTTGTCAAATAAGATTTCGACATACTCTCTTATGCGAAGACTCTATCTCTGCATAACTATCAATCCCTAGTATTTTTCTTGATCAAATCATGGCCCATAAAGCGTCAATGTTGTATTGTGTCTGAGCCATATATATTGGAGTGAATTTCTACGTGTTCCAATAGATATAGTTTCAATCCACTCACGTCCTCCATTGAATTACCAAATAGAGAAAGTGATATTCGTACTTACAAAAATTTATCACGTACCATTACTTGTAACTCTCGCAGTTCCAACACTCGTATCTGAATATGAACGCCAAAATACGTAAAGGCATCTCACCGACGGGACTCTTATGTAGTTTATTCGAATCAGCGTAATCACCAAAAGTCCCATTTCCTTAGTAGAAGTTTTTTATCCTCTTACTTGCTCCTCCAAAAATTCACAAAGCATCCCCTTCGCTACAGTGTGTCAGGTACTGCAAATCACTTGGCTTTGAGACTTGTTAGGAAGAGTCCTATTTAGTGATCTCAACCTCTCCATTTGGCGTCTGTGTGGCTACTTTTGAAGTAAGCATCGCTCGATCCCATGATGCCACGCAAGCAAAATGCTCAATGGCTGGAGGAGTCAGACAACTCAATCATGGATTGCACCTATTTTGTACACTCGTATCAGAGATTTCAAATACTTTGGGTGTCGATAGGCCATGGACAACTGCTAAAGAAAGAACATGGAGAGATGATAGGTCTCCTCCTCGACTGCATCTAAACAACTTACATAGATCATCAAAAATCCGGACTTTATTAACAGGACTTCTAATCCATGATTTGTGAACCCCCACCAGTTATTTGTCGCACATCACGCAGCATGTCTAAACTCACATCCTGTATCCCATACAATCTTGCATAATGTGAAGTAGAATCGGAGATCCTAGCCTTCTTTACGTTAGCAGGATAGCTATCGCAGTCTGACCTATACAGGGACTCTCCCGCAAGGACGACGGATCTTTTCATATCATAGTTAGCTCATTGTACATATTTTTACACCAAATCCTATAGAGAGTGATTTTTGGTATAGCCACTATGTGCATTAGTGTCCTTTCTCCGAATTGAATGTACCCTCCTACATACCTCCAGACTGGGTATCGAATCCAAAAATGGCACATTGTGGACAGTGGGCTTCAATAGTGGTAGTCAGATGTGTGTTCATCCCTAGGTACGGTCGGGCGTCCTATTTAACATATGTGGAGACCTGTCCCGATCAATTACATGCCTAATAATTGTCGCATCTTTCCTAACAAACAAAGTTTAATGTACGAGTAATTAATTGAAAATTAGGGTATCGTCTTTTAATACCCAACCCAACTCAACCTTGGGGCTTACTTCTTAAGTCCTATCTTAGTACTTAGAGGCGCATCAATATTGCCAGAGTTTACCTAAAGGACATAAAGTAATAAATATGATATCTATTTATGATATTGAAGTGATTCTAGTATTTTGGAGGCCAGGATTCAACTGTTGCACGACTCAGTATCTCAAAACCACCCCTACGAGCAAACCACGCCCATTGGCTGGCCTAAGTGCGTTTGGATCCTCGAGGGTATCTCCTTGAAAATTATGAACGTTGTTGAGGCTGCACAACTTCAATATCTTGCACAAATGAATGCAGAGTGTTTTAAGGGTAGAGTGTGGCATATTGCATAAGTAGGGTCAAGACCTACGTAAGTGAATAAGACAGCGCACTTGTATAATGATCTCGGAGAGGAGACTTGTTTGGTCACCAGATATGTGCGAGATAAGTACTAGATTACTCCTGAAAGGGATTCGCTATCTCGATCTTAACTGACTGATTCCTGGCCTATACTTTCTTATTGATCAGGATAGGGGTGTAGAGTTTTCTACAACTGGAAGTCCAGATATAATATTTTTTAGGGGAATCAAGTGCATTCTAATCGAACTGGAGTCTCCTTCAAGTTTGATTGTAGTGATAGACAGCCTTAATGTTACTGCTAAATCGTCCCATAATCCTAAACCCTGTGAAAGTTATTATCTAGGACCTATGTTTTGAACAGTAAATAAGTGTCAGTGCTTGCCCAAGGGATTCAATGGGATAAATATAGAGTAATTATCTGAGCTAGCCGCAGCTTGTGAATGTAGTAGAATAAAGCATTGTACAACTACAGAGCTCTCTAAAAGTGCATGGTGGAAAATTATTCATCCCTTCTGATTGGGAATAACTGTTGAGAAGATATGGATGTAATATAAATGGAGATACCTCTAAAGAGTAGTAGAGATATATATATGCGCTTATACCTTTTTTGATATAATCTAAATTCAAACTCTAATTGGTCTGAACTATTTTTGGATTTGGTATTATACATTATGCTTCTCCAACTATATACTCGAACATCGAGAACACTCTATGTATCTCCTTCTTTAGCTAACTATCAATCCCAATATTCTGAGAAGTTCCTCAAAGAGACTTCTTCAATTGGCAGTTGTCAGAACAGTCCCAGCTTTCTTGGGCCGAATCATTTAGTTACGGATAGTGCTATATTAAACAGCTATATCTAGAATTGATCTATCCGTATAAGTAAGTTTGTAATAATTTTAACAGCAAGAGATCTCAAATAAGTTACAATTCAAATAATTGTATACTATACTTATCACAACTACTACTCTCCATATTACTCGACATAGATTACGCTAAATACAAATCTTCTAAGCCACCTTTAATACACTTCCAGATTAGTGAATTTAGTGTTTGAGAATGAATACACAAATATATGAACGAAATATAAATTTCTCATAATGACGAAGAGGATCTCACATTGCTCTTCTCTCTTCGAGCAATGTCCTCGTGAGCCAAATATAATAGCAAGTTCATATCAAAGTTATCAATTACTTCATTGATCTTTGTCGAAAAAAGAGATGATATCTCATCTCCCATTTAGTGTATTATTTTGTGCCATATACCATATTCATGGGAACATTTGGTAATCATGAAATACACAGACAAGATGACTCATGATGTTCATGATGGTACGCTCAGTGGAAATCTAGCATAATGGATTACTGTGAGCTATTTTCCGAATAAAGAGTGCCTCGCGTGAACTAGGAAAAATGCATTGGATTGGTTTAAACCATAGGTTGGACCCTATTGGAGATTATGTTCAGATATATTGTGCGTATAAAGCTCCTAAGTATAAGCGATCTTAAATGTTCTCCGCAATAGCTCCAAACTAGATTAAAGTACAATAATTTTTATGATTATATAGAGAGCCAATGTAAACCTGCCACATACGCAACAATAAGACTCACAATAGTGTCAAAATAAATCCGAATACAATAATATTCTCTGAGCTCATGATTTGAATTTGAATAGTTGCTGGTTTGAAGCTTGTCTCTTTGTGCATTTTTCTCCGAGCCAATAATAACTCTCACCAGCGCTCTGCAAAAATTAAATTTTTTTCGCAAGTCGTGAAAACTTAATATTACATAGTTGGCAACTAAGTCGACGATGGTAATTACTCGAAGTCACTTTACTCTTGCTAACATTTGTAATAATCTGGGCGCTTTTAGAAATAATAGAATTGTATGATTCCTTCGCAATCAATCCAGACTCTCTCAGTTTCTATCTTATTATCTTCTAGTTTTTTGTCACCTTTCGGTGTGTTATGAACTACACATAGAATGCAATCGTAGAGTAGACAATTATTTTTATTTGCGGTATAAATAATGTAATTTACTCTATATGAACATCCTTCACTAATCATCTAAAAATTTTTATCTTCTATTTTTAGTTTTAATCTACCTCCTATTTTGATCGTTATAATTTTTATAGTAGTCCAGCTTAAAAAAAAATTGCATCCTCTTGTAGCTTAGTACTACACCCTACCATGGTCCAGCGCATTATTTACTATAGCTCAATACTTTACTCTTATCATGACAGTTCGCACATGTTACAGAAGCACGTCTGATCTAAACAGTGATGTCTCTCTAGAGTTCCTTCGACAAGCCTCTTATGCTTTTCGATTCGTTATTCTGGAAGTTAACTACCCTTCGATAATTTCAACTTAATGATTTTGCTTTATGGGTAATACAGTAGATTAAAAAATATATTTGAAAGGCAGATACAACATCATTCTATAATCCTACTGCTATAATCTATTATCCATATTCGATTCCTTCGGCAAACTCAAACCAATGCGTTTCATAGTAAGATATTAGGAACTCCTTTTACCGTGTCAATGCTGTTCTCTTTAACGTGTAGACCACTACATACCATGTATTGGTACAGTACCAAACCAATACCATAGTGAACCAGTTGCCACCTGATACAAGAACAAGTACTAGTTAGGCGGACATTGCTAGGACATTCTCATGATCTGAAAGATGATTGGGAAATATATCTTCCCACTTGCTCCTATCCTAAAGAGCCCTCCCACATCCATGAACTCTTGTCCAAGCATAATAAGTCTCCCAATATTTGCCCACAAATGGCTAACAAGTCAAAATTTCACAAATGAAAAATTAGGCTCTTCAATAAGGTTCCTCCTATACAATACTGGAGAATTGTCAATACATTGGAGTTGAAGTTGATGATTTCCCATACATTTGTTTAAAGATAACCGCATAAGTAACAAATTAGGGAGCTGACTATGATAAAATAAATGCTACTAAGATCTTATAACGGACACCTTATTTTTGTTCCTAAATGAAAGATGGTCCTCCTAAGCCAACACCAAAGAGATCCATCAAATTTGGAGAAAAAGTTATTCAAAAGCCAACCAAATAATCACCTTCCCATAACTATAATGGTCTTCACTAGAGTTATAAAAGTCACATCATGTTTGGCAACACCATGCTATCCTAAAATCTCTACGAGCTTAAATTAAAATCTATATTTCTAACATATCAGCACTGTGTGGCCCGATCAATTTTCTTCCATAAAATTCTAGGTAGAATGAACTTAGTTTGTTTTATAATGGCATTTGAAGGTTATGAATACTTTTTACCCAGATCCTCTATTAACTGAAAATCAAGGAACTCATAATCAACCAACCTTCTCAATGAAAACAAATCTGATATGCAATAACCTTACTCAGCTTATTGTCTAAAAGCATTTTACACAAACTCGAGGCAATTCATAGGTGCATGTAAGTAGACTGTCAAAAGCTTCATGTCAATCTCTTAAGGCCTGCTTGGCCAAGCTGTGAAAATCAGCTTATTTTGAAATCATTTTTTTTTAAAATGAAGTTTCAGAAAAAATACTGTGAGAGAAAAGCAGTTTGTGTTTGGCAAAATCATTTGATAAGCGCTTTTATCAGTATTTAAGAAGCAATTTATATTTGGCAAATCTCTCAAAAAAAATACTTTTGACTATCAAATTATGAAAAAAAGCATGTATAAATTTACTTTATAATTAATATTATTTAAATAGATAAATAATTTTAAATATTCATTATGATTAATTTTAATTTATTTTTTATTTTTTTATTTAATTAAAATAAAATAATAAAATAATAAAAAAATATATTAAAATTTTAATCAATATAAATACAATTAAATCAAAGATAATACATATTAAACATTTTATATAATTTTTATACAATAATATACATGTATCAGAATACATCATTCACTAAATAATGGGAGGGTTAGGTGAAAATAAATAGGGGTAGTTATGGTAAATAATGATTTTAAGTAAGAATATTTTTGTCGTAAAAAAATTAATTTTTCTGCTTCCGCTTCTGCTTCCAAGGAGAAGTTCTAATTTTCTGCTTCCTCTCCATAGCAAAAAAACTGCTTCTGCTGCCACTCAAAAGTAGATTATTTTTTAAAATAAACTTGGTCAAACATCCTATTTTTTCAAAATAAGTATTTTTTTTGAAAAATAAGCATTTTTTCCTCCTCAAAAGCTCGGCCAAACAGGCCCTTAGTAAAGATCTGCCAATTTTGTTTAACTTAATTAGGCGATGTGCTTCCTAGTTTAGTGAGACGTCATCATAAACTCCCACAAGATGTTCCAAGAAGTGCTATTCAAAATCACCCTCTAAGCATGCAAAATTGTCATCATTATGCATCCGCCAGCTCTAAATGTTGCTGACAACTTATTGAAGATCAAGTGTAATAATCCAAACTTCTCCGGCACAAAAGGACACTCTTGTAGGTTCCTTCACAACCAAGCGCATAGTCATGCGAAACAAAATGAATGGATTACCTTAGTCTTGGCACATTCTTGATCTAAGTGATATCCTATATAAGTACTTCTCCAATCGTCCACCTTTTCCTGATGTTTACTAAGATAGACTTTGTTCTTGCATTATGTGGTAATACCTCTTGAAAGCCAGCTATTAGGACTTGAGCATGTCACCCATAATGTCCCCCTCTTTCAGCACATCTTGAAGATCCCCAAAATCCAGGCATGCTCCTTGCTGATTGCTACACAAACTGAAGTTTAGGTGATGATTGTTTTACCTTAGCACTTGAAACCTGGGAACCTTTACCCTCAAAATTGATGACAACTATATCTACCTTCTCCGAATAATGTTTAAGAATCAAGGTTCACAGATCATTTAGCAGTACCAAGAAAACAATCTCTTCAATTAACTACGTAAGAGCAACAATGGTGGTGAACATGGAATGGCACCACGCACCTCACTGGTCCTAAAAGTCATGGCCAAATACCAAAATAGGGCAATAAGAAAGAAGCAAGAAAGTAATATGACAATGAAATTTCTTTGCCAAAAAGGTATTTGAAGAAGAGCTACCATGAAATCGCTGTCTTTGTGTTTGCTTTTAATTTTCTTTTTGGTTGTTCACACTCATTGAAATTTTAGTGAACATTAATGGAGTTTTTGCTGAAAAATTAACATGAATAAAGTCATCAAATTATTCTCAGCTTATTTCACCCAAGCAACCATCATGCCAAAATCTACCATTTATTTTCTAGATAAAACATACTTACATCATATGATCTATGATGCATTCCTCCAATTTATTGGAGAAAACCCAATTAAGATAAAATGCTATGGATAGTTGTATTATACCTCAACTTTCTCAACATTAGTGGGATCGACAGGTTTTGAATGTTTACATATGAATAGGACTAGAAAGGAAGGAAGAGATTAGTTGTAAAAGAAACAATTTTGGAGATAATGGAGTTACAGTAGGAATCACATATTGGATTGAAGACATTCAAGGAATCATAAGTTGCTATAATTCAGTATATAATAGAGACTGCAAGAGTGAATGCCCATATAGACTTGATTGGCGGCCCACAAGATATTTCGAAGAGGGTTTTATGTGCTTTCCGATTCAATGGGGGCCATGACCCCACCCCACTTCTCGGCTATACCTTTGCCTCTAGAATGTAGATTTCTCAATAATGCTACTAGTTAAGTTGGTGTACACAGGTGTTGTGTCCAACCAAGCATCATAAAAGATATTCTAGACTTTGGTTGACCACCTTTGCTTAACTGTTAATTTGATGGTAAAATGCACTAGGAAACATGAGCTTTTTGTACACATCAATGTCCAAAAAATTTTCCAGAGGTTGGTTGCAACCTTTAAATACTAGTTGGAGGTGATCACAAACCATGTACGGAAGCCACCTTCCTAAAGAAAGATTATCAACCATCTAATGACAGCATCAGCAACCTTATTCTCTACTTTTGGCTTGTGAATGATGTGGAGTATGCAAAAAACAAGTCCAACTTCATTTAGAAGTTGAAACAACTTAAGTTCTTACAATTGGGGCAGATTATGCACTTTTAATAGATGCGATGGTACCCCTATTTCCTGAGAGTTTGCACAAAAATTGCAAAATTCTGTATCAACAATGGGACTCCTCTATGTAGCATAGAATATTTTCTCACATAAGAAAGCCATCAGAAGTCCTAGTAGATTGAACTATCTTTATTCTAATATGGCAAGGTACTCGAAGAGCTTCCTTTCAGATGAGAAAGCCAATGACAAGAGTTTTGATCATGCACCACTTGATGTTTTGGAAAGTTAATGGCAACTACGGACACTCCTGCGCACTAGGATATCTGGCTAAAACCTGATATTTTCACCTCACTCAATGCCACACCATATATGATATATGAATCCTAAAATCATGACCGTCAGCAACAATGCCCTGTCAAATTTCAATTGTTGCTGTAAAATCTCATTCCTCAATGTCTCAAAAGTGACAACCTTTCTCATTAATACCAAACATCACAATCAACTATGAATTATGAATACACAACAAAAACCACGAATGAGAGTGAAACATATGAATCAAGGACATGCTAAAAAACAAGATCTCACTCACACTAGACCAACTACTTCACAGACGAGCAAACATGTCCTATGAAAAATGTTTAAAGCAAAAAAAAAAAAAAAAAAAAAAAAAAAAAGCGGGTCAGAAAAAAAAAAAAAAAAACAGTCCACAAGATGGCCTACATGCCGATAATCATATTGAATCTATCATCTGGTTAAAATCTAGTTTAAAGGATACCAAATGTGAAAGTATGTGTCAGCATCGACACCACAGATAATTACAATATCACTTCCACTCCCTATGCCATTACCACTCCCAAGATGACTTAAGAAACGAAGGGAATATCAACATACGTACTCAGAGATCAACTTCGCACTGCTTTGGTGAGCCCACCAGGGATCCGACGGTCGCCGTCCTGTTCTTGAACCCGATGGGGACGTCTTCGCAGTAGACTCTCATCACGTGCCGCCTCGTCCTCCACGCCCCGGCGTTGAACCTAACCCAGGCCAAAACCCTAACATGGAAGTTGATGACACCGTCGCCGTTGCCTCGGTCGGCGGCGATCCCCTTAACGACGTCGTCCTCGACGTACTCCGCAGCAGCCACGAGGCGCGCCCGGACGGTGGTGGCGTTCCCCTTGCCCTGGTAAAAGGGCGGGAGCGAGGTCTCGGCGATGTTGTCGGATCCGTATAAGACGGCAGCTTCGACGCTATCGTAGTAGATGCCCATCTTGTGGTTAGGGTTCCGGACGGAGAGAGAGATGTCGAAGTCGGAGGAAAGAAGCTGCTGGGGGGTGGAGAGATTGAAGGCGGAGACTGAGGCAGAGGAGACATCGAAGGAGGGGAGGCGGGGGCGGAGGACTAGCCAGAGGATGAGGGTAGCGAGGCCCATGAGGAGGAAGAAGCCGACGGCGATGGCGAGGAGGCGGCGGAGGAAGCGGGTGTGGGGGAGGATACGGGCGCCGTAGGGGACCGGTGGCGGCGCCGCCCCGTTGGGGTAGTGGGAAGGATAGTAGGGAGCGGCGTGGGGCGGCGGTGCGGGGTAAGGGTAGGCGGTGCCGGCGGTGGGGTAGGCAGCGCCGCTGGAGGGAGGGGGTGGGGTGGAGTAGGGATAGGCGGTGCCGGCGGCGGGTGGCGGGGGTGCGGCGGGATAGCCGGTGACCACCGGTTTGGGATCGCTCGCCGAACTCATAGCTCGCTCGAGAGAGAAAGGGATTGGATCACGTTAGAACAGAGAGGAATCAAAAGGGGGGAGGAGGAGCAGCGCCGCGTTTTGTAGTAGAGATACAGAGAAGGATCGCGGATGGCGATGAGGAAAGCGCGTGGAAGACCTATTGCTTCCTTAAAAGGGGGTGGTGGGAGTCTTTTTCCGGAAGACGTAGTGTTTTTTTTGTTTTGCTAAACATGGCACTCACACAAATTCATCAGAACCAAAACCAATTATCATCAAATTACATCGGGATACCAGGAATATCCATCCAAATTCCACTGATCACGGCAAATAATGTCACTGGTCCAAGATTTTAAATCTCATAAAATAAAAATATCCTAATTCCTCTATAAAATAAAATATTTTATTATTTTATACATCACAATAATCAATATATATTTCAGTAGATATCATCTATTTTTCATCGCTCCTTTTTTTTTTCTTATTTTTCTATCTTTTTTTTCTTTTTTTCCTCTATTTTATATTTTTTTTTATTTTTTTTTCTTATATAGGTAGATTTAAAAATCTTAAGCTCATTTCAATTTTATTTTCTCATAAAAATATAATAAAATAAGAATGCCCTTCATCCTATCAAAATATGAAATCTTGACCTATTCCACCATGCTATTTGCTTTTCAATACATAAATATAACACAGAATGAAGCATGCTTCTAGCTAATCTCTACATATCAACAAGTAGGATTTAACAAATAATATTGCTAAATTTTCTTAATATCTATCCAATCATGATCGGATAATCATCCTTTAAAAGAATATATGTGGCACTTAAGATTAATTTCGCAAATCTTAAATCTTCCCATGCTCTTTGCAATTCAACACCAAGCATATGAATATCAAATAATTGAGCTCTACTAGCAGATATAAATTTTGAAGCAGACCCTATAATTATGAAAGCAGCATCATCTCTGGCTCTATCGTCCATTACACTACCATCAAAATTAACCTTAAAGAAGCTTTAGGGTGAAAGCTCCTAGGTGGTGATGAATGCCACTTGAATTACAACATGAACTGAAAAAAGTTTCAAGTATGTCTTATGGTGAAGATTTTCATAATAAAAGAATGGCCCATAAACTCATTTGATTGTATAATAATCCTTTCCAAAATAAGTCCCGTCCAAAAGCAATATATTCTCAAATATCCTACCATTTCTTACAAGCCAAATATTATAAGCAATACGAAGTCCTAATACAAATCCCTCTCCTTAGAAATTTATCTCTACCATGCTTCAAAAATCCAAGAAATGCCTGTACAGGAGATTGATCCATGAACAATGCAGTAGGGATATCAGATAGCATCCACACCTATCGAACCTTTGGGCACCAGAAAAGAACATGAGAGATGGTCTCCTCTGCATCTAAACAATGGTCACAATATAAGATAACCTATACCCCTTTTTTGGCAAGCACTCAGCATGTTATCTGATCCCATACAATCTTGCATAATAAAAAGGCCACTCTTGTGTGCACATCAACCTTCCGAATCCAAGCACGATCTTTCATATCATAGGAGCTCATGTACATATTTTACACAAATCCTTAGAATTGATTTTGGAGCCACAGCTAGTCTTCCAAACCATCATATCAGGTGTATCAATCAAAGGGACAGTGATGGTTGTGTCATCCCTAGGCCTATTTAACAAGTGGGTCAAATCATGTTTAACAAAAGATATAATTGAAATTAGTTAGGCTTAAACCCAACCCAACTCAACCTTGGGGCTTACTTCTTAAGTCCTATCTTAGTACTTAGCCATCAAAATCAGATTACTAAGGCATAAATATATAATATATATTATATAAGATTTGGGCCAAGTCACTGTTTGCATCATATCTCAACAACCCCTACGAGCAAACACACCATGTGGATCAACTTGGATGAGGTCGAAAATTGGTGAAAGTCAAATGATTCTTGCCGAGTTTAATAGAGTGTGGCTATGATAAGTACCTACTAAGTGTAGAAGCACGTATCGGAGAAGGAGACTTTGGCCATTATGTGGATAAGTAGACCAAAGGATTGAGCTTGGCCGTAATTGACTGCAAATCATATGAAGATGGCTGGTGGAAGAGCCAGATGATTGAACCAATCTTAGAGATTCCCAAGTGTAGGAGACTATACTCTATGTCATAAGCTAAACCGAAAAACATGACTAATATGAGCTAGATCAATAATATATAATTATCTGACAGTTAATATAGAATAATTGTACAATCAAACATGCATGGTGGAAAATAACCTTGTTGGAACCGCTAAGTAGGAGTATAAATGGACTGGATTGGATTGGATTATATCTAAATTCAACTCTAATCTGAACTATTTTGGATTTGGAAACTTAGCTCCAAAATCGAACCAAATATCCTACTAGTCCAATCCAATTCAATCCAAAAGTTCAAATTGGATTGAACTAGATATTTAGATTTTTACATATATTAAATTGTAATTTAGATTATAATTCAAAAGCAAGTTATATAAATTCGAAATATATACTACTTATAAATACTCCATAATATCGCCCTACATCTAACAATTAATATTATAATAGTAATGAATAAAAAATAAAAAATATAAATTTCAATACGAAATATCTATACAAGTCCTGCTATAATAGCATCATATCAAAAATATAATAACTAGATTTTCAAAAAAAATAATATCACTAAAATATAATAAGTTCCATAAAATTGAAATACACACACATATATATGTATGTATGTATGTATGTATGTAAAATCCAAAAGTCCTAACTAGAAAAATGGATTGGATTTGGTTTAAACCCATAGTTTGGACTTTGGAATTAGATTTGGATTATATAACATTAAATCCAAATCCAAATCTAAAGTCCAAAATTTTTAAAAATTAACTCCAAATCCAAAACCAAAGTTCAAAAATCCGAACCAATTCTCTAGTTTGATTTGGATTGGTTTGGATTTTGGATTTTCTCCGAGCCACTTACACCCCTATGTTGAGGGCAAACATAAATGGCAACTAGCAGGGTAAGCAATCACTTTTATTGTACCATAAATAATAGAATTGTATGATCCTTCGCAATCAATCCAATGATTCTTTATCTTCTATTTAATTTTAGTCTACCTTCTATGGCTAGACATAGATGCAATCGGTAGAGTAGACAATTATTTTTATTGCGGTATAAATAATGTAATTATACTCTATATGAACATCCTTCACTAATCAATCTAATAAATTTTTATCTTCTATTTTAGTTTTAATCTACCTCCTATTTTGATCTTAAATTTTTATAGTAGTCCAGTTAAAAAAAATTGCATCCTTCTTGTAGCTTAGTACTACACCCCTACCATGGTCCAGCATTATATACTATAGCTCAATACTATACTCTTATCATAATCCAACGTTACAACCTTCTAACATAGCTTAGTGCCATGCTCTTCATTCTAAGCCTAGTAATACACCTCTTTATATTATAAAGATAATGAAAATTTTTGAAGATCAAGACATTTTAATCCATGCTATAATCTATTATCCATTTGATCTCCATAGCCATCTTTTCAGCTCATTAGACCTTGGTGGCATGCTCATGCTTTAAGACTGATCACCTTTCTCCGCTGGCCAACTAAGTTTTCAGGATTCTAAGTTTTTTAATGCTTGCATGCATACGATAGAAATAATGCCAACATCTTTCTCGGGCCAAGTTGAATTTGAGTCCAGTCTATTAATTTTAACAAGCAGGCTAATGATTCAAGTGCCGGACCTGCTGGGCTTAAGATTTAGGTCAACTCGATCCGAAATGTTTCGGACTCAAGCGAGCTGGGTTGGGCGTTTGACTCATGACAAGTCCAACTTCGTAGTGGCAGATTTAGTGCTAGCGTATACCTTATCATTCTCAAACAAACGAGCAAGACGCTTGACATATACCGGCATGTCTATTTTTTGCGATCCACCGGAGTAATTGAAAAGTTGCCACTCATTTTTTGGGAGTAGAATATATTGATTAAAATCAAAGGAATAATTTAGTTGCCTATGAATTTATCTAAAACAGATAATTATAAAACATGATTTCAGTAAAACATATTTTATGAAAAACAAAGGGGAACTTGGTTTTCATAAATCTCATTTTCAGATTTTATGATCATCAGTTTTGATTAATGGATTTGCAAAAATAACTAAACTCTTATTTTTATAAATTTGTTTCAGTAAAATTTATCAGGCAGACGGTACCAAAAAGTTTGCATACGATTTTTCTCCTTTTGATTGAAAAAATGCGATCTTTCAAACGCACGGAACTTCTTGGGAGAAAGGTAAAACAAATATTCTATAAAACTATCCTATCAACTAGTTTAGCACATCAACTAAGCATAAACTTGGCACTTGAGCATGATATTTTTACCCAGGTGACTTGGATGTTTTTAGGTGGAAACATGGCTAGATATTTCAATTCTGCAGTGAAATTTACATATGGAAGATTTGTAAATAAGGATAATATCCTTGGACCAAGAAAAGATTTTGTAGAAGAGATTTAATCCAATTGAAAAATATGACATAGGATGGTCTGGTTGCCACATCTTATGGACCCACGTTAACTAGCTAGTTGCTCCAATTAATCTAAATCTATTTTGAATTTGGTTTGGACTAAAATGGCTAACCCCTGAGTCGACTTTCGGATATAACATAAGTTCCCTTGATGAGACGACAGATATATCTATTTGGTAGCATAAATGGAGCATCCATCGGAATAACAGTCTTCTTCTTCTTCTTTTTCTTTTTTTTTTTTTTTTTTGGCAAAACTGATATACAAGCTGTATTAAAGAGAAGAGCAGATTCGTTTACAACAAAGAGCAACAAACCAAAACATAAAGCGAAGTAGACGGACAACTAACAAAAGGAAAAATAACAAGGTACAAATATAATACCATGATATGGTGGACTGTAAATAATGTTAATGTACCCCAAAAGAGGTATAAGCTCTGAGCTACTGATACAAACATAATCCATACTTATTACATCCATAAATACATCCCGATCAAATTAGTTCACATGAGTGATGATCAGTATTCTTACTCGTACTCAAGGCGAGATTTTATGATTGGATTATATCAAATTATGGGATAATTTAGTAATTTATAAAAATTATTTATTTTAAAAAATAAATTATGAAGAAAAATATTTTTTACTATATTTGATTGATGAAAAATTATTTCTAAAAAATATTATTATATTTAATTGGAGGTAATCCTATATGAAAATATGATAAAATTTATAAATATATTTTTTAATATAAAATATTTTTTTAATATTAAAATAGTATTGTCATCTTTAATTAGTTTTTATATGATGACTATTCTTGCTCCTAAATCTCTTCATCTGAGATCGACCATCGAGGAACTTTTGGCCGAGGAACAACTACTGCTGGAGCTTCGCCCGATTTCTTGCACAAAAGTTCTTTCCGGAGATTTCTCCGGTGAAGATCCTCCGACGCTCCAGTTAGAAAATTAGAGAACGAAAGAAGAAAGCATCAAAAATGAGTGCTTGGAGGGTTCCGAAGTTCCTTTATTTATAAAAGAAGAATTAGAGTTGTATTTGTTTCGGACTCTAACGGCCTTCTAAATTTATTGCTCAAGATTAATTCGGAAGATGTTTTATCTTTTCTAGAAGATGGGATCGCGAGGGACTCCTATGTAATCCGAACTTTTCTAATTTAGGGAGAGCACGGATCCAGCAAATGGTGATACCTCGGTGATGGACAATCAATAATAGATCATCCAAGATTGATCGACGGTATATAAGCAATTAGTAGATCATCCGGACATTGGTCGGCTAGATCCGATCAATGTTGGATAGATCGATTGTGGATGATTTTTCTCCAGTCAATATCGAGTTCTTTGGTGATAGCTCGGTCAAATATGACCTATGGTGAACCATCAGCGAATCAATAACCTGCCATAGCGGTCAGTCATATGTAGCCTACCTATTTTTATAGGTCAGTACAGATCGAGAAATGTCTGACCGAGGATGAACTATAGCGAACCTTCAACGTGTCTTATAAAACAGCTCGCCTAGGAGCGAACTTTAGTAGGTCGCATTAGCCGACCTACGACAAGACGTTCTTGAAAATCGCTCAGCCAAGGCCAACCTATAGCGAATTGCGAGTGAACAAATAGCCTCTCCATAGTAATCAGACTCATATGGACGACCTATCGGAGTAGGTCAGTAGCCGATGTATATTATTGTGAGGCTGAGCTATGGCCATCCCATAATAGTTGCCCCCCACTCATGAGGCCAAGCTATTATTGATTGGTCGATGTGAGTATCCTTCCAAAGCCAAGGTCGAACTCTTGAGCGAGATCATATTGCCATGTGTCAGAGATCGAAATCTTGATGAGACTGGTAAAAGTCCAATGGCCATCAAATTCGGCCATTCATTAGCTTGATTCGGGTCCATCCATCCTAACGAATTGGTGTTTGACACTTGGTGAAGATTCGGAGGGGTTGGCGAATCAACGGTAGATCGGAGTTGTCCAAGTTTTCTATAAATAGGGGTCAGCATCATCCTAGCTTTTTATTGTTGCTGTTGTTTGAAGGATGAACTCCGGCACTTCGCATGTGTGAGGGAATAGCTCGAACGAAATCGAGCTATCGTCAACCTCATCCTCCCCTTCTTGTTGCTCAGTCTCCTTACTTCTTTAGGTTAGTTTCTTCTGCACTCATGATTCAGTCAAGTCTGTCCCGATCTTTCTGGAGTTCGAATGACCATTCAGGTGGGGATCATGGGTCCGGGGTAACTGGTTCTTCGAGTAGGTCCGAAGAACATGAGATTCCGAACTATGACCCTTATAAGATAAATTCCGTCCTCTTCTCGGAGGACTTAGAACTCACAAGGCTGAAGTACCAAGTCCCCGATGACTTTAGGCTAGAGGTTGTCGGTCCTGGAGAGCATATAGCTCTTCCTTGTCCAGGCCACACTGAAATTTATGAGGAATCCCTGAAGGCTGGCCTTAGATTATCCTTCCACTTCTTAGCTGTCAATTTTTTGAATTTGTATAGGATTAGTTTTTGTAGCTTGGTGCCAAACTTCTGATGATCGATTTTAGGCTTTTTTACTCACTGTCTCTTCCTCGGGGTCGAGCCTACTTTCCATCTTCTTCGAGCTTACTTCACATTGAAAGAGCATCCTATGGAAATCGGATGGTGGTATGCCTCTCCTCAAAAAGGACATTATCTTTTTCGAGATGCTCCTTCTTCGGTGCAAAACTAGAAGGAGCATTTTTTTTTTTATTTCAGTCGAGCAACCTTGGAATTTTAGTACGTCATAAAGTCAACCTCATAGGTCGGTTGTCAGGCCTCTGACATTGTCCGATGCCGAGGAGGAACCCTAAATTGGATCTTTGGCTTCGCTCCCCCTCCATTGTCCAAGATCCTTTCCAAGGCGAGGAGAACTTGTTCAAGATGGGGCTGACCCCAACCAATCTGAAGAGTATGTGGCTTTCATCTTATTTAGCTCGTAATTCTTGTTATGCTTGACACTTACCGAGCTTATCTCTTTTGGTGCAGCAATGAATCCGACCGATCTTGAAGCTATTCGTCGAACAGCAAAAAAGAGAAAAGCCAGCACGGCCCCCGCCCCTAAACGCGGCCGTTCTGAAGTCATTCTTGCCCAACTTGCAGTCGGAGGTTCCTCGGGGCCGATCAATGTCCCGAGGAAGGAGAGCTCAGCGCCAGTGAAGGCTGTGGCACTAATACGGTCCGTTGCTCCAGTGGAGCCTGCCCCCTGACCTTCCGCCTCCTCTTCAAGAAGAAGCTTGGGTGGGCCAAAGATCTCTATTTGGATGTCTAGCCATGGGCTTGATGCTCCGACGGACGTGTCTTCAGTGGAGGTTGCCTCGGACATCGAGGATAGAAGGAAGGGCATAGGCAATTATCGGATCGCTCGTTCTTTAATAAAGTTGATCATCTTACCGACCGACGTTCAGACCTTCAAGGAGGTCGGAGGTGCCTTTCACATCCAGGACTCCTACGATTCTCTTCTTTGGGTATGTATTGATCATCAATCGACTTTCATCTTGGGTCATTTATTCATTCATCATTCAATTTCTTTTTAGCTCGTCCACCATGTGGACCATTTCGTCGAGATAATTAGAGAGGTTCGACGCCTCTCCAAGAAAGCCGAGGAGAAAGTCACCCAGGCCACTCGAAGGGTGGATGACGCCCAACTGTCCAAGCTAAAAGCCGAGGATGAGAATAGGTTGCTCAAGGAGAAGGTAAAGCAACCGGAATCCGAGCTGACCAAGGTTGAAGCTCGGCTGCTGAGGGAGAAGAAAGCCAAGAAGGCACGGGCGGAGGCTGCCAAGGTCAAGGTGGTTGAGGCATTTTACTCGTCGGCTGAATTTTGCAACATAAAGGTGGAATTTGTCTTGGCCTTTTATCTACAAGGGATTAAAGATCTGAAGGAGAAGATTTGAAGGAACTTCCCTGATCTGAACTTGGATCTCCTAAAATTAGATGGTGAAGAAGCCAAGGAGGTCGAAGGTCGGGAGGTCCAAATGGAGGATCTCTTCAGCCCCGCCCGTGATGACCTAGTAGCTGGGGATGTAATATCGGTTCCGCCTCCAGCCATCATCATCATCATACTCGACCAGGCAGAGGTCGACGAATCTGGAGTTTCAGATAGAGCTTAGTGTAAATCTTTGCTCGAACATGTTTGAGCTTTTTGTTAGGTCGGCCTTCTTTGCTTATCCTCAGTATTTATCGAGGTGTTTTTGTACGAGGCCAACTAATACTTGTAAATGCCCGTTTAATGAATACAATGTTTTCTTTTTCAAGTTGTTGAGGTCGGTCATCAAGACTTAATGCACATTCTCTGCTCAATTTTTTCTTTGATGGATCAGCTTAGATCTTTTAGAATGCCCAATATAAGGATGAGCTCCTAAGAAGGCAGGGCCTGAGTAGTTCATCGACACCAGTGCCATAAAAATATGCTATTATATTTCCTTGGCTTTTGCTGAGGAACATACGATCGTGATGCTTGGGGATGTACTGTGATTCCTAGCCATGGCCGAGGAATGCTTAATTAAGGCTCTTTTTGACGATAAGTTTCGTTCCTCGACCATAGCCGAGGAACCATGGTGAATGTTAGAAATGCATTCCATTCCTCGGTAGTATTCGAGAAATGTGCGTCGGTGATCTTTGGAGATACGTTCCATTCCTCGATCATGACCGAGGATCGTGTGTCGACGATTGTTGGAGACATGCTCCACTCAGCCATAGTCGGGGAGCACGTGTTTGCAGTTCTCAGAGATGCATTCCGCTTCTCGGTCGTAGTCGAGGAGCGCACATTGGTGATTCTCGTGGACACGTGTTCCGCTCCTCGACTATGGCCCAGGAGCGTGCATTGGCGATTCTTATGGAGATGCATTCTGCTCCTCGATTGTGGCCAAAGAGTGCGTGCTGGCGATTCTTGTGAAGACGCATTCCGCTCCTCAATCGTAGTCGAGGAGCGCACGTTGGTGAATCTTGGAGATGCATTCTGCTTCTTGACCGTGGTCAAGAAGCGCGCATTGGCGAATCCTGGAGACGTGTTCTACTCCTCGACCATGGCTAAGGAGCGCATGTTGGTGGATCTTGGAGATGCATTCTACTCCTCGATCATGATCAAGGAGCATGAGTTGGTGGTTCTCATGGAGATGCATTCCGCTCGTCGATTATGATCGAGGAGCGCATGTTGGCAACGATAATTGGAGGTCGAGATTGCAAAAAATTATTATTTATTACTAAAAAAATTAAAATAAAAATTATAATTTAAGGATAATATTTATGTAGGTTGTCGGCATTCAATGTCCTCGTAATTGGAGTTCCATCCAATCGGTTGAGATGATAAATGCCTGGTTGGACTATTTCGGCCATCTAGTATGGGCCTTTTCAGTTTGGTAATAATTTTGATCACTCGACGGGACGAGAGATCTCTGCTCGACAAAGAACTAGTTGTCCAGCCAGGAACAACTTTTCTTTAACTCAAGAATTATAATACCGAACTACTCTCTACTGGTAATTGGCCAATCGGATCCTAGCTCATTTTTGAGTTTCTTCTAATAAATCTAAATTTTTCTTCATCCTAAATGAGTTGCCGTCCTCATCGAATTCTTCAACTCAAAGTATGGGCAGACCAATCTCCAGAGATATCACAGCTTCTATCCCGAAAGCCAGCATGAAAGGTATTTTTCCGATCAGGACTTGTTGGGTTGTTCGGTATGCCTAGAGGATATTGTACAATTCTTCGACCCACAGCTGTTTAGCTTGGTCGAGGCGAGCTTTCAAACCTTGCAGCAGTGTTCTGTTCGTCACTTCGACTTCACCATTGCTCTGAGGGTGACCTATTGACATCAGCTTGTACAAAATTTTATAGTCATTGTAGAATCTCGTGAACCTTGAATTATCAAACTGTCATCTATTGTTAGTTATGATAGTCCGTAGTAGACTAAATTGGTAGATAATTGACTTTCAGACAAAGTTCCAAACTTTAGCTTCGATAATGGTTGCCAATGCCTCCACCTCCACTCATTTTGTAAAGTAATCAATTGCGACAAGCAAAACTTCTTTTGCGCTATGGTGATAGAAAATGGTCTGAGGATGTCTATCCTCGATTGAGCGAAAGGCCAAGGTGTGGTTATTGGTGCCAACGGAGTTGAAGGTCGGCATTGAATATTAAAAGTTCTTTGACATTGATCACATCTATTTATCAAGTTGATTGCATCTTTTTGCATCATCGATCAAAAATACCCTTGTCTTAATATCTTATGAGCGAGGGTCTTGCCTCCCAGGTGATTACCGCAGATTTCTTCATGCACTTCTCGTAAAGCATAGTCGACTTTCAAAGGATGGAGGCATCTAAGCAAAGGTAAGGTGAAAGATTTTTTATATAGCTTTCCTTCGTAGATGAGGTATTATGGAGCAAGGTGCCTTAACTTCTTAGCTTCATCCCGATCAACTGGCAAAGTATCATCTTGCAAGTAGCATAGGATAGGATCTATCCAGCTTGGTTCCAGGTTTGCTTGTATTATTGGAGCTTCCTCGATGCTCGGCTTCTCAAGAACTTCAAAATATGAGCTCCTTTTTAGGTCGGCCATGTTGAGTGTAGCAAGCTTTGAAAGAAGGTTGGCCCGTATATTTTTTGCCCTCGATACTTGCTAAAAATTTACTATGGTAAAACTAGAAGTTAAGTCTTTGACCTTCCATAAGTATTTGATCATATTTGGTTCCCGAGCTTCATACTATCCTTCAACCTAGTCAATGATAAGTTGCGAGTCACTATGAATCCTGAGATATCGAACTCTCATTTCCTTTGCCATCCTCAGACCTGTTATCAATGCTTTATATTTGACTTCATTATTAAAAGTCAAAAAATTAAAGCATAGAGCGTACTCTACGACCACTCTATTCGGGCTAGTCAAGATCAGCCCCGCTCCCACTCTTATAACATTTGAAGATCCATCAACATGAAAGACTCAACATTCTTTGGTCATAGGAATTATTTTAATATTCGATTCTTCTTCCAGAATTGTATACTCCAGAATAAAGTCAGCTAATGCCTGAGCTTTGATGGACAACCTCAATAAATACTTGATGTTGAATTCTTTCAGCTCAATGGCCCACTTGGCCAATCATCTGGATGTATCTGAATGATACAGTACCATTCTAATAGGTTGATCGGTAAGGACGGCAATAGTGTGTGCTTGAAAATACGGACGCAGCTTCTTTATAGATATCAGAAGAGCATAGACAACTTTTTCTAGCTTCGTGTACCTGATCTCAGCATCATGGAGTACCCAGCTTATATAATAGATCGGCTTCTGTACCTTAGCTTCTTGTCAGACGAGAATTAAACTGATCGTTGAAGAGAAAATGGCCAAATACAATTACAATACCTCTCCAGGCTCTGGCTTACTCAAAAGAAGAGGAGAGCTGAGGTATTTTTTTAGGTCAATGAAAGCTATCTGGCATTTATCCGATCATTGAAAATTCTTCGGCAGCTTAAGAGCTTTAAAAAATGGAAGGCTCTTCTCTATCGATCTTGATAAAAATCTATTTAAAGCTGCGATCCTTCCAGTAAGCCGCCTCTGCACATCTTTGATCGTTCTCGGGGGCTTCATCTTGAAGAGCTTGAATCTTTTCTAGGTTAGCTTCGATTCCTCACTGTAATACCATAAAGCCGAGTAATTTTTTGGAAATGACACCAAAGGCACATTTGTCTGGATTGAGCTTCATCTGAAAGCATCATAGTATGGAGAATGTCTCTTATAGATCAGTAATATGATGCTCAGCAACTCTGCTTTTGACTAGCATATCATCCATATATACCTTCATATTTTCGTCGATCTGATCTTTGACGAGCTTGTTTATAAGTCATTGATGAGTCGCACCTACATTTTTTAAGCCAAAAAGAATGATCCTATAGTAAAAAAGATCTTGGTCAATTATAAAAAAGATTTTCTTCTCATCCTTGGACACCATTTGGATCTGGTTATATCCCGAGAAAGCATCTATGAATGATAGGAGTTGATGTCCCGAAGTTGCATCCATCAATTGGTCTATGCATGGGAGAGGATAGCTGTCCTTCGGACATGCCTTATTGAGGTCTGTGTAATCAATGCACGCATGTCATTTTCTACTAGCTTTCTTGACGAGGACAACATTAGCCAGCCATTCTAGATAATAGACTTCTTGAACGAATCCATCTTTCAAGAGTTTGTTAACTTTTTGTTATATTGCCTTCTGCAGTTCGAGAGCGAAGCTTCGTTTCTTCTACCTAATCGAGCGATAGTTCGGGCCTACATTAAGTCGGTGAATCATAACCTGCAAATCGATACCGGGTATGTCTGATGCCGACCAAGCAAACACATCGGCATTGGTGCATAGGAATGAGATGAGGTGTTAACGATCCTCTTCGCACAAGCTTGAGCCGACCTTCATAACTTTGCTTGGATCATCCTTGATTGGTACTAAGATTAATTCTTCCACCGCATGACCCCTTTGCTCTATTAACTCATTCCATATGTCTAGCTCATTCAGAGGTTATTCTTCAGCTATTACTCCATGCAGAGTTGCCATATAACATTCTTTTGTGATTGATTGATTTTTTCGGAGTTCGTCGATCCCATTGGAGGTCACAAACTTAACTTTTAAGTGATAAGTCGACACTATAGCTTAGAGGACATTCAGTCCTGACTGACCTAGGATAATATTATAAACAGATGGACTATTTACCACGAAGGAGGTTATTTTGACTACGGCTTGCTTCAAAGCCTACCCGGCTTTTGTTATTAACAAAATAGTTTCTTCTACTGGGATTATGCTACCAAAAAACCCGACCAGGGGTATATTCCTTTTCGTTAGCTGTCTAGGGTTTAAGTTCATTCAAATGAAAGCATCGTAAAATAAAACGTCTACTGAACTTTCATTATTGATAAGGATCCAATGTACATCATAATTAGAAATGTTCAAAGAAATAACTATGGGATCGTCATGTGGCTTACTTATTTCTTGTAGATCATCCTCAGTGAAGGTAATTTCATCATCTGCCTTTCTTTTCTTTGGTCCATCTTCCCTTAGTCGATTTCGATCCGAGGTATCTCCACCGAGGTGCCCTCCAGCAATCATTCTAATCTCCCCTACTGTCGACTGTTCTCTGCGAGATTCATCTTGTCGAGGTTCATGATGTAGATTTGCTGGAATTTGTTGTTCATCAACGTAGCATCGAAGCCATCCTCGTCTGATCAATGCCTCTATTTTCTTCTTGAGCTGCCAGCATTCCTCGATGTCATGCTCATGGTCATGGTGATATCTGCAATATTTTCTCGGGTTTCTTATTCGGGCAAAGGTCACCATCTTCTTTGATCATCGTATTTCTTCTTGTCATTCTATCTTTATTAGAATCTAGGCCGAGGAGTGTTAAGGGGAGTGTAGTAGTGAAAACTCCAAGCTGGGGTCCTAGATTGGCGTTGAGGTTTGGAGGATATAGGTTGGTGAAGGGAAATCCTGATTTCTCGGTCCAGGTTCGTCCAGATCTGATCAGATCAAGAGATATATTTCAAAACTTTTTCTCTTGATTCCAATTAGATCTTGATATGTTTCAGATCTGATTCTTATTATTTTAATAAAATAAAATTAAAAAGATAAATTAAATCAAATTTAATTTACTTGATCTGGGTAATCCTATTACCCTGTTGATGATCCTGTTTGCAGCGGAAGGTTCTGAATCTAGCCACGCAAGCGCCTGGCCTCTATCGGTATCCACTCGGGTTAGATCTGGAGATTCTCTTCTTCTCTATCACGTCTCCAAAAATTAGATCTGGATCTAATCTGGAGGATCTTCAAAATTCTTTTTGAAGATCAGCAGTCGTCCTTTGCAGCAGTGCAGCCTTCTTCTTTTGATCGCCTTTCTTTTGATCTAGAACGCACCAACCTAAGTCCAAAACTCTTTTGGACGTGGAGAGGAGAAGGAGGAGAAGTTTAGGCATGGAGGAAGAGGGGAGAGGCAGCCTTGGGGCGTGGGAAATCTCTATTGAATTTCATTAGCATCTGAGTTGGGCGCAGGGTCTTATTTATAGACTAAGCGTGATCCAACTCCTCTTCCTCTCAACCAATCACAACCCTTTGTGAAATCAGATCTAAATCTGATTGGTTGGAATAGAGACCCCTGGATTCCTCCTTAGAGGGCGCCTAAGACCAGTCAAACTGGATTCTTAGTAGAACTCTGATTGGAATCCAAAAGGGAGGTGGAGTCCTTGTCCAACAAGGACTCCAAGGCGCCTCCAACTTGGGCTCACGCCACCCTTGGCGTGCACCCTTCTCCTTGCCAGATTCTGGCAGGGGGACAAGCCCCACCAGTTCTCCAATAGGTGCGTGACACATGGACAAAAGTCAAAGTGTCTATGATCAATATTTGACCAGTCAAAGGTCAACTTTTGACCAAAGTCAAAGGACCAAAAATGGCAGGTGACCAAAAATGGCAGGTCATGTCTTATAAAATAAGACAACCTTCTCTAACTTGGACAACCTCCAGTTAGACCATATGAAGGCCTCTGATTGAGCACAAACTCCTTTGGCTCAGTCAGGACAACTTATTTGTGATAGTAAAAGAAGAACGTTAGGTTCAATCGAGTGCTAGCACGATTTTCTTGAACCTAATTGAATCTCATTCAGATCAATTTAACTAGATCAGTTCAATTGATGATCACCAGATTCAAACCCTTGTTTGTGTGAGCCAGTTAGGTTCAGTTCTGTATGGTAATGGGATATGTCATGATCTCTATCATAGACATCATCGAAACTCCTTTCGATGGATCAGAACTCTTCTGATTCGAACAGCTAGAATGATCGATCATCTAAATCATTCTAATTGCTCCCAAAATCCACCAGTGACACCTAGCAGTATATGGTGGCAACCCATCAGAGCTGAATGCGAACCTCTTGGTGCAGCTACCTGTGTGATTAAGTTCTTCTATCTTGAGCCCCGATCAGATTAGGGTTAAGGTAAACTCGTCAAACCCTAGTCTCTGTCATATGATATAATCATTCGATTCGAGTCCAATGTGAAAATCTAAATAGAAACTCTTTCTATTATTTCACTCTGCCATGGCCATGGACTTCATGACTTGATTCTCATGATTATCATAGGGCTGCTCCTCTACCACCGAGGTAGATAGATCCCATCTTGATGCAATCCAGTTCCTACAATGAACATGCTATAGCCAACATATACCTCAGGGTTCCATATGGCTAGGAGACCGAGTAATGGTGTAGTCAAACTATAACACCCTTAAGGTGAACTGCCGATGCATCTCAGGTCAAAGAACCAGACACACTACTGTAGCATCGAGTCAGTCATTGACGAGAAGGTAGACTTCCTAATGACTACTCGAGGTGGTCACGCTCAGTGCCCTCATTCTCTAACAAGTATCTGTACTTTTGCTCCAGTGTCTCCACACCGTAGACTCAAGACTCATCTACTAAAGAGAAGCGATCGTACACCAACCTTCCGGATCAATCACCATCCTCGTGATGATCCTATGGTCGGAAGCTGTTTATGAGTTAATAATGATTATTCATGTCTTAAATTTTTAACTCTTGAAAATATAAATTATCATTACCATTAACTCAAAGGATGTATCACAGACACTAAATATACATATGTGATAGAAAATAACCCATTTATTAATTTTAGTCAAAATTATAATTTTGCTCCTAGAAGTGTATTACAAGTGTCAGCCAATTCTGACTTCTAGGGCACATATATCTAACAGTTGGCCACTCCAAGGTGGGGTTCATGAGCGATGAGGCCGTGGCTCTCCCGACCGGTGTTGCACACATCGGTAGTCTTTCTTCTTCTCCTACTTTTGGGTCGGCTATGATCCAGTTCCGTGGTTGCTTCCTTGTTGGTCCTAGACTTCCTCGGCTTGGGCGTATCTTTTCGTTCGCTCCAACATCTCGGCAAAATCTTTTGGATAATCCAAATTAAGGAAGAAAAAAAGATCATTCTGAAAAAGTCCTTCCTTCAACGCCATCATAGCAACCGATTGGTCTAAGTTTCGAACCTCCAAAGTGGCTGCATTGAATCGTTTAATATATTCTCGAAGAGATTCATTTTTCCTCTGCTTAATACTTATGAGGAAATTCGAGTTATGGCATTGCCGGTGACTGCTGACGAAATGGATGATGAAAAGATGACTTAACTGATGGAAGAAATCCACAGAGCCTGGTTACAAATTCGAATACCACTATCGAGTTACCTTTCTCAGAGTCGAAGGAAAAGCTTGGCATAAAACTGCATCGCTTGCTCCTTGTAGGTGCATTAGAGTTCGAAAGTTATCCAGATGATCTATGGGGTCAGCAGTTCTATCATAAGGCTTCATCTAAGATATTTTGAACCGAAGTGGCAGAGGCTTGTTCATGATCTTTTGGGTGAACGGGGGGTCAATATTAAACCCTAGGTCATCCCCATGCTGCTTTGATAGCTGCAGCATGTCTATCTGCTGTTGCATTTCTTGGAACTTTTTCTCTACACTATCTTCCTGGGTAGTTTGGCGCCGAGGAGTCTCATGCCCCAGGATGGAGTCTCTTCTGGAGATGGAGGTAGGTGATCGTCCAGGTCTTCGACGAGAAGGGATGATAGGTGGGTTATGACAACTAGCTTCGGCCCTTAGGCTTTTGGAGCGCTGTTCTTTCGACCTTCCTCGGGCTAGTCCCGAGTTTTCATTGATCGGACGATGCTCACTGGCCTACTGCATTCCTCTTATGGTAGCTAAGAGTGCCTACACTTGCTGAACTAACATATTGTATTGCTCTTGAGAGATCGCCGGGGCTACAGATGGATTCTCCTGAATTGAGGGTGGTGCATTGGTCGGCTGAGCATTATTGGTTCATCGACCACCGGAATGCTGAGATGCATTTGATGCTCCACTCTAAGTCTTTATGATGTCTGGTGATAAGCTTTTTTCTCTTAAAAATTGGACCTCGAAATCAGTCGAGGGTCCTTCCTCTAGCGTCAAGTGTTGCTCCTGAATCTCCCCACCTGAGGTCGGCCATCGAGGAATTTGTGGCCGAGGAACAACTGCTACTGGAGCTTCGCTTGATTTCCTGCACAAAAATCCGCTCTAAGGATTTCTCCGGCGATGACCCTCCGATGCTAAAGTTAGAAGATTGGATAACGAGAGAAGAAAGCATCGAAAATGAGTGCCTGGAAGGTCCCCGAGTCTCTTTATTTATAAAAGAGGAATTAGAGTCGTATTCATTTCGGACTTTAACAACCTTCCGAATTTGTCGCTTCAGATTGATTTGGAAGATGTTTTATCTTTTCTGGAAGATGGGATCGCAAGAGGATCCTATGTAATCCAGACTTTCCTAATTTGGAGAGAGTACGGACCTGACGAATGATAATACCTTGATAATGGACGACCAATAATAGATCATTCAAGATTGATCGATGGTATATAAGCAATTAGTAGGTCGTCCGGACATTGGTCGGCTAGATCCGACCAATATTGAATAGATCGGCTATGGATGACTTTTCTTCGATCAATATGGAGTTCTTTGGTGATAGCTCGGTCGAATACGATCTTTAGTGAACCGTCAGTGAATCAATAACCTACTATAGTGGCTAGTCATATATGGCCGACCTATTTTGATAGATCAGTACAGGCCAAGGAATGTCAGATCGAGGATGAGCTATAGCGAACCTTCAATGCATCTTATAAAATAATTTGTCTAGGAGCGAACTTTAGTAGGTTGGCATTAGCCGACCTATGGCAAGATATTTTTGAAAATTACTCAATCGAGGTCGATTTATAGTGAATCGTGAGTAAACGAATAGCCTCTCCATAGTAATCAGACTTGTATGCACGATCTATCGGAGTAGATCAGTAGCTGATATATATTATACCGAGATTAAGCTATGGCCATCCCATAACAACTATAATTATATAATCTTTTATATAATATTATTTTTTTTAATATTTTATATTAAATATGATAATCTGATCATCTCCAATTAAATAGCCTCTAAATGCCATTAATGCCCACCCAATGACTTGGAGAGGCAATTAGAAATAAAGTATATTTTTCCGTGCAAGACCTTGCATTTTTCAACGTAGTGGCCCACAACTTTGAGATATCATGAGTATGATTTTATGAAGTGCCCCACTACATCCAAGTTTGCAAGTAATAATTAGCAAAGTCAACGCGGCTCAAACAACGCCAAAAGAGAATTTTTCCTTTGAGCAACTAAACAAAAAGATTTCTCATGGCTCGGTTTAGCAAATCCTTTGAAGCGTGACATCTTGCTTGCAACTTTAACCTTAATTGGTCATCAATGTGATATCCAATGTCCATAGGGATCGAGCACATAAAGAAAACCAAGAAATAGTACTGAGTGTAATTAATGCAGTTCAACAAACTCCATGTACAAAGTGGAGATAATTCAAAAATCTTGCTTCAATTTTGAAAAACAAACCCTTACTTCGATTCATAGTTGCACGAGATGAACAAGCTCGGAGTATGTTGAGATCAATGCAGGTTATGATCCAGTGGTCAAAGAAAATCAATTATTCTCCGTAGAAAATTCGACCAAGCGCCTCACGAAAGCAAGAGAACGGAACCACGTGCAGCTCACGTGAAAAAATCCGTATAAGTGGGAGCCCAGCAGTGGCCCGTGCTCGAACCCGTGGCGGTCCAGAGCCGGTGCTGCTCCTCCCTAGAAAATAAAACAATAAATAAAATAATAAATAGAAAAAGAAAAGAATCGAAGAGCGGCCTTGTCGAGAAGGACGAAGGTTAGAAAACGCCAGAAGCAAAATATCTAGCGAGGCAGCAAGTCGTGGCTTCGGGGGCGGCCATGTCGCCCACCTCCCACCCCGCGTTACGAGGCTTTCGATTTTATTTCCCCTCGCTGACGTGGCACCCTTCCAAGATATTTCCAACCCCCCCCCCCCCCCCCTTCTCCTTTCCCTTGATAAGTCTCCCACCATCTCCACCAGCAAATCCCCCTCTCTTCTTGTCCTTCTTCGATGGAGACCGGGGTGGAGGGCGTCGCGCCGGACGGCCACGGCGGCGGGGGATCGGACGCCGGCAGGGGACTGCGGCGGCGGCTGGCGAATCCGAGCTCCGAGCGGCAGGTGATCCGGTGGGAGAGCATCCTCCCGAGAAGATCCATCCGGGTCCTTCTCGTCGAGCACGACGACTCCACTCGCCACATCGTCGCCGCGCTCCTCCGAAAATGCAGCTACCACGGTAACCCTTCACTACTTCTTCTCCTTTTTCTTCCCCTTTGCTAATTTGGTTCTGGTTCGATAGAGAAGAAATTTGAGGTCGTTATTTTTGGGTTGGGCGCAGTGGCGGCAGTGGCAGATGGGCTCAAGGCATGGGATGTTTTGAAGGAGAAGCACTACAGCTTCGATCTTGTGCTGACCGAAGTTGCGATGCCTTCGCTTTCGGGAATCGGGCTTCTCTCCAAGATTATGGGCACGGAGGAGTGCAAGAACATTCCGGTTATCAGTAAGTTGTCGAACTGATTGAATAGAGCAAGCTTTATTTCATCCACGTTGCAATTGCCTCCTATTAGAAGATAAGCCTGAAAGGGAAAGTGATTTTGGAAGAATCTAATGTTAAGAGTATGCTATTTAATATATATATATATATATATATATATATATATATATATATATATATATATATATATATATATATATATATATATATATGGTTTTGTAATTAGCTAGTTTATTCTATAACAGCTCAAATCGAATGGCTAATTATTCTCGGGGGTTTAATAAATTTTACTTCATATCTAAACAACTAAGGTGCAGAGTTCTTTGGTAAAGCTGGATAAGAGATAACGCAGGAAACTGACCCTTGGGTAATTTTGTTGATAAATTTATCTGTGTGGCTCCATCTCTTATTGTACTAAGGAGCGCAAAGATATTCACCAATGATTCTTCAAACAAACTAGAATACAAACTTAAGCGGTTCCCATCCAAAGCTAAGTTCTGTGAAACTAGAAGTCACTTAAAAAAAATAACATAAGGTTTATAATTTTATTTACTTATTATGATTAGGTTGCAAAGTTGGTTACTTGATGATATAAACACCAAAATCAAGGCTCATTGCATCCCGTTATGGACTTCATTTCTTACATCTTGGACCGTTGTGATAGAGAACTTATAAAAAGTCAAATTCTTGTCGCAAGCTCCTTGATATTTTGCTCACTCTGGCTCCATCTAATATGGTGTATTGTCTGACAGTGATGTCTTCTCGCGATTCTGTTGGTGTAGTGCTTAAATGCATGCTAAAAGGTGCTGTGGATTTTCTCGTGAAACCAGTAAGGAAAAACGAGTTGTGCAACCTATGGCACCATGTCTGGAGGAGACATTGTGTATGTTATCGTTGTTTATTGAATCAGCAAGTTTTTTTTTTGTCTCTATCTTTCCAAAGCATATCTTCAATCAATACTTGTTTGGCTTAGTGCCAGGAGTATCACTAAGGGTGTTGGCTAACTACACTATTCTTGCAGTCAAGTAGCTATGCAGATGTATCCGAAAATAATGCTGCAAGCAATTACAGAAGCGCAAATGTTGGAGATGGGTCCAAGACTGGGGAAAACAGCAATCAAGGTAGTGATACTCAGGTGAGCATCAGTAAGCTACTACTTTTGCACTGGATTAATTTTGCTCTGCATGATATGTCATGGAAAGTGAATTCTTGTTCTTTTTGAAACAACTTGAGCAACTATGTTTTAGAAGGGGAAAAGTTTTGTGCTGTTGATCGTCATAACAACCATTGTGATTTAAAAGCTCTTAGGATCTATCTGGTTGCATGGTTACATCTATCTCAAACATACATGGGAATTGGCATATTGAAAGCAGCAGAGGATAGCACAATTGAGAGGGTCTGCAATGACCATTTATTTTGCTGTCTGTAGATGTTTTCTGAAGTCTATTTAAACTATTATATTTTATATGCTGAAAATCTTGGGATTGCAGAATTCTGCCTGCTGTCCTAAGGCAATTCCCAATTCTGTGGGAGGATATAAGAATAATAGCCGGACGTCCATATAGACCCTTAAGGATATGGAAGTCTGGCTTGTATTTCTACATTTGTGACATCTTAGATTAATGACATATTTGACTGGATCGTGTGACATTTGAGCAGAGCTCTGATAATAAGCTGGAGATGGAAATTGAGAGTGACAAGGAATGTGCGGGGACTCATCTAGATGTAGGGGGGAGTTCTTCTAGGGAGTTGGAGGCAAGACCAGAGCAACCTGATATTGGCACACCAGTAATGGGAAATGCATTGAAATTGGATGATGATGATGGGGAAGCTAGAGGTTGTCAGAATCTATGTTTGACACTTTCCCATTGTTACAAAATTTACTTTATGGTTCTGATATTGGTAAAATTTTATTCTTGCAGATAAATCTGTGGGGACTGCAAATAAAGTAAATCTATCGATTCAAGAGGCTTCTTTAGTTGAAAAAAACAAAAAGAAGAATGATTCTTATCATTTATCCCAGTATGAGGAGGAAGACAATGATTTTGTGGGATCTAAAGAGGGTGACCATGTTGATCCAAATACATATGGTCAAAATGATGCTCCAAACAATATGAAAGATTTTATTGAGCCACTAGCTAATAGTAAATGCAATTCTGCTGTTTGGGAGAAGTATGCTTTCAGGGAGGATGTGTTAGGTGAAGCCTCAACATCTCCTTATGCAAAGAATACATCTGAATTTGGTTCCTCACTACATCTGGAACTTTCTTTGAGAAGGACACAGCTCAATGGTTGTGTAAATCAAGATTTTAAACAAAAGCATATATTAAATCATTCAGATGCCTCTGCTTTCTCAAGGTAACTTATAGTCCTTTTTAATATACACTCCCCTCTTATGCAACTTAGCAGAGTTGCTTGTTGGTTTTAAGATGTTAGATATCTATGGTTTAATGGCCAGACATATCGAATTCTGTGATCTGGATATCCAGCCTTATGCATAAAATGAGCAACAACTGCTTACATTTGTAAGGATTGAAGGAGAAACCGTACCATACCGTGCTGATGCCAGTGTGCCTCTTGGTATTGGTACTGCACTGGTATATGGTGCACACCTCACTTTAGCCATGCCGGTACCAATTGGCATATCACGTATCAGCTTTTTCATCATTTATTGAAACAAATAGGCTCAACCTTGACCATTGCCCAAAAAAATGCCCCATCTATTATTGGGGTTGGCTTTAAGGATGAATATAATTCATCAATGTTTGAGAAAGTTTTATGATTGGTTCACAACCTGACATCAGCCCTTTGAATTTGTAATGATTCTATGGTTCAATCATCTTTTGACAAGAGGTGCTTACCATGAAACCCTCAAGGCCATTAGTGAGCAGAGAGGTTTATCTCCATTTTTATGTTAAATTTTCTAGCTAGAAGTCAAGATTAGGTTTAGGAAAAATGTGCTTATCTCTAAGGTAGATTTTATAAGTCAAAATGAGGTTGTGGAAGCAAAAATTGTAATTTTTAAGAAATCATTTTGAAATCATAAGTGAGATGTTAGCTATTGACAAATTTAAGAAATATATTTTCTTAAGTATTTGGGGTTGGCTTTAAGAATTATTTTTGCTCTTGAAGTTATATGGGCTAAAGATTTTTGAAAATAGGGATCCTTAAATTATGTCACGCTACTTGTCCTCAAGTAGATCGTTCTCACCGTCACCATCTCTTTTTGAAAAACTTAAGCCTAATTACAAGAGCCATTCCAAAATTATGCCATCTTATCTTTAGTCATACTTGTCCAAAGTAACTTGAGTAGTTTATAATTTGTGGTCTATTGGATTTCCTCGTATGATTCTTCAATGGACTCACTACCAGTTGTGCTCATCCTAGTTTCCTCACATGTTCAACTGCATCCTCATCTTTGCTAGGCAGGCCTATCACATGGTGTACACTCTGTTCACCACTCCATGCATACACATGTTTCTGTGTGTGTGTATTGATTATCTATAAATGATTACGTGTATTCTAAAACAATTTGCAATCTTATGAACATTATCAAAATGAATTCATCATTTTTTAATCTGTAATTTCTTCATGTTCCATATCTGACCTTGCTTTTGTCTCTCCACTTTTTTAGTGGTATTTATATGCTTTTGGTCAAATGTGAAGAATGCGAAACGCTGAAATCCAGATTAATTTTGTGCATCCATAAATCCATTCATATGCTTTATGGTTAAAAACCAAGGTTGTGAAAGCCAAAAATCTGGATTAATTTTATGTATTTGTCCATAAACTGCCCTTTTTATTCCTTTTTTCTTTATATCTTTTGTACAATTAACTGACATACTTTATTACCATTTTTAGATTTGCATTATCCATCCTTGCAGTAGCAATGCAAACTTTAGTTTTGTCAAAAAATAGCGACTTCATAGAGAGGCTTGCAATCAAGAACATTGAATGGCTTTAAGGAAGCAATGTAATTTACGGGAGTAGGAGTCACTCAAAAGATACCGTAACCAATAGGTTGTTGATGTGTATGCTCAAGTTAGCAATCAAGAACATGGAATGGCTTTAAGGAAGTAACATAATTTATGGGTGTAGGCATCACACGACAGATACTGTAGCAATTTGGTTGTCGATGTGTATACTCAAGCTAGCAACTAGATGAATCAAGTTGCGATGCAAAAAAAATAAAAATAAAAATAAAAAAGAGATTATTGTGATGGAGCATTAAGAAGAGGAAGGTCCACTGGCTAGGGCTTCTGGTATGGAAGAGTACTAAAGACATTTTTAGATGACAGACACATGTATATATGTGCAACCTGAAACTCCCTCTTGATCAGCTTGATTGTTTTGCGCTTACTCTTCATACTTATGTTTTCCCTGTCCATTCAAACACCCCTTTCTACCACGACAACTAGACCTTCATCCATCGTTTCTTTATTCTTCTCAACAACCATTCTTCTTCTTCTTGCATCATGACTAAAACAACAGCTATGAATTGAGATTTTTTTTTCCTTTAATCTTTATACTCTTTTTATGGTTAATCAGCACTTTGTACATCAATACTTTGCAAGTACAGTGTCGCCAAACTCGGGCATGATATATTTGCAAGTGCCAGCTATACATTTTTATAGAATTCAATGTTCAAACTTTGTAAAGTCAAGATGCATGTAACATGCAAAGTAATTGTGATAGGTATTATTGCATAAGTGAAATGGAAAAAATCTGCAATGATGCTTGTAAAGAGAACTACTTATGAGGGAAGAGGCTTATCAGAACGTATTTCATCTGAGGTGGCTTGTACTAACTGGAAATTGATTGTCCAATGGCTTTGTTAACCTAGAACTTGCCATATTATCAGTGGTCCTCAGACTGGTTGATGGACAATGATCCCATGAATGAAAGAAAACATGCTGGTGGAACAAAAGGCTGAAAAGGAATGAGAAATAAACCCACTATATCAGGATGTTGCAAGATGATAGTTTTTTGTTTTCCTCTGACATATTCCTAGTCCTCTAGCTTGTTAAAGGGGGGATTCTTAACTGAATAAACCGATACCATTAACTGGTTAACATAAGCAAGCCCATGAATGGATAATGATTAGAAACTGTAGATATTGTTCACTGGCTACTGAAATTTATTTGTAGTGTCTTTTGTTCTACATCAGGAGATAAGATCAATTATATAAATTTGACAATATCAATGTGATGACATGAGATGAACATCTGGACATGTGGTAAGAGTGACAGTAAAATAATCGTTGAATTTTCAGTATTTTAAGGTGATCTTATGTGTTATTGGATATCTCCTAGAGTTTCTTGAAAACTTGTGGATCTGTTGAGTCGTTATGATGGCACTTGTTCAGTTGCTTCTGACATTGGAGTGTTGCCTCTAGCCCATGGTAACAACGGGCCATATTCTTTCTTTGACTATTTGTTTATGTCTTCCAAATTTCTTATTGGAAGAGATGTTATACATATGGTTAATAGCAAGAAAGGTGGAACTGTCCTGAACCACTTAGTTCGGGGCACACTGAGCTATACCAGTGGTAGATTGGAATGGTTTTGGCAACAAAATTGAGAAATTGGTGAGTCGTGAGAGATGGAGAGAGGGGGGGGGGCAGTGAGCGGCACCGGCTGGAACAAGGCCAAGGGAAAGGGTAGAGAGGGCTTTCGAAGCCCTTTCTACTCCGTCTGTTGGAACAGGGGTGGAGCCATTGTTTTAATTCGAAAATGGTCTTTGGCCTCTTTTTTTTTATTTTTTTAATTTGTTAAGTGAAGTCGGCAGTTCACTTATTATTCCTTTTTTGATTTTTTTTTTTAAAACATGAAGTCAACAACATGGCCCATCGCCTTGTTCTAGCAGCACCGCTCACTGATGCCCTCTCTCTCTCTCTCTCTCTCTCTCTCTCATGCTCTCCCCCTCCTTCCCTCCAAACCCCACCCCCCTTCCCTCCCTGCCAATTTTCCTGCTGGTTCACACTGGAATAACACAACACAAGAGCATACCATACCATACCACTAGCCTACTAGCATGGGTGCCGGTTCTGATACTATGGACCTTGGTTAATAGCATAAAAATGTAAGTAGCTACAAATAGTGGCAAAACCTGAAAATGTAATTTGATGATGAAATATCCATAGTAATAATCACTATTGATCCCATAGCTGGTAGTCTAAAGGAGTTGTAAGTCCGGCACTCATTTATCCTTTAGTAATATTGTCATCTAGCTAAATTTAGTGCTGTATGATCTTCTTGTTTTCATTTAACAGTATCTTTTTGCTTAGCTCCAGTCGTTATGAGGGCAAGCTTCTGTTTTCTTTTTTATTTTTCTTGCAGGTATGGTGATAAAAAGACTCATCCTTCCTGTGAAAAGGCTTTCTCTTCAGCTGTGTGTTTTAGAACCATGGAGTGTATTGATAAACTTCAATCGCGTGTCAGTAGTCAAGGCTCTGACAATGACAGGAATATTTCCCTCTCTCCTAAAGGGATGGTATCCCAGCAAGGGAATGCAGGTGAAGCTACAATGTACTTTCAGGCATCTTCTGAAAGCAAAAGAGAGGATGCTGGCCTTGTGCCTTACCCATCAAGAGAGGACCATGCTGGTCATCCCTCCAAAGGAGAGGATATGGTTTTTCAACATCCTCAGTTTGGGTTTATTTCACTGCCAATTCCTGTTGGAGCAATACCATACCCAGGCTTATGTGCTGGGTATGGAGCTATCTTTCGACCAGTGTTCCATCCCGAGACTTCCTTACAGCCTCATAGTTTAGCAGCAGCTGAGAAGGCAACATTTAAAACTACATCTGATCAGTCTGGTCATCATGAACATCATCTTATCAACCATCCCCAAAGCATTGAATTTCACCACCATGAAGAAAATCATCAGTTCCATCACTGGAGACAGCATATTGATATGAAACCAGGAGATTCAAGAGATTTGTCATGTACTCCTGTGGAACCAGGCAACCAAAGTGCCAGCTGTAGCCAGGACATTCTCAAAGGCAGCGGAAGCAATTGTTGTGGTGAAACAACAGATGCAGCTGCAAATACTGGAACTGCTCTGGAGAGTGGAAATGAAAGTGGCATCCAGAACTGCAGCAGGAAAGGGTTGGACAGTGACCATTCTCTCCGTGAGGCTGCCTTGATCAAATTCCGCATGAAACGGAAAGACAGATGCTTCGAGAAGAAGGTAATGGATAAATATCAGCCCTGCTGCTGTGGTAGTGCTTATTTCTTTGCTGGCTTCCGTGCAAGACTGGGCTTTGAATTTAGAATATCTATTGATTGGAAGCTGAAAAGTTTTTGCTTAGAAAAAATATTGAGCATGATATGAAAATAACTGAGATTCTGAAGTTTTTGCTGAATTTATTGTTAAGAAAGCTTGAACTGCAAGACTGTTGCAGATGAATATTGTGTGATTTAGTTATGAAGCTATTCTCAGATGCAAATATAAATCACCAATAAAATACATAAACATGCAGTACAATATGTGGGCTTATTTTTATGGTTAACTAACCATATATGTCCTAATCTCCATCTCTAGTAACTATGAGAAATTGTAGTTAGGTGATGAAGTGCTGTTAATCAAAAGGGTGATATAGAAAACAGTCCAATTCCGTCTGAAACTGGACAGACCCAGACCAAAACCAGTAAATATCCGTGTCATCAACTGATTTTGATTTGAATGCTCCGAAATTGAAATATTTCATTTTGGAGAAAATTTTAGACCCTGATGATTTCATGGTAGTTCAAATAATGTTATTCTTCTGTTTGACAGGTCAGATATCATAGTAGGAAAATGCTTGCGGAGCAACGGCCAAGAGTAAGAGGGCAGTTTGTGCGTCAAAAAGTTTCTGACACCACTCCAACAACGGAAGCAGAAAAGTGACTCCAAGTTGTTTCATTGTAAATTTCTTTCGAGGCTTGGTCTCCTGGTCAAGGGACATTGAAGGTAAAGAGGTTTGCTGGCATTTTTTCCTGTTGTCCATGTACCACTTTTGTGTCTGACATAAACCAAGCTCATTTTATGAGTTTGTAATGTTCATGGGGCTTCTTGTGAACATGCATTCAACTATAGAATAAAAATTTTAAGATCCAATGATGGTTGTAGAGCTTCACTTCTATGACATGCATGCTCCTTTGTTTTGAGACCCTTGCAGTGCAGGTATTAGTTGAAAGTCACTTTCAGAATCTAAATGCTGGTTATGGTTCAATTTAACATGTCCACACATCAGTTACCTTCCTTACAAACAATATCATTCAAATCTATCTGGCAAAGAATGTAGAGTGTTTTATGTGTTTACATTTTGGGTGCATTTTGAAGATTTCTGATGCTTTCTTGCTCAAACAATGTACATTCTTCTTCATCTTAACATACCGGCCATCAAATTGATCAGCAGGAGATGTTTAGTGCTCCTTTTAGAGTCTATGTCAGTTTATAATGCAGGTGCGAGATCTTCATCTTGTCAGGCAGAGCTGTCATGATCGCTGGTGCTGTGTGGTGTGCTAAAATTGACATACTTGTAACATGGTGTAAGGTGTAAGCGGCATGTATTCTATATTTTTTTGGGTCGTCCATTCTAAAACAATTTCAGTAGTCATTTTGAGTTTTCTTTTGTTAGAAATTTATCTTCATGGTGGACAATCTTCTCGAGCAATGCCTTGGGAGATGTGCCTGTGGATTCCTTGAACCTAAAGAACAGTTGTTTTAAAGATTTTCCTACATAAACTGCTGCTCTTATTTGCTGTATGCATGCTTAACTGAATCTTGTGCACACGCCTCTCTTCATCAGTGATTTGTTTGCAGGATGTCATTGGCTAGCTGTTTGTTTGGCTTGTCACCTCTCACCCGAACACAGCCTTTAAACTTAGATTGATGCACCTATATTATATTTGCGCATTGAACTTACTAATGTAGTTCAGCATCAGAACTAAGGTTATCAATAGGCTTCGACATTCTACAAGCTGATGCTCATATGGATCTATTCAGGCTTCAGCATGTTTACTTTACAGTTTGCAACACCTGATCGGTTCCATGTTGCAGATCAATTCACTTATGAAGTACGGTTGTTCTTTATATTCTGGTTGATAAACGAAGCCAAATGCAAGAAATTTCGCTTTGATTCGGCCAGGTTGGTTCTACTATTTTACATCTTAAAGGTTAAATTTGTGCTGGACGATCAAGCATATTTTACCTATCGCCTCTCAGATGTTGCTACTGAAGGCTGGGCGCTTGTGTTATACGTGTAGCTAGATTTGTGCATGTGTGGTTTGTAACTCGATGCAGCTTCCAGCTAACAGGGAACAACACATGGTGCGTTGGATGGACTTGTGACCCTGTGTAGCATCTAAATTGACGCGAGTGTGGCTAATAAAATTTGTTGGATTTGATTTGATATAGGACCAATTGTACATGGTTTAACTAACGACCATTACGATGAGGACACTTTTAGTTAATTGCATTATAGTTTTTATCCGGGTTTAGCAAATCAATCAGAAAATGCACAAAGAGAGGAGGATATACATGGTTCATTCGACAGCCTACGTTAAAGTGCAGAGACGATCAAGAAAATAGCTCGATAAGGGTGGAAGAGGACAAAGTCTTCATTACAAAATTGTCAAGCCCGTCGATACTCGAAAGCCTAAACAAAGAAAATCCCCAAAACTTGATGGTTCCGGTAGTGGGCTCAATACCTCGGGCCTAGAGTGGGCGGAGAGGCCCTTTTAGCAATATATCACACTCTATAATAAGAAGGAAGGAATTGTGACCAAGAGAATATTAAAACTTGGTCATTGGATTTCATTAGGTGATTTTACCAACAGAACACCACCCTTCATTGCATTCTACGTATTAGTAACAAGTATCTAAACAACAATTGCTTTTTGATTATTGTTTTTGATACCAGAACAATGATTAATATTTGCAAAAGCTATACTATTTTATTATTTTCTTAAGATTTAAATCTTCGTACCAATATTATCATCAAAAGATGTATGTTATCTAAAAATATTTTTTATCAAATGAGCAGCGATTAGGGATTTAGAACAATAGTACCATTATTCTTTTTTATTACTCATTATTTTCTGCTACAATAATGTGGCAACTTTAGCTGCTTTTTTTTTTTTTTTTTTTTCTGAAAAGTTAAAAAAAAAAAAAAAAACAGAGAGTTAAACCGTGCAAAAAGCAAATATAGCTGTAATTTAAAGTCGTGTGCTTTATAATCTGCCACGTGTCATAGGCGATTGACGCAAAAAAAAATTACTAGCGAATCCTACCAGAGTTAAAATATGGGACAAAAACCCCACGCTAAACTGACCGTCAGGATCGTTAGGTCCGTAGACTTTTTGACCGGAGAAACTGGTCGTACCACCACGTATCTAACGCTCTGGCCCGTACCGTATCGCTAATTAAATAACCCTTGGACGTTTGCTCCAAAAAAACTAAAGAGGCTGGTCATGGAGACTTTGGACCAAAGACCTATTCCGAGTGCAGGCATTGTCCTGTTGCTTCGTTTCAACCAAGCTGCGTAATAGCTCAGACAACACTTTACTCATTTTCGTCCTCCAATATGAATCATGCTCGAATCTCTATCTTAAAGTTAGAATAGGTCCCACTTCAATTCATAAATGGTTTACCTTTCTTTCTTATTTTGCTGCAGATCTTCTAATTTTTATTAATATGTTCGAGACATTATGATGATTTGTTGTTGATATTATATGCATGCAGCATTCATGCATGGTTCGGCATAATTGCATGGTCTTGGCTGATGATGTAGCATGATCGTTATTAAAGGACAGCGTAGCAAAAGTCTTGTTGGAATTGTCGCGCCAACAGATGAGAAAGTTAGCCAAACATGGCATGTTGATTCTTGTTCTTTTGTGTTGGCATGTGACTGGGTAAGGTGGTCTACTAATGAGAGCTAGAAGGGGAAAGGCGGAGATGGAGATCCAGTTTAGCCATGTGCATCCCTAAAAAATCTTCCATTGTTGAGCATCCATTACAATTGCCATCTCCAAACTTATTTCCCATTCTTAAAGATTATTGTGTCCAAATAGGATGATTGCTAGGACTGGGATTTACCAATGCACCAAATTCCATACTTGGGCCAGAGTAATATTAGGATGGATGACCCCTTGGATGGTTCCCATGCTGCATCTTCATCAACAGAAAATTTTTTTAAAAAAAAAAAGAAAAAAAAAGAAAAGAAAAAAGAAGGATGATCTCCAATATTGACTTTTAGTCCCATTAAGTTTAATAGGATGGGAAATTAAGTGGCTAATTTCATATATTCACCAGCAGTTCAGGTTGGTGCGATACAACGAGGATCCCAATAATAACCATGAGAGGCGCTGTCTCATGTATTGCATGAGGCATGTCTAATCATGATTGTCGTGCTGATCATGATCGACCGATCTTGATCGATGAAAGTCTGTAAATGAGCTGATCGCTTCCTCTTGTTGTAAGTTGGGCAACATAGACATCAACAACAACAAGATAAAAACAAAAAGCTCAGGCCAAAGCCAAGTTAGAGCAAAGCATGTCCATTTGAAGTAATGATCAATTATCCCATATAATTACTTCTGACACAATGTTACCTCTCCTGAAACAATACTCGACATGTCTATCACATGCAAAGGAAGAACTAAAGAATTTTAATCTAGTGGGGGATGCTTAGAAGCTAACATCACCTTTTACCTTGGATGCCATTGTAGTGATTGGATGCTTTCTCTCCCTCCAATATTTTCTCTTGCCCTAATTGTCAAGTACCAGTAAAGTGGATTCAATCAGTACTACTGTGTTCTTTACTTTAAAAAAAATAATAACAAAACTACACGACCCTTACGGGTCCAAGACACTGGATGGCCCATATGCTTGTATCAAAGGGTCCTTATCCTTCAAAACTTCGAACAATCTAATTAATGCAAAGTATCTGATGGATAAGAGATTTCGTGTGGATCTACTCTAATGATCTACTATGTTGGAGAAAGCAGTAGCAACACTTCCACAACTTTTAGAATGAATCAACCACTACTCTTTTCATTTTTTAAGAAAATAAATTCACAGGTAAAATAGGTCCTCGAGAGAAAAATGTATACTTACTGGAATGCTTCACAAACCAAAGAAAGATTATGAACAACAAAGAGATGTGTGATCACTAGATTCATTCAGAAAAGACAAAAAAAAAAGAAGAAGAAAGATGTTAAACTCCATTGAACATTACATTATGATGGTTCGAAATTAACCTTTTTTGTTCTGTGCGTAAAAAATCAATGGAAGGAACCTTGTTTCAAATTGGCTTGAATTTGGGTCAGTAACATCCTAGCGACTCGACCAACTTAAGCACTTGGAACCCTTGTGCCCGTTTAATATATATCATGCTGGCTGGAATCTTTTGACAGCCATCTATGTAAAAGGACACCTTTTTTGTTGCAACTTGTCGTGAATTAACGGCCATCTGCTGGGTCTTTGGATCAGATTCGATGCCTAGTAAATCATGTCCAGTTTAATGGTATTCGTATATAAATCCTACTTAGAACTTCACCAAATCTTACCTGTTTGTAAGCCCTTATAATCCATATTGAAGATCCTTGATAATCTCCTTTGTCAATCCAACAAACACCTTGGTTTCTGCGAGCTTATTAAGGTATATATATATCTTTCTTAGCCTTTCTTACATTTGTCCATTTTATATATCAAAATGCGTGCGAAGTATAACCATAGCTCATGGCATACGATACACATGGTTGCCAAAGGACTGAGGTCACAAGCCAGTGCCTAAGTAATCAAGAGCATGTTTGGTTAAAAGTTAGACTTTGGAATGAGAATAAAAAATGAGCGGCTAGCTTCCATTCCAATCTTTTGTCTAAAGAAGCCCCATTTTTATTTTCATTACAAAAAAGAATAGAAATATCATAATCTCTTAAAATCCAATCTCAACTCTCTCTCTCTCTCTCTCTATTTTTATCTCATTTCATCATATTTATTTTTTTAAAAAAAATTCTTGAAAAGTAACTCGATTTCAATTCATTTTAATTTCGACTTTACTCCTGGATGTGAACCAAACACATTCTAAAACTCTCGGAGCTTAGGCATAAGTGAAAGAAGTACATGACCTACACCCCAATCAAGATGGAGCAAAATAGAACACAGGAGCTCCATGTACAAGGTACAATTTCAAGTTCCAAACCCAACAATGGGCAAAGTGCTCACCGTGGGGAGAAACTCACCGGGAGACACGTTTTCTAAGCAGCTTTGTCAAAATGCCGGACGCCATTTACCAATATCTTATGTACACGAGCGTTAGCTCTACCACGCTAAAAAGTGAGCCATGGTAGTATTCCAAGGGCACTTCATGCTTTTAAAAAACGGACGAGCGTTATGTCTGACATGATACTCCGCAGAAGATGTTAATATTGTGCCAATAGATCTTCTATTGCACTCCTCGAACATTAATATGCATGTCTCGTACGTTACACATGTAATGCTGTTCCGTGTTGTACCATGATCATGTGCAGAAATCGATATCAAAATCTGTATTCTTAACTGGGTGAGAATGCACCGCATGGATTAAATATATGTGTGTGTATGTGTGTGTGTGTATATATATAGAGGACATCTAGGAAATGCAAAACTTTGCTTCATTTTTTTAATGCATACACTTAGATAAGAGCAGACTCTTCCAACCGATCATCGCTGCGGTGGTTTTGATATAAACAATAGGCATCTTCTTATCCTTCCAATGTTTATAAATTGGGTTGTGTTTTTATAATACTACTGAAAATATATATGGGAGTAATTTGGAAAGAGATACCATCGCGCCTATGGCTCGTGGTTTAGTGGGATAGTGCTATTATTTTTGTTATGATTACACATTGTTCTCCATCACACATGCTGTTATAATGCTTCTCTTGTTGTAAGAAAACTAATGAGTGGGCCGGCAAAATAAGTCATTATCTTGGTTATCTACCAAGATTTCAATATTATTGGTACCTTGGCCTGATGGGCAAGACGGTCTCCGAGTACAATAATTTAGTATCTTATCTAAAAAGCTAGTTATAATATATTATTTAATTTCTTAATCTTGTATAAGTATCAAACTAAAAAAAGTGTCAGTATTATTACTGAAAATGATTCGCTTCGGAAATAGAGCGGTCAGCTTCTTACAGAAAGTGCTGGAGTGACTTGCAAAATAAGTTTAAGCCGAAGGATTTGACTTCGACGAAGATTCTCCAATGCTCAAATTAGTGGAGAACAAAAAAGCAACAACGGATTCTCTGAGAAAATTTTTTTATTTACATGATTCCTCAGAATTTATGATATTTATAAAAAAAATTATTTTGCAGACATCTCTATCGTTCCATTCATTTTAGACCGCTGATAACATCGTGGCAAAATTAAGGCCGCTTTTCCAGAGTGAAAAGGTTGTTACTGGTGGAATTGGGATGCCTTATCCACTCCCGTGAGTTTAGATGGAGTAGAAAATAGCTTGTTCGTGGTTGGATCACAGTTGGACTATCGTTAATCCATGAAATAGGTCATTGAGAATGTTGGGGAGCTGCTCATCCGAGGTGATTTAAAAGTCATGAACGTTATCCGAGCCGCTATCGAATAGAATGGCTCGAATCTTCTATCGAAACTTGACCATTAGCTCGGAGGGTATTATGATAACTTCTTCGACCTCAGGATATTGACGTATGTGATTTGAGCTGAGGTATTTTAGATATTGATCGGACGATCTGAGGCATTTTTATTACCACAGTAACATTATCCTCCTAATGTTGAGTCTGCGAATTAGGCGAAAGATTATTTTCAAGCGACACTTTAGATCGGATGATTTATGTCTTTATTTCCGATTGTGCTCTAGTATTTAATTATTGATGATGTCATTTCTCAGTGTAAAAGCAGCTATGATTGAGAGACCTATCCATTCGTAGATCGTTCTGAGGAGATAATTTAAAAGGGTGTCCATTTGCCTTCGTCTCTCTTCTTTTAAGCATATCTGGAGGGTGCGTGAGAGAGAGAAGGGCGATTGTGACCGCGGCATTTCCCATCTCCTTTATTCCTCTATTCAAAGTTTTTCTTCATGAGTTTCTGGGAAATGGATCCCATAATGGCAAAAAGGTTGAAAACATTATCGGCTCGAAGGATGCGAACTAGAGCCTCATCTACCCAATCTCAAGCTTTTGAGAGTTCCACGACTAGGGCTCCGGGTAATGCCTCCTCGGTTGTTCCTCTTTTTGTTTCGACCGGTATAAAGGGACATGAATCTTTATCGACGATCAATCCACAGAATTCGGTGGCCGACGCTAAGATTAAGCCAATGGATTCGGGGATGAAGATCACCGATGCGGAGGTGGATTTGGTAGTGGAAACTACCACAGAGATAGTTTCGACAACTTCTCCGATGCGCGCTGTCGTAGAGATCGTAGAGAATTTTCCTGAGGGGATGATAAAGACTATGGTGGTGACTGAACTTCCTGGTTCGGCTGGAGTGGTTAAAGTCGTTGACCCATCGGGACAGGAAATTCCTGCTTCTAATGCACAACTAGCTGAAGTTCCGGTGGAGGCTTCGCGATCGGTCCCTTCTTATAATCTCAGGATCGCCATCGGGTTTTTGGGGGGTCAACTTTCTCTCACGGACAGGCAAATTTTGGATGGGGAAGGTGCTTAACATCAGATGACAGGCGCCTCGAGGTCTTTAGCCTTAATTAGCCATTATTTTAGCTAGTTTCGCTGGGATCACCTTCGGAGCCTCATCTTTGGAGCTCGTCGAGGCAAAGGAAGAGGTTGATAGGCTTAAGTATTATTTGGAACAGAAAAAAATTGCTAACACTGATTTAATTAAGAAAATTGATTGTTTCAAGAAGATACTTTCCAAGGCTCAGGAAATGATCGATCATTGAGATGATGAGTTAAGTAGGACTTGCTGGAGGATCGAAGTTCTCGAGAGGTAGAGGTCTGAAGCCGAACGAGATTGCTATCGAGCTCATGATGATATTAAATGCCTAAAGAGGACACTTGAGGGGAGGAGGGGCTCTTCATCAGAAGTTCATCTTCTCTGATAGACGGCCGATTAAAAGGCCTAGATCCTCCAGTAGAGATTGTCACGAAGGGGAGATATCTCGGAGGTCCGAAGTTTCCTCATCTAGAAGGGGGCCAACAGCCCAAGATCCTTCAGTATCCCAAGTCGATCTTCAAGCAGTGAGAGAAAGGTTCAATCGATTGGAAAAGACCAAAAATGACTTCATGGTCAAAGCTTGTAAGTTGAGGTTTTCTGCAGGCTTTGAGAGATGTAAGGAGATCGCTCTAGCACATCTTCCAACGAACGTTGAATTTTTGCGGACAGACCCATTGGATGAGAGCTTGAGGTCTGTTATACGCGTCTGCCTTGGAAGGTTTGAAAGTGCATTCGATATCATCACAAGGATGAATAAGATGAACTCAGCCATGCAAATGGAAGAGGTGGAGGCTAAAGATGGTCCTTCCGGGATGGGTTGTTGAGAATTTTTTTTAACCCAAATATGGCATTAAAATTTATGAATGAAACTTCTTTTTTACTAAAATGATTTGCTTCTTCTTTTTGTGTATTACCCTGAGCTGTTTGATTTGGTTTCTGATCTGAACCGCATTTTTATTATTTTCAATGTATTCATGAGATAATTCGAAGAAATCCGAGAGCAATAGAATCAAAACCGCCATTCGCATGCTAATTATTGTGGCACGTCTTTGCATGTTCCTTCATAGATGGCGTAGAGTATGATTTTGACCGTCTGTATCAGTTTGTCGTATTAATAGCAGAAGTTGTGCCTAATATGTGATTGCCGCATCGAGTTGTATCAATTCCTATCTTCCGCATTCAATGTTCTGAAAAGACGAATCGTTAGGGATTTTTGTTGATCTGACTTGTATATAAAGTTTGGATAGGAGAATAAGTTAAATTATGCTTTCTTCTATTTGTCTTCTTCTCCTCCTGATTTCTTTTTATTTTTTTCTACAAAAGATGGCTCATTTCGAGGATCTCGAGTTTGCCCCATTGGCCTTTCAATCGGAATTGACGGACAGGAATTTGATACTGATTCATAATCAGTTTCACATTCTTCTAGAGTTCTAACTTGAGATTTTGAAGGTGGAGGAACGTGTTTGCAGTCCTCCTCCAGGTCGAATCAGTGTATATGAAGAATGCTTCCGGGCCAGGTTAAGATTTTCTCTTCATTCTTTTTCATCATCCTTTTTTATTTTCTTGAGATGTCATTCTACTCGATGGTGCCAAATTTATGACGATATATTTGCGATTTTACTGCGGCATGTATTTTGGCTGGAGTCGAACCTATTGTCATCCTTTTTTATTATCATTTCACTGTTAAGAGGAATCCTAGAGCTCGCAGTTGGTGGCATGTGACTCCCAGGAATAGGAAGAATATTCTTCCACTGATCCGAGGTGCTCCTTCCACTGTTCATGGGTGGAAAAGATGATTCTTGTTTGTTTTTCGCACCTCGGGCGAAGACTGAGATTTTGTAGATTGGGGGAGCCTCAAAAGGCCTTGTTGAAAGATCCACTACTTGACCAACACTTGAAATAGGATCTGAAAATCTTGCGCAGCTTTGAGATTCCTGAGTTGAAGGAACTCTTGTCTAAGCAGATCCTATTTAATGTAGGCATTAGTCCAATTAGCTCCAAAGGTACATATCTGCCTCTTGTATTTTTGTTCATTTAGGCCCTAGAATCCAACGTTGATCGACTAATGCTTCAGATTGTAGGAAGGGATTTGAGTCTGTCGAAGGCATTGGGCCTGAAGACTTTTCGAAAGAGGAAAGAAGAGGCGATTAGCAACAAGTCCACTTGTGACCGGGTCGAACTTCTTCCAGCATTGTTGACCTCTAAAATCGAAGAATTCGACCCCCCCAAGACCAAGGATTTTCAAGTTATGTGGGTACCACATGATTCGGACCCTTTGGTTCGTGAGGGGAACCCTGGGACCTCGGTTGAATGTTTATTCAGCAAGGTCATTTTGAGTTTGCGAGCTTCTGATGTCTCTGATTTATTTTTGGAGGAAGAACCAACTAAAGGAGCAGAAACTTCTAGGGCTATAACGGATGGAGTACAGCTCAATGAAACCGTAGAAACTTCTAGGGAGTATAGCTCACTGAAATCGTAGGAACTTCTAGGGTCGCATCGGTCGGTATTTCTAGAATCACATCAGGTAAAGTGTGGGTCATTGAAGCTGTAGGGACTTCTGAGACTACACAAATTGGGGTACTGCTTGAAGCTTTTGCTTTGGAAGATTATGATTTGACGTGTAAAGATTTTTTCAATTTTCTCTATCTTGACGATGCGAACAAGCTATTGGCCAAGCCTTTGAAAATGAAGAGGCGAAAGGCTTTAGACTATTTCATTCGGGTGATTGAGAAATAGATATCGTTATGTTTTGTTTTGATCTCTTTGTTTTAAGTCTCACTCATTGTGGACTGTGTGGAATATTTTGATGGCTCGCCTATTATTTAAATTGATTTATGAAAAACATTGCTAATCTTTCGACTAAAGCATCAAGACTCGAGTTGGAGGCCTTAATGCTTAAAATGGCTAAAGATAGACTATTAAAGATGATCGGAGAAGCTTCTGATAAGTCCGATACTGTTGAGAAGAAAGCTCAAGATGCTGAGACAGCGTTAAAGAGGTCCACTGAAGAGAATGATCCGCTATTGAGCATTAATAAGATCTTAGTGGCCGAAGTTGAGGAGCTTAAAGCTCGATCTATCAACGTCGAGGCGTCCGAAGTGGAGGCTCAGATCATGGTAAGAATAATGGAAGAGAAAATGGCCATATTGCAGTGCAACTTGGAAGCACGAATTGAGGTTGCCGTTTTGAGGGCTATTGATAATTTTTGAGCATCAGAAGAGCTCAAGAACGAAAAAGCTTTGTTTGCACTTGATGCCTATGATGAGGTAAAGCATGTCGTTCGAGATGAGGTGGCCTCCAGGTATCCAAAATTAGATCTAGATTTTTTAGATGAGGTCCTAGGAGTTTCCGCCTCCGACCTAAAAAATACCTCATGAGCCTTTTATGTATTTTAGCCTTTTGTATATTTTGGCATGTCAGAATCACTATATAAAAAAATTTTATAAATAGAATTCTTTTTTTGTTTTTCATGATTTTTTGCTTCTGATTTGATCTTTCTATTTTACTCCGATCTGAGGAGTTATGACCTTGGCTTGAAAGGCTTTAGATTATTCAATTTTGATTTGAGAATTCATGAATCAATCTTTTCACTAATTATGCATGTGATCGATGGCTTGTGCTTATTTTTCTATGCAGCATTAAATGCGCATGATTTAGGAAGCGATGTAACCGTGATCTGCACGTTAGGCTTTGATGCACAGTTGCAAGGCAGCGGATTTGTCCAATCCACGGACTAGCATGTGGCATGATTTGGTGGAGGTTAATTATGACGGATCTCCTCTTTTTAAAGAGATGCTATCATTCGTTTTATTTTCCATTGACAACATTCTGAACATTTTGTGGGATGGTGATAGAACGTTGCTATCCCTCTAGGCGGAAGGGAGTTATGTTCCTTCATTTCGGGCATGTTTGCCTACTTGAGGAGGTAGCAAGGCCTCCTTGGTCTATTGTTGCTTCAAGAATGTTCTTGATAGATGTCCCAATTTTAGAGCATCTATATTCTCGGTCTTAAGATCTTTATCATTTGGCTTCTCCTCACAGAAGCAACCACTCCCTCGACCTAGAGAGCTTTATCACTGTTCCCTTGCCCAACGAGGGCAGGGTCCGGTGTTTAGTTTCTTGGATGCTTGTGTGGTGTACTGCTTCCAAAAGGAAGGAGGAAAGGATTGAGCCACCCCTTGGGGGTGACGGTTAGAGTTGCATCCCCTGCTTTTAAAGATTTCTTGTTTGTAGGATGCTTTGATGGGATATTTTGATGCAATCCTAAGCATTTCCCTGAGGTATCTATCATGTATCTGGGTTATTGGAGGGCTCCTTGGTCTGAGGTTTGGAAGAGTTGGATTCCAAGCAATCACTACTTCAACCTCGATGGGATCATCTTCATTACCTCTAGCTTGTGGTGAGCTTGTATTCTCTTTCTAACCTGGCATCGGTTATGGTTTTGTCAAAGACTAAAGCTCAATGATGTGGAGAGGTAAATAATATATAGACAGATTTTGCTTCGGTCCTCAATAAGTTCCTGACTGATGCCATTTCTGAAGTGAAGCAGAGATGGCATCGTTGCACCAAAATCTTAATTTGCAGGATTCATTGTAAAAAATTTATTTATCTTTTTCTTTTGGTCTTTTCTTATAAAAGCAATATCTGGGCTATTGCCCTTGTAAGAACTTTGCTTTTATGAATAAACATAATTTTTCTATTCTTGGCTTACTATGTCTTATCGTGGGCTTTGGAAGGATTAGTTTTGATTCGAAGATCTTTTCCAAGAGGTGCTCCGATCTAAGGAACTCTATATTATTGCCCTGACTAAAGGGATATTCATTTGAAGCATTTCCAACCTGAGGATTTTGTTAAGAGGTTGTCTCGATCAAAGAAACTTTGAGTAGGAGTAATTTTGATCTAAGAAACTTGTCGTGAGGTTATTATGATTGAAGGGATCTTCGATGGAAGTGGTTTCGATCTGAGAAGCTTGCTGTAAGTTATCCCGATCAAAGAGATCTTCAGTGAAAGTGACTCCGATCTGAGGAGCTTACTGTAAGTTATCTCGATCAAAAAAATCTTCGATGAAAGTAGCTCCGATTTGAGGAGCTTACTGTAAGTTATCCCGATGAAAAAGATTTTTAGTTGAAGCAATTTCGATCTGAGAAATTCACTGTAAGTTATCCCGATCAAAGGGATCTTCAGTAGAAGCAACTCCAATTTGAGAAGCTTGTTGTAAGTTATCTCGATCAAAGAGATCTTCGGTGGAAGCGGCTCCAATCTGAGGAGCTCGCTGTAAGTTATCCTGATTAAAGGGATCTTCAGTTGAAGCGGTTTAGATCTGAGAAACTTGCTGTAAGTTATCTCGATCAAAAAAATCTTTAGTTCAAGCAATTTCGATCTGAAAAACTTGCCATTATCCCTATCAAAGGGATCTTTATTCGAAGCAATTTTGATCTGAAGAGCTTGCTATTATCTCGATCAAAGGGATCTTCATTCAATTTTATTCTGGCCTTTTCATTATACAAAGATCCACTAATGAATTTGGAAAGCGAATTCGAAAATTCATTTATTCATTTGAATCATTGATAGTACATACAAAGATTAGCCAAGTTCCATGGCTTGGGGAGTGGAATTCCATTGAGTCATTTCAGCCAGTAAGTTTTCGACCGCACCACCTCATCGACTTGGTAGGGATCTTTCCAATTGAATGAGAGTTTCTCTTATTTAGTAGGCTGCGAGACTTCAACTCTTTGGAGGACAAGATCGCTTGCTCAGAATTCTTTAGCTTTGACCTGGGCGTTATAATATCTGACCATCCTTTGTCGATAAGCAGCCATCCTCACTGCTGCATGCTCCTTGCTTTTCTTGAATAAGTCGAGGTTGGCTTTGAGTCATATAGGGTTGGTATCTTCATCGTATTCCTCGATCCTGATAGAAGAAAGCCCAAATTTTATGATTATGATTGCTTCTATCCCAAATGCTAGGTTGAAAGGCATTTTGCCAGTGGAAACTCTTTGAGTGGTTCGATAGGCCCATAGAACATGATAGAGTTCTTCTACCCATGATCCTTCGGTTCGATCTAGCCTAGCTTTCTGATCTTGTAGGAGGATTCTGTTAGTGACCTCCACTTCATTTGCTTGTGGGTGTCCTACCGAAGTGAAATGCTGTTCTATCCCATGAACCTCGTAGAATTTGCAAAGTTGAGCATCAGTGAACCATCTGCCATTATCAGAGATTAACACTTTAGGTAGATCATATCGACAGATGATCGACTTTCAGATAAAGTTTCGAATCTTCATCTTAGTGATCTGAGCCAAGAGCTCAATTTTGATCCACTTTATGAAGTAGTCGATGGTTACAAGAAGGAACTTGCGCTGGCCTGAGGCTCGAAGGAACAAGCCTAGGATATCCAATCTCCACTGGATGAATGGCCATGAGACTTCTATGGGGGTCAGAAGCACCGCTATTTGACACTGAATTCGATCATTTGCTGGTATTCTTCATATCTTCTGATGAAGTTTTGTGCATCTTGTTGCATTGTTGGTCAGTAATATCCTTGCCGAAGGATCTTGTAGGATAAAAACCGACCCCCCAAATGACTTCCGCAGATCTCTTCAAGAACTTCCTGCAAAACGTAATCTGCCTCTGATGGGCGTATGTACTTTAAAAGAGGTAGGAAAAAAGACCATCTGTATAAGTTATTATTGAGCAGCACATATCTGGCGACTTTATTTCTAAATTTTCAGGCTTCTTTTTGATTAGGTGGCAATTTCCACTATTACAAAAAAAAGCTACGACAGTGATTCGTAACTACTACCATAGCCCAAAAAACTGCTTCCATATATTATGGCAGCGGTTATTTAATCACTGCTACTGAAGCCATCGCCATAGCTCTATGGCAGCAGTTATTATAGCGATTGTTTGAGTCACTGCCATAGATAGCCTATTGCAGTGGTTTATAAACTGCTGCAATAAATCGACCTATAGCAGTGGTTATGTAACCACTGCCATAGGTTATGTATAGCAGCGGTTATGTAATTGCTGTCATAGATAATCAATAGCAGTATTTTTCTAACCGCTGCCATAGGTCTAATGCAGCGGTAAATACCATTTACACCAAGAACCTATGGTAGCGGTTGGCATGGATATGGCAGCGGTTATAAAATCGCTGTCGTAGATCTTCAATAATTAAAAAATTAAAATTTTTATTTTTTTATATATTTTATCTAATAAATATAGATATATAACATTAAAAAATATAATAAATATAAAAATTATTTTAAAATACTAAAATTTTATTATCGAATATAATTTATTATAATATTTTTTAAAAAATAAAAATATATCAAAAATTTTCTAAATCTACATCATTGTCGTCGTCACCCAGAGTCAGAGCCGAAGCTGGAGCTGGACCTAGGGCTGGAGCTGGAATATAGGCCAATATATTTTCGAAGTTCGTGACTCTAAAATATGTGCTGAGCATTGACATCATGTCTCTCATGATATTCTCCAGATGAGATGCGCGCTTCTCAGCTCGATTTGCCCACGTCGTAGCATGATCTGTCCATGCTAACGCCTCCTCAAGCTCCTCCCGACTGACGACATCGAAAGTTTGTGAGGAGACACTCGCCTTGGATCAGTAGCTCGTCGGTGTATATCCGGGCCTACATCGGATCCTCCTAAAGTGCTCAGGCTCCAAGACCTGAGATAGATGGTCATGGGGCCCAGAGGTATCCGGGCCCTCGCTCGCGAGCGCATCTAACTGATCCTGTAATTATAAATAAATTATCCTCCTTAATTGTTGACGTCTGCGAATTTAGGCGAAAGATTATTTTTTCGAAGCGACACTTAGATCGGTGGATGGATTTTACTGTCTTTATTTCGATTGTGCTCTAGTCATTATTAATGATGATGTCATTTCTCCAGTGTAAAAGCAGCTCATGATTGAGCAGACCTATCATTCGTAGATCGTTTCTGAGGAAGATAATTTAAAAAGGGTGCCATTTGCTTCGTCTCTCTTCTTAAGCATATCTGGAGGCGTGCGTGAGAGAGAGGGAAGCGATGGTGACGCTGGCATTTCCATCTCTTATTCCTCTATTCAAAGTTGTTCTTCATGAGTTTTCTGGGAAATGGATCCATAATGGCAAAAAAAGGTTGAAAACATTATCGGCTCGAAGCGATGCGAACTAGAGCCTCATCTACCCAAATCTCAGCTTTTGAGATTCATCCACGACTAGGCTCCGGTTAATGCCCTCTCGGTTGTTCTCTTTTTGTTTCACAGGGTTAAAAGTGGAGAAACATGGGAACTTATCGACGATCAATCCACAGAATTCAGGTGGCCGACGCGTTAAAATAAGCCAATGATTCGGGATAAGATCACCGTTGACGAGGTGATTGTATGGAAACACCACAGAGATAGTTTCGACAACTTCTCGATCGCCTCGTGAAGATCGTAGAGAATTTTCCTGAGTGATGATAAAGACTAGGTGGTGACGAACTCCTGTTCGGCTGAGGCTTAAAGTCGTTGACCCATCGGGCACACGGGAAATTCCTGGCTTCTAATGCACAACTAGCTGAGTTCCCGGTGGAGCTTCGCATCGTCCCTTCTTTAATCTCCAGGATCGCCATCGGTTTTCACGGGGGTCTCAACTTTCTCTCACGGACGAGGCAAATTTGTGATGGGGAAGGTGCTTAACATCAGATGACAGGCCCTCGAGGTCTTTAGCCTTAATACCATTATTTTAGCAGTTTCGCTGGATGACCTTCGGAGTCCCATCTTGGAGGCTCGTCGAGGGCAGAAAAGAGGTTGATATGCTAGTATTATTGAAACAGAAAAAAATTGCTAACACTGTTAATTAAGAAAATGATTGTTGCAAGAAGAAATACTTTCCAAGGCTCAGGAAATATCGATCAATTGAGATGATAGTTAAGTAGACTTTGCGAGGATCGAGATTCTCGAGAAAGGTAAAGCTAATCTCGAACCGAGATTGACACGGACTCATGAGATATTAAATGCCAAAGAGGGACACTTAGGGGAGGAGGGGCCTTCATCAGAAGTGTCAACTTCTCGAATAGACGGCGATTAAAAGGCCTAGATCCTCCAGTTCAGAGCATTGTCACGAAGGAGATACTCGCAGGTCCGAAGTTTCCTCATCTAGAAGGGGCCAACAGCCCAAGACCCTTCAGTACCCCAAGTCGATCTTTCAAGCAAGTGAGAGACAAGTTCAATCATTGGAAAAGACCAAAAAATGATCATGGTCAACTGTAATTGAGGTTTTCTGGCAGGCTTGAGAGATGTAAGGTAGACGCTCTAGGCACTCTTCCAACGAACGTTGAATTTCGACATAGACCCCCCATTGGATGAGGCAGCTTGAGGTCTGTATAACGCTCGACCTCTGGAAGTTTGAAAGTGCATCGATTATCATCACACAAGATAATCAAGATGAATCACCATCAAATAAGGTTGGAGGCTTAAGATGGTCTCCGGGATGGTGTTGAAGAAGTTTTTTTAACCCAAATATGGCATTAATAATATGAATAAAATTCTTTTTTACTAAAAATGATTTTCTTCTTCTTTTGTGTATTCCCTGAGCTGTTGATTGGTTCTGAATACGAACCGCATTTTTTTATTTTCAATGTATTCCAGAGATAATTCGAAGAAATCCGAAGCAATAGAACAAAACCGCATACATTTCCGCATGCTAATTATATGTGGCACGTCTATGCATGTTCCTTCATAGATGCGTAGTTAGAGTATGAATTTGACCTGTTCACATTGTCGTATAATAGGCAAAGTGTTGCCTAAATGTGAGGCCGCACGAGTTGTATCAATTCCTAGTCTTCCGCATTCAAATGTTCTGAAAAGACAATCGGTTAGGGATTGTTATCTGACTTGTACTAACAAGTATTGGATAGGAGAATAAGTTTAAATTATGCTTCTTCATTTTCTCTTCTCTCCTGATTACTTTATTTTTTTCTCTACAAAAGATGGGCTCATTCAGGATTCTCAGTTTCCCCATTGGCCTTTCATCGGAATGACGGACAGGAATTTGATACTAATCATAATCAATTCACATCTCTAGAGTTCTAACTTGAGATGTTGAAGTGGAGAACTGGTTTGCATCCTCCTCCAAGTTCAATCAGTGATATGAAGAATAGCTTCCGGGCGCAGGTTAAGATTTTCTTCTCAATATCTTTTTCATCATCCTTTTTTATTTCGTTTGAGATGTCATTCTACTCATTGTGCCAAATTTGATACGATTATATTTGCGATTTTTACCTAGCGCTGTATTTGCTGGAGTCGAAACCATGCCATCCTTTTTATATTCATTTCACTGTTAAAGGATCCTAGAGCTCGCATTGGTGCATGTGACTCCCAGGAATAGGAAAATATTCTTCACTGATCCGTAGGTGCTCCTTCCACTGTTCATGGGGTGGAAAAGATGATTCTGTTTGTTTTCGCACCTCGGGCGAAGACTGAATTTTGTAGATTGGGGAGCCTCAAAAGGCCTTGTTGAAAGATCCACTACCTGACCAACACTGAAATAGGATCATGAAAATCTTGCGCAGCTTTGAGATTCCTGAGTTGAAGAACTCTTGTCTAAGCAGCAATCCTATTTAAGTAGGCATTAGTCCAATTAGCTCCAAAGGTACATATCTGCCTCTTGTATTTTTGTTCATTTAGGCCCTAGAATCAACGTTGATCGACTAATGCTTCAGATTGTAGGAAGGATTGAGTCGTCGAAGGCATTGGGCCTGAAGACTTTCGAAAGAGGAAAGAAGAGCGATTAGCAACAAGTCCATTGTGACCGGTCGAACTTCTTCCAGCATTGTTGACCTCTAAAATCGAAGAATTCGACCCCCCCAAGACCAAGGATTTCAAGTTATGTGGTACCACATGATTCGACCCTTTGTTCGTGAGGGACCCTGGGACCTCGTTGAATGGTTTATTCAGCAAGTCATTTTGAGTTTGCGAGCTTCTGATGTCTCTGATTTATTTTGAGGAAGAACCAACTAAGGAGCAGAAACTTCTAGGGCTATAACGGATGAGTACAGCTCAATGAAACCGTAGAAACTTCTAGGAGTATAGTCACTGAAAATCGTAGGAATTCTAGGGTCGCATCGGTCGATTTCTAGAATCACATCAGGTAAAGTGGGTCATTGAAGCTGTAGGGACTTCTGAGACTACACAAATTGGGGTACTGCTTGAAGCTTTGCTTTGGAAGATTATGATTTGACGTGTAAAATTTTTTCAATTTTCTCTATCTTGACGATGCGAACAAGCTATTGGCCAAGCTTTGAAAATGAAGAGGCGAAAGGCTTTAGACTCATTTCATTCGGTGATGAGAAATAGATATCGTTATGTTTTGTTTTATCTCTTTGTTTTAAGTCTCACTCATTTGTGGACTGTGTGGAATATTTGATGGGCTCGCCTATTATTTAAATTGATTTATGAAAAAACATTGCTAATTTTCGACTAAAGCACAAAGACTCGAGTTGGAGGCCTTAATGCTTAAAAGGCTAAAGATAGACTATTAAAGATGATCGGAGAAGCTTCTGATAAGTCCGATACTGTTGAGAAGAAAGCTCAAGATGCTGAGACAGCGTTAAAGAGGTCCACTGAAGAGAATGATCCGCTACTTGAGCATTATAAATCTTAGTGGCCGAAGTTGAGGAGCTTAAAGCTCGACTATCAACGTCGAGGCGTCCGAAGTGGAGCTCAGATCATGTAAGAATAAATGGAAGAGAAAATGGCCATATTGCATGCAACTTGGAAGCACGAATTGAGGTTGCCGTTTGAGGGCTATTGATAATTTTGAGCATCAGAAGAGCTCAAGAACGAAAAAGCTTGTTTGCACTTGATGCCTAAGATAGGTAAGCATTCCGTTCGAGATGAGGTGCCTCCAGGTATACCAAAATTAGATCTAGATTTTTAGATGAGGTCCTAGGAGTTTCCGCCTCCGACCAAAATACCTCATGAGCCTTTTATGTATTTTAGCCTTTGTATATTTTGGCATCAGAATCACATATATAAAAATTATATAATAGAATTCTTTTTTTGTTTTTCATGATTTTTGCTTCTTGATTTGATCTTTCTATTTTACTCCGATCTGAGGAGTTATGACCTTGGCTTGAAAGCTTTAGATTATTCAATTTGATTTGAGAATTCATGAATCAATCTTTCACTAATTATGCATGTGATCGATGGCTTGTGCTTATTTTTCTATGCAGCATTAAATGCGCATGATTTAGGAAGCGATGTAACCGTGATCTGCACGTTAGGCTTTGATGCACAGTTGCAAGGCAGCGGATTTGTCCAATCCACGGACTAGCATGTGGGCATGAATTGGTGGAGGTTAATTATGACGGAATCTCCTCTTTTTAAAGAGATGCTATCCATTCGTTTATTTTCCATGACAACATTCTGAACATTTGTGGGATGGTGATAGAACGTTGCTATCCCTCTAGGCGGAAGGAGTTATGTTCCTATCATTTCGGCGACTGTTGCTACTTGAGGAGTAGCAAGCCTCCTTGTCTATTGTTGCTTCAGAATGTTCTTGATAGATTCCCAATTTTAGAGCATCTATATATCTCGGTCTTAAGATCCATGTTTCTCACAGAAGCAACCACTCCCTCGACCTAGGAGCTTTATCACTGTTCCCTTGCCAACGAGGGCAGGTCGTGTTTAGTTTCTGGATGCTGTGTGGTGTACTGCTTCAAAAGGAAGAGGAAAGGATTGAGCCACCCCTTGGGTGACGGTTAGAGTTGCATCCCCTGCTTTTAAAGATTTCTTGTTTGTAGGATGCTTGATGGGATATTTTGATGCAATCCTAAGCATTTCCCTGAGGTATCATCATGTATCGGGTTATTGGAGGGCTCCTTGTCTGAGGTTTGAAGAGTTTGATTCCAAGCAATCACTACTTCAACCTCGGGATCATCTTCATTACCTCTAGCTTGTGTGAGCTTGTATTCTCTTTCTAACCTGGCATCGTTATGGTTTTGTCAAAGACTAAAGCTCAATGATGTGGAGAGGTAAATAATATATAGACAAGATTTGCCTTCGGTCCTCAATAAGTCCTGACTGATCCATTTCTGAAGTGAAGCAGAGATGCATCGTTGCACAAAATCTTAATTTGCAGGATTCATTGTAAAAAATTTATTTATCTTTTTCTTTTGGTCTTTTCTTATAAAACAATATCTGTGGCTATTGCCCTTGTAAGAACTTTGCTTTTATGAATAAACATAATTTTTCTATCTTGGCTTACTATGTCTTATCGTGGGCTTGGAAGGATTAGTTTTGATTCGAAGATCTTTTCAAGAGGTGCTCCGATCTAAGGAACTCTTATTATTGCCCTGACTAAAGGGATATTCAATTTGAAGCATTTCCAACCTGAGGATTTTGTTAAGAGGTTGTCTCGATCAAAGAAACTTGAGTAGGAGTAATTTTGATCTAAGAAACTTGTCGTGATTATTATGATGAAGGGATCTTCGATGGAAGTGGTTTCGATCTGAGAAGCTTCTGTAAGTTATCCCGATCAAAGAGATCTTCAGTGAAAGTGACTCCGATCTGAGGAGCCTACTGTAAGTTATCTCGATCAAAAAAAATCTTCGATGAAAGTAGCTCCGATTTGAGGAGCTTACTGTAAAGTTATCCCGATGAAAAGAGTTTTAGTTGAAGCAATTTCGATCTGAGAAATTCACTGTAAGTTTATCCCGATCAAAGGGATCTTCAGTAGAAGCAACTCCAATTGAGAAGCTTGTTGTAAGTTATCTCGATCAAAGAGAATCTCGGTGGAAGCGGCTCAATCTGAGGAGCTCGCTGTAAGTTATCCTGATTAAAGGGATCTTCAGTCTTCTTGCAGAAAGTGCTGGAGTGACCTGTAAAATAAGTTTGAGCCGGAAGATTTGACTCCAATGAGGATCTTTCGATGCTCAAGATAGCAGAAAATAAAGAAGCAATAATAGATTCTCTGAGAGAAATTTCTTGTTTATTTGATTCTTCGGGATTTGTGATATTTGTAGAAGAATTATTTTATGGCTGTTTTTGACATTTCGTTAATTTTGGACCGTTGATAATATCTTGGCGAGATTAAGGCCGCTTTTCCAGAGTGAAAAGGTCGTTACTGATGGAATTGGGATGCCTTATCCGTTCTTGTGAGTTTAGGTAGAGTAGAAAATAGCTTGTTCGTGGTTGGATCTTAGCTGGACTGCCGTTAGTTCGCAAAATTGAGAATATTGGAAAGCTGCTTATTCAAGATGATTTAAAAGTCATGAACGTTATCCGAGCTGCTGCCGAATAGAATGGCTCGGATCTTCTATCGAAACTTGACTACTAGCTTTGAGGATATTATGATAACTTTCTCGACCTTAGGATATTGACGTATGTGATCTGAGCCGAGGTGTTTTGGATGTTGATCGGACGATCTGATATATTTTTGTTACCACGATAACAGCTTGCATGCATTCTTAGGTACTTTTCTTATTTATGTTTTTATGTCCTTGTTAAGCTAAGACTTAAATCTAATCACAAACATTACAATCAATTTGTAGTCAATCTAGTTACACTTTTATTATAGTATCTCTTAGTTTATATGGAGCATGAGTTAGATCCACTCTATTATTATTTTATAGTTCGTAACCTTATCTGAAAAAGGCTAGACTGGTGTTATTTGTATTCTTTTTGATCTTATGTCCAAAATTTATCCATGCAAAATTAATTCGAGACTAAATATATATTCATATGATTTCTCATATAGTGATCGTAATGCATGCCATTATCTTCGCTTCTTATGATTTCCCAAAAAGCATAAACCCTGGTAGCAAATGAAGATTTACTCAAAACCACTCCTTAATGCACCATTTCTGATTTAAGTGGATCTAAAAGGCTCCTGAGAGTGATCCCAATTTGTTTGTGTGATATCAGCCAACCATTCATGCTTAACTTTAGACCATAACAGTATTTCAAAATAGAAAGCTATGACCAATGCAACACACGTCCTTTGCGGCATTCCAGCATCACCAACCACATATGCCGGTCAAAATAATTTCTCAACCGATGCGACTCTCCTTACATGCATCCCACTCACTGGGAGCCCCACCACTGGGGCCCTTTCAAATGCGAAGACAAAGCTCGTTCTTTAAGAAACAAATACCACCGATTTAACCATATTCCTGCCAATAGGCCAAGCCATTCCAGTGACTCCAAAAATATCATATTGGGCTGCTAAAACTACCTCTTTGCAGAGAGTTTTTCTTTCATTCCATTGCTAATAAGCAGCTCTTAATTTTGATCTTTATTATTTTGAAACAAACGAAAAGAAGACAGAGCATTGAAACTAATTCAGTATCCAAGTATCCACGGTACCCCATGTAGTAGCTCGTCTCAGAGACTAAATTAAACTAAAGAACACCATTCTTAAGGCCTGGGGCATGGGTCCACAATAAAAAAATCAAGGGACGCCCTTGACCAGGTTTGGGAGGATACCGAGACGCACTGGCCGCTTTCCCTGTACATGAAGAGGGAGCATTCAATGCCGGCCCTTTCTCTCTCCGTGTAAACCTACACCCCCCAAAAGGAGGAAAAAGCAACTCCATTAGCTCGACGGCCAGACTGCCACCACAACGTGGGCATTGAATACCGAGTACCGAGTTGAGACAAGAAAACACCCTACACTACATTAGCCTTACAAAATTTAGCTTATTCTCAACTTGAAACATCCAACCTAATTTATATTATATATATATATATATATATATATATGCATGTATGTATACAGTGATAAGTCACACAAAGCAGGAGGAAGGGATAAAAGTATACAAAAGAGAAAGTGAAAGAAGAGTTTAAGAGAGAGAGAGAGAGAGGGAGGAAAAAAAAAATCCAATCCCATGGCTTCCTTCTTCACTTGCAGCTTTCTTGGTTCTGATTACATGCTTCAATTGCTGCAGATCCAGCTAGTTATTTCCCACTTCGTTTTGTTCTCTATTGTTTTACTTGCCCTCGATGCTTTTCCCCTCTCTCCCCTCTACTGCTTTCCTTGTACTTATTCCTCAAAAGACAACAAAACAACAAAACAAGAGGTCTTTTCGTTTACACACTGACTGACAGAGGGGATGGGTGTGGGGGTTGGGCCTCAGCCCTCAGTAGGTCCAGTCCTGAGGCAGACCCATCTCAGGAGGGGGGGCCTGATGAAACGCCGTTCCTTGCTTCCCCATTCCCGCAATCCCGGTGGCCTGCTGCTTCCGCTGCTCTCCTCCACCTTTGCTGCCTACAGAACACATCGAATCACTATTATCGATGCACTTAAAAATTAAATTTTTACGGGATTACGAAAATGAGACATGATTAAAAACATAGAAATCACACCAAAAATTTGGAGAAAAGGCAGAAAAATAAATTACACGACAAGAATATTAACAGGCAAAGACTTTGTAAATACCAAAAGGAGCAAAGATGGATGATGTAAGCTTGCATAAAAAGCAGCACTTCACAAAAGTATATTGAGGAAAAAAAATACTAGCAAAAAATCCAAGAAAATTAAAACTTTAACACCAAAATTTGAAAAACTTCCGCTAATATGTACAGCGGAAAGATTTTTTTTAAGCAAACAACCGTAAGAAACTAAAATGCAGTTACCACGACACATCAACTCGGCAAAAAAATTAAAAGAAAACTTCAATTTTGGAAAGAAAAAAATAAAAATAAAAGCACGCACAAGAACTTATTTCTCGACAAATATTTATATATAATTGAAGCCAACTTAAGAAAATAAGCACAAGAAGGAAAAGCTAGAGTTATTAAATCTACTAGATTTCTTCTTCGTTGGAGCGGTGACTTCGTTATTGATCACCCGAGGTAGAAAGACGCCGGTCCCTCCGCACTCTCTCCCCGACGCGCCGGTCCGGACCGGAACCAACGGGCCTTGGACCGGCACCTGCTGCTGCCTAGCCAGAACCACAGTTCTCTCCGGCCCAAATATCTCCACCTTCCAAAATAACAAGACCATCACTTAAAAAAATAGCGAGAAATAAAGTAAAAAGAAAACCCCAAAAATAGCGAAAAAAAAAAAACGCCTAAATACCGACAAGACCCAGGTCATCCCCGGTCTACCTGAGCCGGCTTCGCCGGAGAAAATGAGAAAACCGGCCGCCAGCCAGCGACCACTCGCCGCGCCGCCGCTGGTGGCCGGAACCCGTCGTACACCATTCCCGCTCCCGTCTCCCTGTCCACCATCGGTCCGAAACGGGTAACGGGTCCATTCTCAAACCGAAACCGCTGCAGCCCAAAAATAGAAAACAAGAATGAAAGAGAGCAAGGATTAGACGATCAAGAAGTGGACATGGGGAACGGAAACGCACGTCGGAGCGATGAGGGTTGCGTCGGACGGCAGGAAGTAGAAGGTTGCTGCGATCGAGGAGGCCGAAGGCAGCGAGCTTCTCGGCGAGGTCGTCCACGTAGGAAAGGTCGGAACGGAGGCCGGCGGCGACGGGCTGGCGACGGCGGTGGTAGCAGAGACCGACGTCCGGAAAGATCTCCGACGGCAGCCAGAGCTCGCCGTCGTCAAGATTCGGTGGAAACTCCGCCATGGAAACCACCACGAAAAAGCGGTAGGGAGCGACGGAGAGATGGTGGGGGGTGCGAAAGGGGACGAGAGGGGGGTAAATATAGCGGCGGAGTGGGGGAGTTTGAGAGGAGACCGGTATGGTAATTTCGGAATAGACTACGGGCAGGAACGGATATTACTGCACTTTTGGATCCCTCTTCGGACTACTAATGCTGCGGGGCGCCCGTGTGGCCCAAGTTTCCTCTCTCGTCTAACTCAAAGAATTTTTTTCACGAAGCCAAAGCCGGCGTTTCTGCGCCCGCGGAACATTGCGGGTCTGGATGTGGGCGGTGCCCCAAAACATTTTGCTTTTTCGATGCCCAGGAAGAGAGGTGGAGGAGTGGCCCAGTCGTGGGTACGAAAACGGTTGGTTTGGGACCTAATAAGTTGACTCTCTTTTGAACTCCCTTGACATGGGCCCGCTACCAGAGGACAGAAAATGGTAACGTTGCGAAGAAAGAGTTTGAATTTGAGTCCCAGTAATAGCGGGAAAAATCACCGTTACAAGTTTCTCTAGGTTATCTGCTGCTATTAAACATGTGATACGAAATAGTTCGACATTGCTCTAAGATTGGGACACGTACCGACCTGTTTCAGCCAAAAATTTTGTATTCAGGCTTTTGGGACGGATTTTGATGGGGTTGGAAGGGAGGGAAGCCTAGGGCTAGCGGCGGATCCGGAGCGGAGAAGCGTGGGAGAGGAGGGTCGTCCGATGTCGAAGTACGGTCACGTGACTCCTGTGGGTCCGCCGTCTCCGCCTCGGTCCGCGAGGAACGCGGTTGTATCTTTCGCACGAAAGCAGGATTCACCTACCTTTGTGCAGATCCACCGTTGGATCAGCCATTGCACGCATCGCAAAGCACGCGTTACTCCATCTTTATCCGTCTGCATGGATCTCAAAGCAGGCAGTGGATGATCCAACAGTTGATGTTTGGGGGAGGAAAGTTCTTCCTCTTTGGCGCGAAGGATACAACTACGTCCGGTCTGGGACTCCACACCCCTAAATGGCGGTTGCGTCGCCAGAATGAAATGACGGTAAAGCCCTCGGCGCCGCGTGAGGGCATTTTCGTCCTTTTAGAACTCGTACACCTTTTTCTGTGGGTAACGCTTGTCGCCCTTTGGAAATTCCCGGTGGAAAAGGAGTAAAAGTTCCGACGGGTTAAATCCCCCGAAGCCCCACTTTAATTCTTTTATTTTATTTTTTTTTAAAGTACAATAATTTTTTTACATTTATTAAGGACTTCTGGAATACAAGGATCGTGCACAAATAACTCAGACTGGGATCACGAATTAGTCTGAGAAATTACTGCCTGGACCACGCTCGGATGGAGGACCAGCGCAAATCGGGAGCACATGCACGGTGGATAACGTGTAATCGGAAATTCGTGGAATACAAGGATTAATGTGGCGTGTTATCCACCGTGGGATTTGGATGGCCCATCTGAGCATCGTTCAGCTAAAAATTTTTCAATTAATCCTGCCTATTGGATTAGAGACAATCTGTCATGAAAAAATAAATTATAATTATATTATTATATTTAGTATTAAAAATAGATAAGATAGGTGGTAAAATAAACAGTGGGTGCTATCATATGCCTATTTTCTTAAGAAAAAATAAAATAATATCACTAGGATGGTATTTATTTTTTTATATTAGATTATTATGTTGAGATAATTGTTATCATCTATAATTAAAAATATTCTTAATTATATTATCATATTATTATATTAATTATATCATATAGCTAATATTAATTATATTAATATATTAATATATATTATATAATAATATATTGATTAATTATATTTATAAATATTAATATATGTTTATTAATAAATATTTATTATTAATAAATATATATTGATCATTAATAAATCTAACATAAGATTTATTAATATTTAATATATTTATTCATGTATCAATAAAATTAAAATTTATTTATAATAAGTGATATTATATATTGACCGTCAATAAATCCATCATAAGATTTACTAATAATTAATATATTTATTTATATAACAATAAAATTAAAATATAATTATAATAAGTGATATTATATATATATAAGATTAATTTTAAAATATTTATTAACTTATATAAATATATTTTAATATTTAAAATAACTAATATTAGTACTATTTTGTAAGTGGACCATAAGTAGTCAATAAATGGATTAAGAAAAAAATATTATTATTTAAATTACTTATTAAAATATATCATTAGAAATTTGACAGTATTTCCATACAAAATTATCTCTAACCAAGCATGATAATATTTTTTAGCATTATTTTCTAGAGTAATTTCTATTTTCAATCGAATGTACTAAAATTTATTTTTTTTTATAATTATTTTTTTAGATAAATAATTCTAAAAAATCATTAGATTACCCTACAATTATTTTTTTTCTTTAACAAATATATTAAAAATTATAATATTTTTACATAACAAAAGCGCAATATCTTATATTAGCTTCCTTATAATTCTAATTCGAATTTCATATTTTCATAGAAAAACACCAGGCAACCTTGCTATAATTTATTGAATGACTTTAAATTCTATATATGGCTAGAAGTGGGCCAGGTTATATTCATATCTAATCTCAGTCCGAGATTGGGCTTTGAGGATCTTTTTTTTTAAAAAAAATTCAACTCCGAGATCGGCCCATATCTAATTGGATTGGCCCATATAAGATTGGCCTTGCCCAACTGACTTTACTCCCCAGCAACCTTTTTTTTCTTTCTCGGATAATACTTTCTACACTATGGATGGTGTGCATCTATTTTTCTTTCTTCACTCTCTAGTTCATCTCCTCTTCTTCTCTTTAAGCTTCTCTCAAGCCCCAATTCATCTCCTCGATAATCCAACGTTTTGCTTCCAAAATCTCTCCCTAACGTCCATAGAAAATATAAACTTATCCCTATCCCTGATCTGGCGTTCACTCAGGCTCATCTTTACGATTATCAAAATAGCTCTCGTACTCATCATCATCCAAAAAGGGTTATTAAATAAATTTGACTCATCGTACTCTCACACAGTCCCAAATTCCATCTCCGATGATAAATCAAATGATTTAACCCCACTCAATGACCAAATTACAGAAGAATTTAACGGTTTTGTCCAAAAATTAAACAAAATCAACTCATCATACTCTCGCGCAATCTCAAATTCTATCTCCGACAGACAAATCAGATGATCTAGCCCTGCTCAATGACCAAATTCTATAAGAATTCAATAGCTTCATCCAAAAACATCAAAATAGGTAACAAGGTTCAAATAATGGCTGGGGCTTAAAAAGACGTCGGGAGTGGGAGTTGGAGGCAGAGCATGTTAGAGGGCCACCATTGACATCGCCATTGCAATTGTAGGGGAGATATTGACCAATGGGAGCAGGTCAAGATCAAGGGCATCAATATCACCGGTGGCAAAGTGGACATCATCGCGAAGGGCAGTGGCGACATGAGCGTAGCCATTCTGTATCAAAAACTCCATGATGTCCTCCATGCTCAGGGAGGTGTCCTGAGATCTATCATTTTTAGCAATTTTTTTTATTTTAGCCGGTATAAAACTAAGCTTATACGTTCGGACTTTGATTTGAATTCAAGCTACCAATGATGTACTCGAATTCGATCAAAAAAAAAAAAAAAAAACTCTATGTCTAAGCCCAAATTCTGTATAATATTATTCAGACGTAGCTCGCACGAGCTAGACCAATGATGTACTTGAATATGATATTAAAAAAATATAAAAAATAAAATAATAATAATAATAATAATAATAATAATAATAATAATAATAATAATAATAATAATAATAACAATAACTCTATATCTAAGCTTAAATTCTATATGATATTATTCAGGTCTAGTCCAAAGTTTGATTCAAAGTGGCCTAGTTCAATGGACTTCAAATTGATCCGAGCCTATTTTTAACCTTAATTTTAAGCTTTTTTTAACTATCAAGAAAAAAAGAAAAATCCATGCCCTTGTAAAGGTTATTGCATCTGTAGCTCCAAACAAGTTAAAAATTTGGACCATCATCGCAAGACAATTATTGTCGTGATTCATTGGATCATTTAAAGATTTTTGTTTTATATTGACACGCCAATTCACTGGATCTGCATTATTGTTCATGTTCATCAAGATTCTTTAGTTCATCTAAAAGTTGGTCATTGATAAAATGCCATCATAATTTAAGCATGAGTAATATTTATGATTGATTATTTAAAAAAAATAATTTTTATCACAAAATTATAACCATGCAACTTATGATTTACCTACATCTTCCCAAGCTACCTCAAACAGTGCCGCTCTTTTCCTCGTCGTCATTTTTCTTACCATATAATTAGCAATTCATAAATTAGGTTCTAGGGCAAATCCAACAAATTGATATGAGTAAGAAACTGGACTAAATCTGTCTTGTCCAGAAATGTCAGCCGAAATGTCTTTTCCTTGGCCACGTAGCCATCTTATACTTTCTCTACCGGTATTATCCATTTTTCTGACTTGAATCCACTTAGAAAATCTTTAGAGAAAGGCATGGAGGTGTAACGACAAGAATAATCCTATCACTGATTACTCGAAAAAAAACAAAAAAAGCCAAGAGGTTGACTGTTGTATTACTGTATTCTTCAGACTAATGTTTGAAATGATATTTGGTTTCTAAGTAGTATTGGTTGCTATTGATAGAGGCAATCATCACTAGTCATATGACATAATCAGAAAAGCCATCGTTCTAGAAGATTATTGAAAATAAGTATCAATCTCAGATCGGTAAAATATCGATATATAACTCGGTCTGATCCATACCATAGATGGATGGAATATCGACTTGACTAAACCAAATCGGCAATAAACCGACGACCATAACATCCAAATTGGTAAACCATCATCCTAAAAAATGCTCGACTCACTATGGAGTAAGATTGGTATTAAATCGATCTCAAATTAACCATACAAAACTGGACCAGTACTCTACCGTTCTAGAAACTAGCTATAGTCTTTCTTCCATAGAAGATTGGATTTGTACCAACCTCGACAACAGTGATCCACTTGCATGGTTCCATGATCAATCTGTCACCGATCTCTTCATCTTAAGATCGTAAGATACCGATCTTATCTTCTGTGAGAGGCCGTCTAAACTTTATCGTACCAAGATCGGTAGAACACCGATCTCGCCATACTGCAAGATTGGTAAAATACTGATCTCGACATGACTCGACAAACAAATTGATCCCCAGTCGCTCTACAATCAAGTCACGGCTCTTCTCTAGCCATATTATAGCTAATCGCCACCAAGACAAATGGCCAACAACTGCAATTCAACTGGCCATTATATTATAACAAACTAATTGCCTAACAGACTCTCCTTAAGGCATAAGCAAATTTCTCTATAAATAGAGGGATATGATATCTTTCTAAAGGTAAGGGATAGGATTCACAGAGCGCAGACTCTGCTGAAATCCGTTCTCAACTTTTTTACTGAAGAAAGATCGAACTCTCTCTCTCCATTCAAGCTTTCTTATACTGCCTTTTAATCTTCCATTTTCATTATCTATTGACAAGGCTTCAGCTGACTTAAGCATCAGAGGATCCTAAACCGAAGGATATCCCATTGGTTCTTGGACTTTTTCTTACAAGTTAGTTCATAATCCAAATTGATCTAATCCTGGACTAGCTTTCCAACACGAATCTTTTCGAAGAATCTGAAGCCCTGCTGTAATAGATTAGCACTAGAGAAAGGGCTTTATCTATAATTTCGTGAAAATGGTAAAGAAAATGTAGAATCCGACTTTATCTTTTTCATGAGCCCCTCTAGAGATGGTACAATCCCATCCTTCGATAATAATTGATTCACAGCAATTCAATCTCTTGGTGCAGCAAATCTAGGCCCTCACCAACGCCGTGCAACAGCTCCAGCAAACAACGAATCGATGGTAAAAATCTGTTCCTCAAGAGGCGGCATCACAGACCAGCCATTTTCTAAACCCTCAAAAACTTTATTGGGAGTGCCTTCTTGATCAAGAAGAATACTTCTACAAAGCTGAATCGACCCTCTATAGCAAGAAGCCATTGTAGGAGGTAGATCTAGAGCAGAAGCTTCAAGATCTTGAAAAAAGACTGAAAGAGGTATAGCTCAAAAGACATTCTCAAAGTAAAATGGATTTTCACCTTACGTCTCTATTTTCTGTTGAAATTTTGAATGAATCGATCCCATCCCGCTTCAAAATACCCATGTTGGAACCTTTCGACGGTTCCACGAACCCTCAAAACCATCTTGAGGGATATAGAGATATGATGAGGCTCCAAGGCACGTTCAATGCCCTCCTCTATATGGTCTTCCCCATCATCCTCAAGAAATTTATAAGAGTGTGGTTCTCTGGACTCCATCCGAGGTCTATTTTATCTTTTAACTAGTTGAGCAGGCTCTTTGTGGCCTATTTTGGATGCAACCATCTACATCTAAAGTACTCAGACAGTCTTTTTTTCATGATGCAGCAAGAGGACGAATCCCTTCGTGAGTACATGGCCCATTTCAACATGGCCATTTTTGAAGTAAAAAACTTCATGAGTCCGTCACTATATCTGCCTTGAAGCGGAGACTCAAGAGCTACCGTCTAATCTTCTTCCTTAATAAGAACTTTTTAGAAAACTACAAAGAAATATTGGCTCAAATCCAGAAGTACATCCATGTTGAAGAAGAGGAGAAGTTGAGCAAAAAGGAGAGAAAAAACAAAGAGGAAAAGAAGTAGCTCCATAAGGAAGAATGCAGGAATCAAGAGAGTACCACCAAAGCACCTCAAAAAAATCTGAGATTTCAAAGTCCTCCCCAAAAGTTTGATAGCTACGCTTTCCTGTCTACTTCTCTAATCCCATGAAGGCCCCTACTGCTAAACGGGACAAACAAATTTTGTCACTTTCATAGGGATCACGAGCATGACACTGAGGCATGCCGTCAACTTAAGGATAAGATTGAGACTTTAATTCATCGAGTGCTACTTGAGATTAAACCCTCGAGCTCCTTGAAAGAAGTACAATGGCTTACGGGACAAGTGGCATCTTTCAACAGATTTATATCTAGGTCAGCTAAAAAATATCTTTCATTCTTTAAAATTTTGAAATAAATCAAAGATTTTAGGTGGTCAGAGAAATGTCAATCCATCTTTGACAAACTCAAGGCATACCTAGGCTCAGTTCTACTACTATCAAAACCAGTTGAAGGTGAAAATTTATTTATATATTTATCTATTTTATCTAATGCTGTCAGCTCGATTCTAGTATGAGATGATGTAGGGATGCATAGACCCATCTACTACACCAGTAGATTATTGCGAGATACGAAAATTCAACATTCTAGAATTGAAAAAATAATCTATTTTCTGATCATAACAGCTAAATGGCTTTGACGATACTTCTAGGCTCACTCTATCACTGTCTTGACAGATTAACCATTGAGATCGATCACTTAACAACCTGACACATCCAACCAATTGGCCAAATGGGCCATCGAACTCAGTAAATTCGATATTTATTACCAACCCAGACCTTTCATGAAAGCTCAGATGTTGGCCAACTTTGTGGTAGAATGCTCAATACTTGAGGAAGATTTAATCCCAAAAATCCAGAAAGAAATTATGGGAGAATCTCATTGGCCTTTACATGTGGATGGAGCTTCAAATGCCCAAGGAAGTGGTGTCGGTTTGATTTTGGCTAGTTCGAAAAAAGCTGTCATTGAACACATTCTGAGATTTAATTTTAAGACTTTCAATAATGGAGCTGAATATGAAGCCCTTATTATGAGATTCAAAATGGCAAATAAGCTCAACATCAAGAAGCTCAAGGTCTTCACTGACCCGCAGCTTATCATCGAACAGGTACGAGATCAATACGAAGTCAAAGATTCTATTATGTCCTAATATTTATAAAATGCAAGAAAATTATCAACAAATTTTGATGATCTCGAGATCATTCAAATACCGAGATTGAAAAATGTCCAAGCTAATGCACTTTCTCATCTTGCCACATTGGAATTTTCTGACCTCAACCAAAAAGTATTCATTGAAGTTTTTGAGAAATCCAACAAGGAAGTCATAATAATTGCTCAAGTGAATCATGAACTGAGCTGGATAAATCTTTTAGTGCATTATTTGGATAGAGAAATACTGTCCAATGATCCTACTAAGGCAAGGAAGATCAAGAGCCAAGCTTCCTGGTACATCATCCTAGACGAAAGACTCTATAAAAGATCATTTTTTTTTCTCTGCTTCAGTGCATGAGGCCCTTGGAGGTTGATTATGCCCTTCGAAAGATTCATGAAGGGATCTGTGGCAACCACTTGTGAGGTAGATCCTTGGCATATAAAGTAATCTGATAGAATTATTACTGATCGACTATATAGAAGGATGCTGTTGGCCTCATCAATAAATGTGATCAATGCTAGAGATATGTAAACGTTCAGTACCAATCAACTGCTGAACTCATATCGATTACTGCTCTTTGATCTTTCGTTATCTAGGGGATGGATATTCTTAGGCCATTCTCCATGGTGATAGGACAAAGAAAATTTCTAGTAGTCATAATTGATTACTTCACAAAATAGATAGAAGCTGAACCACTGGCACAAATCACTGAGAAAAAGATGCAAGACTCATCTGAAAGTCGATCATCTATTATTTTGGTCTCTTTTGGATGATTATTACTGACAACAGAAAGTAATTTGATAATACAAAATTCAAAAAATTCTATTCTGAATTGCATATCAACCACAGATTAACCTCAGTAGGACATTCACAATCTAATGGAGAAGCTGAGGTTACAAATCGGACAATTCTCCAAGGCTTAAAAATTAGGTTCACTAAAGTCAAAGGTCTCTTGGTTGATGAACTACACAATATCCTTTGGGCTTATAGAACTACTCCAAGATGACCAACTGGAAAAATGCTTTTCAAATTCATGTTTGGATCAGAGACAGTATTACCAGTGAAAATCAGCCTCCCAACACCAAGAGTGAAAAACTTTCATAAGAAAAGCAACTCAAATCGATTGAGAATTGATCTCAACTTGATAGAAGAAACCAGAGAAAGAGCTCAAATTCAAATAACAATCTACAAACAAAAAGTGGTCAGATATTACAACACTAAGGTAAAACCAAAAATTTTTTGAAAAGATGATTTGGTCCTCTACTAAGTTGAAGTTTTAAAACCCCTGGAATAAGAAAAACTCATCCCGAATTAGGAAGAACTATATCGAATCACTGAAGTGGTATGATCGAAAATATAAAGAATCAAGAATTTAGATGGTTCAAATATTCCGAGAACATAGAATACTGAAAATCTTAGTGTATCATCAATGATTTCTAATAAAAGTTCTAAAAATCTTATCTCACTGAAGAGTTCTCTCCAAAATGTTGAATTCTTTTGACCACCTCGGTGAAAAATCGAGCTAAATCAAAAAGAGGCTATGCTCTGGTAAGGAGATAAGATCTTTCTATCTTAAAAATCGATAAAGCTTTGAAGGGCATAGAAGATAAGATCTTCCTATCTTAAAAATTGATTCTCAGATCGGTAAAGCTCCGAAGAGCATAGGAGATAAGATCTCTCTATCTTAAAAATCGATTTCTAGATTAGTAAAGCCTTGAAGGGCATAGGAGAAGATCTTTCTATTTTAAAAACTGATTTTCAGATCAGTAAAGCCCCGAAGGACATAGGAGATAAAATCTTCCTATCTTAAAATCTGATTTTCAGACCGATAAAGCCCTAAAAAATACAGGAGATAAAATCTTCCTATCTTAAAAATCAATTTTCAGATCAGTGAAGCCCCAAAGGGCATAGGAGATAAAATCTTTCTATCTTAAAAATTGATTTCTAGATCGGTAAAGCTCCGAACGGCATAGGAGATAAGATCTTCCTATCTTAAAAATCGATTTCCAGATTAGTAAAGCTCTGAAGGGCACATGAGATAAGATTTTTCTATCTTAAATCAATTTCTAGATCGGTAAAGCCCCAAAGAGCACATGAGATAATATCTTCCTATCTTAAAAGCTGATTCTTAGATCGATAAAGCCCCAAATGGTACAGGAGATAAGATCTTCATATCCTTAAAATTGATCTCCAGATCGATAAAGTTTCGAAGGGCACCAAAGGAGAAAATTCTCCTATCATTAAATACCAGTCTCTAGATCAATGTCACTACTAGAGAATAAGACTACGACAGCGCATATTATGACAGCAATTTCGAAAACCGCTATCATAGGATCTACGGCATCGGTTATATGAAATTACTGCAATATATAGGATCTATGATAGCGGTTCAATCAAACCACTACCATAAATCGATCTATGATAGTGATTCTGCCAAACCACTATCATAGTTCAGATCTATAGTAGTAGCTACTATAACTGTTGCCATAGATCTAACATATAGCAGCGGTTAATTAACCACTGCCATAGAGTCGGACTTATTATGATGATTATGATTAACCGCTGCTATATATCATAATCTATAGCATCAATTATTTAAAATCACTATTATAGGTCTGATCTATGATAGTGGTTTGGCTGAATTGCTACTATAGATCCCATATATTGCAGCGATTTCGTGTAACCGCTACCATATCTTTTTTTCATATTTTTTTTTAAATATTATATAATTCTAAAATTTAATGTCCATCTTCATCATTCATTATTTAAATAATTATTATTAAAGTATCATCATAAAAGACTGTCTCAATCCGATAGCCCTAGCTTCATCAATCGATAAAATTTAATTTCGACGATCATGAATGATGGCATGATGATCTGATAGATGAAGACTATCGATGGATCCAAAAATTTGTAATGATAATTTTGATGATGTTTGTAGCACACTATCAAAGTTTTACTTCAATCAGATATCGTTATCATGGTTAATTTAGTATGAGATTATTTCAACCATTAAATGAGAAATGAATGATCAAAAGGCCAAATGACGTCCGATTATAAGAAATTTTTTAGTTAAATAATCTTTGCTATAATTTTAATCATTTTATACGATGATGAACATAAAATCTAAATCATTTTTATGTGAACTGTTCATGTTAAGTAGATCTTGCAAAAGCACAAGCATAATTACCAAAGGAGTTTAAGAACATGTATCGAGCGACATATAGTTTTGAATCGTTCTTAGATTTAGGATTTAAATTTTATGATCACCACCATAAAAATGATTAAAGTAGTAGTCAAGATCATTTATCTAAAAAATTATCTCATAATCGGATGTCGTCTGGTTCTTTGATTACTCGTATTTCATTTAATGGCCAAAATTATCTCATACTAAATTAACCATGATAACAATATTTGATTGAAGTGAAAGTTTGATAGTGTACTATAAACATCACCAAGATCATCATTGTAGATTTTTGAATCCATCGATGGTCTTCATCTATCAGATCATCGTGCGATCGTTCATGATCGTCGAAATCGAATTTTATCAATCGATGAAGTTAGAGCTATCAAATCCAGGCGGCCTTTTATGATGATGCTCTAATAGTAATTATTTAGATAATGAATGATGAAGATGGATATTAAATTTTAAAATTATATAATATTTAAAAAATATAAAAAAAAGAAAAAAATTAATTTTTAACCTATGGCAGTGGTTACTGAGAACTGCTGCTATAGGCTCTATGATAGCGATTTTCTAATAGCTGTCATAGTCCTATGGTAGTGATTTTTATAAACCGCTACCATAGACCTATGGTAGCGATCCAAAAATCATTGCCATAGGTTAGGTATTATTTTTTCAAGCCTGCCCCAAATTCGATCTCCCTACGAGTGCTCTCTCTCTTTCTCTCCCTCCTCTCCGCCATCGGTGAGACCCCACCCCTCCATTTTCTTCTCCAATTGGTGCCGCATCCTCTCCTGCCTCCTATTGGCACCCCAGTCGGCATTGCCTCCACCAGCACCTCCTCCTTCTTCCCTGATTGACCCTGCCATCGGCTCTACCACCTCCCGCCCTTGCCCCTTCTTCCCCGACCGGCCCGACCACTGGCCCCGCCACCTCCACCTCCTCTTTCTTCTCCGATCAGCTCGATCGTCGGCTCTGCCACCTAGCTCGCCTCCTCCTTTTTTTCTGACCGACCTGACCGCCAGCCCCGACCCCTCCCTAGCTACTCTCTTTCTCTTTCTCTCCTCTCTTCCTTCGGCCCAACCTCCCCTCCTTGCTCTCTCTCTCTCTCTCTCTCTCTCTCTCTCTCTCTCTCTCCTCTCTTCCCTCAACCTCCCTCCCTGCTCTCTCTTTTTCTCTCCTCTCTTTCCTCGGCCCACCCGACTCGCCCCTTCTCTCTCTCTCTCTCTCTCTCTCTCTCTCTCTCTCTCTCTCTCTCCTCTCTTCCCTCGGCTCGACCCACCCCCTCCTACCTCTCTCTCTTTCTCTTTCTCTCTTTCTATCTATCTCTCTCTTTCCTCTTTATCTTTCTCTCTCTTCTCTCTCTATCTTACAATCTCTTTCATTTTACAGATTATCTCTAGCGCCGTCATCTTCCTCTAGCTCCGTCGTCTTCCTCTAGCACCGCTGTCGACGATCCTCGGAGCTCTCTATGTGACCTCCTCTTCATAGCTGCAAGTATGTTTCTTTTTAAATTTTATAGTATTATTTATTTATCATTTATAATATTTATAATAATATTTATAATTTTATAATAAATATTATAAATATTTATTATAAAAATTATAATTATCCATCGATCGTCGATCGTGCCGACGGTTAAGAGAACTCCTGTCAGATGGTTCTGGATCGTGCTAGTGGATTCTGGATCGGGCCATACCGTGTTGGTAGTCGTGGATGGCCCTAAGCTATGCCATGTTGATGGTTGTGGACGGTTCTAAATTATGCTGGCAATCTTAGGCCATGCCGTGTCGGCAGCCATGGACAACCCTTGGACCATGTCGGTCGATAAGAAAACTCCCATTGGCGGGTTCTGGGCTGTGCCGGTCGATAAAAAAACTTTCGTCGATGGGTTCTAGGCCATGCCGACAACCTTGGAGGCGGGTTGTTCAAAAAACTTTCATAAGAAAATTTCTGTGCGGTAAACCCCCGTAATGCAATAGAGGGAGTACTAAAGAGAGCAATAGCAGGGAAGAAAGAAGAGGTCTATCTAACGTCTCACGATCCCATGGCCAGTGAATGTATATTTTTATTATATTATATTACATTATTTATTTATTTATATAGTTATTGTGTACTTATATATTTGTATAACATATTTTTATTATAGATGCATCGTCCAATAGGACATTTTGCGATCTCATATGCATGCCGCATGTGTGGAATTGCTAGCATCAGGTGATGGTAGAGTATGACGTGGAAGGAAGGCTAGTAGGAGAGACTGCATGAGAGATGTATTCCTTTTTTAGAGTGCTTATCAAGCGGTCCGACATCATTTTGGTACTGCCCATAAACTGACGATTGATGGATGTTGATGTCAGGGACTGGGTGTAGAAGGAGATATGGGTAAGTGTATCTTAATTATATTTATATATTTGATATGTTTAAAAATAATTTTGTAATTGACTTTTGATAAGTTTGCACGGAGGATATATGACTTTTCAGACCATGAGAGGGCTCGAGATGCCTGATTGAAGAAGATTGAAGAGTTATACCAGAGCTACAAGGTCAAGCTCCATAGAGGATGGCTTAAGTATTGATGGAACACTCTGGAGGAGCTTGTTCCTTGGATACAGGACTGTCCCCTGAGTCAATGGAAGGGGATGGTTAGACATTGGAGGAGCCAGAAGCTCGAGATTTAATTTATAATTTTAATTTTTTTAATAAACTTAAAATTATATTTAAATATTTTTTAAATATTTATTATTTATTTAAATACTTGTTAGGCTATCTTCCATCAGAATTGAATAGCCCAAAAGTACACGCATACTCTCGACTGTGAGTCTATAGCCAGTCGTAGCGAGATAATGAATTTTGAATCTTACTAGATAAATTAAATTAATATTTTTTTATATTTTTAATAAATTAATCCATTATTATAGCTGATGAGAGATGAGGTGATATTCAGCCGTAGTGAGATATTTCGATCCAGCCGTACGAACGAGAATGGCATGTCAATGAATACTATAATCGAAAGAATTTTTATAAGTAATAAATATATTAGTATGATTAGTATTATAGTATTTTTATAATATTTTATTTAAATTTATAATTATAGAAGCAATTATATGCGCTTGTGAGCGAGGGTCCAGACACCTCTGCCTTCCATGATCATTTGTCTCAAGTCTTGAGATTTGAGCATTATGAGAGGATCCGATGCAGGCCCAAACATATGTCGATAAGCTACCGATCAGAGACGAGCGTCTCTTCACATGCTTTCGATGTCGTCAGTCGGAAGTAGGTTGAGGAGGCATTGCCACAGATAGCTCATGCGAGGGTGTAGGCAAATCAGGCTATGAAGTGGGTTGCTCGGATTGAGAAGTGCACATCTCAGCTATAGGGCATCTTGAGTGCCATGGTGATGAGACTCAACACGCATTTTGAAGCTAACTTCATGAGCCTTGAGGACATGTTGTCCGGTGTTCCAACTTTAGCTCCTCCAACTCCAGCACCTCCAGCTCATGCTCCATCTCCTCCAGCTCATGCTCCATCTTTCGGTGATGATGACGATGTAGATTTAGGAGACTTTTAATATATTTTTTCAAAAAATATTATAATAAATTTTATTCAGCAGTAAAATTTAAGCATTTTAGATATATTTTTATATTTATAATATTTTTTTATGTTATATATTGAACTGCATTTATTAGGTAAAAAATAAAAATTAAAAAATTTATATTTTTATTATTCAAAAGCTATGACAGTGGTTGTAAAATCGCTGCTATAGGCATGCCAAGTGTTACCATAGATGGTGTACCAATCACTTTCATAACCTATTGTAATAGTTAGAAAATCACTGTTATAGGTCAATGGCAGCGGTTATAAAATCGCTGCCATAGGTGACCTATGGCAATGGTTACAAAATCGCTATAATAGCCATCTATGGCAGCAATTTGAAAACTGCTCCATAAGAAGTCTATGATAGTGGTTTGCATAATCGTTGTAATAACCACTGCCATAGAGCTACGATGATGGCCCTATGACAGCGATTTTTGGTGCTATGGTAGCGGTTAACAACCGCTGCTATAGCCCTTTTCTGTAGTAGTGTGTTATCCTAAACTTCTGTTAAATACCGATCTTCAGATCGATGTTATCTTGGACTTCTATTAAATATCGATCTCTGAATCGATGTTATTTTGAATCTTTGATAGAATACCGATCTTTGTATCGATACTATTATGAGATTATAAACTTTCAATCTTCAGGTTGAAGTTATCTCGAATCTTTATGAGTATTCAAACAGAAAAATTGGGAGGCAATCAGTTGAACTCTCATAAAGAAAACGGGAAGGTTCAACCTTCCAATTCCCAAATTTCAAGTAAAGGTACCCCTAAACTTCTACACAATTTTATTTAAAATTGTTGATTAATTGAAAAGCACGATTCTCTGTGTATGCTCATTGAGGCAATCTATATCGGGACCTAATCGAGGCTAATCATTGAAGGTTAACTGCTACCTATTAGACTTGGAAAAAATTTCTAAATAAGAAATTACAATTTCTTGTGATAAGACATACCAAACACACAGTCATATGAAAAAAAAATTCATTTCATTAAAAAGGATTTTTACAAAAAGTTTGAATTAGGCCAATATAAAAAGATATATGAAACATAAAAGAGAAAAAGGATCACAAAAATTAGGCATTTGTTTGAGGAGCTTTTATAAAAGCAGCCGCTTGATCATCTTCTAGCGATATGACCTCGATAGTTGGGGTCTCAATAGGACCAAGCATGGGAGCAGGAGCAAGAACCTCGGCAAGAACTGATGCCTCGATAAGAGGATGAGACTAGTTAGCAATCACTTCAGGAACAAGCTCAGGCACATCTACAGGAGAACCCATATTCGATGCTGCCTGAACATTTATCTCCGATGCCAGAGCAAAATCGGTCTCTTGGATAACGCTGCTCAAATCTAAGCAGGAAAAGAGCTTTCCAACCAGATTTTTGTAACTATTAAACCCACTGTCGAAGGCCTCCCATGAAGCCTCCATAACCTCCTCTTCAAAAGCTTCGAAGGATTTGTAATCCTTCATGGCCTGGATAGCAGCGGCCTTCCAATGCTCCAAATTCCTCTAGTACACTAGAAGGGCCCTATCACAGATAGCCACCATATCATTTTGAGAGGACACTATGTCCTCTAGCTCTTTTGTTGGAAAACATGCAGGATTTCATGCATACATTTCAAAACTTTTTCGAATTTACAAGTAGTGAAAGACATAGATTAAATAATTTAATCTAATTATGCATGTGATCTAATCACTAAATTCTACATCCAGGATCTATAACATGTCATGATGCAAACATAAATCTAAAAATTAAAATAAAAATAGTTGGTATTGATCAAATCAATACCTAGATTTAGAATTATTCTAGAAATCCTAGATCGAATCTAGGTTAGTAAAGAGATCAGATCTTTTATCTTCTTGCGGGTCGAGAATATTGTAGTTGAATCCTATTATTGTTCTTATTGCTTAGAGCTGCACACGCATCCGACCTCTATAGGTAATCCATATGAAGCTGCAATATAGATCGAAGGTTTGTCGAACAAAGATCTGCTTGAAGTGCTAGCTTCTCACGGATCCCTCATGATGGTTAATCAAAAAGATATTCTTCATATCTCTTAGACTCTCTAAAAGATAAAAAATACAAGAAGGATTGAGGGAGAAATCCAACTCTTGGATCTCTCAAAAACAAAAAAATAAAAGGTTCAAAAATTATCCTAAGAGAAGATAGATCTTCTCTTTCAGCACATCAACCTTTGATGTCTTAAATGCATCTCCATGCCAGGACAAAAGGAGACCTTCTCCTCTAAAATATTCCATGCTCCATAGCCCTCTCTCTTTGATTTTTTTGATGATAAAAACCTTACAAAAGATGGAGAAGAAGGGCTCTCAAAGAAACCCTAAGAGAAGACCTTCTTCTCTTCTTCTTCTCTCATCAGGACAAGATCAAATCATGTCCAAAATAAAACACCATGCCCCAACTCCTTGGAGCATTCATCCCCCACATCCTCTCCCTCTCTCTTTCATATTTTTCTCATAGAAAAATTATATAAAAATAAGAAGAAAAAAAAAACCATAAGAGAAGATAATCTTTTCTTACCTTTGTTCCTTCAAGACATCAACTTTTGATGTCTTAATGAAAGCCTCTTCTCCAAGGAACTTGGCACCCATAACCCCCATGCCTCCTCCTCTTTTTCTTTTGGTTTGGGCATAGAAAACCCTGGGATATTTGACACCATCTCACCACAAAAAGTGGCACCCTCCTTATGTATAGAAGACTAGGTCAAAACCTAGTCTTAATAGGAAACTAAGGAGGAGTTTGGGGGCGTTCAACTCTTGGATGCCTCCCCTACTTTTTTGGTATGGAGAGTCTAGGGAATAATGCATAAATAGAAGAAAAATAGATGCAAGAAAAAATTAGGAGGCGTGGAGAAAAAATTCATAGGAAGGGAAGAGTTTTAACAAATTAAATCTCTTCAAAATTTGACTCATTCAAACATCCAAATTTGACTAAGTCAAATTTAAATCCAAAAACAACTAGGAGTGGGGTGTGGGAAATCTCTCTTAGGCATGGGAAACTCTAGAAATAAATGGCATGGGCCGTGGGCTTTATTTCTTAGGTGGCATAAGGAAGAAGGGAGGAGTCCTAGTCTAATTAGGATTCTCCAATATAAACTTGGTTAAACCAATTTAAATTCAATTTAACTAAGATTAGTGCAAGACTAATTATGGATGATCCTAGTCTAACTAAAAATCTAATTAAATCAGGTTTAAACTATATTTAAATCTAATTTAAATTCTAAGTCAATTTGAAATTAGGTGCACTCAAGTCCTAGTCTAACAAGTACTTGTTCTTCCTTGCAACTGACTTATCTAATAAAATAATTAGACTTAATCTATTTAAATCCAAACTAATTTTAATTAAATTTAATTCAATTAGACTTGATCTCAGTCCAATTGCTCAATCAAATTGAGCCAATTAGCAATCTAATTGCTAATCGATCCTCCTTCAATACTTACATTAGATCAAACATCAATCATATTGATTGTTTGATCTTAGAATGATTTTTAATCATTGATCAACCATCTAATCAGGTTACAACCTCTAATGTATATGACCCCATAGGTTCGAATCTAAATTAGTAGTGTAGGAACTAATTTTTGTACTAATCAAAATGATCATCTAGCAATGGTACCTAATGTTCGGATAGGTCGAATGTATGCAAAGCAATATTCTTAGGATCGTGACCTATGGTTACCATATAATTTATCTCTTTGACCAATAATGCTCAAGATGACTTCGAGTAAGTTGTCAATACTCATATCAGTCATCCATATTATATTTTAAAATTTTGTAAATCTTGTGACTCCTCACGAGGATTATCCAGGCCTAGATTTTGCTAAATTAAAATATAGTGAGACATTCACTTTCTAAAGTTAATCAGGAGTGATCAATCCCATCTTGACTCACACACCGACTTTATAAGTACTTGACTGTATCTAAAAATCTTTTGAATCTATATTAAAAATATAGATAGTTCGACATCAAAGTACTGTGAGTTGCTTGCAAGTCATCGTGGTGATCTCAGATTGAATGGATACTTATATCCATTGGCCTTAACTAGCTACTCTTGACAGTAGAGTACTACATTGATCATGTTTAGTGTAGATATACTTCTATATCTTATCTGAATGTCATACTAGTATCTCCACACTACTTGGTTATGAGGATAATCAATGCATATGGTATATAGCGACCTACACTCGATAAGTTATCATCCTTGTTAATAACTTATCATTTGATCATGAATAATTTAAGAATCATCCGATAAATTCTTCTTTATTGATTAATTATGATTCTAAAAATTTTATCATAATTTAGAAGTTCATTTAAGGAAGATAAAATTTTTATAATGAATAAGTTAAATAACTTTTATTATTTGATAATTAATATACTAATTTCAATCATCTATAACTTAGATGATTGGCTTTAGGATATATTTTCTATTAACTTCCACTTGGACTAATAGCCAAACGTATATTCCAACTCTGAGATAATAGGCAAATGGGCTTTATAGGTCTCTACCTTCCTATCTATGCTACTTTGATCCTTTGAAAATCCATTCACATCCAATGAAATTTATTCCTTCAGATGAATCAACTAATATCTACACACTATTGATTTTCATAGACTTTAATTTGGATTTGATGGCTCTAAGTCACTACTCAGAGTTAGACCACTACATAGCATCCATATAGGTGACTAGATCCTTGTTGTTCTCATCGAGCTCAACAGGATCGTCATCTCGGATCTAGATACCGCAATATCTATCTAGCTAACGTGGTACTCTACCGGATCTTCTTAAAGATGCCAAATTAATGGGCTTCGAGTTTGATCTAATTAAATTTAGTTCTGTAGGTTTAATAGATTGTGTCAATTCACTCTATCGATCGAACTTTCTAAAGTTTAACTTTATAGGTATCAGTTTTTTTTCTAAGGGACTCCTTTCCAAAAAGAATGCCTTACTACTGAGAACAATTTTTGTTCTTTAGTATGGTAGAAATAATAACCCTTAAATACCTATTGGATCAGAATCCAAATTTATCTATGTGCAATCCTTTGATATAGGCTGATCAACCCCAAACCTGAAGGTTAGAGAGTCTAGGCCTATGTTCGATCCATATCTCATATGGAGTCTATGCGATAGATTTACTTGAAATATATTTTAAAGTAAAACAAGTAGTTACAAGAGCATAATCCTAAAATAGATAGACTAGTAAATTTCATCATGAATCGAACCATGTCTAACAAAATTCGATTTCTCCTTTCTGATACACTATGTTCTAGAAGGAGTCCATTGAGAGAGAATCTCATTCTCTCTTAGATATGTCAATAATTCACTGGATAAGTATTCATCTTCTTGATCTAATCGATGAGTTCTAATATCTTTTTTAATTAATTTTTTACTTTATTACAGAATTATTTGAATAATTCAAATAATTCAAGCCAGATATACCCATATCTAGATAGGTTGTCTACAATCATAATAAAATATTAATATCATTCTTTGGTACTTGAGTTCATAGATCTATATACATTACTATGTATGAGACTTAGAACTTCACTGGCTCTTTCATCTTTTCCAAAAAAAGATGACTTTATCATTTTTCCAAGAAGACAAGACTCACAGGTTGTTAATGATTCACAATCATTGATATCGAAATTTTTCTCTAAAGCTAACATGTTTATCCTATTCTTGTCAAGATGACTAAGCCTAGCTATAATGCCAAAGGTAGATATTAATGACATTATCTGACTTAGATTTCTATTAAATATGTACATTACACTTTACAGGTTGTGATAATGTTAAATGTTATTTCTTTATTGTCCATGTATTATTGTAATATTATTCATAATAATATCATAGTAATCTTCTTTAAAAAATAAATGATGATAATCTTTGGCCAAAAGGTCAACAAAGATCACATTCATTATAAATGATGGATAATAGTGATAATCACTTTAAATGATAATATTTGAAAATAAGCTCGATAATTTCTATAGCTAGGATTGAAATAGGATTTCCAACCCCATTGTTCAAGAATTTCTCACTATTTTCAAATTTTTTACTTACCTAAAATCCTTACAATGAATTGTATAAGACTACCGATATCCAATACCCAGATAGTGAAATCTTAAATGGAAAAATTTTAAGGTATTATCATTGAATATTCTTGATAAGAAATTTTTGCTCCTTTCTCTTGTTCAGCCTGTTAGGGTCAAAGGAATCAAGATAATTCTTCTTCCTATGACATTGCTTCTTACGGTAGAAGCACTCTGCCTGAATTTGATTAGTCTTAGATCTTTTATTTTGACTGAACTTAGAAGCTTCAGTATGAACCCATTCGTACTGCTGAAATTCACTTTCGATACTAACTATTGAAGTTGGATCCCATAAGTATATCACTATCTGACAGTGATCGGAGCAATTAGGGTTTAGCCATAATCTGAATAGAAAAAAGAACAATGACATGTTGTATATGAATTATTTTAAGCCTAAAGACTTGAACTTTAGTCTAATGATTCTTTTACTACTTTGGACAAATTGATAGCCTCTACATCCAATTCGAGAAATTATTTTAATTTTCTAGTATGTACTAGAATCCGCATAGACTGCATCCAAGCCTGACTATGGCCGGTCAATTCATATACATCTATGGATAGGATCTTTAATCAATTATTTCTCCAAACATCTTCTAGTAATTTAGTTTTATCCTAGAAACCTAATCAGTAGGCTTTGGCCTCCACAGCAAGGATTCGATTAGATCCAACCATTAACATGATCATACTTGGTGCATCTAATCAATAAATGTTTAAGCCCAACTTTAGTTGGTCAAACTAACCACCATTAGAGAGACACTTCCAAGTCATTATATTATGAATAATAATTCTATTAGTCAATAAGCATCAGATTTTTGGGCCTCCAATGACTATTGAGTTAATGAACTCATTATCATCCAATTTAATAGAAGGCTATGACTCAATTATCCCCATAACTTTATCATTTTAAGGATCTAATAATTTTAGAAGATTTAAAATTTATTTATGATTTAAGAATAGAGAGGACATGGACTAATTTGCTTCCACTAACTTGACCATGTCAAGTTCTTCCACTGACTTTTTAAGTCATTGATAAGGATTATGATCAATTTTGATCCATGGACACCTAAATCAGTCTCACTGAATAAAATCAGTCTTACCAATTTTCTATATGACGTGGGTTAGCACGAATCAATGACCAATCTAATTAAAAGTTGATTAGCCACATTGGCCAGGTAAGTGAGATCGATCGGAGGGTCTGCTTGTTGGAAAATATATCCCAAAGCTAATCATCAACCTATTGATGATTGAGCTATTTTATAAATATAATTAATTTATTAATTAATAAAATATATTTTTGATATTTTTTCATCATAAAGTATTCATCTTCTAACGAACTTCATTATTGTGATGAAGTTCTTAAAACTATTTAGCTTCGATAAAGAGAAAATTTATCGATTAGTCTTTAAAACTATTCACGACTAAATGATAAGCTGTTAATTAGGACGACAGCTTTTATCGAGTATAGATCACTGTGTGCCACATAGATTGATTATCCTCTATATCAAGAAGTATGGAGATACTAGTATGGCACACAGATGAAATATGTGGGTATATTATCATTGAACATGACCAACTCTAGAGCATTCTGCTATCGAGAATGTCTCTGATGTGATATAGGTATAAGTATCCCTTAGATCTGAGATCATCTCAGTAACTTACAAGCAACTCACTGTGTTTTAGTATCGGACTAACTAATATTTAATTCAGTAACAAAAGACTTTTGGGCATAGTCAAGTACTTGCGAAGTCAGTATGTGATCAAAATGGGATTGACCACTCCAAGAGTTGGAGAAGAATGTATCACTGTATTTCAATATAGCAAAATCTTGGCCAGGATAATCCATAAGATGGATTTGATATTTTGAAATACAATGTGGACAATCTGATCAGAGTTGACAGTTGATTTTTGAGGTGTCCTATGAGCATTTTGGTCAAGAGGATGAATTATATAAAAACTATATCCACATGAATTCTAAGGATGTTGTTCTACACATTCAACCTATTCGGCTATTAGGTACCATTGCTAGATGGTTACTTCGATTGATTTAAAAATTTATTCCTATGCTATATGCTACCAGCTTAGATTCAAATTTATGACATCACATAAATTAAAGTTCATGATCTGATTGGATAGTTGATTAATGATTAAGAATCATTCTAAAGTTAAACGATCAATACGATTGATGTTTAATCTAGTGAAAGTATTGTAGGAGGATCGATTAGCAATTCGATTGCTAATTGACTTAATTTGATTAAGCCAAAGAATTGAGATTAAGTCTAATTAAATATAATTTAATTAGATTTAGTTTGGATTTGATTGGATCAAGTCTAATTTATTTATTGGATAAGCCAAGTGCAAGGAAGAACTAGTCCTAGTTTAACAAGAACTTGGGTCAACCTAATTTTTTAATTTGATTAAAAAATTAAATCTAAATTAAATCTAATTTAATTTTATTTAATTAAAATTTTAATTTATTTAGAATTTAATTTGATTAGATTAAATTAATTCTAATTTAATTTGGTTCATAGATCACTTGGACCAAGTCAAAATAGGAATCCTAGTATGACTAGGACTCCCCATTCCTTGTGCCATTAACCCCTCACGCCTCCCATGCCCCTTCTCTTTGATTTTGAACATGGAAAAATCTTTTCTTAGGACTTCACACATGCCCATAGCCTTCCCTTATTCCTTAGACGGCATTTGATTGTGGACCAAGTCAAACTAGGAGTTGGTTTTGACTTAGGTTCTATGAGATAGAATTTTAAGCACCTAAAACTCCTCCTTGCTTTTTGCCACCCACATCTCTAATTCTTCTCTCATTTTTTCATGAGAAAGAGGAAGATTTTGTGTGCTTATTCCTGGTGGTCCATGGCATAAAGAAAGGAGGGGGCGCCCAAGTGTTGGGCACCCCAACTAGTTGCCTTTTTTGGACTTGCCTTGTCTAGGTGTTTGACCTAGACAAGTCTCTTCCATATCTCAATATTTAAAATAAACTTTGGACTAATTTTTTCATAAATTCTAGACCATTAAGAGACCTTTGAGGCATATAAAAATTAGAGAGAAATAATATTGGGGCATGGGGATTTCATAGACACAAATCTAGGTGTCTAGGTGAGAAAAAACAAGAAGAAGAAGAAGGGTTCTTCTTTTAGGATTTTTATTTGATCTCTTCCTCTTTCTTTAGAGATTTTTGAGAGGTATCTTAGGTTCAAAATTTCTTTCTCTTCCTTCTAAAAATTAGAGAGTCCAAGATTTGAAAAATGTGGTTCTAGATCGACCGTCGAAGAAGGATTAGCATGGTACAGCATACTGTGCTGATTTCCTGCATCAGGACTTTTGATTCTGATTCGTGGGCTTGTGTAGATGAATCCTAAAGGCCAAATATGTATGCAACTCACAACAGTATCCTCAAGCCTAGATCAGTAAGTTAGAATGTCCAACTTGCATAGGTAATAAAGATCTGATCTCCTGTTACTCATATGATTTCGATCTAGTATAGATCTGTATTGATATGATCAACACTTCTTCTTTCTTTATGTTTTAAATTTTTTATTTAATCTCATGCCATAATCATGTAATAAAATCTTAAATCTTAGATATTATCTAGTTTTATAAATAAATATTAATTTATTTAAGTCTTTCGCTGTCTAATCTTGAAAAAGTTTCAAGATCTAGCCTAGAAATCCTAGAGCTGGTTCCAATAATTGGTATCAGAGCTTAGATTATTTATTATATAATTATGTATGCATATTTAGATTATTTTTTAGATTAGATTTAATTTATAATTTTATTATTAAATCTAAAATTAAAAATTTTGATCACACGAACTGCTATAAGATTGTCCTACTGTAACATTTATCCCTTACAGTAGAGAGGTTATCCTAGTTTGTATTGATCTACTTTTTATCATAAATTTTATTAGAGATGATCTAATTTTATTTATAATTTATTAAATTTAAAATAGTTTTAAATTTAAAAATAAAAATTTTAGATTGCATGGACTGCTATAAGGTTGTCATGGTGTAAGGTTTATCTCATACCGTGGAGAGATTGTCCTAGTACATGTTGTTCTAAAACATTGATCATAAAATTTTAGATTAGATATAAAAAATTTTATGATCTGATTAAAAATATTTTAATCTAATTTTAATTATCATAAATATATTTGATTTAATCTAAGATAATTTATAATTTATTGGAGTTGAAACTGTTTCAATTATATGAACCTGTTTAGATTAGATCTAAATTAGTTTCATGCTTATCTTACTTGCATATTGATTATTAATGAAACATGCAACTTGATTGATAGAACTTTATTATAAAAATATTTTATAAATATAAAAATTATTTTTGAAAAGCCAAACCCCAATCCTCAGCCCAAAACTTAATTAAAAATTAAGAAGTTGTTTGATTAGGATCTAGGATTATGAATTGAAGATCCTCAGACACAAATCATAACACATTGGATTAAATGGGTTACTGAAGATTAGATCCATTAATTGGGTTAGATCTAAAATTAGATTAAAAAATAAACTTAATTAGAGAATTGACTAAATCTAATCAATTATTGTCTTAGATTAGGTTAAGGATTATCTAGATCAATTATAATAGTTATAGTTGGTCAAGTCCATGTCTTTAATAAGACCCAAAATGGACTTGATTCTTGACTATGCGGTTTAGCATAAACTGTTAGGTTGATTTAATCGAGACTAATTAAATTAGTTGGTATCTAAGATAAATCAGATCGGTGGTCTTTAATGATAGTCCGCTTATCTGACTATTTCTGATGGTGTCTAAGACAAGCTTTGGCAGACCCTCCTACTGATCGAACTTGCCTGATCTCTTGATAAAATTATATTTTGATCGGATCATTTGACTATTCGAACTAATCCATGTTAGTTAGGTAAATCAGTATGACTGATTTAGGTACTCCTTGACCAGCCTATTATTGGTCTTTCTTAAGCTGACTTGGTGAAGCTAGTGGGAAGATCATGACAAGCTGATTTATCTGACCTTTTTTCTTCTTTAAAATTAATTAAATCTTCTAAAATTATTAGATCCTTAAAATAAAATAGTTATGGTAATAACTAAATCATTGCCTCCCATTAAGTGGATGATAATGGATCCATTAGCTGGATAATCATTGGAGGCCCATAGATCTGGTGCTTGTCCGCTAATGAAATTATCATTCATAAAATAATTTCTTGACTGCATCTCTCTAAATGGTGGTTAGATTGATCAACCATAGTTGGGCTTAATCATTCATTAGTTAGATGGATCAAGTATGATCATGTTAATGGTTGAACCTAACCGAAACTTTCAGTGGAGGTCCTAGCCTACTGAAAAGATACTTTGGGCAAAATTAAATTACTAAAAATTATTTTAAAAAAAATTAATTCTGAACCTATCTTTAGATGTATCCATAGTTGGGCTTGTGTGCAGTCTATGTGAATTCTAGTACTCACTAAGGAATTAGAGTAATTCCTCGAATTGGAGGTAGAGGCTATCAATTCAAATAAAATAGTGGAAGAAATCTTATGATTAAAATCCAAATCTTTAGATTTAATGAATTAATTACTAATTAGATTTTTGATTCTCTATTATGCAGTTAAATCCAAACTACAGTTGCTTCATTCACTATTAGACAATGATAAACTTATGGGATCCAACTTTCATAATAAGTATTGGAAGTTGAATATTGCTCAGCAGCATGAAGTGGTTCGTACTGACGCCTCTATGTTCAGTTTAAACATAAGATCCAAGAATAACCTAGATCAGGCAAAATGCTTTCACTATAAAAAGCAGATGTTGAAAATTGTATCCTAAAGCCAATCATTTAAGTTGTAGATGATTGAGCTAAATATAATTATACTTGAATTATTAATAAATAAAATTATTATTTTAGTTTTTTTCATCACTTTGTGCATCTTTCTGTAATGAACTCTTCTATGATGAAGTTCTTAGGACTATTTAGACTTGACAAAAGAGGATTTATCGTTTAGTCCTCAAAATGTGTTCGCAATCAAATGATTTGTTGTTATCCAGAATGATAATGTATCGAGTGTAGGTCGTTATGAGCCATAAGTGTTGGTTATCCTCTTAACCAAGAAGTATGAAGATACTGTTATGGCATGTAAGTGAAGTGTAGGGGTATATTTCACTGAATGTAATCCAACTGCGGAGCTCTCTACTGTCAAGAGTTGCTTATAAAGGATATGGGTATAAGTGTCCTTTAGACTTTTCAGGAGTTTCATATTGATGAAACTCTATTATCCAGACACCCACCTGATTAGGACTCTATGTTTATTGAAGAATTAATTAGCAATTTGACTGCTAATTAGCTCAATTTGATTGAGCGATGAGGATTCGATTAATTCCGATTAAATTTCATTCGATTGGATCTAATCTGGCCAAGAGATGACCTAATCGCTATGGAAGATTTGACCCTGATTTGATCAAGGGCTAGACCTAATTAATTTCTAACTTGATTAGAAATTTATTGATTTGGGTTAAGCCTAATTTGGTTGGTTTAACCTAATCTAATTTGATCCAAATTAATTGGTTTGGTTGAAATCAATTAGGACCAAGTTAAATAAGATTTGAATTTAAATTCTGCCTAGCGCCCATCATATTTGACTTTTCCACCTTGACCCATGCCCTCCTCTAATTTGTGTGTGAGATTTCTCACACAAAAATGAATGTGCGCCCTTCATCCCTTCTACCTTTGACTTGGTCCAAGGGTTGGACCAGTTCAAACTAAGTTGAATTTTAAATTCAACTTGGTTGGTTTGAAATTTGAAAAATCTAATCTCTTCCTTATCTATTCTCCACGCCTACCTATCTTTTGTCGCATATTTTTTTGGGCAATTTTAGATTGAGGGAAAGTAGAAGGAGAGTCCTTCTACTTGTCATCCTCTAGGATAGGCATTGGAAAGGGATAAGACCCCATTTGAATTTAAATACTAGAAGTTGGTTGAAACTTGTTCAACCAATCTTAACCTATCGCCTCCACACAGAATTTTTACTTATTTTTCATGCAATAAATTATGAGAATTTTTGTGTGTAAAGCCTGGGGTGTTACCTTTCATGGTAAAATTTTGAAAGTGATTGGACATTGGTTTTGGGCAAAAAAAATCTTGGAGTGAAGGTGAGTAGAGTCCTACAGCACTTTATTTTTTCTTCATGTTTCTATTCTCTTTTGATTTTTGTATCTAAGAACATCCAATTTTTAGATATGATCTAAATAGAATTTATAGAATCAAAAGTCATCTTTTCATGAAAACTTATTTCATGGAAAAATTCCACACAGAGAGGGCGTGAGAGGATTTTTAGTGTGTCTAGAAGATAAAAAAGAAGGCGATCGATTGGATTGATCGCGATCAGCCATTGAAGGCCCCGACGAGGAGCTAGCACTCCAATAGGGCTGATCGAGACTAGGAGCTCCATATGGACTAACCATAGAGGTTGGACATGTGTGTGACTGTGGTGCGATACTAGAGCATTATTTGATGGATTCAGATTGCGGAGATCAGCTACCCGCGTATAGATATTGAGTTCTAAACTCGTATCGATCAGCAGATTTGATTTACTGATCAATCATATTTAAATTTTAAATTATATATTAGCATATCTAGATCCTGAGTAGGATTTACATTGATTAGATCAATGCATATAGTAGATTAATATTTGATTAATTTTAGTTTCTTCTGCTTTAATTTTAAAAATATTTTGAAAATGCATGCTAAAAAGTCTGCTCGATTTCCTTTCAATGATATCAGAGCAACTGGGTTGCTTGGCATGTCTGATATGTAATTAAAAATTAAATGTTAGTATATTTGATATGCTTAATCCAAATAACTTAGTAATCGAGAATGAATGAGCCACCAAGCCATTCGGTCATAAGGGACAAGTATGGTTTAAAGGTCATCTCCTCCCATTCAGTGGGAATCTCTAATGGTGGTAGAGATGCCACCGTGAACTCATTCATTAAGATGAACAGTGAAAAGATTTTAATGATTAAATTATTTTAATTAAAAAATTAAATATGAATGTATTTTAGATTAAATCTAAAAGATTGATTCATAGTTTAATTTTTATTATATTTTATTTTTTATTTAAAACTAGCAATAGGTTGTTGTTTGAGAAATGAGCCGACCCATTTCTGAAATGAGTCAACCCATTTAAAAAATAGAAAATAAAAATCTTTTAAAATTTGAAAACTATTTTTGAAATACTGAACCCTGACCCATCAGCCCAAAAACTTAATTAAAAGAATTAAGTATTATTCTAGAATTGTGAATTAAGATCCTAAGACAAAATCATAAGACTGTGGGTTAAAAAGTTAGATGAATTAGATCCATTAATTGGGTTAGACCTAAGGTTAGTTAAAGAATATATTAATCTAGAGTAATTGATCAAATCTGACTAAGTATTGAATTAGATTAGATTAAGGATACTCTAGAATCAACTCCAATAGTTGTAGCTGGACAAGTCCATGTCTTTAACTAGATTAAGATGGACTTGATTCATGGCTACGCGGTTAAGTCCAAAATTACTAGATTGATTAGATTAAATCTAATTAATCGGTTGGTGTCTAAGATAAGTTTGACAGTTTAGATCCGTGGTTTTTAATTGGGAGCTACTCGTACTGATTCGATCTTTGATGAATTAATGACATATCCCTTCCACTGATCTCACTTACCTGGCCGACATGGTCGATTGGGATTTGATTAGATCACTTGGTGATTCGAACTAACCCATATCACTAAGAATCAATTTGACTGATTTTAATCAATATGACTAAACTAGGTACCCATGGACTTAAATTGATCCTAGTCCTGACCTATTGACTTGATGAAGTCAGTAAAAAAAATTGGTTCATGTCCTTTCTATCTAAAATCATATGTAAACTAAATCCTCTAGATTATTAGATCCTTAAAATGACTAAGTTATGAGGATAACTGAGTCATAGCCTCCCATTATGGTGAATAGTAATGAGTCCAACTTTTGGATGGACATTGGAGGTGTCTTACACCTGGTGTTCATTTGGATATTGAAATTACTATCTATCATATGATGATTAGGTTGCATTTTCTTAATAATGATAAGATTAGCCAGAGCTTTCCTCGGGCCTAATTATCATTGGTTTGATGCACCGAAGTCAATCATGTTAATGGTTGGACCTAACCAAACCTTTTCAGTGGAGGCCATAGCCTCCTGATTTGGCATCTGGGGCAAAACCTAATTATTAAAAATTATTTAAAAAAATAATTGATTGTAAACCTATCTGTAGATGCACCAAATTAGCCAGAGGTTTTCTCGGGCCCATATGTAGTCTATGTCGATTCCAATACCCGCTAAGGAGTTAGTGTAATTCCTCGAATTAGAGGTAGAGGCTACCAATTTGTTAAAAATAGTAGAAGAACCTTTAGACTAAAGTTCAAATCTTTAGGATTAATTAATTTAATTACTAATAAGATTTCATATTTTTCTTTCAAATAAATAGAATGGCTAGTGTAAGTCCACTCCGTTCACTGTTGGACAGTGGCAAGTATTTAGGACCTATGAATAAGAAGTCTAGTGTTGACCCTAATCAAGCAGACCCAGAGAGGAATGGTCCTCTTGATCCAAATAGGTTGAATAGTAGAAATCAGCAAGTGGTTACTGGTTAAGACTGTTATATGATAATACCTTACAATTTCTCTATATATGATGCATCTACCTGGGTATTAGATACTGGGAGTCCGATTCATATATGCAATTCATTGCATGAACTTCAAATTGATAGAAAATTTGAGAATGATGATAGATTTGTTAATGTTGGGGATGGTAGTCAAGTTTCAGTGCTAGCATTGGGAACTCTTGAACTATTTTTCAAAAATAATGGTGTCATTTTAAGTGACTGTCACTATTGTCCATCTTTTATGATGAACATAATATCTGTTGGCCTTTTGGCCCAAGATAGTTATAGTTTATCAATAAAAAAATATTATTGCGATATCATTATACTACTACAAAAAAAGGCTACGGCAGCGGTTCGTAACCACTGTCATAATCCAAAAAATCGCTACCATAGGCTATGATAATGGTTTTCTAACCACTACCACTGCGGCCATCACCATAGCTCTATGACAGTGATTGTTGTAGCGGTTGTTTGAACCGCTGTCATAGATAACCTATTACAGCAGTTTATAAATCGCTATAATAGATCGACCTATAGCAATGATTACGTAACCACTGTCATAAGTTATTTATAGCAGCGGTTATATAACTACTGTCATAGATAATCTATAGCAATGATTTTTTAATCGCTGTCATAAGTCTAATGCAGCGGTTGGCACCATTAGCACCATGAATCTATGGCAGCGGTTGGTATGGATATGACAGTGATTATAAAATCATTATCATAGATCTTTTTATAATTAAAAAAATTAAAATTTTTATTTTTTATATATTTTATCTGATAAATATAGATATATAATATAAGAAAATATAATAAATATAAAAATTATTCTAAAATGCTAAAATTTTATTACTGAATAAAATTTATTATAATATTTTTTTAAAAAAATAAAATACATCAAAAGTCTCCTAAATCTACATCATCGGAGCTGGAGCTGGAGTTGGAGCCGGAGCTGGAGTTAGAGCTGGAGCTGAAGCTGGAATGCAGGCCAACATATCCTCGAAGCCCGTAACTCCAAAACGTGCGCTAAGATGGATGGAGTATGATCCAACTACTCCTCGAATGCTAAACTATGCATAACCCACCGAGGGGCAGGGGTGAAAGCTAGATGGCGTTTCGGTACCATCGTGATCTGCAACGTTAATGAACATTAATCAATATAACATGTTGAACAATAATATTAGTATAGCATCAATAAATAGTCTCTAATATTTATACCAGATGGGGGTTCTCTTAGTGGCTAGCACGGCACGACCTACCGACACGGTATGGCCTACCGGCATGGCACATATTTTTCTTAAGCTTTTAAAGATTAGAAGAAAGAGAGCTCTTTGACCAAAATAAGAAAAAATAAAGAAAAATTTAAATAAAAATTAATAATTAGACTCTAATAATTTATACCAGAATGTTAAAGTCATTACCTAGTAGCATCTATAATATGGACATCACCATCGCTTCTGACAAATGTATCTGCGACCTCGACAGTATCAGGTAAGTTTTATCCTAAAGGAGCGCTTTGCATGCATGGTCCAACATCGTCATCAACTTCGGTATCATCAAAAATATGCCTAGGCACCATCCTCACAATAACACCCCATTAAGACTCCAGGAAATCACTAACGTAGAAGACTTGACTAGCTTAGGAAGCAAGTATATACGGTTCTTTAGTGTGGAGATGGCATTGCATGTTAACGAGAGTAAAACCACACTCATCAGTCTTCATCCCAGATTGTGATAAGGTGTCAAACCAATCGCTCTTCATCAATGTGATCCTTCATTTAGAATAATAGTCCAAGATGACTATCTTCTCCACCATGCCATAATAGTTTAAATCCTCCATACGAGACTGTGAATCCCTCGAGCTAGCATAACACCTAGTGGTGGTGCTTAATATGATACCACTATTTTGTGTTGCCATATTTACAGACCTGCTGTGAATATTAAACCTATAGCCGTTAATGATGAGTTGTTTATACTCACGCATGATACGATTAGGACCCATTGAAAGAGCATGCCCTTCAGAGCTCACATCATTGAGCGGCAATCTTCACACCTAATTAAGAAGATGACACCTAATTAGTAAACATATTTCAATAAGTTATACCAAGCAAGAATATATAATCGCTTACATGATCTTTGAATCATTCAGAAAATTCGTTGCTATGCATTTTCTCTTTCTTTCACATACTTAGAGCATCATATTTTACTCTTATGACCTCCTTGTATTTGCTGCATGCATAAAGAATAAATTTAGATGTAATTAAGTATTTTTTTAATTATTATAAAATAAATAATGCTGAGTGACTGACCTTATGTATGGCTCAATGACATCATAGTTGAAGAGCACGTAGTGGTGTACCTTATCCCTTTCCTTAATGCTCAAATTAGTGAGGCGGTATGAAGTAAAAAGTCCATCTAACTGTGGAATGGACTCAAATGCATACTCAATTGGCTCATACCGATCATCTTGATTTCTCATTAGCCGATTACGATGTATCTCGAGCTTGTTTAAATACATGGTACAAAAATTTATATACTCTTGATCCAAATAATCTTCTGCTATAGATCCCTCTGGTCGATTCATATTTCTTACATAAGATTTCAGAGTTTGAATATTTTTCTCAGTAGGATACGTCCATCGGTAGAACACTGGGCTTCTAAGTGCAACTTCCCCACAAGGTGCATGGTGAGATGCATCATAACCATGAAAAATGATGGTGGAAATATATTCTCTAGATCACATAATATAGTCACCGCTCTTGTCTTTATTTTCTTCACATCTTTCTTAAGCAACCTCTTTGCACAAATATCTCTATAAAAATTCCAAAGATGAATAATCGCCATTCTAACATTTTTTGACAACACGCGGCAAATAGCTATTGGGATCAATTCCTATATCAGTACATGATAGTCATGAGTCTTCAATCTCTCAAGTTTGACATTTTTACTATTCACACACTTTGATATGTTGCTTGAGTATCCATATGGAACCTTTATGTTCTCCAACACATGAAGAAATGTGGACCGTTCGGAGGCATTCATAACATAGCATGCATGAGGAAGCCTCCACTATTCTTTCCCTACCGACTCTGGATGGAGTGATCTTCTAATACCCCATTCTTTCAAGTCAAATCGAAAATTCAAGTCATCCTTGATCTTATCCTTGATATTCAAGATTGTTGCCAAAAGGAGCTCGCACATATTCTTTTCAATATGCATTACATCTAAGCAGTGATGCAATAAGTTTGTCTTCCAATATGGCAAGTCAAAGAAGATGTTCTTTTTCCTTCAATTAAAGTATGGGTCATCTTTTTTTGATCGATGCTTTCTTTTTTTATCACCAATCGGATCATTTTTTTCAAATTCAACACTGAGACCATCCAACTCTCTAAGTACTTCACTCTCAGACATCCGATCAGGTGCCTCACCTTCTTTAACAGTACCATCGAAGGAGCGTGCATCCCTTTTGTATGGATGCTTTCGACGGAGGAAACGTCGATACCTCATATAGCTAAAGCTCCTTCGATGTATTAATCTTCTAGATCGGATATTTTTTCCACAGATCGGGCATGCTAGCTCACCTTTGGTACTTCAACCCGACATTAGGGCATAGGTTGGAAAGTCATTTATTATCCACAAAAGTACTGTGTGCATGGAGAATGACTCATTCAACAAAGCAACAAAAGTTGGAATACCTTGAATGTTCCATAACTATTTCAGCTCGGCAAAAAGAGGCTGCAAATAAATATCAATGTCATTACCTACCTCCATCGGTCCAGGGATGAGCACTATCATGAAAGCAAAGAATTTTTTTATTCACATCCATGGTGGGAGGTTGTAAACATGAATAAATAGTGGCCATACACTATGGATAGTATTCATATGCTTGAACAGGTTGAAACCGTCGCACGACAAGCCCAACCTCACATTACGTATCTCTTGTGTGAAGTCGGAATGTAATTCATTAAACTTCTACCATGTCTCTTAATCGGTTGGATGCCTCAATGCATCATCTTTTGTTTGGTCCGCTTCATGCCATCTCATGTCCTTCAATGTCTTTGCCGACATAAACAACTTTTATAGTCTCAAAATCAAAAAAAAGTATCATATCAATTTTTGAGGTACACGAGTCGATGTGCCATCTTTATTCTATTTTCATCTTGATATACTGCACCTCGTGCACTCATTGTGGTTTACATCCTCCTTCCAATAGAGCATGCAATCATTGGGACATGCATGTATCTTGGTATAAGTAAAGTATGGCTGTTCAATAATCTTTGATGCCTCATAATTATTCTTCAAAATTCATGCATCATCCAAAAGAATGTTCTCCAAAAGCTCTAGTATGCAGTTCACTCCATTATTACTGAATCCGTTGGAGCATTTCGCATGATACAACCAGATTAAGAACTCAAGCTTTGCCATCTTTTCACATCTGGGATACAACTGAACATTAGCATCCTCCAACTTATGGACCTTCTCCACATCCTCACTATTTGTCATTCGATCAATCATAGGATCAGACATGGACGTAGATACACCATCATTATGGCCAACAAATGAAAAAATATCACGAACCATTTATTTCACTCCCCCTTTAGGTTGATCGCCTCCTTGTGGTCTGCCCTCACCATGTTGGTCCCAACAAATTTTATAACTGACTTTAATGTCATAAATAATGAGGTGATCATTGACATCTTGATGAGATAGCTACAACACATCCATACACTTTCTACAAGAACATTGGATCAGTCCATGGTCTCCAAATTTCTCTATAGCATAATCAAGAAATTTTTGAAGTCCAGCCTTATATTCTGGTAAAAGTCTACTAAACTTCATTTATTCCTTATCCATTTTAAAAATGATGATACTATAAGTAAATCATGTGTGAAATTCAGATTAAATATTATTTTCAGATATGCAGTAAATGCACCCTATCACCAACTAATAGATAAAGATAGGTCCTATCCCATTCAAAAATTACATTAATTCTATAGGTTCATTACAGTAATCAAATGATATGCAATAGAAATCAAATAAAATTTCAACATTATTTTTTCTTAGTTCTCCCATGTAGGAAAAATAAAAGAAAAATATTATCCAAAATTTTATTCAAAATTCTTAGCATATTATTTGATTATTGTAATTATCTATAGAATTATCTATAATTTCTAAACTATCCATATTGATAATCAATTGATCATTGTATATAATTCTCTAATCTATATAATTACATATAATTATACGAATGTCGGAGATTATGTACACTAATCAATTGATGGATCTATCATTATGCAATACAATAAATAAAAGTAACAAGGTATAAACATCCAAAAAATGTTATGCAATAAATTCTACAACATGAATTACATTCATAAATAATTAATGATGGTGGCGAGGCTGGATCCCTCTCTTCCTCTCTCAAGTATAAATCCATCGAGTATTCAAATTTGGATCTAGTATAAAATAATTAAAATTGGATCTGGATCTGAATATGTAGATTTTGATCTGAATTCAATCCGTTGATAGATCTAGTCCACAGCCGTCGACATGGCATAGCCCAAGGCTACAGCCATGGCACGATCTAAAAACTATGGCATGCAGATAATTATAATATCTATAATAAATATTTATAATATTTATTATAAATATTTTATAAATTATTATAAATATATATGATTAATAAATAATACTATAAAATTTTTAAAAAAATTATATCTACAGCTATAGAGAGTGGGTCACACCGAAAGCTCCGAGGGTCGTCGACGATGATGCTAGAGGAGGACAGCGGCACTAGAGGTAACCTACGATACAAAAGCAAGATAGTAAGACAGAGAAGAGAGAAAAAGAGGAAAGAGAGAGAGAGTAAGGACGGTCGAAGATGGGAGGCTAGGGGGAGGGGCATAGTGATGAGGAGGCCAAAGGAGGCTTCACACTCGATCGAAGGAGGGTCAGAATGGTGAAATTTCACGAGGGCCAAAGGAGGGTGGAGGGGGGTTCGCCGAAAGGGGGTTTGATTTCGCACCAGGGCCGAAAGAGGATAGAGTGTGGGGGAGGAATTTCATGGAAGGCCGGTGGAGGTCAAGGGTGAATAGAGATTCGCCAGAGGTGGGTTTTATAGGGGGTAGAGGGAGGGTCGGAGGGGTTCATCGGAGGAAGGTTTCGCTGGGGGCCAAGGAAGGGTCGGATGGAGGGGTGGGGGGTTCGGGTGAGGGGTGACGGGTGGCGGGAGAGACGATCGGGGATGGGGGGTCGAAGAGGGATGGGGAGGAGGGAGATGCTGGCCGCGGGGGGAGGAGGGTCGACGTTGATCGTGGGGGGAGGAGAGGCGACGTCAACCGAGGGGGAGGAGGGGCGATGCCGATCGGGGGGAGGAGCCTCATCGATGATGAAGAGGAGAGAGAGAGATCGAGCACGCACGAAAGAAAAAAAATTTTGGAGATTTTTAACCTAACCTACGACAGTGGTTATTGAACCACTGCCATATATCTACGACAGCGGTTATCGAACTGCTGTCATAAATCTACGATAGTAGTTATCCAAAATCGCTATCATAGATCTACGGTAGCGGTTTTATAATCATTACTATAGATCTACCGCTGCCACGGGTGAAAAATAATTTTTTTCTTATTTTTTTTAAATATTATATAATTTTAAAATTTAATATCCATCTTCACTATTCATTATCTAAATAATTATCATTAGAGTGTCATCGTAAAAGGTTGCCTCGATCCGATGGCCCTAGTTTCATCAACCAAAAAAATTTAATTTCGATGATCATGAATGATGATGCGATGATCTGATATATGAAAATTTTTGATGGATCCAAAAATCTGCAATGATGATCTCGATGATGTTTGTAGTATACTATCAAAGTTTTACTTCAATCGGATATCATTATCATGGTCAATTTAGTATGGAATGATTTTGACCGTTAAATTAGAAATAAGCGATCAAAAGGTTAAACGGCATTCGATTATGAGATAATTTTTTAGTTAAATAAACTTTATTATAATTTTAAATATTTTATATGATGATGATAGTAAAATTTAAATTATTTTCATATACACTGTTCATGTTAAGCAGATATTGCAAAAGCACGAGCATAATAATCAGTAAAGTTTCAGAATAGTTATCCAGAGATATATAGTTTTAGATCGTTCTTCATCTCATGAGTTGAATTTTATAATCACCACCATAAAAAATAATTAAAGTAATAGCCAAGATCATTTATAAAAAAAATTATCTCATAATCGGATATCGTTTGGTCCTTTGATCACTCGTTTATCATTTAACGGTCGAAACTAACCTATACTAAATTGACCAAGATAACGATATTCGATTGAAGTAAAACTTTGATAGTACGCTATAAATATAACCAAAATCATCGTTGCAGATTTTTAGATCCATCAGAGGTCTCCATCTATTAGATCATCGCATCATCATTTGTGATCGTGAAATCAAATTTTTCTGATTAATGAAGCTAGGACCATCGGATTGAGGAGATCTTTTACGAAAACACTCTAATGATAATTATTTAGATAATGAATGGTGAAAATGAACATTAAATTTTAAAAATATATAATATTTAAAAAAAAAATATGGCAGCGGTTATAATTAACCGCTGTCATAAATCAAATTATAGCAGCGGTTCCTACTAACTGCTACTATAGGTCCGACTTATGGCAACAGTTATAATGAACCGCTGCTATAGGTCGACCTATGATAGCAATTTTTTATAATCACTGCTATAGGCCCGACCTATGGTAGTGGTTTTTTCTAACCGCTGTTATATATCGGACTTATAGCAGTGGTTATAAAAATTACTACCATAGATCCGATCTATAGCAGCGGTTAACGAAAATCGCTGTCGTAGGAGCTACCACTACCATAGTAAGCGCTGTCATAGGCCATTTTTGTAATAGTATTATGAATGATGTCACAAGAATGCAAGGATAATTAAGAAATGATATTTATATTTTATTACAGCCTATTAATGTAATGTACATGTCGAATAAACGATCAAAACTAGATAATATTACTAATGCTTATTTTTGGCACTGTAGGCTCAGTCATATAAACAAGAATAAGATTAACAGATTAGTTAAGGAGCGTATCCTTGACATTGATAATTATGAATCATTGAATACCTGTGAGTCCTATCTTCTTAGTAAGATGACCAAATCACCTTTTACTTGAAAAGATGAGCAGGCCACTGAGCTTCTAGGTCTAGTACATACTAATGTATGTGGACCTATGAACACATGTACTAGAGATGGGTTTTACTACTTCATTACATTTACTGATGATTTATCTAGGTATGGATATGTCTATCTTATGAAGAGTAAATTCGATTCGTTTGAAATGTTCAAACGATATCGAAATAAGATAGAAAAATAACTTGGGTAGGGTATTAAAATTCTTCAATCTGATTGAGGAGGTGAATATCTTTCCAACAAATTTTTGATATGCCTAGGAGAGAATGGGATTCTCTCATAATGGACCCCTCTTGGAACACCACAGCATAATGGTATATCTGAAAGGAGAAATCGAACCTTGTTGGATATGATTCGATCTATGATTGGGTTTGCAAGTTTGCCGATTTTATTTTGGGGTTATGCACTAGAAACTACCTATTTTATTTTGAATAATGTTTCGAACAAGTTTGTTGTAAAGACTCCGTATGAGATATGGACTGGGCATAAGCTGACACTCTCTTATTTTAGGGTTTGGGAATGTCTGGCTTATGTTAAACATTTACAACCATAAAAGCTTGGACCTAGATCTGATAAATGCTTATTCATAGGGTATCCTAAGAAAATTAGGGGTTATTACTTCTACCTTATTGAAGAACGAAAGATGTTTGTCAGCAATAGAGCAGTCTTTTTGAAAAAGTTCCTTAGTGAAGGAATAGCTGCCTCTAATATTGAACTTACTGAAGTTTGATAGGTGAAAAAATCGATACATTCTAGTGAACCTACAGAACTAGATTTGATAAGATCAAATTCAGAGCCTATTGAAATGACACCAAGATAATCCGATAGAATACCGCATCAAGTGAATAGATACTATGATTTTTTGATCCAAAATGATAATTCTATCAAACTTGAAGAGAACGATGAGGATCCAATCACCTATATGGATGCCATGCAGCGGTCCCACTCCAATATATGACTGAAAGTCATGAAATCTGAAATGGAGTCCATGAAGGTCAATAATGTATGGACACTAGTTGATCCACCTGAGGGGTAAAATCCATTGGGTCTAAGTGGATTTTCAAAAAAAAAAAGGGATGCAGATGGAATGATGGAGACCTATAAAGCCCATCTAGTTGCTAAGGAATATCGTCAACGTTATGGTATTGACTATGATGAGATATTTTTTTCAGTGGCAATGCTTAAATCTATTCGGATCATGCTTGCGGTAGTGGCATACCTAGACTATGAGATCTGGCAAATGAATGTAAAAATAGCTTTCCTAAATGGAGAGCTGGATGAAGAGGTGTATATGATATAGCTTGAGGGTTTCACATCCATAGATGAGTCTAAGATGTGCAGGCTTCAAAGATCCATCTATGGATTGAAATAGGCATCGCAGAGTTGGAACATGCATTTTGATAAAGTAATCAAAATATATAGCTTCATTAAGAACGAAGAAGAATCCTGCATGTATAAATGGGCCAATGGTTCTGTTGTTGTATTTTTTGTACTGTATGTAGATGATATTCTCTTAATCGAAAATGACATCCCTGCATTACAGCGAATAAAGATTTGCCTGTCATCTTAATTCCCCATAAAAGACTTGGGAGAAGCTTTCTACATCCTAAGAATGAGGATCTATAGGGATTGATCTAAAAGATTGCTTGGATTGTTCCAATCCACGTATATCGATACCATGCTGAAGAGGTTCATAATGAAGAATTTCAAGAAGGACTATCTTCTGATAGGCTATAAAATTTCTCTCTCGAAGAGAGATTGTCTGACAATACCTCAAGAGAGAGAGCGTATGAGTAGAATATCATATACTTCGATAGTGAATTCTATTATGTATGCCATGATGTGTACGAGATCAAATGTAGCATACTCACTAGGGGTAGTGAACATATACCAGTCTGACCCAGGTAAAAATTACTAGAAGGTTGTGAAGATAATCCTAAAGTATTTGAGAAATACCAAGGAATAGTGGCTCATCTATAGAGATTCTGACTTAAAACTTGTGGGATATACTGATTTCAGTTTCTAGTCAGATCATGATGATAGCAAAGTATGTTAGATTTTGTGTTTATCCTAAATGGTGGAGCGGTCTGCTGGAAGAGTTTCAAGCAGCACACTGTAGTCAATTCTATGTGCGAGGTGGAGTATGTCACGGCATCTGATGCTGCGAAGGAAGCTATGTGGCTACAGAAGTTCATCGACGATCTGAAAGTGGCACCCTCCTTGGATGGTCCGATTCTATTATACTGTGACAGCATTGGAGCCATAGCTTAAGCGAAGGAGCCGAAGGCATATTAGCTCACCAAACATATCCTGCATCGCTACTACGTTGTATGAGAAATCATGGAGCGAGGTGATGTCGAGCTTCAGAAGATCGATAGAAAGAAGAATGTGGCCGACCCCTTTACTAAAGCTCTAGGAATCAAAGAGTTCGATAATTACAAATGAAAGATGGATATTCGATACTATTCTGAGTGGCTTTAGTCTAAGTGAGTGTTGTTGAAAATTATATCCTAAAGTCAATCATCTAGGTTATAGATGGTTGAACTAAATATAATTATACTTAAATTATTAATAAATAAAATTTTTATTTTGACTTTTTCATCATTTTGTGTATCTTTCTGTAATGAACTCTTTTATGATGAAGTTCTTAGGACTATTTAGACTCGACAAAGAAGGATTTATCATTTAGTCCTCAAAACATGTTCACGATCAAATGATTCATTGTTATCCAAGACAACAACGTATCGAGTGTAGGTCATTGTGTGCCATAAGTATTGGTTGTCCTCTTAACCAAGAAGTATGGAGATACTGTTATGGCATGCAGGTGAAGTATAGGAGTACATTTCACTAAATGTGATCCAACTGCGAAGCTCTCTACTATCAAGTGTTGCTCATGAAGGATATGGATATAAGTTTTTCTTAAACCTGAGATCACCATGGTGATCTGCAAGCAACTCACTGTACTTAGGTACCAGACTATCTAAATTTTTAATTCAGTGATGGAAGGCTATTAGATGCAGTCAAGTACTTGGCTTGTCAGTGTGTAAATCAAGATGGGATTGACCCCTCCAAGTGTTGGAGCAAGTGCATCACTGTATTTTAATTTAGCAAATCCTCATCGGGATGGTCCATGTGATGGACACTGAATTTTAAAATACAATGTGGATGAATTTTTGGATTGATAGTAAATCCTAGATCGTCCTTTAAGCATCGAGATCAAGGGGATGAATTATACGGTAACCATATGCCACAGGTTCATCGATGTTGCATTATAATTATTTGACCTATCCGAACGTCAGATACTATTGCTAGATGGTCACATCAATTGGTATGAAAAATTAGTTTCTATGCTACCGACTTAGGATTCGAAACTATGGGATTATACACAATAGGAGTTTCTATCTGATCTGATGGCTGATATTGAGTCTCGATGATCTAAGACTCTATAGTCAAGAGTCCTACTAAACTGAAACTCTATGATCAAGAGTTCCACTAGACTGAGACTTTGAGTCCTTCGTGTTCGGGACTCTCTGATCGAGAGTCCTGATGATCTGGAACTTTATGGTCAAGAGTCCTACTGGGCTCGAATACTATGACCAAGAGTCCTAGTGGACTGAGAGTCTGAGTCCTACTCATTTGAAACTTTCTAATCAAGAGTTTTACTGATCTGGGACTTTATGCTTGTGAGTTTGATTCGTTTAGATTATTGGATTCAAGAGTCCCACTAGTTTGGGACTCTTCAGAAATTTCATGTCGATAAAACTCTATTGTCCAGACACCCATCCGATTGGGACTCTATATTTATTAAAAGATTAATTAGTAATTTGATTGCTAATTAGCTTAATTTAATTGAGTGATGAGGATTTGATTAAGTCTGATTGAATTTGATTCGATTGGATTTGACCCGATCTAGTCATGAGATGACCAAATCGCTATGGAAGATTTGTTCCTGATTTGATCCAGAGCTAGACCTAATTAATTTCTAACTTGATTAGAAATTTATTGATTTGGATTAAGCCTAATTTGGTTGGTTTAACGTAATCTAATTAGATTCAAATCAATTGGTTTGGTTGAAACTAATTAGGACCAAGTCAAATGAGATTTGAATTTAAATTCTTCCTAGCGCCCACCATATTTGACTTTTCCACCTTGACCCACACCCTCCTCTAATTTTTGGGTGAGATTTCTCACACAAAAATGAATGTGCGCCCTTCATCTCTTCTACCTTTGACCTGGTTCAATGGTTGGACCAGTTCAAACTAAGTTGAATTTTGAATTCAACTTGGTTGTTTGAAATTTGAAAAACCTAATCTCTTCCTTATCTATTTTCCATGCCTACCTATATTTTGTCGCATATTTTTTTTGATGATTTTAGATTGAGGGCAAGCAGAAGGAGAGTCCTTCTGCTCGTCATCCTCTGGGATAGGCATTGGAAAAGGATAAGACCCCATTTGAATTCAAATACTAGAAGTTGGTTGAAACTAGTTCAACCAATCTTAACCTAATCCCTCCACATAGAATTTCTACTTATTTTTCATGCAATAAATTATAAGAATTTTTGTGATGAAGCCTGGCGTGTTATCTTTTCATGGTAAAATTTTGAAAGTAATTGGGCATTGGTTTTGGGCGAAAAAAATCTTGGAGTGAAAGTGAGCAGAGTCCTATAGCACTTTATTTTTTCTTTATGCCTTTATTCTCTTCTGATTTTTGTATCTAAGGACATTCAATTTTTAGATATGATTTAAATAGGATTTATAGAATCAAAATTCATCTTTCCATAAAAACTTATTTTATGGAAAAACTCCACATAGAGAGGGCATGAGAGGGTTTTCAGTGCATCAGGGTTTTTGGGCCGAGTGAAACCCAAGACTTAGGAATCTAGGTTCGGGTGGAGAGATCGGATGATGTGAGCATTAGATCGCCACCAAATTTGAAACACCCTTGCATCATCCTTCGAAGCATGTATTTTATTTTTCTACAGTATCTAGAAGATTAGAATGAAGGTAATCAATTGGATTGATCACGATCAACCATTGAAGGCCTCAATGAGGAGCTAGCACTCTAATGGGGCTGATCAGGATCAGAAGCTCCATATAGACCAACCATAAAGGCCGAAAATATGTGCAGCTATGGTATGATACCAAAGAATTATTTGATAGATTCAGATTATGGAGATCAGCTATCCATGCATAGATATCGAGTTTTGAACTAGTATCGATAAGTAGATTCGATTTGCTGATCAATCACATTTAAATTTTAAATTATATATTAGCATGTCTTGATCCTGAGTAGGGTTTACATTGATTAGATCAATGCATGTAGTAGATTAATATTTAATTAGTTTTAGTTTTTGCTGCTTTAATTTTAAAAATATTTTGAAAGTGCATGCTAAAAACCCTGCTCGATTTTCTTTCAATGGTATCAGAGCAACTGGATTGCTTGACATGTCTAATATATAATTAAAAATTAAATATTAATATAATTGATATGCTTAATCTAAATAACTTAGTAATTAAGAATAAATGAGTCATCAAGCCATTCGATCATAAGAAATAAGTATGGTTTAAAGGCCATCTCCTTCCATTCAGTGGGGATCCCTTATGGTGGTAGGGGTGCCACCGTGAACACATTCATTAAGATGAACAGTGAAAAGATTTTAATGATTAAAATTAGTTTAATTAAAAAATTAAATATAAATATATTTTAGATTAAATCTAAAAGATTGATTTATAGTTTAATTTTTATTATATTTTATTTTCTATTTAAAACTAGCAATAGATTGCTGTTTGAGAAATAAGCTGATCCATTTCTAAAATAAGTCGATCCATTTAAAAAAAAAATAATTTTTTTTTAAAATTTAAAAACTATTTTAGAAATATCGAACCCTGACCCATCAGCTCAAAAACTTAATTAAAAGAATTAAGTATTGTTCATGGGATCTAGAATTGTAAATTAAGATCTTAAGATAAAATCATAAGACTGTGGATTAAAGGATTAGATGAATTAGGTCCATTAATTAGGTTTGACTTAAGGTTGGTTAAAGAATAGATTAATCTAGAGTAATTGATCAAATCTAATCAAGTGTTGAATTAGATTAGATCAAGGACACTCTAGAATCAACTCCAACAGTTGTAGTTGGATAAGTCCATGTCTTTAACTAGACTAAGATGGACTTGATTTATGGCTACGCGGTTAAGTCCAAAATTACTAAGTTGATCAGATTAAATCTAATTAACCGATTAATGTCTAAGGTAAGTTTGACAGTTTAGACCAGTGATTTTTAATTGAAAGCTACTCGCACTGATTCGATCTTTGACGAGTTAATGGCATATCCCTTTCACTGATCTCACTTATCTGGATGTCATGATCGATTGAAATTTGATTAGATCACTTGATGATTTGGATTAACCCATGTCACTAGAAATCAGTTTGACTGATTTTAATTAGTATGACTGAACTAGGTGCCCATGAACTTAAATTGATCCTAGTCCTAACCTATTGACTTGATGAAGTCAGTGGAAGAATTTGACTTGGTGAAGTCGATAGGAAAAATTGGTCTGTATTCTTTTTATCTAAAATCATATGTAAACTAAATCCTCTAAATTATTAGATCCTTAAAATGACTAAATTATGGGGATAACTGAGTCATAGCCTCCCATTAAGGTGAATAGTAATGGATCCAATCTTCTGGGTGGACATTAGAGGTGCCTTACATCTGATGTTCATCTAGATATTGAAATTGCTATCTATCATATGATGATTAGGTCGCACTCTCTTAATGGTGATCAGGTTAGCCAGAGCTTTTCTCGGATCTGATTATCATTGGTTTGATTCACCGAAGTCAATCATGTTAATGATTGGACCTAACCAGAACTTTTTAGTAAAGGCCATAGCCTACTGATTTGGCATCTGGGATAAAACCTAATTACTAAAAATTATTTAAAAAAATAATTAATTGTGAACCTACCTGTAGATGTACATGGATTAGTCAGAGCTTTTTTCGAGCTCGTATGTAATCTATGTGGATTCCAATACTCGTTAAGGAGTTAGTATAATTCCTCGAATTGAAGATAGAGGCTACCAATTTGTTAAAAATAGTGAAAGAATCTTTAGACTAAAGTTCGAATCTTTAGACTAAAGTTCAAATCTTTAGAATTAATTAATTCAAATACTAAAAAGGTTTCATATTTTTCTTTCAGATAATTAGAATGGCTAAAGTTAGTTCGCTCCATTCACTATTGGACAGTAGCAAGTGTTTAGGACCTAAGAGCAAGGAGTCTAGTGTTGACCCTAATAAGGCAGACCTAAAGAGAAATTATCCTCTAAACCCAAATAGATTAAACAAGAGAAATCAGCAATTGGTTGCTAATCAAGGCTGTTATATGATAACACCTTGCAATTTCTTCGTATATGATATATCTACCTAGGTATTAGATACCGGGAGTTCGATTCATATATGCAATTCATTGCATGGACTTCAAATTGATAGAAAATTTGAAAATGGTGATAGATTTCTTAATGTTGGGGATGGAAGTCAAGTTTTAGTCCTAGCATTGAAAACTCTTGAACTATTTTTCAAAAATAATAGTATCATTTTAAGTGACTATTACTATTATCCATTTTTTATGATGATCATAATATCCATCAGGCTTTTGACCCAAGATGGTTATAGTTTATCAATAAAGGGACATTATTGCGATATCATTATGAACGATGTTACAATAATGCAAGGATAATTAAGAAATGATATTTATATTTTATCACAATCTATTAGTGTAATATACACGTCGAATAAATGAACAAAACTAGATAATATTACTAATGCTTATCTTTGGCACTGTAGGCTCGATCATATTAACTAGAGTAAGATTAACAGATTAGTCAAGAAGCGTATCCTTGACATTGATAATTATGAATCATTAAATATCTGTGAGTCCTATCTTCTTGGTAAGATGACCAAATCATCTTTTACTTGAAAGGATGAGCGGGCTACTGAGCTTTTAGGTCTAGTACATACTGATGTATGTGGATCTATGAACATATATGCTGGAGGTGGGTTTTACTACTTTATTACATTTACTGACGATCTATCTAGATATGGATATATCTATTTTATAAAGAGTAAATCCGATTCATTTGAAATATTCAAATGATATCGAAATAAGGTAGAAAAATAATTCGAAAAGAGTATTAAAATTCTTCGGTTTAACTGAGGAGGTGAATTTTTTTTAATGAATTTTTGACATATCTAGGAGAGAATGGGATTCTCTCATAATAGATTCCTCCTAAAACACCACAGCGTAATGGTGTATTTGAAAGAAGGAATCGAATCCTATTGGACATAGTTCGATCCATGATTGGATTTACAAGTTTGCCGATTTTATTTTGGGGTTATGCACTAGAAACTATCTATTTTATTTTGAACAATATTCTGAGCAAGTCTGTTGCAAAGACTCCATATGAGATATGGACTGGGCATAAGCCAACACTCTCTCACTTTAGGGTTTGGGGATGTCTGGCTTATGTTAAATGTTTACAATCGAAAAAGCTTGAACCTAGGTCCGATAAATGCTTGTTCATAGGGTATCTTAAGGAAACTAAGGGTTATTACTTTTATCTTGCTGAAAAATAAAAGATGTTCGTCAATAATAGAGCAGTCTTTTTGAAAAAAAAGTTTCTTAGTGAAGAAACAACTACCTCTAATATTGAACTTAATGAAGTTTGATAGGTGGAAGAATCGACACATTCTAGTGAACCTACAGAACTAGATTTGATAAGATCAAATTCAGAGCCTATTGAAATGGCACCAAGAAAATTCAGTAGAGTACCGCATCAATCGGATAGATACTATGATTTCTTGATCCGAAATGATGATCCTATCGAACTTGATGAGAATGACGAGGATCCAATCACCTACATGGATGCCATGCATAGGACCGACTTCGATATATGGCTGAAAGATATGGAATCCAAAATGGAGTCCATGAAGGTCAATAATGTATGGACACTAGTTGATCCATCTGAAGGGATAAAATTCATTGGATGTAAGTGGATTTTCAAAAGAAAATGGAGCGCAGATGGGAAGGTGGAGATCTATAAAGCCCATCTGATTGTCAGAAGATATCATCAGCATTATGGTATAGACTATGAAAAGACGTTTTCCCTAGTGGTAATGCTTAAATCTATTCGGAATGCTGAAGATGGAAGGTCTATTCTAGTTCATTCACGAATCGCTTATTATTCTGCTACTTTAATTTTAAAAATATTTTGAAAATTCATGTTAAAAATTTTGCTCGATTTTCTTTTAGTAGAAGCATTGGAAGAGAAACTATCCTCAGTATCTTGATTTTCATGACCACAATAGGCTAAATAAGAGAGATGAGCAAGTAGTTGCTGATCAAGGATATTATATGATAACATCTTATAACTTTTCTATTTGTGATACTTCTACTTGGATTTTAGATACCGAAAGTTCAGTTCATATTTGCAATACATTGCAAGAACTTCAAATTAGTAGAAAATTTAAAAATAATGTGTAATTCATGAATGCTAAAGATGGAAGGTCTGCTCTAATTCTAGCTATGAAAATAGTTCAACTTATTCTCAATACTAATATCGTTTCTTTAAATGAATGTCGTTATTGTCCTTCCTTTTTGATGAATATAATCTTTGTTGGTCTTTTGACCAAAGATGATTATCATTTATCTATAAAAAAAGATTATTGTGATATCATTATGAATGATATTACAATAATGCAAGAATAACAAAAAAAATAATATTTACATTTTATTACAATCTATGAGTGTAATGTACACTTCTAAAAAATATCCTAGATTAGATAATGTCTCTGATATCTACCTATGGCACTATAGGCTAGGTCACATAAATAAGAACAGGACAAAGAGGTTGACTCGAGAGAAAATTTTCGAAGTCAGTGATCATGAATCACTTCCAACCTATGAATATTTTCTTCTTAGTAAAATGACCAAGCCATCTTTTATTAAAAAAGGTGAGAGAGCTACTGAGCTCTTAAATCTAGTACATATTGATGTATGTGAACCAATGAGCACAGGTGCCAGAGGTAGATATTTCTGTTTTACTACTTTCATAGATGATCTATCCAGATATGAATATGTCTATTTAATGATATATAAGTCGTATTCATTTGAAATGTTCAAAAAATTTCGAAGTGAAGTAGAAAAATAAACTGAAAAGAGTATTAAAATTTTTTGATCAAATCGAGGAGGTGGATATCTATCTAGTGAGTTCTTGATATATCTAGGAGAGAATGGGATTCTCTCATAGTGAACTTCTCTAGGAACACCGCATCATAATAGTATATCGAAAAGGAGAAAGCAAACTTTGTTAGACATGGTTCGATCCATGATGGAGTTTTCTAGTTTGCCTATTTTATTTTGGAGTTATGCTCTTAAGACTACATGTTATATATTGAACAATGTATCGAGTAAATCTATTGCAAAGACTCCATATGAGATATAGACTGGCATAGGCCTACATTCTCTGACCTACGGGTTTGGGGTTGTTCGGCTTATGTCAAACATTTGCATACAGATAAGCTTGGATCCTGGTATGATAAGTATGTGTTTATAGGATATCCCAAAGAAAATAAGGGTTACTATTTCTACCATACTAAAAAACAAAAAGTGTTCATCAGCCTTAAGACAATCTTTTTAGAAAAGAAGTTCCATGGTGAAGGAACTGTTGCTTCTAAGGTTAAACTTGATGAAGTTCAATAGGTAGAAAGACCGACACCTATAGCTGAACATGAGTCGAATTTGATTAGATCATATTCGAAGCCCAATGTACCTACATCATTAAGACGATCTGATAGAGTACTACGTCAATCAGATAGATACTACGATTTTTTGATCCGGGATGGTGATCCCATCAAACTCGATAAGAATGATGAGGATTCGATCACCTATATGGATGCAATGTAGAGATCTGATTTCAAAAAATGACTCAAGATCGTGAAGTTCGAAATGGAGTCCATGAAGGTTAATGATGTGTGGACATTGGTTGAGCCATCTGAAGAGATTAAATCTATTGGATGTAAGTGGATCTTCAAAAGAAAAAGGAATGCAGATGAAAAGATGGAGATCTATAAAGCCCATATGATTGCCAAGGGATATCATCAGCATTATGATGTTGACTATGACGAGACGTTCTCCCATGTGGTAATGCTCAAATCCATTCGAATAATACTTGCGATAGCTACTCATCTAGATTATTAGATCTGATAGATGGATGTGAAGACAGCTTTTCTAAATGAAGAGCTGACCGAAGAGATGTGTATGATACAATCTGAGGGCTTCACATCCACAGATGAGTCCAAGGTATGCAAACTTCCTAGATCCATTTATGGATTGAAGCAAGTATCTCAAAGTTAGAACATGCATTTTGATTAGATGATCAAAACATATAACTTCATTAAGAATGGAGAAAAGTCCTGCATTTACAAGTGGAAAAATGGTCCAGTAATAGTATTCTTTATCTTGTACATGGATGACATTCTCTTAATCGAAAATGACATTCTTGCACTACAGAAAATAAAAGTCTGGTTGTCATCATAGTTCTTCATGAAGGACTTGGGTGAAGCATCCTACATCTTAGGAATGAAGATCTATAGGGATAGATCTAAGAGGATACTTGGGTTATCTTAGTCCACGTATATAGATAATGTGCTGAAGAGATTCGGCATGAAGAATTCTAAAAAGGGCTATCTTTCAATAGACCATGAAATTTTTCTTTCTAAAAAGGATTGTCCAACAACTCCTGAAGAGAGAGAGCATATGAGTAGAGTTTCATCTACTTTGACAGTACACTACTACAAAAAGAGTCTACGACAGCGCATACTATTGCAATGATTTTCAAAACTACTGTAATAGAGTCTACGACAGTAGTTACAAAGAACCGCTGCTATATGGCCGACCTATAGCAGCGGTTACAAAAAACCGCTGCCATAGTCTGACCTATGGTTGCGGTCCTTTTTAATCGCTGCCATAGGTTCGATCTATAGCAGCTGTTAGGACAACCGATGCCATAGGTCGGATCTATAGTAGCGGTTCCTTATAACCGCTGCTATACGTTAATATGTGGCAGCGGTTATTTGTAACCACTATAATTTTTCTTTTTTTCTCTAAATATTATAATTTAAAATTTAATGCCCATGTTCATCATATTATCTAAATAATTATCATTAGAGTATTATCGCAAAAGATCACCTTGATTTGATGGTCCTAGCTCATAAAAATTTGATTTCGACGACCACAAATGGATACGATGATCTCAATAGATAGACCTTCGAAATCCAAAAAACGTGATGATCAGTTAATTATAGCATACTATCCAAAGTTTTCTCAATCAAATCAATTTAGTATAGATAGAATTTTGACCGTTAATAAACGAGTGATCAAGGAGAGGACGGTGTCCGATTATGAATAATTTTTTTATACTCTTTTACTACTTTATGGTATTTTTTATTCCAATATCGTCAGACTAACTACGACGATCTAAACTATACATCACCTGATAATCATTCTTGAACTCCATTGGTTGTTATATGATGTACTCGTGCAATATCTGCTTAACATGAAGGTTCATATGAAAATAATTTACTATATCATCATCAAAATGTTAAAATTAATAAAGATTATTTAACAAAAAATTATCTTGTAAAATGCCATTTAGCCCTTTGATCGCTTGTTTCTATTTAATGGCCAAATCATTTTATACTAAATTAATATGACCAACGATTGGTGTAAAACTTTGATAGTATGCTAAAAAAATTACTAAGATCATCATTATAGATTTTTGGACCGATCGAAGATTTTCATCTATTAGTCATCGCATCATCATTCGTGATCGTTGAAATCAAATTTTTTTAATCGATGAAGCTAGGACCATCAGATCGAGATGATTTTTTATGATGATACTCTAATGATAATTATTTAGATATGAATTATGAAGATGAATATTAAATTTTAAAATTATATAATATTTAAAAAAAATTATTTTTAACCTACGACAGCGGTTACTGAAAATCGCTGCTATAAATCTATGGCAGCAGTTATGAAACCGCTACCGTAGATCTATTGCAGCAGTTTCTAGTAACTACTGCCATAGATCTATGGCAGCAGATCGAAAATCACTATTGTAGGTTAGGTTAAAAATTCTCAATTTTTTCTTCTCTCCCATGCGTGCGCTCTCTCTCTCCCTTCTCTCCATCATCGGTGAGACCCACGCATCCTGCCGCTGCCCGCCCCCTGCATTCCCAGTCGCACCTGGCCGCACCCATTGCCCTCCCGGCCACATCTCCTACCCTCCCCATCTCCTGCCACCCCCGACGCCCACCCTTGCCCTCCCATCCCCGACCGCACTCCCCCAGGCCCCTCCCCCTCCCATCCCGCCCGGCCCCGTCCTCCCCCATCCTCGGTCACCGCCCCCCATCCTTCTCATCCCCGACCGTTGTCCAACCGCCCACCCCTTGCCCTCCCTAGCCGCTACCCCCGCCCTCCCATCCCAGTCACCGCTGCCCGCCCTTCCCATCCCTAATCATGGCCGCCTACCCCCCGCCCTCCCATCCTCGACCGCCCGTCCCGCGCCCTTTCCCATCCCCGACCGCCCCCTTTGTCCTCCCCGACCACCACCCCCGCCCTCCCCATCCCCGACCGCGGCTGCCCACCTTCCACCCTCTCCATCCCCCACCGCCCCCCCCGCCCTCCCTATCCCCAGCCGCCACCGCCCCTGCCTCCCCATCCGTTGGCCTTTCCACACGCGCCCCTCCGAGCCCCCTCTTCCTCTCTCTTTCCTCTTTCTCTTTCTCTCTCTTCTCTCTATATCTCACTATCTTGCTCTTATTTTGCAGATTAACTCTAGCACCGTCATCTTTCTCTAGCGCCATCGTCGGTGATCCTCGGAGCTTTCGGTGCGACCTCCTTTTTATAGTCATAGTTATATTTTTTATTTTAATTTTATAGTATTATTTATTAATCACTGGATTAGACCTATCAACGAATTAGATTTGGGTCAGAACCTAGATATTTAGATTCGGATCCAATTTTAATTACTGAAATCGGACCCAAATCCGAATACCTGATGGATCCATACTTGAAGTACCAAACCTGGACCCTAATGGATCCCAGGTATTTGGATCCAATTTTGGGATCTGAAACTAAGAAAGGGAGAGGGAGAGAGGGAGGGAGGGGGTCCGACCTTACCACCGTCATTGACGAGGGAGATCGAGAGAGAAAGAGGGAGGGCCATGTCATGCCGGTAGGCCATACCATAGACCGTGCTGGCCGCTAAGAGAATCCTCGACCACTAAGAGAACCCCTATCTTGTTGCTTTTGTTTATTACATTGCATAGCGATAGACCCATCAATTGATTAGTGTACATAATCTTTGGCATCCATATATTTATATACAGTTATACGGATGGTACCTAGGCAATATCTTTGATTATTGTTCAACATATTATATTGATTAATGTTCATTACCGTTGCAGATAACAATTGCACCAAAATGCCATCTAGTTTCACCCCTGCCTCTCAATGGGTTACGCAGAGTTTAGCATCTGAGGAGCAGTCGAAGCATACTCCATCCACCTCTGCATTGGCTGCTTAGGAACCTCCACTACCGACATCTACACTATCAACAATATCTACTCCATCGGCATCTGAGCCTCTACCGTCATCCACATCTCTGACATATGCTACTCCACTAGCATCTGAGTGTATATTTTTATTATATTATTTATTTATTTTTTATATAGTATTTATATATTTATATATTTGTATAACATATTTTTATTGCAGGTGCATCATCAAATAGGATATTTTATGGTCCCACACGTATGGTGCATTTATGGAACCGCCAGCATCAGGTGATGGTACAGTATGATGTGGAGGAAAGGCCAGTAGGGGTTACCGCATGGAAGATGCATTCCTTTTTTTGAGTGCTTATGAGGTGGTTAGACATTATTCTCGTAGAGCTCAGAGACTGATGATTAATGGATGATACTATCAGGGATTGGGTGTAGGAGGAGATATGAGTAAGTGTATCTTAATTATATTTATGCATTTTATATGTTTACACTATGTTTGATTAGAATAATTTTGTAACTAATTTTTGATAATTTTGTGCAGAGGAGGTATGACTTCTCTGATCATGAGAGGGCTTGAGATGCTTGACTGAAGAAGATCGAGAAGTTGTACTAGGGCTACAAGATCAAGCTCCATAGAGGATGGCTTGAGCATCGATGAGACACTCCAGAGGAGCTTGTTCTATGGATACAGGATTATTCTTCGAGTCAGTGGAAGAGGATAGTTACACATTGGAGGAGCTAGGAGTTTGAGGTAAAATTACTAACTTTTAAATTTTTCAATATGCTTAAAGTTATATTTAAATATTTTTTAAATATTTATTATTTATTTGAATACTTGTTAGACTATCTTCCATCAGAATCGAAATAACCGAGCAGCCCAGGAGTATACGTACAATCTCGACCGTGAGTTTAGCGCCAGTCGTGTGCATAGAGAGGTAATGAATTCTAAATTTTAGTAGATAAATTAAATTAATATTTTTTTTCATATCTCTAATAAACTAATTCATTATTATAGCTGATGAGAGATGGAGTGATGCCCAGTCATAGCAAGATCTTTCGATCCAACCGTATGGATAAGAAGGATAGGTCAATGAACGCCGCGATCGAAAAGATTTTTATAAGTATTAAATATATTAGTATATATGATTAGTATTATAGCATCTGTTATAAAATTTTATTTGCACTTACAATTATAGGATCAGTTAGATGCACTCACGAGCGAGATCCCGGATACCTCTGGCCCCCATGACTATTTGTCTTAGGTCTTAGGGCCTGAGCACTCTGGGAGGATTCGATGCAAGCCCGGACATACGTCGATCAGCTATTGGTCTAAGGTGAGCATCTCTTCATAGGCTTTCGGTGTCGTCAATCAGGAGGAGCTTGAGGCAACATTGGCATGGACAGATTATGCTGCGATGCAGACAGATTGGGATGAGGAGTGTGCATCTCATCTGGAAGGCATCGTGAGAGACTTGATGTTGATGCTTAGTGCACATTTGGAGGTTCTTTCATGGGCTTTAAGGATATGTTGGCACGTATTTCAGCTTTAGCTCCTCCAGCTTTGGCTCCAGCTCTAGCTCCAGCTTCGCCTCCAGCTCATGCTCCATCTTCTAGGGATGATGACGATGTAAATTTAGAAAACTTTTGATATATTTTTTTAAATATTATAATAAATTTTATTTGATAATAAAATTTTAGCATTTTAAAAATATTTTTATATTTATAATATTTTTTTATATTATATATCTCTGCATTTATTTGGTAAAAGATATAAAAAATTAAAAATTTTATATTTTTTTAATTATTCAGAAGCTACAGTAGTGGTTTTACAACCACTGCCATAGACGTGCCAATCGCTGTCGTTGGCAATGTGTCAACCACTGCATTAGACCTATAGCAGTGGTTACGTAACTGCTTTCATAGACAAAGCTATGACAGCAGCTCCATAACCACTGCCATAGACTCTATAATAACGATTTTATAACTGCTGCCATAGACAAGCCTATGATAGTGGTTTAAAAATTGCTGCAATAGGATCTATATAGCAATGGTTTCAATAACCGCTATAATAATTGCTATCATAGACCTATGGCGATGGCTGTAGTGGCAGCGGTTAGCTAACCACTACCATAGCTTATAGCAGTAATTTTTTGGACTATGGCAGCGGTTACAAACTGCTGTCATAGCTCGATTCTGTAGTAGTGGTAGGATCTATCATGTACGCCATGACATATACAAGATCAGACATGGCATACTCACTAAGAGTAGTGAGTAGATACTAGTCTGATCCTGAAGAAAATCACTGAAAAATGGTTAAAGCCATCCTTAAGTATTTGAGAAATACTAAGGACCAATGGTTGATTTATGGTAAATTAGATCTAAAACTTATGGAATTTATAGATTTCAGCTTTCAATCTAACCATGATAACAGCAAAAGTATATCGAGATATATATCTTTATCTGAATGATAGAGCTATCTGCTGAAAGAGTTCTAAGCAACATACTATAGCAGACTTTGTTTGTGAAGCAGAGTACATCGCAGCATTAGATGTTGCGAAGGAAGTTATGTGGTTGAAAAAGTTTATCACCAAGCTCAGAGTAGCATCCTTCTTAGATGGTCCGGTCCTGCTCTACTGCAATAGCACTAGTGTCATAGATCAAGCGAAGAAACCAAACGCACACCAATGGATGAAGCATATTTTGCGTTGCTTCTACCTGATCGAGAAGATCGTGGATCGAAATAACATCGACCTTCAGAAGATCGATGGAAAGAAGAATCTGATCGATACCTTCACTAAAGCCCTGACAATAAAGAAGTTCGACAATCATAAGTCGAAGATGGGTATTAGATACTGTGTCAAGTGGCTTTAGGATAAGTGGGAGTTGTTGAAAAATATGTTCCAAAGTCAATCATCAATTTATTGACTGTTGAGCTATTTTATAAATATAATTGATTCATTATTAATAAAATATATTTTAAATATTTTTTCATCATAAAGTATTCATCTTCTAACGAACTTTATTGTTGTGATGAAGTTCTTAGGACTATTTAGCTTCGATAAAGAGAAGATTTATCGATTAGTCCTTAAAACTATTCACGATCAAATGATAAGTTGTTAATTAGGATGATAGCTTCTATCAAGTATAGATCGTTGTGTGCCATATAGGTTGGTTGTTCTCTTAGCCAAAAAGTATGGAGACACTAGTATGACATATAGATGAGATGTATGGGTATAGATATACGTATCTCTTAGACCTGAGATCATCTCAGTGACTTGCAAGCAACTCACTGTGCTTTGGTACTAGACTAACTAAATTTTTAATTGAGTAATAGAAGACTTATGGGCATAATCAAGTACTTATGAAGTCAGTGTATGATCAAGATGGGATTGACCACTCCAAGTGTTGGAGAAGAATGTATCACTGTATTTCAATATAGCAAAATCTTGATCAGGATAATCCATAAGATGAATTTGATATTTTGAAATATAATATGGATAGTCTGATCAGAGTTAATAGTTAAACTTTGAGGTGTCCTATGAGCATTTTGGTCAAGGGGATGAATTATATGAAAACTATATCTATTTGAGTTCTAAGGATATTGTTTTACATATTCGATCTATCCGACCGTTGGATATCATTGTTAGATAATTATTTTAATTGATATAAAAATTTATTTTTATACTATCAACTTAGGTTCAGACCTATGAGATTACACATATTAGAGTTCATGATTTGATCGGATGGTTGATCAATGATTAAGAATCATTCTAGGGTTAAACGATCAATATGATTGATGTTTAACCTAGTGCAAGTATTGCAGGAGGATCGATTAGCAATTTGATTGCTAATTGACTTAATTTGATTAAGCCAAAAGATTAAGATTAAGTTTAATTAAATATAATTTAATTAGATTTAGTTTGAATTTGATTGGATCAAGTCTAATTTGTTTATTGGATAAGTCAAGCGCAAGGAAGAACTAGTCCTAGTTCAACCAGGACTTGGATCAATCCAATTTTTTAATTTAATTAAAAAATTAAATTAAAATTAAATTAAATTTAATATAATTTAATTAAGTTTTTAATTTATTTAGAATCTATTTAATTAAGTTTAATTAATTTTAATTTAATTTGATTCATAGATCACTTAGATCAAGTCAAAATAGGAATCCTAGTATGACTAGGACTTCCTATTCCTTGCGCCATTGACCCCTCACGCCCTCCATGCCCCTTCTCTTTGATTTTGAACATGGAAAAATCTTTTCTCAGGCCTTCATGCATGCCCATAGCCTTCCCTTATTCCTTAGATGGAATTTGGTTGCAGACCAAGTCAAACTAGGAGTTCGTTTTGACTTAAATTCTATGAGATAGAATTTTAAGCACCTAAAACTCCTCCTTGCTTTGGGCCACCCACATTCCTAATTTTTCTCTCATTTTTTTTATGGAAAAGAGGAGGATTTTATGTGCTTATTCCTAGTGGTCCACGGCATAAAGAAAGGAGGGGCTGCCCAAGTGTTGGGCACCCCAATTAGTTGCCTTTTTTGGGCCTGCCTTGTCTAGGTGTTTGATCTAGACAAGTTTCTTCCATATCTCAATATTTAAAATAAATTTTAGGCTGATTGTTTTGTAAATTCTAAATCATTAAGATACCTTTAGGGCATATAAAAATTAGGGAGAAATAATATTAGGGCATGGGGATTTCAAAGACACCAATCTAGGTGTCTAGGTAAGAGAAAATAAGAAGAAAAAGAAGGGTTCTTCTTCTTGGATTTTTCTTTGATCTCTTCCTCCTTCTTTAGAGATTTTTGAGAGGTGTCTCAGGTTCAAAATCTCTTTTCCTTCCTTTTGAAAATTGGAGAGTCTAAGATTTGAAGAAGGTGGTTCCAGATCGACCATCAAAGAAGGATCAGCACAGTACTAGCATACTGTGCTGATTCCCTGCATCAGGACTTCTAATCATGATTCGTGGGCTCGTGTGGACAACTTTTAGAGGTCGGATATATGTGTAACTTGCAACATCATCCTCAAGTCTGGATCAGTAAGTTAGAACATCTAACTTGCATAGGTAATAAAGATCTGATCTCCTATTACTCATATGATTCCGATCTAGTGTAGATTTGTGTTGATATGATCAATACTTCTTCTTCCTTTATGTTTTTAATTTTTAATTTAATCTCATACTATAATCATGTAATAGGATCTTATATTTAGGATATTCTTTAATTTTATAAATAAATATTAATTTATTTAAGTCTTTCGTTGCTTGATCTTGAAAAAGTTTTAAGATCTAGCCATGAAATCCTAGATCTGGTTCCAACACTGCCAAAGCTTGCCTTAAACACCATCAAAAATGATCGGTAAGTAGGCTATCTAGAAATATCATACTTATCTTAAATACTAATTAATTTATTAGTTTTGATTTGGTCTGTCTAAAGACCAAAGCTCGATCACTGAGCCACGATCAGTATCCATTTGTTAGATGTATGGACTTTGATCAACTACAACTATTAAATTGATCTGTAAAAAAAAAAGATCTAATCCTAATTAACTATTAATTAGATTTGATCAATTTCTTAACTTAGTCCATATTTAATCTAACCCTAGGTCTAACCTAGTTAATGACCTGATCAAAGCTAACCCATTATCCTTTAACCCATGTTTTATGAAATTATCTTAGAATCTTCAAATCACAAACCTAGATCCTAAATAATTATTTTATTCTTAATTAAGTTCAAGGCTTATGAGTTGGGATTCAAAATCTCAGAACTAATTTTTGATTTCATCATTTAAACTATTTTCAAGTTATGTAAATAATTTACATTCAATCAAATTCAATTCATGGTTTTAAATCTGATTTATTTCATTCTTTAGATCATATCCTAGGATCTTGAGTCTAAGATTTTGCAGAAAGTAAGTTCGCAATTTAAGTTTCATAAATTAAATATGTCATACATATTCAAACTAGATTCAAAATAAAGCTATATATCTAGCATATGTATTAAGGAACTAGATCTAGACATGAAACACATATTATTCAGAACATATCTAAATAATCAAAATCAGATCATAAATTAATAAATATTAAATTTAAAATTTAAAAATAAATTATAAATTATTTTAGATCTTATCTAACTTATTTTTAATTTAGGAAGCACGTACTAGAATAACCTCTCCACTATAAGGGATAAACCTTACAGCAAGACAATCTTATAATCAGTATGTGCAATCCAATATTATTTAGATCTAATCTAAATAATCTAAAATAAATTTAATATCTATTTAATTTTAAATTTAAAATAAAAAATAAATTATAAAATTATTTAGATCATATCTAACTTATTCATGATTCATAAAAATTAGATCAGCACATACTAGGACAATCTTTCATTGTAAGGGGTTAACCTTACAACAAGACCACCTTATTACAGTATGTGCGATCTTTAATATTTTATTTTTAGATTTATTCTAATGCCAACATAATCATGTCATAAAAGAATCTAGATGCTCTGATACCATTGTTGGAAAATATGCAGAATTTCATGCATACATTTTGAAATTTTTTTGAATTTACAAGCAGCGGAAGATAGATTAAATAATTTAATCTAATTATGCATGTGATCTAATCACTAAATCCTACATGCAAGATTTATAACATATCATGATGCAAATATAAATTTAAAAATAAAAATAGTTGGTATTGATCAAATCAATATCTAGATCTAGAACTATTCTAGAAATTCTAGATTGAATCTAGATTAGTAAAGAGATCAGATCTCTAATCTTTGTGCGGATCGAGAACACCATGGTTGAGTCCCATTATTATTCTTATTGCTTAGAGCCACACACATGTTTGGCCTTTATAGGTAATCCATATGAAGTTGCAACATAGATCAGAGGTTCATCGAATGAAGATTCGCTCAAAGTGTTAGCTTCTCATGGATTCCTCCTGATGGTTGATCAAAAAGATATTCTTTAGATCTCTTGGACCATCCAAGAGATGAAGAATATAAGAAGGATTGAGGGAGAAATCCAACTCTTGGATCTTCCAAAAATTAGAAAATAAAAGATCTAAAAACTATCCTAAGAGAAGATAGATCTTCTCTTTCAGCACATCAATCTTTGATGTCCTGAATGCATCTCCATGCCAGGACAAAAGGAGACCTCCTCTAAAATATTCCATGCTCCATAGCTCTCTCTCTCTCTCTCTCTCTAATTTTTTTGATGATAAAAACCTCACAAAAGATGGAGAAGAAGGGCTCTCAAAGAAATCCTAAGAGAAGACCTTCTCTCATCAGGACAAGATTAAATCGTGTCCAAAATAAAACACCATACCCCAACTCCTTGGAGCATTCATCCCCCACACCCTCTCCCTCTCTCTTTCAGATTTTTTTCATAAAAAAATTATATAAAAAATAAGAAGAAAAAGCTTAAAAGAAAAACCACATGAGAAGACAATCTTCTCTTACATTTGTCCCTTCAAGACATCAACTTTTGATGTCTTAATGAAACCCTCTTCTTCAAGGAACTTGGCACCCATAACCCCCATGCCTCCTTCTCTTTTTCTTTTGGTTTGTGCATAGAAAACTCTGGGATATTTGACACCATCTCACCACAAAAAGTGGTGCCCTCCTTATGTATAGAAGACTAGGTCAAAACCTTGTCTTAATAGGAAACTAGGGAGGAGTTTGGGGGGCATCCAACTCTTGGACGTATCCCCTACTTTTTTAGCATGGAGAGTCTAGGAAATAATGCACAAATGAAAGAAAAATAGGTGCAATAAAAAATCAAGAGGCATGGAGAAAAAATTTATAGGAAGAAAAGAGTTTTAATAAATTAAAACTCTTCAAAGTTTGACTCATTCAAACATCCAAATTTGACCAAGTCAAATTTAAATCAAAAAATAACTAGGAGTGGGGCATAAGAAATCTCTCTTAGGCATGGGAAACTCTTGAAATAAATGGCATGGGGTGTGGGCTTTATTTTTTAGGTGGCACAAGGGAGAAGGGAGGAGTCCTAGTCCAAGTAGGATTCTCCAATGTAAACTAGGTCAAATCAATTTGAATCCAATTTAACTAGGATTAGTACAAGCCTAATTATGGATGATCCTAGTCCAACTAGAAATCCAATTAAATCATGTTTAAACTATATTTAAATCTGATTTAAATTTTAAGTCAATTTAGAATTAGGTACACTCAAATCCTATTTTAACAAGGACTTGATCTTTCTTGCAAATGACTTATCTAATAAATTAATTAGACTTAATCTTATTAAGTTCAAACCAATTCTAATTAAATCTAATTTAATTAGACTTGATCTCAGTCCGATTGCTTAATCAATAGTCAAATAGTAATCTAATTGCTAATCGATCCTCCTGCAATACTTGCATTAGATCAAACATCAATCGTATTGATTATTTGACCTTAGAACAATTCTCAATCATTAATCAACCATCTGATTAAGTTACAACATCTAATGTATATGACCCCATAGGTTCGAACCTAAGCTGGTAGCATAGGAATAAATTTTTATATTAATTAAAATGACCATCTAGCAATGGTATCCAACGTCCGGATAGGTCGAATGTATGCAAAGCAACATTCTTAGAATCCTAACCTATGGTTACTGTATAATTCATCCCTTTGACTAGTAATGCTCAAGATAACTTTGAGTAAGCTATCAATACTCATATCAGTCATCTATATTGTGTTTCAAAATTTTACAAATCTCATGACTCCTCATGAGGATTACCCAGGTTTAGATTTTGCTAAATTGAAACACAGCGAGACATTTGCTTTCTGAAGTTAATTAGGAATGGTCAATCCCATCTTTGTTCATACACTGACTCTATAAGTACTTAACTATATCCAAAAATTTTTTGAATCTATATTAGAAATACAAGTAGTCCGATACTAAAATATAGTGAGTTGCTTACATCACCGAGCTCGGAGTAACATCCTCTTCTGATGGTCCGATCCTGCTCTACTATAACAGCACTAGTGCCAATAGCTTAGGCAAAGAAACCAAAGGCATACCAGTGGATGAAGCACATTCTACGTTGCTTTCACTTGATCCAGAAGATCGTGGATCAAGATAATATCAACCTTCAGAAAATCAATGGAAAGAAGAACCTAGTCGACCTTTTCACTAAAGCCCTGACAATAAAGAAGTTTGACAACCATAAGTCGAAAATGGGTATTAGATACTATGTCGAGTGGCTTTAGGACAAGTGAAAGTTGTTAAAAAATATATCCCAAAGTCAATCACCAGTCTGTTGATGGTTGTGCTATATTATAATTATAATTAATTTATTGATTAATAAAATATATTTTTGATATTTTTCATCATAAATTTTTATCTTCTAACGAACTCCATTATTGTGATGAAGTCCTTAGGACTATTTAGTTTGATAAAGAGAGGATTTATCGATTAGTCTTTAAAACTATTAACGACCAAATGATAGACTGTTAATAAGAACAACAGCATCTATCAAGTATAGATTGCTGTATGCCATATAGGTTGGTTGTCCTCTTAACCATAGAGTATCGAAATACTAGTTTGACATACAGGTGAGATGTAGGGATACATCGTCACTGAACGTGACCAACTTTAGAGCATTCTATTATCAAGAATATCTCTGATGGAATATAGGTATAAGTATTCCTTATACCTTAGATCACCTCAGTGGCTTGGAAGCAACTCACTGTACTTTGATACCAGACTAACTAAATTTCTAATTCAATAATGAAAGACTTCTAGGCACAGTCAAGTACTTGCGAAGTTGGTATGTGATCAAGATGAAATTGACCACTCCAAAAGTTGAAGAAAAATGTACCACTATATTTCAATATAGCAAAATCTTAGCCAGGATAATCCATAAGATGGATTTGATATTTTGAAATATAATGTGGACAGCCTTATTAGAGTTGACAGTTTAACTCTGAGATATCCTACGAGCATTTTGGTCAAGGAGATGAATTATATGAAAACTATATCTATATGGGTTCTAAGGATGTTGTTCTACACATTCGATCTATCCGACCGTCAGGTACCATTGTAAGCTGGTTACTTTGATTGGTATAAGAATTTATTTTTGTACTATCGACTTAGGTTCGAACCTATGGGATCATATATATTAGAGTTCATAATTCGATCGGATGGTTGATCAATGATTGAGAATCATTTTAAAATTAAATGATCAATATGATTGATGTTTAACCTAGTGCAAATATTGTAGGAGAATTGATTAGCAATTTGATTGCTAATTGACTTAATTTGATTAAGTCAAAGAACTGAGATTAAGTTTAATTAAATATAATTTAATTAGATTTAGTTTGAGCTTGATTGGATCAAGTCTAATTGGTTCATTGGATAAGCCAAGTGCAAGAAAAAACTAGTCCTAATTCAACTAGGACTTAGGTCAACCCAATTTTCTAATTTGATTAAAAAATTAAATTAGAATTAAATCTAATTTAATTAAGTTCTTAATTAGATTAGGACCTAATTTAATTGAATTGATTTACTTATGGTTTGATTTGGTTTGAGAAATCATATTTGACCAAGTCAAATATGGAATCCTGGTAAGACTAGGATCCATCTTGCTTGCACCATCTATATCCCATGCCCCCCATTCTCTTTCTCTCTTATTTTTGGTGATAAATCTCCTCTCTCCTTGATCATCACGCATGCCCTTCCTTCTCCTCTCTTTCCTATATGGCATCTTATTGTGGACTAGGTCAATAGATGGAAAGTTATTGAAGTTCATTGGACTCTATATGATTAAATCCCAACAAACTTAGTCTCTTTCCATATGTGTTGCCCCATCCTGATTTCTCCTCTGATTTCCATGGTTAAAAGGAGAAATTTTTGTGCACCTATCCTGGTGGTCCACACCTAAAACAAAGGAGGGGGCATCCCAAGTGTTGGGCGCCTCAACAACTTTCCATATGTATTCTTACCTTATGTAGGAATTCGACCCAACGAAGATACTTCCATATTTCTTTATAAAGAGGTCTTTCTTGGATAAATTTTATATTGATTCTATATCATTGAGAGGACTCTTGGGTGTGTGAAAATTAGAAAGAGACTCTTGGGGCATGGGGATTTTATAGATACCAATCTAGCTATCTAGGTGAGAGAAAAGAGAAGAAGAAGAAGGTCTTCTTTTAGGATCTTTTGCTCTTCCTTTCTTCTTCTCTTTCATAGAGATTTTTGAGTGTTATTTTAGATCAAAAATCTTTTTCCTTCCTTTTTATTTTTTGGATTGTCCAAGTCTTGAAGAAAGAAGCACTGAATCGATTGTCAAAGAAGGATCAGCACCGTACAAGCATATTGTGCTGATTTTCTATATCGAACTTTTGATCGAGATTTATGGGCTTGTTGGATATCTCTTAGAGACCAGATGCGTGTGCAGCTTAGAGCTGAAGGAAAATCCTGATTTCTCGGTCCAGGTTCGTTCAGATCTGATCAGATCAAGAGATATATTTCAAAATTTTTTTTCTTTGATCTGTATCAGATATGGGATGTTTTAGATCTGATTCTTATTATTTTAATAAATAAAATAAAATAAAAATAAATTAAATTAAATTTAATTTATCTGATTTGGATAATCCAATTACCCATTGATGATCCTATATGCAGTGGAAGGTTCTGGATCTAGCCATGCAAGCGCTTGGCCTCTACCGGTATCCACTCAAGCTGGATCTAGAGATCCTCTTCTTCTCTATCACATCTCTAAAAATCAGATCTGGATCTGATCTGAAGGATCTTCAAAACTTCTTTTGAAGATCAGCAGTCATCCTTTGCAGCAGTGCAGCCTTCTTGCTTTTGATCGCCTTTCTTTGATCTGGATCGCACCAACCAAGCTCCAAAACTATTTTGGACGTGGAGAGGAGAGGGAGAAGAAGCTTTGGCATGGAGGAGGAGAGGAGAAAAGGCCTTTGGGCATATGAAAACTTTTCTTTTTTTTTTTAATCAATCTTTGAGTTGGGCGCAGGGTCTTATTTATAGACTACCTGTGATCCAACTCCTCTTCTTCCCAACCAATCACAACCCTTTGTGAAATCAGATCTAAATCTGATTGGTGGAAATAGAGTCCCCTGGATTCCTCCTTAGAGGGCGCCTAAGACCAGTCAAAGTTGGTTCTTAGAAGAACTCTAATTGGAATCCAAAAAGGAGATGGAGTCCTTGTCCAACAAGGACTCCTAGGCGCCTCCAACTTGGGCACACGCCTAGGGTGGCGTGCGCCCTCTCCTTGCCAGGTTCTGGCAGGGGGACAGGCCCCCACCAGCTCTCCAATAGGTGCATGACATGTGGTCAAAAGTCAAAGTGTCAATGGTCAATGTTTGACCAGTCAAAGGTAGACTTTTGACCAAAGTCAAAGAACAAGAAATGGCAGGTGACCAAAAATGGCAGGTAATGTCTTACAAAATAAGACAACCTTTTCTGACTTGGACAACCTCCAGTCAGACCATATGAAGGCCTCTGATTGAGCACAAACTCCTTTGGCTCAGACAGGACAACTTATTTATGATAGTAAAAGAAGAACGTTAGGTTCAATCGAGTGCTAGCACGATTTCCTTGAACCTAATTGAATCTCATTCAGATCAATTGAACTAGATCAGTTCAATTGATGATCACCAGATTCAAACCCTTGTTTGTGTGACCCAGTTAGGTTCAGTTCTGTATGGTAATGGGATATGTCATGATCTCTATCATCGACATCATCGAAACTCCTTTCGATGGATCAGAACTCTTCTGATTCGAACAGCTAGAATGATCGATCATCTAAATCATTCTAATTGCTCCCAAAATCCACCAGTGACACCTAGCAGTATATGGTGGCAACCCATCAGAGCTGAATGCGAACCTCTTGGTGCAGCTACCTGTGTGATTAAGTTCTTCTATCTTGAGCCCCGATCAGATTAGGGTTAAGGTGAACTCGTCAAACCCTAGTCTCTGTCATATGATGTAATCATTCGATTCGAGTCCAATGTGAAAATCTAAATAGAAACTCTTTCTATTATTTCACTCTACCATGGCCATGGATTTCTGGACTTGATTCTCATGATCATCATAGGGCTGCTCCTCTACCACCGAGGTAGATAGATTCCATCTTGATGCAATCCAGTTCCTACAATGAACATGCTATAGCCAACATACACCTCAGGGATTCCATATGGCTAGGAGACCGAGTAATGGTGTAGTCAAACTATAACACCCTCAAGGTGAACTGCCGATGCACCTCAGGTCAAAGAACCAGACACACTACTGCAGCATCGAGTCAGTCATTGACGAGAAGGTAGACTCCCTAATGACTACTCGAGGTGGTCACGCTCAGTGTCCTCGTTCTCTAACGAGTACCTGTACTCTTGCTCTGGTGTCTCCACATCGTAGACTCAAGACTCATCTACTAAAAAGAAGCGATTGTACACCAACCTTTGGATCAATCACCATCCTCGTAATGATCCTATGGTCGGGAGCAATTTATAAGTTATAATGATTATTCATGTCTTAAATTTTCAACTCTTGAAAATATGAATTATCATTACCATTAACTCAAAGGATGTATCACAGACACTAAATGCACATATGTGATAGAAAATAACCCATTTTATTGATATTAGTCAAAATTATAATTTTGCCCCTAGAAGTGTATTACAAGTGTCAGTCAATTCTGGCTTTTAGGGCATATATATCTAATAAGAGCTTCATCTTTCAATCCGAATCAGTAAGTTAGAACATCTAACTTGCACAGATAATATGGATCTGATCTTATATTATATATCTATAATAGATCTAGTGTAGATCCATGTTGATGTGATCAACATATCTTTTACTTCTAATATTTTTAATTTTTGATTTAATCTCATGCTATAATCATGTAATAGAATCTTAGATCTAGGAATTCTCTACTTTTTATGAATAAATTTTGATTAATTTTTATCTTTCGCTGCCTAGATTTGAAAAAATTTCAAGATCTAGTCCTGAAATCTTAGATTTGGTTTCTTCATACAGTGACCTACACTCGATAAATTATCATTCTTATTAATAACTTATTATTTAATTATGAACAGTTTGAGAACCATTCGATAAATTTTTCTTTATCAATTGATTATGGTTCTAAGAACTTCATCATAATTTAAGAGTTCATTTAAGAAAAATAAAATTTTTACGATAAATAAGCCAAATAACTTTTATTATTTGATAATTCATATACTAATTCTAATCATTTACAACTTAGATGATTGACTTTAGGATATATTTTATAACATCCTTCACCTTAGTCTCTAGATCAGAAATCTTAGAGACCTCCTGCTACAGCTCCAACAGTCTCTTTTTTCTCGGTGCTCCATCAAGATCTTATTTTTTCTTTTATTTCAATGAATATGTCTTGGAGCTGCTTCTTCAGTCCCTCGGCAACCTTCACGTCCTTGGCAGCTTTTTTCTCCGCTACCTTTTGGCAGTCCTTCATGGACTGCAGTCCCTCTTTCAAGAAATTTTTATTGTCGGCCAACCACTCCATGTGCTCAGTAAATAATCTAAAATATGAGGCAGCTTAATAAAAGAAAGAAAGAAAAATGATATCAGGTCGGTAAACAACTAACGCAAAAAAAAAAAAAAAAAAAAAAGAATTTTTTTACATCCAGAATGCTGCTGAAACCATGATTGAGCAGATTTGCCAACCCAAGATCCCTCTTGTGGGCATGCAGGTCCCGTTGAGGCATCATGGCATACAACAAATCTTTGCTAAGTGTCACCATGTAAGAGGCTTAGGCAATGTTGATCCAATCGAAAGAGGTTGACGGTGGTCAACCATAGAAGTCTTTGGCCCTTCAAAAGGTTGAGCTAGGTGAATGAGTGCCGAGGTTGGCGCAGTTAGCGGACTAGTACTATTAGAAAAAGGCTACTTAACAACGGATAAAATCCATTGCTAATCCATTGCTAAACTATTTAGCAATGGATTAGTAATGGATTTGTATGTGTTGTTAAATTCCTCATAGCTAATTAGCAACGAGACTCATATCTGTTTTTATTCCGTTGCTAAATTTTTTTAGCATTAGAATTATTTCATTGCTAATTTTTGAATAATGAATTTGCAAACCAAATAATTTTCATGATTTTTTCATTGCAAATCAGTTGCTAATCCATTGTTAAATTTTTAAATATTTATTACTAATCCATTGCTATTCCTTTGTAAAGTCGTTGCTATAATTTTAGTGTTTCATTGTAAATCTATTTCTATTTAGTCATTAAAATTTTAGTATTCCATTGCAATTCCATTTCTATTCTGTTGCTAATTCTTGTGAATTTTATTACAAATTCATTTCTACAACGTTGCTAAAATTTTAATATTTCATTGCAATTCCATTTCTAAACGGTTGCACAAATTTTAAATATTCGTTGCTAATGTATTATAAATCCATTGCTAATTGATGGATTCTAAAATTTTTTTCCGTTGCTAATCCATTGCTAAAGTGCTATTTTTTACATCCAACAACAAGCATGATCATTTTAAGCCATCCAACAACAATACCAATTTTTTATTCAATAACACTAAGAATTTAATAAAGTACCTATATTAAAAAATATGGATAGTATATCAAAATATGCATAAAGATACATAGTATCAAGATAAAGTACATATACCTATAAGGTTCTCATACATAAAATAAAAAATAATAACGAATGAGGCCTATGCAGTTCCTAGGTGCATGTCGCCGCCACCGGTGTTTTGTCCATCTCTATCGCCCATCGGTGCATAATGCTCCGAAGCATATGCCTAACATCATACATTAAAAAATAAAAAAATAATAATTAAAAAAAATATAAATAAAAAAAAGTAAAACTGACATTTTTTTTCCTATCGTGGAGCTGAAGATGATGCAATAGGAGTACGCTGTGTGTTCATTGGCATAAGTTGGTTAAGAACTATATATAAATTATTGTTAATAACACAAATTGGTGATGTATTATATAAAGGAAACCACTCAATAAATGCATTCAAACCATCTTTTTCCATTCATGTTGATTCATCACCTGGTGCAGTTCATAATGCAAATACAAAGAAAGCTGATACCATCCACCACATAGCAAAGTATACAATCATGTCTCAAATAAGGTTCATGAAGAGTGTCTTGACATATATGGAATATAGGAGTGCTATGGGGCCCTAATAGTGCAATAGTGCAGTAGAGTGCTAGGGATGCATGTTCATCAGCCCGGTTGCAAAGCACATCAAGATAACAAAGCACACCAAGGTAGGAAGCCATAAAGCTTGTAGAAAGTATAATATTACTTCCAACATGTCCAAAAATATTAAAAGGCATCCTTCATATTTTAAGGAACAAGGAAACTATTTAAGTTATTGAATTACCAAGTGAACTATTTTGCTTCAAATATATGTATGTGTGTGTGTGTGTGTGTATATATATATGACTGGTTTCAAAACCCAAATTTTTGTTTTGGCATATGTTGCCAGGCCCGTCAGTTTATTACCGCAGACGCACAATGGCATCGATATACCTGTGCAGGTCATACTAATCTTCTGCTTTGCACTAAATATAATGGCTTAATCAATTCATTTTCCAAATCCTTCTTTAAAATGAAATAACGTCATATTCTTCAACAAGAAAAGATTCTTTCACCACATCAACCATAAAAGTATGCTGTTGGTCAATTATAGTTTATATTAATAAAATTGACCGCAATGTGTTGAACCAGCTACCCACCTTCCCCTTCTAAACAAATTAAATTGAAAGTGCACGCGCGCGCGCACAAACAGTATTTGCAAAATTCCAATCGTATCAATAAACTTTAAGAAGGCAGTGACAGAATAACATATCGAAAAGTTTGGTAGTATATTAGGTTGTGTCATCTGCTCAAAATAAAAAAATCCGACCCTCAGGACAAAATAGTGGCCAAAAAAGAATTACCATTAACTATTTACAAATAGCAAACTCTGATAACAACTTGCAAAACTTTCCACAAGATAAGCCACATTTCTTTGCTTGGTTTTAGTTAGTGTGCATGGACTTGTATATGTTTCCTTGTTCCCAGTTGACGAAAACTAAACACCAGAATTAGAGACCGTTTGAAAGCACCATTTATTTATTATCACCTAGAGGGATCCAAGATAAAACCAAGCTAATTCTCCCAATCAGTTTGATAGAAATACCTGACTCAGTACTTACCATTTTGCTGTTATATCTTCTTCGATATAATACTTGATACTTTCAATTACTCATTGGACCAAACTAAAAACACATGCCCTAGTGGGCACTTGCCTGGTAGACTATACAATATTCAACACCACATTCATCAGGCACAATGTTTCTTTTTGTTTAGCCTATCAGTTATAGACTATCTGCCACATTAGTTCATTTGGGCATGTAGTAGAATTGATATAGACTTGCATTACTATCATCATCATGGACAGAATTTATTCTTGAATATCCTAAGAAGATAGTCTTTAAGTTGTTGATTGATATCAACCATTGTACAGTTGCACTCTTTAAGTGATGCATCATTGTATTGGATTCATCCAATGGACAAACTTTTGATAAATTCAATCATGTAGAAACAAGAAAATTATAATCTACTGGATGGGGAAAGGGTTGGGGGGAGTGGGTACAAATTAAAACAAAAAAGACAATGACATCAAAGCAACAAATGTAGAGATTATGATCTACTGTATCTTTCAGCTGGCCAGATCTGAGACCTTGAGCCTTCCATATTCCTCTGGAGTCTTGGGATTTAGATTTAATCACCAAAAGAACTTGCGACCATCTTACCAAACTGATGGATCTACATAGGTACTATTGGTGCAAAATCTGATCGACATCGGATCGAGCTGGAGCTGAAAAAGAAGAGATCGCCGTCGGTGATCTACAAAATAAAGTTTCATCCAGAATCGATGGTGGTAGCTCCGGCAGGATCCTCCAACGATCAAGTTAGCTCTTCTGGCCAAAAGAAACGGAGTGCTTAAGAAAGAGTTCGGCAGAGTTTTGGAAAGAAGAAGAGAGCTAAGAGAAAACATATCTGGAAGGTTCCTTTTAATAGAGGAGCTTGATTGATAGTGACGGCTATACCGTCCGGTAGTGGACCGCTCGGGATCGCGTGAGGTTCGATACAGAGAGAGAGAGGTGTCGCCTGTGGTAGACTGATAGTGACAGTCATAGCCATCCGGTAGTGGATCGTTCGGGACTGCATGAAATTTACTATGAAGAGAGGGGTGTCATCAGACTGATAGTGACCGTTCGTTGAGATTTAATAGTTGAAGTTCGAAGGAAGCAAACATTGGTTGGTGAAGAACTTTGACATATGTCAATTTTAAAGGAATTCGACTCCAAAAGAGAATACGGTTAAAAAGGATCATCCGGGAGGAATGCTAGCTAAAATCTGAAAGTAATACGTTGGAGGAATCCGACTGAAGGAGGAGTCTGGAAGGAGTTCGGCTCCTGAAGGAATCCGACTGAAGGAGGAGTCTAGAAGAAGTTTGGCTTCTATAGAAATTCGGTTGAAGGAGTTCGGAAGGAGTTCGACTTCTATAGAAATTCGACTGTAAGAGAAGTCCGGATGAAGTTCGGCTCCTGGAGGAATTCAATTGGTGGAAAAGTCTGAAAGAAGTTTGGCTCCTGAAGAAATCTTATCAAACTGAACTTCAGCAGGAGCAGGATTTATCCCCAATAATAGTCCCCCCACTCTCGAGTTCGAAATTCAAAGGAAGAAAGTACAAAAAATACGACTGTCAAAATTTTTTTTCGAACTCTGCACCCATTGAGGTCGAAGCTCGGGGGAGATCTCATCTCTTATCGAGATTGAAGGAGATCTCATGTCCTATCGAGATCGAAGCTCCTGAAAGCTTGGGAGAGGTCTTATCTCCAGTCAAAATTGAGGAAGATCTCATCTCCTATTGACGTTGACGTTGAAGCTCAGAGGAGATCTTATCTCCAACCGAGCTTGAAGGAGATCTTATCTCCTATTGGCGTAGACATTGAAGCTCAGAAGAGATCTTATCTCCAGCCGAGGTTGAAGAAGATCTTATTTTCTATTGACGTAGATGTTGAAGCTCGGAAAAGATCTCATCTCTAGCCAAGGTTGAAAAAAATCTTATCTCCTATTGGCGTAGACGTTGAAGCTCGGAGGAGATCTGATCTTCAGTCGAGATTAAAGAAGATCTTATCTCCTATTGATGTTGAAGCTTGAAAAAGATCTTATCTCCAATCGAAGTTAAAGGAGATCTTATCTCCTATTGGCATAGATATTGAAGCTCCAGAGAGATCTTATCTCCAACCAAGGTTGAAGGAGATCTTATTTTCTATTGATCTTCAGTCAAGGTTGAAGAAGATCTTATCTTCTGTTGACATAGACGTTGAAGCTCGAGGAAGATCTTATCTCTAGTCGAGGTTGAAGAAGATCTTATCTCCTATTGACGTAGACGTTGAAGCTCGAAAAAGATCTTATCTCTAGTCGAGGTGGAAGAAGATTTATCTCCTATTGACGTTGAAAGCTCGGGGGAGATCTTTTCTCTAGTCGAGATTGAAGAAGATCTTATCTTCTATTGATGTTGACATTGAAGCTTTGGGGAGATCTTATCTCCAGTCGAGGTTGGAGGAGATCTTATCTCCTATTGACGTAGACGTTGAAGCTCAAAAGAGATCTTATCTCCAATCGAGGTTAAAGGAGATCTTATCTTCTGTTGATATTTGAAGCTCGGAGAAGATCTTATCTCCAGCCGAGATTGAAGGAGATCTTATCTCCTGTTGATATTAACGTTGAAGCTTAAAGAAAATTTTATCTCCAACCGAGATTGAAGAAGATCTTATCTCCTATTGACGTAGACGTTGATCTCCAGCTCGAGAGAAAAAGATCTTATCTCCAGTTGGCGTAGACGTTGAAGCTCGGAAGAATCTTATCTTCAATCAAGTTGAAGGAAGATCTTATCTCCTATTGGCGTAGATGTTGAAGCTCGGAGGAGATCTTATCTTCAGCTGAGGTTGAAGAAGATCTTATCTTCTGTTGACGTGACATTGAAGCTCGAAGAAGATCTTATCTCTAATCGAGGTTGAAGAATATCTTATCTCCTATTGACGTTAATGTTGAAGCTCGAGGGAGATCTTATCTTCAATCAAGGTTGAAGGAGATCTTATCTCCTGTTGACGTAGATGTTGAAGCTTGAAAAAAATCTTATCTCCAGTCGAGGTTGAAGGAGATCTTATCTCCTATTGGCGTAGACATTGAAGCTCGAGAGAGATCTTATCTTCAGTCGAAGTTGAAGGAGATCTTATCTCCTGTTGACGTTGAAGCTCGGGGGAGATCTTATCTCCAATCGAGGTTGAAGAAGATCTTATCTTCTATTGGCATAGACGTTGAAGCTCGAAGAAGATCTTATCTCCAGTCGAGGTTGAAGAACTTTGACTTGCTCATGTTAGAACGAGATTCTCCTCTTATTTTTATCATGATCACTATTGATTGCTTTTTTTCTATCATCATATAGTTTTTGCACCAAAAATAATAATATTAAAATGGAGGAGTTTTATTAAAGAAAAATTACTGATAGTACATTCTCAGATTTTCTGAATTTCAAGATCGTGGAAGTGTTATTCCTCTGAGCTCCTTCAGACGATAAGCTCTAGGTCGGACGACCTCCTCTATTTCATACGGGTCTTCCTAATTTGGGGCAAGCTTCCCCTAGCTCTGAGGCTGAGAGATGGTGGCTCGTCGAAGCACTAAGTCCCTAGAGATAATGTTGATGATGCTGAGAGACGATCGATCTCCTTGTTATTCCTTCCTCATTGGTGGTTTTGGCTGCGACACCATCCTTGGTCGATCTACTCTTACTTCAGACTGATATCTAAGGAATCAACCCAGCCGACATCTCCTGATGAGCTCCTCGATTTTGTCTTGGAGCTGAATGCATTTTTCAATGTCGTGGCCATGATCACGATGGTAGAGGCAGTACTTGCTTCGATTGTGCTTGTTTGAAAAAGATCGTAATTCTTCTGATCTTAGTAGCTGATTCTTGATTTCTATCAGAACTTGAGTTTTAGGAGTATTAAAGAGGGCATAGTTATGGAACCTTCTGAAGGAAGAACTTCTTCACATCCTTCTGTTGGGGCTTCTTTGATGACAAGCTCGAGGAAGAGTTCGGGCTCGCTTGTGCTCAAAGAAAGTCCGTGAGCATGGCCAAACTTCATTCGACTCTCCATCAGCGATGGGTCTATGCCGCTCTCCTGCGACTTCCTCATCCTTCAACTTGAAGGCTTCTTTCGCTCGGATATATCCCTCAGCCTAAGCTAGCAGATTGACGAAATTTCTAAGGTACTTCTACTCTAAAGAGAATGATAAATCATTCTTCTGAAGGCCATCCTTGAGTGCGGCCATTACAACAGACTGGTCTAGATTTTTGACCTCCAATGCAGCAGTATTAAATTGGATAACATAAACTCGGATTAATTTTTCCTTCTTTTGCTTGATATTCATCAAAAAATTCGAATCTCGGTGCGAACGTCGGTTGCTGATGAAGTGAGCTATAAACTGATGGCTCATCTGATCAAAGAAGAAGATCGTATCCAACTTCAACACCGAGTATCAATTTTTTGCTACTTCCTTTAAGGTAGACAAAAAATCTCAACATAAGATGGCATCTGGAGCACCATGGAGCAACATCATGATTCAGAAGGCCTTCAGATTCGACTGGATCGGAGATTCCATCGTAGCTTTCAAATTTGAGAAGCTTGAAGTTTGGCAAAATAGGCTCTTGTATAATTTGGAGAGAGAAAAAAAGATCGATGCAGACATCATCATGGTGAATCGGGGCAACGTGGCAGAGTCCCTCAATCTATCGATCCATCTTCCATAATTTTTGATCGAGGATGTCATCTCGATCGTAAATCTTGAAAGGCTTCCGACTGTGGATGGAGAAGGTCCCTTCCGAGGAAGAATCATGATCCGAGCAAGGATCCTCTACTCTCTGTTTCTCCTTTCCAAGGGTAACAGGTATGCTAGCCCAAGTGCTCCTCCTTGGGATCGATTTCTGACATTCCAACGATGGATTTTCTGGTGGAACCACCATCGAGGGCTGCCGCATGGCCTGCACTATTTTGGTGAGGCCCTGAACCCACTGCATCAGTAGGTTAAACTGCTCCGATCTACCATGATCGTCAGTGAAGGAGGAGGTTGAAGCACCGATGATGGAGCAGGAATAGATGGATCTAAACCAGATCTGACGGCAGAAGCGGTAGATCTTTGGATAGTTGCCCTCTTTAGAGGTATTTCTCAGGATTAAGAAAGAGGATGGAGATGAATCTTGAAGAAAAAGATTCATAGGATCGACTGAGCACTCCTTTAAAAATTAGGATACCTTAAAAATAGAGGCCCTTCCTGTAGCATCAATCCTATTAGTGTAGAATCTGATCGACGTCGGATCGAGCTGGAGTTGAGGAAGAAGAGATCGTCGTCGGTGACCTATAAAATAAAGTTCCATCCAGAGTCGGTGGTGGTAGCTTTGGTAGGATCCTTCGACGATCAAGTCAGCTCTTCTGACTAATAGAAATGGAGTGCTCAAGAAAGAGTTCGACAAAATTTTGGAAAGAAGAAGAGAGCTTAGAGAAAACGTATCTAAAGGATCCCTTTTTATAGATGGAGCTTGATTGATAGTGACAGCCATACTGTCCGGTAGTGGGCTGCTAGAAACCACGTGGGGTTCGATATGGAGAGGAAGAGGTATCGCTTGTGGTAGACTGATAGTGACAGTCGTAGCCATCCGATAGTGGGCTGCTCGGGATTGCATGAGATTTGCTACGGAGAGAGGGATGTCGTCAGACTGATAGTGACCATTCATTGAGATTTAATAGTCGAAGTTCGAAGGAAGCAGGCATTGGTTGGTAAAGAACTTTGACATATGTCAATTTTAGAGAAGTTTAGACTCCTAAAGAAAATGTGGCTAGAAAGGATCATCCGAGAGAAATGCTAGCTGAAATCTGAAAGTAATCTGCTGGAGGAATCCGACTGAAGGAGAAATTCGAAAGGAGTTCAGCTCCTGAAGGAATTCGACTGAAGGAGGAGTTCGGAAGGAGTTCGGCTCTTGTAGAAATTCAACTGTAAGAGAAGTCCGGATGGAGTTCGATTCCTGAAGAAATTCGACCGATGGAGAAGTCTAGAAGGAGTTTAGATCCTGGAGAAATTCAATCAGACTGAACTTCGATGGGAGCGGGATTTATCCCCAATAGGTACAATATCAGTTTAAGTTGATAAAATAATATGAAGTTTATGGTGAAAATAGAAGAATACCAATTCGGGGTGGAGGAAGATGATGTTATCCAATACGATGATGGCCCCAAATTTGTTGAGCAAGTGGGCGATCCCCACCCCCTGCTGCCAAAGGCATCGCAGCAGATCTGGACAAACTCCGAGAAAGTGATGCAGCTCATCAGAATTGCCCTCAGCCTTGCCCTCGCCTCCTCGATCTGCGACACCCTCAGCACCTTCCTCGCCTCCTCTACTGTTATCCTCCTCCTCTCTACCACCATCTCATTCTTCACCTTCTCCGTCGGTGGCGAGGAGAGATCATCGAGGCGAATGCAGCCCGAGTTGAGGCCGCGGATCCAATCGAGGAGGCGATCATCGTCAGGGAAGGGGCGGTGGTCGGGGGGACAATCGGGAGGACAACGAGGCGGTGCTGGAGGAGGAAGGAGGAATTTGGTGGGAGCCGGATTTGGGGGTCGGGGGAGGAGATCTTGGCAAGGTGGAGGAAGCAACCGACTAGGGTTCTGCGAAGCGCCATAATTTCTTTTGGGAGAGTTTTTCTTCTCCAATAAGTGAGGGGCAAGCTAGGTTTTTTGTTTGAATTAGGGACGAGAGAGGAGGGGATGGGGTCGATGGTTTTATAATTTCTCATCCTCACCACTTATGTTCAACCCATCGCGCATATTCTCGCCTCGTCTCTTTTCTTTTTTTTACTTTTTTTTATAAAAATATTATTTTTTGTGTAAAAAAATTTGACGTGTTCTATGTGACATGTTCTATAATCAAAGTTGAAATGCAAAACCCTTTCCTTTAATTGATTTCTTCATCCTAATGTCAATTAGGTCCAAATGAACAAGATGAGATTGGGCATGTAAGCATTAAATATTTGATAATTGATTTCTAATTTGAACCTGTTGCCACCATATATAATTTAACATGCCATGGTAGGGGAGGAGGGGCACACGGAGCTGCAAGAGGTGATGGGGAGGGGCGTCGCATAGAGCAGCATTGCGCGGCAGCAGGGGGGGGAGGAAAATGTTGCATGGTTGAAAGAGAGAGAGAGAGAGAGAGAGAGAGAGAGAGAGAAGATTTAGGGCTAGAGCATCTATTTCTTAGATCCTAAAAGTATGTTACGTGAGGTGTGTGGATTAGCGATATAATTAAATATAGATAACTCTAAACCCTATAATTACCTAAAAATTTAAAATATTTTATAAATATCCATAAAATAGATCACTTTAAAGAACAACGGATCATGGTAAAACTTAAATGCATGAATAATAAGATGGTTATGTAGCATATGAATCAGGACTTGAAACTTGAAATTTTTAGAACTAGTATTTTTTTTGAAAAAAGAATACTTAAGCAAGTCAACTTATAAAAGTCAAATAATTTGCCTATTTTGTTACTTTTTATTTTTTCCCCAATTCTTACTCAAACTTTATTAAAAATAAAAAAATAAAATTAATATAAAAGATTAAGTCAAACAACAAACATGTTATCGATAAAACATGTTATGTAGCTTTCTAGTGAGTTCTTTTATTTTCAGATTAGCAACGAAAATATTGCCATTTCAATTCTGTTACAAAATTTTCATTGTCTAATCTATTATAAATTTATTTTTTTAATATTAGCAACAAAATTAAATATTCAATCATAAATCCATTGCCAATTTACAATGGATTAGAAATAGATTCTGTCTATTACTAAATTTTTATTATAAAATCGTATATTTCTTATAATATTTAGTTGCTAATCCATTGCAATTTCATTGCCAATAATACATGAGAACCTCCTGCAAAATTTAGCAATAGTTTTCAGGTCCGTTGTTATTTCATTCCAAATTTTTCATTTCTAATCCATTGTAAATCTATTGTAAATTTATTTTTCGAGATTAGCAACGAAATTGAGTATTTTGTTGTAAATTCATTACTAATTAATAACTGATTAGAAATGGATTCTATCCATTGCAAAATTTTCGTTATTAAACAACATTTTTCTTATAGTATAGACCTTGACGGTGCAGTACTCGAGCCTAACCTTTGACGAGTCGATGGCTCCTTTGAAGGTGGATGGGCCATCTTGCTAGATTGCTGATGTCCCTAGGACATCGGAGATGGTGTTGGTGAATGCAAGGCGCTGACAGGTGCCACATTGATGACTAATGCCCCCGTAGTGGGAGACGACATAGGTCAAGAGGATGCTAAGGAGGATACAGCAATATCCTTCTCCTTTCCTCTCTTTGCCGATAGAGGTTTGGAGGACTCCGGGTTCCTCTTCCTTTGCTTCACTAGCCTTTTTAGATCAAACCTCATAAGTGCTGCAATGATCAAAGAGAAGTATGATGATCAGATAAAAATTAGGTATAGAAAAATTCAAAAAAAATCCAATGATAGAGTCATCCTTAGAGGACGTGACTGATGTTGGAGTCCAATAATGATTGGTTCATCACCTGGCTAAACTTTGGCACCTTCATACCTAGCAGCTCTTTGAAGGCCTCTTTGTCCCCAAGTAGAACAACCTTATTGAAATTCCAGTTAAGCTGAGGTCTACCCCAGCTAGTACCGAAACCCCAAGGAATATCAGAGAAAATAAAGAAAAAATAATTTTTCTAGTCGTGGATGGAGGAAGAGCAGGACCGAATTTACAATTAAGTCGGGATGAGAAGTACCACCAATCTTTTTTTGTGGGGTGTCTTTTTAGAACAAAAGGTGCCCTAAAAAGAAAAATCCTAAGCTCTATAGTGGTGAAACTATAACAGATGATAAAAACTAGAATGATCCTAATGGCGTTTGGAGTGACTTGGATTGGCTACAAACCATAGAAATCTAAGACGTTGCAAATAAAGCGGTGTAGAAAAAAGTGCAGTCCAAACCAAAGTGACCCATCATAAAAAGACAACACAACCTTCAGGAGGCTGTGTAACCTGATCACTTGGACTGGAAGCTATGAGTTAGAAATTCTCAAGGATAAAGTACTTCTCCCTAAGCTTCTCCAGATCGACATCTATTAAGATTGAAGGCTCAGTTTCGGACCAAAATAGTCTAAAAATCTCCTCACCGGAGACTTTGAACCATCGTTGCTAGAAATACTGACCTCGATGGCTGCTTGAAATGGATTACCCATCTCAATGGCCAGTCGGAGTTGGGTTGACCAGATATCATGGTCACCAAGGATTATCTCCCCCCTCCTACCAGCACCAAGAGAAATATTTTCTTGAAAAGATATGACTGATACAAAGATAAAAGAGAGACAAGGGAAACAAAAGGGGAACTGAGAAAGAGAAAATGACAGAAGGAAGAAAACACTAAGAAGGAGGAACCCTAAGCCTAAAAAGAGGAGGAAGAAATCTACCTAGAGGAAAGAGAAGCCTTCTTCGTAAACTCTGGTGGCTCTCCTCAAACCCTGACAGCCGTCAGAACTGCCTTCTCCTTTGATTGTGTAGACATAAAGAAGCTTCTGGAACTCTGGCAGCAGAACCTCCACTTCAAAAGAAAAATAGTATAATGATAGTGAAACGGACAGTGCCCTATATATAAGGAGAAGCAACAATCCAGATTGATTTGCTCACCGTTGGATTTGATTTACTTGTCAGTCATCTAGAAACACTATAGAGAGACCATTTTAACACATCCATTTTGATTAAGCCACGTAGACTCAATTCGTATGGTAGATTAGCCAGCCAATGAAAGACTGATACGTGCCCCACGTCACCTAGGTCGCGGTGGAACAGCTAATGATGATTTTGCATTTTTTTCATGCTTTCTTAAATGCCAGGTACGATGGATATGATGAAATTTTTTCGAATGAGGTGGCATGTCGCTTTAAATAATTAAAAAAAATTAATTTTGATGGCCACACGGCATAATTTTTTATGGAAAAAATTAATTAATGTCTTTTGAAAAACTACTTTCCACACTCATCGTAGAAAAAGTTCTACTCCAAGCCTGAAAAGTGGAGGACAACTGTTAGTAGGACAATTACCACTAGCTACGTGGCATCATCAAAGGGGTCGTCGTTCTAGAAGATTGCTGAAAGTAAGTATAAATCTTAGATCGATAAAATACTGATCTAGAACTCAGTCTAATCTATACCATGGCCAGATGGAATATCGACTTGACCAAACCAAATCGGCAATAAACTGACGACCATAATATCCATATTGATAAACCGTCATCCTCAAGAATGCTCTGACCACTATGGAGTAAGATCGGTATTAAATCGACCTTAGATTAACTATACAGAACCGCACCAGTACTCTATCGTTTTGAAAACTAGCTATAGTCTTTCTTCCATAGAAGATTGGGTTTGTACCGACAGTGATCTACTTGCATGGTCTTGAGATTAGTCTGTCACTGGTCTCTTCATCTTGAGATCGGTAAGATACCGATTTACTTTCTGTGGGAGGTCATCTAAACTTTATCGTACCAAGATCGATAAAACACCAACCTCGTCATACTACGAGATCGGTAAAACATCGATCTCGATATGACCCGACAAATTGATTGATCCCCAGTCGCTCAGTCATGGTTCTCGTTCAGCCACATTATAGCTAATTCCTGCTAAGGCAAACGGTCAATAGCTGAAATCCAGCTGGCCATTCTATTATAATAAACTAATGGCCTAATAAACTCTTCTTAAAGTCTAAGCAAATCCTCCTATGAATAGAAGGGCAGGATACCCCTTTCAAAGATAAGGGACAGGATTCACAGAGCCCAGACTCTGCTGAAATATACTCTCGACTTTCCTACTGAAGAAAAATCAAATTCTTTCTCTCCATTCAAGCTCTCTTACTGCCTTTTAATCTTCTATTTCTACTATTTGTTGACAAGGCTTCAACTGATTTAAGCATCGAAGGGTCCTAAATCGAAGAATACCACACCAATTCTTGGATTTTTTCTTGCAGATTGGTCCGCGATCTAAATCGATCCAACCCCAGACTAGCTCTCCAATATGAATCTTTTCGAAGAATCTGAAGCCTTGCTGCAATAGTTGCTATAGGGATGACCACCATGTTGATCTATGGACTACAACTATATCTTAATTCACCGCTACAGTTATTCAGCATAACTCTCTCTTTTTGCAGTTCTAACTATCAGATCTATGGGTTTTCTATCTTTCAGAACATTTGGATGCTTCTACACGATTTGGGGTATTATACCACTGGTTTGCTAGCTGGTTTCTAATTTCTTGGCAATGGGTCCTTACCATATTGGGACACCTTGTCTGCACATTATGGCAACGCAAATCCATCAACTTGATTGTCTGCTTTACATCTTACCTTACCTCTGCTGCAACAAGGTGGTCAAATTGTCGTATGTGTCATCTGGTTCCCTTGTGGTGGGATCAATGGGTTGTGTATTGGGATGCCTTGTCTCATCCAATTCTCTGGTGCTTGTTTAATCGGGCCTTAGAGATCTCTATAGGCATGGGAAACCAAAGATTGGAGTACTTTGAAATCCACTCAAACCGTGATCCAATGGTTGATTCCGTGGAAAAATAAAGATCATAATTCTTCCATGTGAAAGATACAACCCAAACCTTATATTATCAGCTCACTGGTTTGTTCATCTATTCCACCACCAATGTCACTGAGTTCCAGCTCTCATTTGCATGGAGCACAGCTGCTATTCTTTTTTTGGGGCTATCCACCTATTTCGACTGCAAGACTGCTTTTCTCCTCTACCTGATGCGTATTGTCTTTGTTTTTAGTCTCGGACCTCTTTTTCTATAATCAACTATATTTCATGTACTTTGTACTACATTAACTTCTGTTCTTTTAACTTGTAGCCATAAACCGTCTTCTTCTTTTTGAATGTGTTCAAACTGCTGCTGCTGCTGATATATTGGTAATATAATAGACTTATTATCTTTTATCAAAGAAAAATTATTTTTAAAAAAAATATATCACAACATTGATACAAAGACAAGATAGTCTTCCTTGCCCGTGGATGCCATCTAAGATGGCCACGCAATGACACCAAAAAATTAAAAGATGGGACCGGTAAAATTTATACAAAGCTGCACTGTCATATAGACATGGTTCACTTTATTGGTTTCGCTGCCAAATATTGATGTGCAATTAACACACCATCCTTAATTCCTGAACTTTCTGGCCAAATTATTTAAAGTACAAGGATTTTATGACACCAATTAACATATGTCATATATTTATATTATGATCAATATATATATATGTATTATTTAATCTGCTAATCTATTCAAGCGCCTTTTTTTTTCTTCTTCTTTTCTGATAACAGCAGCGGCTTAGCCACTAAAGTCTATCAAACAAAGTCTATCAGTCATTAATAGGTGATTCTTATATGAGGGTATCTTTGTACACCACACCGCAACCTCAGAGCTAGCACCGTCCGGATATGCAAAAAAATCGGCAACTTGATTTGCCTCATGGTTGCAACTGAATGGTGCATCGAGGATAAGACGCTTCTTAGAGCAAGATGTTGGTTAGAGCTCCAGCTCCTCCTAAGATCACAGTCTTCGAATCACCCTCCAAAACAACCTTATCAAACTGACAAATATCCACTGCAGCCTTGAGGCCCAATTAGACTACTGCCTTCAGCTTAACTACGGGCACAGAGTCCACGTTAACGGGGACAGCAGCAGTAAGGTGTGCTCTTTTCCAGAATTACAAAACTAGCTCCCACTGAATATGTGTGCACAGATCCATGAAAATTAATTTTAATGTAGCTTGGTTGTGGGGGTTCCAAGAAACATAGGTTTGTTTCTGAAAAATTCAGCAGCAAGACGATAAGAATTGTAGACAAAGTTTGATGGATGAGTCACTTGCTGTTGAAACATTTCATCATTCCTTAATTTCCAAATCACTAGCGGATGTAAGCGATGAGAGCTTGGGAGAAACTCATCTGCCTCGACGTGGGCTTAGCCAGATGGAATTCAACTGCAAACTGGCATGACTGAATATTTTAGATTAGAGGGTTATCAGTCATTGCCCAAACCTCACTGGACTTGTGGCATTGGAAGAAGAGGTGATCAAACGTCTCATCATTTGATCTGCATCGGCTGCAAAGAGGCTTAATCCCAGGAATTCTTGCAACTAGGAGAGTCCCCGTTGGAAGTTTACCAAGCACCAACTTCCATAAGAAATGAAGAACACAAATATGACTTCTTACCTTCCAGATTTTGGCCACCTGAGTACTCCTACTTCCACTCTCATTCACCTTCAGACTTCTATACACCCGACTCATAATGATTCTTGTTTCAAACCCCATCCCCCAACACAGGAGATCATTAGACGTCGCTAAGATCTCGTCTGCAATTGAAGTGGGAAAATATTGATCTTTTAAGTTCTCATCCCAGTGATAAAATGGTCCACCGTTGGGTTATCGGCAGCCAACTCCATGTCATGGTAAACTGACATACGAGACAACGGAGTATTTGAAAAGTTATTTAAAATTTGATATTTTCTATATCCAAATCCGGCCCATGATCCGCACACGAATATAGTCTTGGGAAAATTTTTTCTACACCACTGATGGTGTAGCTTCATCCATGATCATTGATTTTCGTACGGAGTTTGAGGGGAAAAAAAAAAAATTTTGAATACTGCACTTAAAGAGCCAACGTCGCATGAGCTACACCTCCTGTAGCCTATGGACGCCACACGGCTTGGGCCTCATCCTTCTGACCCTCAAGCCCAATTGGTTTAGAGGCATGGGTTTTGTTTGGATTCGCCTTCCAACGCAACCAGCCCCCACCCCGGCGGCGGAGGATGGGAATCCAGGAGGACGTACCCTTCTACGCGTCCCTCCTCGACCGCTGCGCCGCCGCCCGTGACATCCCCACCCTCCGCCGAGCCCACGCCCGCCTCCTCGCCCTCGGCCTCGCCAGACACCGCTTCCTCCGATCCAAGCTCTGCGCCACCTACGCCCGCTGCCTCCGCCTCCGGGACGCCCACCTCCTTCTCTCTTCCGCCCCCTCCGCCCCGGCCTTCGTCTATAACTCCCTCATCCGCGCCCAGGCGAACCTCGGGCGCCATGGCCCCGCCCTCCTCCTCCTCCGCCACATGCTCTCCCACGGCCCGCTTCCCGACGCCCGCACCCTCGCCTCCGCCCTCCGTGCCGCCGCCGGCCTCGCCTCTCTCCGCCTCGGCCGCCCCCTCCACGCCGCCAGCCTAGCCTCTGGCCTCGCACCAAATCCCGTTGTCGCGAACTCCCTCGTCGCCATGTACTCCAAGTGCGGCGACCTCGCCTCCGCTCGCCACGTGTTCGACCAGATGCCCCGTCGGACCCTCGCCTCCTGGACCGCCATGATCGCCGCCTGCAGCGCCCACGGACGGGCCGCCGAGGCGGTGGAGCTGTTCGGGCGGATGCTGGAGGAAGGGAAGTCGCCAGACGCGGCGGCGATGACGGCGGTGCTGGCGGCGTGCGCACGCGGGGGTCTGGCGGAGGCCGGGAGGCGGGTGTTCGAGATGCTGAGGGAGGGCCAGCTTGGTGGTGTGCGCCCGGGGGTGGAGCACTACACGTGTATGGTGGATTTGCTCGGGAGAGAAGGACACGTGGAGGAAGCGGAGGCGCTGTTGGAGGAGATGGAGCAAGAGCCGGACGACGCACTTTGGAGGGCGCTGCTGGGGGCGTGCCGGATACACGGGCGGTTGGACGTGGCCGAAAGGGTGGCGAGCCGGGTCTACGGAAAGCTGGGTTGAGACTGGACCGGGTCGATTTTAGGTTGAACCAAACTGCAGTTGGTCCGAGTTAAAAACCGGCCAAGGCATTGGTCCTTTTGTTTTTCTTTTTTTTGGATAACAAATTTAATTAGGAACCTATATTTTTTTTGAATAAATATTTTTAAAAAATAATTTATTTATATTCTTTAATGTATTAAAAAATAACTCAAGAATTTATTGTCATGCTCTTTTATTTTCTAGGTAAGTTGCTAAAATCTATTCATATACTCTTTATTACATAAATATTATTATATATAATATAATAATATATTTTATATATTATAATATATAATAATATAATATAATATATAATATTATAATAATAAATAAGATATTATATTATAATATCATATTATAATACTATTATATTATATTAAAATATTATTATTTTATAATAATATTATATTATATAAGATAGTATTATATTATTATATTATTATTATAAAATTAAGGGTATAATATGAATGAAATAAAAAAGTTATTTTTTTTGGTTGATAGAAGAATGATATACTCATCTTCTAAATTTTTTCTTCATTTCATAGATAAATATTATTTATAAAAAAAATAATTTATCTATCCAAAAAAATATAAAAATATAAATAAATTAATTAATAAAAAAAATTAATCAACATATTTCTCCTCTTATTGTTTCATTCACTTCAAACGGAATTGATCCATGACAAGCCATTCCAGTTGCTACCGGAGAAGATGATATAGGTTGCTACCAGAGAAGATAAGTAAAAATGTGGAGAGTTAATTGATTACTGCACGAATTTGGAAGCCAAATCAATCCTGGGTGGTGTAGCTGCACACGATGATTAGCTTTCGCACGGAATCGGAATGCGGTGCGGAAAAAAAAAAAAAAAAAAAATCCACAGTACAACTGTACGTGCACCACCCGCGTAAAGGATTTCTCTCAACCCTTTGATCCATAAGGGTTTCATCAGCCACTGGGCTCAGACCATATGTCAAATGACTTTTTGGAGTCAAGATTACTTACCTCTGTAACTTTAAAGTCATGGAACCTTGGGACCGCACCATCCCTGTTTCAATCCCCTGCGTCACCTATACATCCCTTGGTCTAATCCGATTTTATCCCATTGCTACGAGGTATCCCGTCCCGTCTCCCTCTTTTGCACCACTCTCTTTTACTTGCTTCATCTACTCACTCTGCCGTCGGCCTCAATCTCACCGGTTATTAAATGACCGGAAGGCAACAACATGACGAAAGGTAAAAGCCAGAATAAACTGCACAGCAACAGCGCAGCGCACCAATTCCTGCTCCAACCTAGCACATCCAGCTGGTGGTACCATGCATTTCCTCCCACGGCTTATCGGTAGACTCCAAAAAGTAATAGCACAAATAAGAGTTGCACCAGCACCCATCTCACCAGAACATTATCACCATCTGATAACCATTTTGAATGCTAAAGATAACTACAAGAGTTTTGGTATTACATTAAGCTTTCAAGATTTCCTAATTTCATAAAAACTACGAGCGACCGAAGACCGCACTGCATGCATTCTGTGATGCTTCTACCAGGTTGACTGTAGGGAGTACCATTTGCAAAGAGGAACGGAAATGTTTGTTAGAATAGGCTTACCAGCCCGTGGCTTTGAATCTAGCTTTGGGAATGTTAGTCCTACTACTAAGATGGTTTGCAGTGCTGCACTCAGTATGACGGCCAGGGAGCATCACCAGCGTCCAAGACCATGTTTCATAGGAACCTGGCTCTCGCCGAGACTGAGCCTACCCATGTCCAGCATCTGCCAACTAACTTCCGAAGATGCAGCGCTTTTGATTCTTCCGTGGCGCCCATAAATCACCTTTAACCTCTCTGCTTCACTCCTCAGAGTCTGATACTGACCTGTAGACGTTGGGAAGTTGAACCATGTTCAGAGAAAAAAGGAAAAATTATCATTGTTGGTAGGACTGAACCTAAAGAATAGGGGCAATAAACAGGTGGTGGCAGGCTCCTTTCGTATCACCATTGGCTCGATAGCTCATGATAACCATGACAAAGGAGACTGGATGTACACAGCCACTCGCTAAGATTTAAAAAAAAAAAAAAAAAAAAAAGAACACCAAATTTCAAATCTTTATAATTTTACAACCTTGTCCGAAGCAATGTGATTGCAGTTCAAAACTTGAAAATCAGAGTTGAACAGAAGCCTGTTTGTTAAGTTAGTTTCAACTCAAAGTAACTTGACATGAATTGTTAGTTAAATAGGCTAAATCTAACTAATTACTATCATTTTCAAAAGTGTCCAATCAATCTATTTCTACAAGATCTACAAGAAACAGAGAATCACACACTCACCATCCTTCATTATTTTCTCTTGTCGAAGACTGGTTATCTGCCACCTCAGTTTCTTGTTTTCCATTGATAAAGCAAAATGCTGCTGATACATAGAAGCAACTCTTCCCGCCAGCTCAGCTCCAAGAGTCTAAACAAAGGAGACACTCAGGCATGGTTTTTGTCAAAAACTTTCAAGGACAAAAGTAATCCATGGCATGGGTAACCGACCTGAAGTGCATCAACAGTTCTCTCGAGTTCAGCAATATATTGAAGCTTACGGACCCTAGATCGTTGCCCTGAGCGCCTGTAGAAAATTACAAGATGTGAAACACGACAATCTAAAGATGAGAATTATAAAATGATTTCTACAAATGCACAACTTTATTTTATATAAGATGAATATAATCATGCCAGAAGAATTAGCATTTTCTTAGGCGTGCAAGGAAGCTCATTCAATGGGTGCTTGTAAAATGGTCAGCCGCCAAGTCTGCTACCAGCAAAGAACAATGTTCATACCGTCTTCAGCAACATAAATCACAGATTTTAGCATGGAAAACAAGAACAATAAATTCAGAAGCATGCATGTCATACAGAAATATTCTGCATGCTAAGGGTGAAGGGGAAAAAGGAAAGTCAACATCTGCAATGGGTAATATACCAAACATTTCTCTATATTATCTTAGGGAAAGAGCAACATGCCTAATTTTCAAAGGCTTGACCCATGAAGACCTCTCATATATAGTGCACAGATAAAATTTTCTCAGGCAAAGTTGGAGACTTTCTGACACATGCAAAAAAGAGGCCCAGGGTCAATCAGCTCCAGTGGGTTGTAGATATGGTCTGAATTATCATATTTGCATTTGGTTCAGGCTTAAATCATAAAGCCACAGGCCAGGATCGGGCATGATTTGTAGGATAAATTGTTGAGACCAAACGCTACCCTCAGTATCATATTACGGTCAGTCTGAGTCATTACTAGCAGAGCACCTAATGCAAATCAATAACTTCCAATAGAAAATTACACTCGAATCCTAGAGAAGTCATTGATTGTGACAAAGCCTTGAATTTGTCAATCCTACTGATGTACCAAGAGGGACATGTTGCAGTACATGTTCCTCCTATCTTAAAAAGAATCCATCTTTGTTATGCAATGATCTTCGATGAGGTAACCATTTTCTCCCCTCTTTGCCTTCCACTGCTCGCACAACTAAAGACTCACCTTAATTTGCAATCATGTCTAACATAGACTTGCCTCCCCTGACACACCAGGTATTTTAGGAAAACAATTTGGCTAAACCACGATGACATTGAAAGAAGTTAAAAGTTTGACGTTATAATCACCTTCCCATATCCCACCTATCCCAGCTATGTGCTTCCACAGAAATTTTAAAGATCCACACCATCGTCACCACCCACGAGGAAAAGAAAATCACAATAAAGGAATGATCAGGCATAGCCAGGCAACACAACTAACAATAACACCTTAAATCAACAGGAGTACATGAGAAAATGTCTCGGGACTTCGCTCATGATCTGACAATAAATGGATAATCTAGGGGTAGAGACATGATAGCATCATTGCTCTGTTTAATTCAAGAAATATGACTAGACCAACAAACATCAAAAACAAAAAACATATCAAAGCATGATGAAGGGTGTAATACAAACGTACTTAATAAACGTGAAGCAGACCAGGAAACAGTACCCTTTGAGGTCCTTTCCCACCTATGCTCGTAATTTGTTGGTGAGAGGACACCAAGACTAAAAGCTACCAGACAGGTTACAAATGAGCTTACAGTATTAATACGGTAACATATTGGGGGCTTATGTCTTCCTTATAGGTAGTTCAGGACTCATAAACAATATAAGAGATTCAATATGCATGATTTATAATTTCTGAGGGATCATATGAAATATACAAATCACACTTGGCAACATACAAACCAGACAGCCTTGTCTCAGCATCTCTAGAGATGGGGCCATAAAACAACGAAGCAGAATTTCATGATCATCTGTCAAGCTATGTCAGTGCTCCCACAAAAATATACCTAAATCTCTAATACATGTCACACAAGGCTTTGAAGATGCTATCCAATCACATAGATACATCCTTTTTTTTTATTAAAAAAAAAAAAAAGGCAATACAGATAAATAAAATGCATAGGTAAAATCAAAAAATAGCACGATGAAGTCATAGGAGAACCTTGAAAAAAGATATTCTACTCTATAAATCAAAATATTTCAGCTACTAAAACTGTTAACACAGCTCTCAAACCCCATCTTCAAGAGCTCTTCAGATTTGGAGCAGCCATTTATTTCTATCGCGGGGTAACTAAATTGGTACCCAAATCTAATTATTCCATACCACAACTCTCCAATAAACCTCAAACTACCTCTCTTCCTAATCCTTGCATCTGGAATTGCATCTCTCCTTGCCAGTGCCTCCCCCAGTCTTCTTTGAATATGCATACGACAAATCATATAGCACTTGTTTAGGAAAAATTCGACATCTATTGTTTTAATAGGACAATTACTTATTAGAAGCAAAAGGAGCACTAGATAAAAGGAAAAAATAAGAATCAACCTTTCATAAATTTATCATTGTGGACCTAGCAGTCCTGAGTCATGCATATATGATACATGATAATTTGGAGCTTGGTTCCATAAGCATCAACTCTTATAGTAATATAACACTCTGAAACAATTGCTGTACTTGAATATTGTTTTGTAGTACTAAAATTGGTACCATAATACTTGTATCAACACTTGTCATGTACAAAACAAATGCTGATATTAGTATTAGTTACAAAATGAATGAAAGAGAGCATGATTCCATTGTGCTAAATTTGTTATACTTAATTACTTATGTTATTCCAGTTTCATAATTCCTATAATTATTCACAATAACAAGAGAATAAACAACAACCTAAGAAGGCACCAGACCTAGACACCTGCTCAGGGCCTTAAATTCCTGACAAGCCACGGCCAACATGCCCCAATACACTAAAAGAACCTAAATACCCAGGCCTGCAAATCCACAAAACATCCAGTTTCCAATAATTAACTGTATCCTGAAAATTTGAAATATTATCTACACAATCATATACCTCCTCATCTGGTGGCATCCTTTCTGAAAAAATGGAATTGAAAACTTTGCAGCAAAGAAGTAAGCAACTTGTCGCTCAACCACTTTATCATGGGTTTAAAGAAAAGCCCTGACCTCCAAATTGTTAAACAAGAGATGCTTCTAGCAGTCATTAATAGTAGATATAGAAATATATCAGTGTACGAGAAATAACATTGTCATATTCATTCAATGTACTGAAAATAGTGTAAGTTCTTCATTTACTTGGATCATGAATGTGCATCACAAGTTAACTGCACATTTCCATCTTATTACAAGTAATGAACACCTAGAGAAAATACGTATTAAAACCAAGAAGGGTGGGAGGGGAGATAAAGAACGCCAAGTGACAAACATGATCTTTAGAGGAGTAGTTACCTCCCTTGAAAACTGCTAACTTCAAGACTTCAAGTACTAGTAGCATTTTTGGCTAAGAAACTTCCAGTAAAGATGATTCATTAAATTCAGACAATGGTTTGTAAGAAAATATCTCAGAATTTCTCAATTCACAAGAATGTTGAGCTGACATAAATCAGAAGGTACTTGAATGATTAAAAAGAAAGAAAAAGGAACTGCCCTCAAAATCAATAAGCAGAAGTTGATGTAACTACCTATTGTAATCATTTTAGGCCCAAGTAGTTACAAATCAAATCTCAATCTGGGAAAGGGTTAATTGAACAAAACATAATTTTGACTTTTAATTTAGCAACATGATAGTCCTCATAATGAATAAAAAGTTGTTTCACTTTACCCATTTGTCTAATCAATTGTGTCTTGCAACAGCTAAAAAGTTCTAAATCCTCAACCATCTTTTCTTTCCTTCTGTACAAACCATTTTCATGACAAAGAATCTTATAGGATTAATCCTTGGTTGCATAAGAAAGATCTTCCTTCCAACCAACATGACTTCCAATTAATCACAAGCCCCTCTCTCATTCATTGCCTTGGCCAAGAACTTGGCAGTAATTTACAAGGGGACATCATGATGAGAGCATATTGTATGCATGTTTTCAAACCTTAGTGGGTTGCATACCTAGTGTATAATGCCAGCAACTACAGACAATACTACTTGATGATTAAGGTTAGGTTAAGCATGATGCAACAAGTAGAAAAGCTTTGTAAAGATGAGAAGAAGAGTTCCTCATGGAAAAAAGGTCCAAAACTTGTTAATGCAATAAAACAATCAACACATACAATTGTGAAAAGAACAAGTATCAGGCCCCTAAATCTCAAAACATAAATCACTTGATAATACTTGCAAGTACTCAGCTTCTAAATCCCAAATACTCAAACATAAAATCAAACTTTCTTCCTTACCTCCAACAAAATTTTATGACAATACAACTCTAAACAAAATAGGACTGGTTCTCAATATCTATCAAAACCTCAAAGCATGCATAAGAGATGTTAAAGTGGAATAATAAACGTTCCAAGGTCTCCAGTTCCAAGCAACATGTACATATTATCAGGGCCGCCATGTCATGTCAAAATCTTACAACTCATTCATATTAACTCAAGTTGTTTGATAAACCTTAAGCATTGCATACATTATTTAAGTTCCCTGTATCTTCAGCATGTAATAGAAATAGAGTTAGTCTTGTCTCTTATTTCATGGTAGTACAACTTTCTCATATCTTTCATATCATGAATATGTTACATTGAGTCCACGAAAACTACCATACATATATAGAATATCTACAACAGCATGCTGCATAGTACATTTAAAGGAGTGAGAATTTTGCTCTTATCATGGACTAGGTGGATTCTACAAGTTATGCTGTTTAACCATCCTACCAAAAATGATAGCTGATGATGCAAGCTATATGCATCCAAATGAAAAAATAGGAGTAAATATAAAAACAACTCAAATGACAAAGTAGAAAAGTTTTCACAACTCTTGAAGCTGAGTTCATCTTTGAGAAGCTACAAGCATAATATCTTTGATACATGAGCGAATGCTGGCTGCTTCCAAAGTAAGCTGCAATCAATGAGTAAAAAGATCACCAGCATGCACTAGATGCGGAAAGAAGGAAAATGCCTTACCTTCTTGATGCCCTCTCTGGATCATGATCACCTGGTGCAACAAGAATATCTCCGCTCACATTGGACTCACTATTATTTGAGGCACGAGGGAAATCCATAGTTGCATATTGCAAAGGGTTCTGAGGAACATTTTCCAACAGAGCAGCGACTAGGGAGCTTTCCGAACTGGTCAGCTTACTCTTTTGCCTAGGGGAGTTAGGGCCATAAACACAGCCTGCCTCATACCCGCTACCAGCTTCAAACCCAGAATTAGTTTCACCCTCATCTGTGGCTTCTGGTGATTTGTGAAGGGCACCAACTGATGAAATATTTCCTTCACTGACAGGGGATACTGGACCGGCCAAAGTTGCTGGGACCTCCAGAATTGCTGCAGAATCACTTGAAGATCTCCGGTGAGAGATCCCTCTAGGACTACTGTCCGACTCAGTAAAGAGGTCATCAATCCATAAGGGTCTTTCATCTATAATGGACCCTTGGGATGGAAACCTATATAGTGTGGTTTGAGGTGTAGAATCCAGTGCTCGGGGCAGCAAACCCCTGTTCTTAAATGGGCACCGAGGAGGGAGGTGGGCTTGGCGGGACATGGTGGAATAATTTAAGGCTAGCTTTTGCTCTGTTACTTAAAATTACCCAATAAGCTTCCTTTTGTTTTCTGTAATAAAACCCAAAACCGTGAACACCGGATGCGGAGAAACCAAATCGTAACAATATTTCAGAGAAAATTAAACTACAGCAAAATTGCAAGAGCCGGAGAGAAAACTGAGCACTAAAATCTACTAGCATTGTTGTAAAATCTAAACGGTAAAAGAAAATTCTTTCAACAAATTTCCATCCATAATTAGAACCCTAAAAGCCCTAGAATCCGTTTAAACTAAAATCCTAACTTATTCTACTAGTCATCCTTCTATCCTTCTATCCCAGAGGTCACCAAATCTCAAAATCTTGAAGACATCAAAAGGCATTGCGAAGGAGAAAACAGGATAATACAGTACGAAACCGAAAACCTCAAGAATCACAAAAGAAACAAAAGGAAGGGCTCAAAAACTAAAACCTAGATTTCTACTGGAATCAAACTCGGGAGTCAGGACTAATGAAACAGTAACCTTAGTCTCGCCAGCTTTCTAAAGAAAAAAATATCATGAATCAAAGGCAACGCGATCGGAAAAGAAAAACAGAAGAAAACTGCGCACAAAGATCAAAATCGGTACGAAAATATGAACAAGAAAACGGAAAAAAAACAAGTTGAAACAGTTCTCGCTTAAAAACCAGCCGATCGTCCTTGGATGAAGAAAAACCACTGAAAAAAACCGAAAGCCAAAGACGAGAAGCACGTATACAACAAAAAAAAAAAAAAAAAAAAAAACCTTTTTTTGGGTGGGGGAAGGGCATACCTGTCCCGTTCTCTTGTTCTACTTGGGAGATGAGAAGAAAGAGAGAGAGAGGAGGGGGGTTTTAAAGCGTGGGAGAGAGGCAGTACTCATTACGCAACTTGCCGAGTGTACCTAAAAGGAATGCAAGAAGGGTTTTTTCGTTGGAGGTAAAATTTGGTATCGCCGAAAGTTTTATGCCCTTTGGGTTATAATGTAGTATATTAAGTATCTAAATTATATTTTTTTATTATAAAAATTGTCATATAATGAGAATAAATTTCATAAATACTGCTCAGTAAATAAAAAGATAATTCAAAACCAAATCATTATGTACTGACTAGAAGATAATTTTTCACTTGATCAACAATAAAAAGAATATATGTGTTACTTAATAAATAGCAATTTCAAAAAATAATGATTATTTTCTACTGCTTATAATCAAAAAAGATAATTATTGTAATTATCATGGCTAAGGGATAAGTTTTAACCTGATCAACAACTAAAAGAACAGTTTATTCAACAAATAGCAACTTGGGCAAGCAATAATTATTTTTTCTGTCAGCCGTTATTGTCCTAATTTTAATGAAAACTAATAGTTCTTATAATTATTATTATTTTTAATTTAAATTTTATTTTTTCATAATTCAAATAGCATGAGTCTGGACATTATGGAGCAAATAGCATCTCTTATATCCTAATAAATTTGAATATTTTTTTATAATAATATTTGATTATGCAATTTCAGATGGAGTAGGGATTTATTTCATCTTATTCTTCCAAATAGATGAAAATATAATGATGGATCAGGATGATTTAGTAATTTTAATTAACTCTCTCTTATTTTTATCTATTCTGATTTAGCTATTTCATTATAGACTATGAAATAGTTTATTCTAGATTTTTAATGAATTTTGATTTAGGAACCAAAAATAATATTATATTAATTAAACTATATTAATTGCTTATTTTAGGTGAAAATTTTAAATTTTTAATTAAACAAAAATTTAAAATAATCAGAAAAAATATCTATTTTTTGAGAATTTATATTTTTATTTTAAAAAATAATATTTAGATATTCAAACGCTATGGTGGTAGTTCAAAGAAATATCGGTGTTAAACTTGGTTCTGGATCGTACGTCCAATCGGCATCATACTTTGCCGTGTAAATTTTGGGGGACGCGTAGGCGTAGTAGCGTCAAGAGTGTGAGAGCCACTTTTGCATGTTGGGATACAGTGTTAGGCTGCCCCACCGATGGTTTTATGTGATGGTTGCCATGACCATTCTAGTGTTTTGTGTCTTTTCTTTGATGGAGCCTTTTCTTTGATGGAGCGTCGCTTTCAAACAGCAACATAGATTGTTAGTAGTTATTATGCTGTAAATTACTTTGAGCAGACAATTAGGTTGGGTTGAACATCCTTTATTATCAAAATTTCTACTGGGGATTATTAATCTACCATCTAACTCACCAGCTAGCAATCAACTAATCGTCAAACTTCGATGGATGCTTATTAATTGACAGTCGACGATAAATGATCAACAAACCACCAACCGATTGATTTGATGATAGACATTCAGCTGTATCAATCGATCATAGATCGATTGATCGAAGGATCAATGGCTCGCTGATCTACCATCGGTCTGACTGACACATTGATAGGAGCGCCGACACAGCTTCCATCCAATGAATGTCTGGCTGGACGATCGTCGGTCAGATTATTTCTTACAACCGACTTACCATCGGACCACTAAATAATCAGTTTCAAGTCTTTCGATCGACTGTCATTCAGCCTTCAAGTCTTTCAATCGATCGATGATCAATCAATATCGAATCAGCAAGCAGAATAATGAAAGTTATCCCAACTATTCATCTGATTCACAATCAGCCCTACAAAACTGACCCCGAGAAAGATGGACAACGATAATTAGTGGATAGTTTTAACCACCTACCCACGACCATACTACACCGAAAAAAGAAGAACCCACGTGCTAAGCGGTTATCATCCCGACATCTATAAAAAAAAGGTAAACTGATTAGTTTGAGGGAGGGACACCAAGTTATTCTAAGGGCAAATTCTATTATCTTATTTTTCATTTTCTATTCGACTAATCTATTTCGAGGATCCCCACAGGAGCTAACTTCGATCAATTGGACTTTTTTTTGTAGGTTTTCTGACGTTCGTTCATAGGCACAGGTGGATTGGCCGCAACAAATTGACGCGTTAGGTAAGGAAAAAGAATCAATAATCCAATTTCATAAATGGTGAAGACTCGCACTAGCAACTCACTCAGCTCCACCGATCAGTCATCCCGATGAGAAGCACTTCCTCCTCTACTGCTAACAGTGGTGGAACTGAGTTCCTCACGTTCAGCGGTCACGTCGGATGTGCAAGCCCAGTAATTAGCTGTGTTAATGCAGCAGGTTCAGATATTGATAGAGGCTGTGCACAGCCTCCAGCAGCAGCCGCATGTAACAGTGGAGGGTCTAGTGATGTAAGCTGTATCATCCAGGCACAGCCACTGCATCTCGAGGCGCTCCACCTCTCCTTCATCGAAATGATCATCTTGACGTTCCTACTGGATGGAAACTTCATCTCCTCGCCGCTCGCGAGGAACCATCCATCGATCGTGATGCTCCATTTCCCTATCTTCTCATCAGAGTCAGCACAAGCAGAAACGATCATAGAATTTGACCATCTCCTCCTCCAACAGCTCCTTGGAAGGATCAACCCCAGGGATGTCTCGCTAGTAGCGGTTCAATAACTACGAGCGAAAGCTCAAGAAAATCGACCATCAACTGGCCTGGATCCAAGAGGATGCGATGGGAGGGTCCTCCGACGGTCTTTGTGTCCATGCAACTCCTCCTTTTTCTTTCGTATCTTGAACAGCTCGATCCCATCATGATTTAAGATGCCATAGGTGAAATCGTATGATGGCTCCACAGACCCAATTGATCATCTTCAAAGCTATAAAGCTCTCATGATGATCCAGGGGGCGAACGACATCCTCATGTGCATCGACTTCCTGGCTATCCTTCGAAAAGCTACTTGAGCTTGGTATTCTGGGCTTCAGCTGGAAAGCATCAACTCTTTCGGATAGCTTAAAGACTCCTTCATGGCACACTTCAGCACTAGCAAAATGATGCTACGCACTTCAGACATCCTCTTCTTGATCAAGCAAGGAGAGAAAGAAACACTTCGGGCCTTCATGGCACGTTTTAACACTGCCACGCTTGAGGTTCAAAATCTCAACGAGGATGTGGCCATCTCGACCATAAAGCAAGGTCTATGGGATTTTCGGTTCACCTACTCGCTGGACAAAAACTACCTCCGAACTTATGCTAAACTCCTAGAGCGCGTGGATAAATACTTTCACGTAGAAGAAGGCGCTTCTGGTTAGCGCCAATTAAATAAAAAAGATTAGAAAAAAAGAAACAGCGGAAGAATAATGCTTTAACTGGACCAAACCAGCCCGCTCCAAATAGAGAAATGGTCTTCTCCCGACTGACGTCAGTACCAACCAATGTGAAAAGTTGGTATGACACTTATACTCCTCTTTCCGCTCTATGTGCCCAAATCTTGATGGAGATCGAAGGAGAGAATTACCTTCGTCGACCCCCTTCGATGAAGAACCAAAGCAAAGATAAGAGGAAGTACTATCGATTTCATCGTGACTATGGCCACAACATCGAGCAGTACTTTCAACTGAAGGATGAGATCGAGGCTCTCATTCAACAAAAATTTCTTGATAAGTTCCGATTCGATCGCTCAACTTAGCTGTATGCCGATCAACCACCACCAGCATCGAAGGAGATTCATCAAAATCAATCGACGACTAGGATGATCAATATGATTTTTGGGTGACCAAAAGCTAGGAGGGCAACATCTGAGGAAGGAGCGACCAAGAAATGATGATTCGACGAACTTATTTCTTTCTCAGATGATGATGTACGAAAAATTCAAACTCCCCACGATGATGCTGTCATCATTTTGGTGACGATAGCAAATTACGATGTAAAAAAAATCCTCGTCGATAATGTTAGTTCAACTAATATTTTATTTTACTCGACTTTCTTTTGAATGAAATTATCGACGGAACGATCCCAAAGAGTTCCCATCCTCTTAGTTGGATTTACGAGAGGTGCCATCGACGTTGAAGGATAGATCGATCTTCCGTTAACCGCAGGGATGGAGCCTCAACAAAGTACCGTCATCTTGATTTTTATGGTTGTTAGAGTTTCGTCGGCATATAATGCCGTATTTGGAAGGCCGGGACTCAACACTCTCAAGGCGATAGTGTCGACATATCACCTATTGGTCTGATTTTTGACTAAAGCTAGAATCGAAGAGATGCGAGGCGATCAGCAAATTGTCCGACGTTGTCTCGCAATCACTATGAGGGAGAATAAATCAAAAGATTCTTTGCCACTAAAAAGATTTGATCAGCTGAAAGATGAAAAGCAAGGTGAATCGACCGAGCGGCTAGTCTCTATCCCATTGTAAGAGAACAACCTAACTAAGGTTATCCAAATTAGGTACAACTTTAGACAATAGAGCGTGAGCAACTAATTCGGTTGCTAAGAGTCAATGCCAACATGTTCACTTGGTCGGCAACCGACATGCCAAGTATACCTCTAAAGATAATCACCCACCAACTGAACGTCAATCCAAACATCAAGTCAGTGAGGCAGAAGAAATGGCCATTCACTTTCGAGCGGCAAAAGATCATCGACGAAGAGATGGACAAACTCTTCACAGCAAATTTCATCAGAGAAGCTCATTATCCTGATTGGCTTGCAAACATCATCATGATAAGAAAAACCAATGAAAAATGGTACATCTACATCGATTATACCAACTTGAATGAAGCATGTCCAAAAAATAGTTTTCTCCTTCTAAAGATTGATCAACTAATCAATGCAACATTGGAGCGTCGACTTCTAAACTTTATGGATGCTCTTGTGGGCTATAATCAGATCCGAATGGCATCCAAAGATGAAGAACATACCGCCTTCATCATCGATAAAGAAATTTATTGCTATAAAGTCATGTCGTTCGGACTTAAAAAATGTAGGAGCGACCTACTAACGGTTGGTAAATAAAATCTTCAAGCCATAAATTGGACGAAATGTAGAAGTATATGTTGACAATATGCTAGTAAAAAGCACTCAAAGTCAGGACCATGTCCGAGACTTAGAAGAGATTTTTGACACACTCCAATGATACTGGATGAAGCTAAATCTAACCAAATGTGCCTTCGAATTAATGGCCGAGAAGTTTCTTGATTTTCTTATTTCACATCGAGAAATCAAGATAAATTCTAAAAAAATAAAAGCAATCGTCAACATGAAATATCCGACTTCGAAGAAGAAGGTGCAACAGCTCAATGGAAGAATCGCCGCGCTCAGCCAATTCATTTTTAAGTCTGCCAAAAGATGTCTTTCTTTCTTCAAAACTCTACAGCAAACTAAAGACTTCTTATGGACCAACGAATGCCGATGATCCTTCGAAGAGCTAAAAAAATACCTAATAACTCCTCCATTACTTGTAAAGTCAATAGAAGGAAAACCTTTATACTTATATCTGGCCACGTCCGACGAAGTTGTTAGTTCGATTTTGATCAGAGAAGATGAAAGTCGAGTACAGTATCCCATCTACTATGCAAGTAAAGTACTTCATAATGCCAAAACTTGGTACTCAAAAGTCAAAAAGATGATCTATGCCTTGATCATTTCGACGCAATGACTTCAGCCCTACTTCCAAGCCCACACAATGCATATTTTAACTGACCAACCTCTAAAGTCAATCTTGCATCGATCAGATACTTTGGGCAAAATGGCCAAATGGACAATAAAGCTCAGTAAATTCGACATTCGATATCGCCCCCATCCATCGATGAAGGCCCAGATCTTGGCTGATTTCATTGTTGATTATACTATCTCGAACGATAAGTTCGATCAAGAAATAACTCGTGAATCTGTAGGAAATACCTCTAAAACTGATCGTAAGTCGGCTTGGGTGTTACAAATCGATGGGGCATCAAATGCCCATGGAAGCAGCGCTAGACTCATTTTGGCAAATATTGACAGTATAGTCACCGAGTTCACCCTCCGATTTAACTTCAAAGCTTCAAACAATCAAGCCGAGTATGAAGCTCTTCTTGCCAGCTTGAGAATTGTCAAGGAGCTCGAAGTCGATGAGCTAAAGACATTCACCGACTCTCAACTCATCACGGGATAAGTTAAAGGTGACTTCGAAGCTCGTGATCTGATGATGCAAAAGTATTTAGAGAAAGTGAGGATCCAAACTTGTGTCTTCAAGTACTTCGATATTTCACATATTTCAAGAGCAGAGAATGCTCGGACCGACGTACTCTCTCGACTTGCTGTCACTGCTCCTAACGAACTTGACTGAACATAAATCGAGTATCTCGATACACCGAGTATCAAAAGAATGGAAGAAGTATTGTAAATCAATGATGAACTAAATTAGATGGATCCGATTGTTAGGTACCTGACTGAAGGAACCCTACTTGACAACCCATCGGAAGCAAAGCACTTAAGATGGACAGCTTCACAATATATTATGATGGACAGACGACTCTATAAGCGATCTTTCTCCCTTTTGCTCTTGAAATGCTTGGGGCCTACCGACGCCGACTATGCGCTTCAGAAAGTTCATGAAGAAATTTATGGAAATCACTTGAAGAGCAAGTCCCTTGCCTATAAAATTCTTCGGCAAGAATATTATTGGCCAACAATGAAAAAAGATGCAGCCAAATTTATCTAGAAATATGAGCCATGCTGAAGATATGCCAACATCCAACATCAACTGGCAATGCAACTAACATCAATCATAGCTCCATGGTCATTTACGCAGTGGGGGATCGATATATCGGCCCTTTCCCTCTAGCATTCGGGCAAAAAAAAATTTTGATCGTCATCGTTGATTATTTTATGAAATAGGTGAAGGTTGAACCTTTGGCACAAATTACAGAAAGCAAGATGAAAAACTTTATTTGAAAATTCACCATTTATAGATTCAGGCTCTCACATATGATTGTAACAAATAATGATTGATAGTTTGACAACCAAACCTTCAAAGACTTCTGCACGATGTACCACATCGCGCACAAGCTGACGTCCATTGGCCATCCACAATCAAACGAACAAGCAGAAGTTATGAATCGAATGATCCTCCATAGCTTGAAAACCCAGCTCAACGAAGCCAAAAGCATATAGTAGAAGAACTACCTTTGGTATTATGGGCCTATCGAACAACTCCCTGAGTTCCGATTTGTGAATCTCTCTTTAACCTTGCCTATGGAATAGAAGCAGTGATACCCATCGAAGTCGGACTACCATCAATGAGAGTGGAGAAGTATGATGTGTCGAGTAACTCAGATCGCTAAAGGATGGACTTGAATCTGTTATCTGAAGTTCGACAACAAGCTCAACTCAGAATGCCTGCTTATCGGTAGCTAGTTGTAAGGTACTACAATAAAAGGATCAAATCGAAAGAAATCCATCCAGAAGACTTATTCCTACGAAAGATCGAAGTATCCAAACCATTGGATCAGGGAAAATTTTCTCCAAACTGGGAAGGACTCTACCGGATGATGAAAATCCTTCGACCTGGAACGTATCGATTCGAAATACTCGACAGAGTCGAAGTTCCTCGAACGTGGAATGCTAATAATCTTAAAGTATACTATTAATGAAATCAGCTCCATGTACTTTCGACAAAAATAAAGAATAAAACTTTTACAAAGTTTTCTTCAAAGATGTCTCCTCCATGAATAATGATCGATTAACTAATGTTTAAGTCGGTTGAAAATTTGATGAACCGATCGAATGAGAATCGGTACAAATTCAAAAGTAGTGGAGGAAAAATCGATCAATCAACTATCGATTGAAAATTACAATTGATCAACCATCGGCACATTATAGTCGGTAGGACTTAGCAACTGATCGTTAGATGGTAATCATCAATCAGAGTATCATTCAAAGATGACCTTCAGTCAGTACATCCCGAATGATTGGTATGGTCAATATAGAATAAGTCGACCTTCTATAGTAGAACAGCCGATTGACTGGCTAACAAGCAATGTCGATGCATAACTTTTATACAAGATGACAAAGAAAGAAAAGCATCAAGCTTTTGGTTGTGAACTTATTGGTTTGCCCCGACTAGTAAAGACACAACCCTTGTCGATTTGGCCATGGTCGAATCGAAGGACGATTGGCCTGCACTCGATCGCCATGCACTTCTGTAAATCGATCAAGTATCGAACGATAAAAATCGACCAAAGATCGATTAGAAATCGATCCATGGTTGGCTTATACCCGATCAGCAAGTACTTTGATTCAGTATGAGTTGGTAAAAAATTAACTAAAGTCGGTTAGAAACCGAATCAGGATTGGTTTGTCCCCGACCTATGAGTATCTCAATGAATGACTAAGTATTAGCTAATTAAAATTTGACTTTAAGTTGGTTAAAAAACTAGCCGATAGTTGGTTACATAAAATCAACAAAAGATCAATTAACGACCGATCAATAAAATTTTTACAAACAAACAAATGTAAGCAGAATGCAAGTAAAGTTTTCTTTTATTACTGTAAAAAATAAGTTACAAAATTGAACTTTAGTCCTTATAAAAGCTTGAACTTTAGTCCCAAAAAGAAATAAAAGTACAAGTTTATTTATTGATCAACTGCTCTAGAGCTGAATCAGGAGCAGCTTCAACTTTGATAATTGGTGCAATATCAGTCGATGAAACAACTTCGATCGGAGTAAATCCCTGGCCCTCCAATGAAACTTCAATAGCCAATCGAGGGGTTGCATCCATTGGTGCAGAGGAGATTGAAACATCTTCGATCAAAGTGGAAGCAGCAATAAGAGCATCATCATTCATCGGGTCACTAGGTGCTTCATCGTCGCCTCCCTATTTCTCTTCTTCAACATCGGAGATGCCTCCTTGTTCCTCTTCTTCAGCACCGAGGATGCCTTCCTCTTTCTTTTCTTCAGCACCAAAGACGATGACGCTGCTAAGATCAAGATCAGAAAAAAATTGTTTAACAGCATCCCGATCATCATCAAACTCGATCCAATAGGAAGCTTCACTTCCTTAAAGGATCAAAATCTTTAGGTCAGTCAAGATCTTGAATTTCTCGTTGCCTAGCTCTTTCGTCCAACCGAGATCCTACTGCATAATCTGGATCTCCATCTTGGCTGAAGATACCTCTCCATCGATAGACTGCCACTTCTGACGCCAATCTTCCATCTTCTTGGTCCAGTTATCACAGTCCTTCTTTAGCTTATTTATCTCATGCTTCTTCTTCTTAACGCAACTCTCATACATCTTTACTTTCTCCTGAGCCGACTTAAGGTCAGACCGAACCGACTCAAGTTCAGATCTTACCTATCCAAGCTTGACTCTAAGGTGAGAGATTTCATCGAACAAGTTTCTCTCCTGACCAGCGGTATCCATCTCTAACTGACGAACCATAGAATCACGTTTGGTGTTTGCAGTCGACACTGAGTCAGAACATACATGCTGAAGATCGACCATTCTATGGTAGGCCAACTCAAGTTTGGCCATGTCGTGAGCCCACTGTTTAAAATAAAGTAAATCAAGTTAGTCAAAAAAAAAGAAAGAAAAAAAAGGGAAAGAGAAAAATGCAAAATAAATTCCTGACTTACGTCGATAAAAGTCGGATAGAATGAGTCAAATAATTCAGTCAATATTCAACTCCTCCTTAACTTTCGATCAGTTGGGATAAGAATAGTGTGAACCAAGCTCCTCACCAGCTGAGGGTCAGAAAGAGCCGATCCACCATTGAAAATCCAAACATCAATTCGCTCGGAGTCCATATATCCATGGCTAGAAGCATCACTCCCAATCGGTGCAGAAAGAACGGATGCCTTTCCTTTTCTTTTGGCGGATGATTGTTTGGAAGGTGCTGACATCCACTCGGGTGTGGATAGAGATGATGAATGCCCTCGATGAATCGAAGTTAGTTGTGGAGCAGACGCGATAACAATCGGCTGAGCTCCCAACACAGGAGCAATATCCAGAGCATCGATAATAATAACATCCTCCTTCAATCATGTGATGGCCAGAGGGGCTTTGGCAGAAGTAGTCATCACCAGAGAAAGAAGGGTGATGATGGGAGTACTGACGGTCCCTGAAGGTACTACCGAAGGAACATCAGAAGAGTTGAGGGTAGCCAAAGGACCAGCTGCTCGACTTTTCTTCAGCGCACGTGATGGACCAGCATCGGACGCCATCCTCTTTCAAGTGGCAAACTGCCAAACTTCGTCCGTGGAGATTCCAAGAGGAAGATGCGTCCCTACAAAATTGAACAAGAAATTTGGGTTAATATCGAAACCCGACCGAATAAAAGAAGATCCAAAACTACAGACACTACATATATCTATGGACGGTGCCGAATCAAGTTCGACATCATACAGATCCTCTTTGATGATCAAATTTTTCTATGGGGAACTTTCAAATCTTTCAGCTGAAGAAAGTCCTCCCGATCGATCGGATCTACCTCACTATTCTCGTTTGAAAGGACATTTGGCTCTCCCCACAATGATGGAAAGCCTTAAGAAGAAGGGGGTGAAATAAAGAACTGAATCTTCCAATCGTGGATGGACAACTGAAGACCGATGATGAAAAAAAGCCTCCTCCTTGGGGTAAAGTACCACCATCCATTGGCTTTCAGATGAGGTCAAAGAGCAAAAAAGGATCTGAACAAAGAAAGCCGAGGCTTTGTCAGGATTAACTGATACAGCAGAGCAAAAGTAATCAAAAGCTGAATGAAATTCGATGCTAATTGGGCCTAACACACCCGATAATAGTCAAAGATATTCCGAAGGAACTTTCGAATAGAAAATCTAAGGTCCGACTTAAGATTATCCAAATAAAAAGTAATAAAATTCAATAGAGGTGAAGTCACCCGACCATCGAAGCCAGGAGCCAATAGCCGAAAGTCCTTCGGGATCCAATATTAATCTCGAAGTCGCTCCACAACCAACGTTGTTAGCGTGGATGCTTCGATTGTCGGACCCCATGATGAGCTACTATGGGTACTGGCTATATATACAACTCAACAAAATAAAATAAAAGAAAAGAATGAAAAGGATATCAGAAAGAAGGTTTGAACCTTGAACCTAAAAGTTAAAAGATGAGGGAATAAATAGATTCCCCAAAAGCTCCTTCTACTAGAAGCGATAGAAGAAAAACCTATAAGGAGGGGTCCAATATTTATAAGGCCCACAGATAGTCGAGATGCATAGAAGACTATACCAAATGCTGATGCATGTCGATCGAAGATTGGTCGAACGTTAAATCTCTCGATCTTTACGACCATGCGACTATTAATGGCGACTATTAGGAATAAACTCCGCTCCTGCCGAAGTTCAGTCTGATGTTCAGCCTAATGCAATCGGTAGCCATGGAAGAGCTTCAGTGGTAGAGTCTTAGCTGAATCCCTTCAACCGATCGAACTCTCCAGCAATTGGGTCTTAGTCAGACTCCTTCAGCTTGCCGAGGTCCTTAGCGGCCGAGCCCCGGCCGAACTTCTCAATAGCCTGGTCTTAGCTGAACTTCTTCAGCCTGTCGAGGTCCTCAGCGACTGAGCCCCGGCCGAACTTTCCAGCGGTCGAGTCTTAGCCGAATTCTTTCAACCGATTGAACTTTTCAGCGATCGAGCTCCAGTCAGACTCCTATGGTAGCTAAACTTCCTTCGAGGTCCTCAGCAATCGAGCTTCGATCGAACTCCTCAATGGTCGAGCTCCGATCGAGCTTCTTTTTTGGTCAAACTCCTCCCAGACATCTCCTCCAATCGGACTTCTACGGGAGTCAGACTTCTGGATCCCTCCTTCAATCGAATGCCTTTGGGAGTCCAAACTCCCTCAAAATGGGTATATGATAAAGCTCTTCAACCCTCCATGCGGCCCCAAGTAGCTTAGTATCGGACGACTGCAGCCATCATCATCAATCCATCATGGGCGACAGCGATCCGCTATCGGATTGCGATGGCTATCACCATCAATCTGTTGCAGATGGTGCTGTAGACGGTGCCTCCCTCCATGATTGACTCTGTCGGATCTCAAATGGCCCGCTATCAGGCGACTGCAGCTGTCACCATCAATCCGTTATAAGCTCTGTCTATAAAAAGGGACCCTCCAAATATACTTTTTTCTAGGCTCTTCTTTCTCTTCAAAAGCTCTAAACTCACTTCTCATTCCTGAGCACTCCATTTTTATTGGTTAGAAGAGCTGACTTGATCATTGAAAGATCCTACCGGAGCCACCACCACCGACTTTAGACGAAATTTTATTTTACAGATCTCCGATGGCGATCTCGTCCTCCTCCACTCCAGCTTGATCCGACGTCAATCAGATTCTGCACCAACAAAAATGGCGCTAGAGGAAGGACCCCTCTATCTCTGAGATTTTTTTGTTCTTAAAAGAGTGCTCAGCGACGATCTCTCTCTCTCCTCTCTAGAGATCTTCCTTCTTCCTCTCTAGAGTTTTTTCTGAGAGAAAATGCCTTTCGAAAGAGCTTCAACCCGATGATCGACGGTCTCCACAGCCTAATCCTGCTCAGATCCATCTGCTCCTGCTCCACCCTCGGCAACTTAGGTTCCGCCTATAGCCGCGGTAGATGCGGAGCAGTTCGACCTGCTTGTCCAGCAGGTTCGTGGCCTCATGGAGGTGATGCAGGCCATGCATCGGTAGACCCCAGCACCAACTTGGTCGGTGCAGGATTCTTTAAAGTCCTGTGATTTGGTTCAGGAATGGCCAACTTGGGCTATCCGGCCTTCGATCCCTAGAAGGAGGAAGCAAATGATGGAGGGCCCCTGCTCGAACCACGACTCGACCCAAGGAGAAGCTTCACATCCATTCCATTAGAAAACCCTGAAGATCAAAGATCGTGAAAATCTCTTGAATCAAAGGCTCTTAAAAATGAGCCGATGATTCGAAGAACTCCATCACACTCTCTCCTCACACGGTATTGATATTTGTACTGACCATTCTTTTTCATAGAAAATTATGCAGGAATCGATTCCGCCAAACTTCAAACTCCCATAGTTGAGAGTTACGATGGGACCACCAATCCTATCGATCATCTGAAAGCCTTTCGGATAATAATGTTGCTTCATGGTGCGTCAGATGCTAGTTTATGTCGGGCTTTCCCCTCTACCCTCAAGGGAGCTGTCAAAAATTGATACTCGGTGCTTAAGTCGAGTACCATCTTATTATTTGATCAGATGAGCCATCAGTTCGCAGTCCACTTCGTCAGCAGTCGACGTCCGTGCCGAGGTTCGAATTCTCTGATGACCATCAAGCATAAGGAGGGAGAATCCATCTAGGCTTATGTCATCTGATTTAATACTGCCACATTGAAGGTCCGGGACCTGGACCAATCAGTCGCCATGGCCGCTCTCAAGGATGGCCTCTAGAAGAATAATTTACTGTTCTCCCTGAAAAAGAAGTATCTCAGAAATTTTGCTGATATGCTAGCTCGGGCTGAAGGTTATGCCCGAACTGAAGAAGCCTTCAAGGCCAAGGACAATAAAGCCGGTGAGCGATGAATCGATGGGTCGGGCAGGCCTATCGAAGAAGGGAAGCTGAGTGAAGCTCGACCACATTCAGACTCCTTTTGGGCACAGGCGAGCCCAAACTCCCCTTCGGGCTCGGGAGCGAGGAAGCTCCAACAGGAGGGCGCGTCGAGGTTCTCCCCAGCATCGAGGTTCTTTCCAACGAAGATTTTATAACTACGCCCTCCTTAATGCTCCAAAAATCAGGGAACAACTTCTGAGATCAGAGAGGATGCATTTCCGCCCCAGCAAACGCAATCCCAATAAGTTCTACCTTTATCATTGTGACTATGGTCACGACATTGAGAAGTGCATCCAACTCTAGGACGAGATCGAAGAGCTCGTCAGGTGAGGTAGACTTGGCTGATTCCTGCGGAGATGGCCTGAAGGATGGAAAGATCGATCGAGGACGTTTCCACCAAGGGAGAGAACCAACAAGAAGATCGACCGCCTCTCAACATCATCAATACTATCTCGGGGGGACTTCAGCAAGGGGAGGCTAGCGGATCTGAGAGATCGATAAAAAAATGGAGGACCGAGGAACCTGTGACCTTTACCGAGGTGGATGCCCAGAAGGTCCAGTTCCCATATAATGATGTGATTGTAATCTCTTTAAACATTGTCGACTATGATGTATGCCGTATTTTAGTAGATAATGAAAACTCGATCGATGTATTATTTTACGATGCTTTCTTAAAAATATTCCTACCCAATGACCGCTTGGGGCCTATGAATTCTTCATTGATAGGATTCACTGGCAATACCGTATCAGTTGAGGGCATAATAACTTTGGCTGTGACTACAGGGCAACGCCCAAACTTGGCTAAGGCATAGGTCGATTTTCTGATCGTGAGGATTCTATCCGCCTATAATGCTATTCTCGATCGACCTGGTCTGAATGCACTTCGGACGGTGGTGTCAACCTACTATTTGAAGATGAAGTTTTCGATAAGTCATGAGATCGAAGAGATCAGAAAAGATCAGGCTCTGGTGAGGCACTGCTACTCAATCACCCTACATAAGGAAGAATAATCCGACCCTTATCTTATAGATGGGCTGGATGTCCGCGATGACCTCACTGAGGAGCGGGGCGAGCCTATAGAGGACTTCATCTCTATACCCTTAAATGATGAAAATATGGAGTACGCGGTGCAGATCAGCTCCAACTTAGGAGACGAGGTTCGGGAGCAACTCGTTGCCTTCCTCAGGAGAAATGCGGACGTCTTTGCTTGAACCCTGATGGATATGCCGAGAATCGATGCCGAGGTCATGGAACATCAGCTGGCAGTTGATCTGAAGCATCGATCAACAAAAGAAAAGATGTGCCATCATGCTCTGAAGAGGCAGAAAGCAATCGTCGAAGAAGTGGATAAGCTCCTCAAAGTCAGATTCATCCGAAAGGTTAATTATCCAACTTGAGTCTCAAATGTGGTTCTTGTCAAAAAGATGAACAACAAGTGGAGGATGTGCATTGACTTTAAAAAGCTGAACAAGGCCTGCCCGAAAGACAGCTACCCTCTACTCAGGATTGATCAACTGATGGATGCAACCTCGGGCCACGAGCTCCTCACCTTCATGGATGCCTTCTCTGATTATAACTAGATATGGATGGTGCCTGAGGATGAGAAAAAGATCGCTTTTGTTACTGATCGTGGTCTTTATTGTTATAGGATCATGCCCTTTGGACTCAAAAATGCAGAGACAATATACCAGCGATTGGTCAATAAGATCTTCAAAGAGCAAATCGACCGCAATATGGAGATGTATGTGGATAACATGCTCGTCAAAAGTTGAGCTTCTATAGACCACCTCACCGATCTTGAAGAGACCTTTAGTGCACTCAGGAAGCACAAGATGAAACTGAACTCGATCAAGTACACCTTTGGTGTGACCTTTGGAAAGTTTCTGGGGTTTATGGTATCGAGGCATGGGATTGAGGCAAATTCTAAGAAAATTCGAGCCATTCAGGAGATGACTGCTCCAAATATGATCAAAGAAGTTCAGTACCTGATCGGGAAGGTGGCATCCCTAAATCCCTTCGTCTTAAGGTCGGTCGAACGATGTGTGTCCTTCTTCCAAATTCTCAGGCAATCAAAGAACTTCTACTGGATGATGGAGCGCCAACGGGCATTCGAGGAGCTTAAAAACTATCTCAGCTCACCTCCATTGCTGGCAAAGTTCGAGCCCGGAGAGGAATTGCTCCTGTACCTAGCTATCTCCCGAGTAGCCCTAGCGGCAATTCTGGTCAAGAAAGAAGCGAAGATGCAGCGATCGGTCTACTATATAAGTCGGATCCTGAGGGATGCGGAGATCAGGTACTCTAGACTAGAAAAATTAACTTACTCTTTTTTAATTGCTGCCAGGAGACTCTGATCTTATTTTTAGGAGCACACCATAACGGTCCTCACAGACCAACCAATAAGGACAGTCCTTCACTGAATGGACACTTTCAGGAGAATCGCAAAATGGGCAATCGAGCTCATAGAGTTCAACATCAACTATCGACCCTAGCCATTGATCAAGGCTCAGATATTGGTAGATTTTGTGTTAGAATGCACCATTCCAGTTGAAGTCAAGCTCGAACAGAGCAAGATCGGTGCCCGATTATCACGGCCGAACCTCTTCGAGAAAAGTACTAACCTTTTCGAAGGCTTTTGGGCTCTGCACGTGGATGGTTCGTCCAACTTCACTAGAGCTGGTGCGGGGTTGGTCTTGGTCAACCCTGAGGGGGTCGTCGTCGAGTATGCACTATACTTTGAGTTTCCTGTGATCAACAATGGGACCGAATATGAAGCGTTGATCATCGGATTAAAAATAGCAAGAAAATTGAAAGTAGATTGACTTCAAGTCTATAGCGATTTCCAGTTGGTGGTGGGCTAAGTTAATGGCAGCTATAAGGTGCGAGAGGAAAGCATGGTGAGATACCTTGGAAAAGTGAAGGATTTAACTCCGACCTTTGATAGTTTCGACATTCGATAAATTTTGAGAACAAAAAATGCAAGAGCCGATCTTCTCTTCAAGTTGGCCACTTCAGCCCTAGTTGAACTATCTAAAGAAGTATTTTTGGAGACTTTGAAGTGCCCAAGTCCAAAGGAATCCTCGATTGTTCTGCAGGTGGAATTCGAGCCGAGCTAGATTGACCCATTGGTTGCCTACCTCAAGGAGGGGGTCCTTCCTCATGATCCAAAAAAAGCTCGAAAACTCAGAAATCAAATCTTCCGCTACGTTTTGTACGAGGATAGGTTATACAAGAGGTCGTACTCGCTTCTGCTGCTAAGATGTCTCCGACCTTCAAAGGCCGACCTCGTGTTATAAGAGGTGCACGAGGAACTCTGTGAAAGTCACATAGGAGCCAGATCCCTATCGCAAAAATTACTTCGGTAAGGGTACTATTGGCCGATCTTATTTCACGATTTTATGGAGTATGTTAAGAAATGCGACCGCTGTCAGAAGAATGGAAATGTACAAAGACAGTTGGCCTCCGAGCTTACCCCACTAAGTGCACCTTGGCTATTTACGCAATGAAAAATGGACATACTTGATCCTTTCTAGATAGCATCCGGACAACGAAAGTTCCTCCTGATCGTCATCGACTATTTCATCAAGTGGATTGAAGCTGAATCACTGGCGAAGATTACTGAGGTCAAGGTATAGGACTTCGTCTGAAAGTCGATAGTCTGTCGGTTCGATCTACCCTGAATCCTTATAATCGATAATGGACGACAGTTCACTGGGGGGAAGCTCGTCGAGTTCTGTGAAAATCTAAATATCTTCTATCATTTTACATCGGTAGCTCACCCGTAAGCCAACGAAGAAGCTGAGGTGACCAACCAGACTCTACTGTAAGGCATCAAGATGAGGCTCAATAGAGCAAAAGAAACTTGGATGGATGAACTCTATCACGTCCTCTGAGCGTACCGAACCACGTAAAGGTTGTCAACTGGAGAAACTCCATTCACCTTGGCCTTTGGCACGAAGGTGGTTATCCCGATTGAACTTAAGCTTCAGTCAGTATGGGTCGTGGCCTTCAACAAGCAGCACAACCCATAGAACCTCAGAGTCAACCTCAACCTACTGAAAGAGAAGAGGGAGGAAGCCCACATCTGGATGGCAGCTTACAGATGGAAGGTGGCTTGGTACTACAACTCCAAAGTCAGAAGTAAGACATTCATAGTGGGAGACTTAGTGCTTCGGTGAGTCATCGTCTCTTAGCCTCAGAGCTAGGAGAAGCTCGTCCTAAATTGAGAAGGTCCGTATGAAGTGATGGAGGTCGTCCGGCCCGATACTTATTGCCTAAAGGAGCTCGGAGGGATGATGCTTCCATAACCTTGAAACTCAGAAAATCTGAGGATGTATTATCAGTAATCTTTCTTTAATAAACCACTTCATTTCAGCATTATTGTCTCTTGGTGCAAGAATTATGTGATGACGGAAAAGAAACAACCGAAAGTGGTCATGTTGGGAGCAGGAGGAGAACCTCATCCTAACATGAGCAAAGTCGAAGATCAAGCTTTGAGGTGTTTGCCAGCAGGAGCTCAAGGAGTTCAACCTCGACCGTAGGAGCTCGAGGAGTTCAACTTCAACTTCAATCTTGACTGCAGGAGATAAGATCTCCCTCGAGCCAACCTCGACTGCAGGAGATAAGATCTCCCTCGAGCTTTGACCTTGGTTGCAGGAGATAAGATCTCTCTCGAGCCAACCTCGGCTGCAGGAGATAAGATCTCCTCTAAGCTTCGACCTCGACTATAGGAGATAAGATCTCTCCCGAGCCAACCTCAACTGCAGGAGATAAGATCTCCTCCGAGCTTCGACCTCGATTGCAGAAGATAAGATCTCCCCCGAGTCAACCTCGACTATAGGAGATAAGATCTCCCCAAGCCAACCTCGACTGCAAGAGATAAGATATCTTCCGAACTTTGACCTCGATTGCAGAAGATAAGATCTCTCCTGAGCCAACCTCGACTGTAGGAGATAAGATCTCTCCTGAGCTTCGACCTCTCCCTCGAGCCAACCTCGGCTGTAGGAGATAAGATCTTCCTCGAGCTTCGATCTCGACTGTAGGAGATAAGATCTTCTTTGAGCTTCGACCTCGACTGTAGGAGATAAGATCTCCCCCGAGCCAACCTCGGCTGCTGGAGATAAGATCTCCCCCGAGCCAACCTCGACTGTAGGAGATAAGATCTCCTCCGAACTTCGATCTCGATTGCAGGAGATAAGATCTCCCCCGAGCCGACCTCGACTGCAGAAGATAAGATCTTCCCCGAGCTTCGACCTCGGCTAAAGAAGATAAGATCTCCTCCGAGCCAACCTTGGCTCTAGGAGATAAGATCTTCTCTGAACTTCGACCTCGGTTGTAGGAGAAAAAATCTCTCCCTAGCCAACCTCGGCTACAGGAGATGAGATCTACCCCGAGCTTTGAGCTTCGACCTCGACTGTAGGAGATAAAATCTCCTCCAAGTCAACCTCGGCTGCAGGAGATAAGATCTTCCCCGAGCTTCAACCTCGATTGTAGGAGATAAAATCTTTTTCGAGCTTTGATCTTGATTGTAGGATATAAGATCTTTTCGGAGCCAACCTCGACTGTAGGAGATAAGATCTTCCCCGAGCTTCGACCTCGATTGCAGGAGATAAAATCTCTCCTGAGCTACCTCAACTACAGGAGATAAGATCTCTTCCGAGCTTCGACCTCGATTGCAGAAAATAAGATTTCTTCCGAGCCAACCTCGGTCATAGGAGATAAGATCTCCTTCGAGTATCCGTACCAACCTCGACTGTAGGAGATGAGATCTCCTCCGAGCCAACCTCGATTGTAGAAGATGAGATCTCTTCCGAGTGCCCGTACCAATCTCGACTATAGGAGATGAGATCTCCTCCGAGCATTCGTATCAACCTCGGCTACAAGAGATAAGATCTTTCCCAAGCCAACCTCAGTTGTAGGAGATATGATCTCCCCTGAGCCAATCTCGACTGTAGGAGATAAGATCTCCCCCCCAAGCTTCGACCTCGACTGCAGGAGATAAGATCTCTCCCGAGCAATCGAGTCAGCCTCGACTGTAGGAGATGAGATCTCCCACGAGCTTCAGTCTGAACTGGCATAGAGCCCTGAAGAGGACTTCGACAGTCATCTTTTCTACACTCTCTTTCTTCAAATTTCGAACTCGAAAGTGGAGGAACTATTATTGGGGATAAACTCCGCTCCTACCGAAGTTCAGTCCGATGCTCAACCTAATACAATCGGTAGCCATGGAAGAGCTTCAGTGGTAGAGTCTTAGCCGAATTTCTTCAATCGATCGAACTTTCCAGCGGTCGCGTCTTAGCCAAACTCCTTCAGCCTATCGAGGTCCTCAGCGATCGAGCTCCGATCGAACTCTCCAGCGGTCGAATCTTAGCCGAACTTCTTCAGCCTGTCGAGGTCCTCAATGGTCGAGCTTCGATTGAACTCTCCAGCGGTCGAGTCTTAGCCGAATTCTTTCAATCGACCGAACTTTTCAGCAGTCGAGCGCCAGTCGGACTCCTACGGTAGCTAAACTCCCTCTGAGGTCCTCAGCGATCGAGCCCCGACCGAGCTTCTCCTTCGATCGAACTTCTTCAGGAGCCGGACTCCTACTAGACATCTCCTCTAGTCGGGCTCCTACAGAAGATGGACTCCTGGATCCCTCCTTCAGTCGGATACCTTTAGGAGTCCGAACTCCTTCGAAATGGATATACGATAAAGCTCTTCAACCCTCCGTACGATTTCGAGTAGCTCAGTATCGGACGGCTACAGTCATCACCATCAATCTATCATGGGCAACAGCGATTCGCTACCGGGCGACGATGGCTGTCACCATCAATCTATTGCAGACGGCACTGCAGACGGCACCTCCCTCCGTGACTAACTCCGTTGGACCTTGAGCGGTCCGCTACCAAGCGGTTGCAGCTATCACCATCAATCTGCTACAAGCTCCGTCTATAAAAAGGGATCCTTCAAATACGCTTTCTCTAGGTCCTCCTCTCTCCTCGAAAGCTCTAAGCTCACTTCTCATTCCTGAGCACTCCATTTCTGTTGGCCAGAAGAACTGACTTGATCGTCGAAGGGTCCTACCGGAGCCACCACCACCAACTTCGAATGAAATTTTATTTTGCAGATCCCCAGCGGCGATCTCATCCTCCTCCACTCCAGCTCGATCCAGTGTCAACCAAATTTTGCACCAACAGCGATCATTGAGATCCTTGAAGCATCGGACAGCAATCCTATCGAACGACATAGAAATCATTAATGATAGATGGCAGAACGAAGATCAAAGCAATGCCACGTATCGACCCTCGTGTTTGGTGCATCAAATCAAAATGTGAAGTCATTGTATCGGACTTGGGCATGGGGGGCTATTATTTTGCCGCCTGACTCATCAGCTAGCAATTGATTGATCGTCAGACTCTGATGGATGCTTATCGATTGACAGTCGATGATAGATGATCGACGAACCACCAACCGATTGATTTGATGATAGACATTTAGCTGTATCAGTCGATTGTAGATCGATTGGCCAAAGGATTAATGGCCTGCCGATCTACCATCAGTTCGACCGATACATTGATGGGAGCACCGACACAGCTTCCATCCAATGAATGTCTGGCTGGACGATTGTCAGTTGGATTATTTCTTACGATCGACTTACCATTGGATCACTAAAGCGATAATCAGCTTCAATTCTTCCGACCAACTATCGTTCGGCCTTCAAGTCTTTCAATCGATCGATTATCGATCGGTATCGATCAGCAGGCAGAACGATGAAAGTTATCCCAACTGTTCATCTGATTTATGGTCAGCCCTATAAAACTGCCCTCGAGAAGGGTGGGCAATGATAATTAGTGGGCAATTTTAACCGCCTACCCACGACCACACTACACCTAAAAAAGAGGAATCCACATGCTAAGCGGTTATCATCCCGACATCTATAGAAAGAAGGTAAACTAACTAGTTTGAGGGGGGACACCAGTTATTCTAAGGGTAAATTCTATTATCTTTCTCTTTATTTTCTACTCGACCAATCCATCCTACTAACTTAAGCATCGGAGGATCCCCACCAAAATCAACTTCGATCAGTGCGAATTTTTTTTTGCAGGTTTTTTAGCATTCGTTCATAGGTGCATGTGGATTGGCCGCAACAATTTCATTTGTGGACAACAAAATTATAATCAACTAAATTAGAACCCCATGCAATGCATAAAATGAGAGATCAACTCACACAATCATAACTCATATTAGATATATTAGATTAAATTAGACCCTTATTTGATCTTAAATTGTTTAAATAGTGGCAAGCAACTAATGGACTGGTCTGGTGGATCAGGTCCGTCAAATAATTAGACAAATTTTGAAGTGGTGGAGTTTCAATTTGAGTGGAAGGCAACACTTTTTAAATGCATTATTATTTAACTGATACACTATTATTTAATTTATCAGGTAGGATACATCACAACCTTGATATTAGGTTTTGTGGACCATGCATCTTCTGTCCGTGGATACATTTGTCCAAGAACGTACCACCATCTTTGATAATTACATAGAGACATACGAACTATCTAAATATTATACACGTGACAGCTGGAGAATTGAATACATGGTAGATGAAGGAAAAAGTTTTCGTTACACACACACACGTACATACACACAAGTCTAATCTAATCACATATTATTATATTATATGATCAGATTATTATTTACTATATATACCTATATATACACACACACAAAAGTAGAAATGTTCATTTTTTTCAAAAAGAAACTGTCAGTCGGATTGGAATAGAATGTTTAAGATCCTTTACTCATAGTTTTTGATAATAATCTACGATGGTGTGTGTAATTATTTCAAGATTCAGAGCTGTTCTAGGAAAGAAGATAATGGCTAGTAAAATAAAGAAACATCCGTCCAGTACATCATCTCACTCTCCGTTCCTCATGCCATCAAAAAAATTATGCCAACGGCAACCGCCTTTCCCTCATACCATCTCCTATATAAATCACTTCACTTCCATGAAGAACTTCACCTAGTCATTCTTAAAATCTCCAAGCATAAAAAGATACCGATGGCCATCTTTATCATCTTCTCTTCCCTGCTCTTGTTTTCTTCATCCACCCGAAATTTCTTTTCCTATCGTCACAATTCTTGCGATTCAAACCGAGGCAACAATATCAATTGAAGGAGGAGATAGAAGAAGAAAAAGGCGTACGTGAGCTGATGGCGGTAGTGGTAGCAGTCGCGGATGCCGTTACAGAATAGCAGTGCCTGGAGAAGTGATCTGAGAGAATAAAAAAGGGTTGCAGATTTCTTTGCAGACAATTCCATCCTCTGTTTCCCCTCTCAAATCCTCAGAACTCATCTCCGGCACAGAAAGAGAATGCCTCTCTTTCCCACCGACCATGTCAGAGTCCTTAAAGCTCTATTGCAAGTTTTCAGAGTCCCTCCGACCGCTCTTCCCCATCTCATCTTCTCTCGCTCAGTCGTATTTCACTGAGATGGGCCCACCCTTGGCTTCCACGTAGGAGGAACATGCGGCTCTCACTCATCCCTTCTTATGATAGATTAGTAAAAATAATTGATGGTGGAGAGTTTTGTTTCTCATTTTTTGTGAACATTGAGTGGGTTTTGGGTGATATCTTTTATACAAAAAAAAAAAAAATGATTGATCTTCTTTCATAACAACGATCCTTTGATTATGACCGTATATATGTCAAAATATTTTGAACCTCTCATTCATTCACCTACTTAGATTTCAAAGTGACCATTGTGTGATCCATGATGGATCTGTATGAAGGAAGATAAATCCCTTTTTTGAACGAAAGAAACAAACCGTATCCCACCGAGTGGGGCCATTATAGCCGATTTCATTGAGCTTGGGCCCGCTCTTGCATGAGAACTTGGATGGGAACATTTGGCATACATATCATCCAAAAACTGTTCATAAAATCTCAGCAGGCTCCACAAGTCAAGTGAATAAAGCTTCAACATGGATAATGTTCACCTAGCCTTCCTGAATTGACATGCACAATCTACAAATCTTTTATTATTTATGCATTAGATGGAAGTATATAAATGTCATTTAGCTTTATGCAATCTCCATCTCTATCATAGGATGACCCTGCTTTGTTGGAATTTTATATATTGACCTTAGGAAAAACCTCGATGCGTTCGGCATTCGTGCATCTTTTAAGTTAGATAACGGCGACAATATTCATTTTTGAGAGGAATCATGGGTTGGGTCGATAGCTTTGGCTTTATCCTCTGTCAAATTACGTCACAAAGCAGCCAAGATCGGCGCGTTAGTGGTGCCCGAATGGAATTGGAGGATGAATATAATATTGCTCGGACCTTTTTCGATATTCTCCTGTTTTCACACTTTTCTTCCGATAAAGCTGGGGAAAGTTCCCCGCTTCTTTTTTTTTTTTTTTTTTTTTTTTTCTTTTTTTTTTTCCTTGGGAAAAGGAATCTTATGTGTTAGGTGGATATCATATAAGTGTTCTTGGAAGAATTTTAATGCCTATACCATTGATTACCGTTGTTTTTTCTTTTGGTGCATTTTACGAAGTTATTAAATGAATCTTAGCTTTCATGCAAGTGAACGGAAATTTCAAGATGGAAAATGCTGCAGCACTGACGAGGCATCCAATGCTCGTCCAAGCTCCCAATTTGCTCGCGCGTTGCACGGATATTCATCCCGCACGTAGAATGTGAAAGCAATTGAATGGAACGATTGCGGCAACCAAAGAGCAGTGCCGTACTGCTACGGGAACTTTCCCGTATCTAAAATTTCCTTCGTACCAAGATAGTACGTTTGGTGGGGTAGAGTCGAAGAATGAAATTGGATGGCTTCTATTTCAATTTGATTAAAAAAAATTATTTTTATATTAATTTTGAAGAGATGAAAATATTTTAATTTTTTAAAATTTAATTTTTTTTATTCTCTAATAATATTTAAATCATGTTCCAATTTCAATTTTAATTATAACCATTCTAATTTACATTTCAACCTATTTCAATTCTTATTCCAGTTGTAATCAATATACTTGCGAAATTTATTGGATGCAATTTAGGACACATTTGATTCGCATTCAAAATCAAAATTAAAATTAAAATCAAAATAAGTTGGAATAGGAATCAAAAAGATCATATATTATTATACATTCAGTTCGTGATCAAAATTAGAAATAAAATTGTTGATGCAAGGATCTGGATGTAAGATCCGAGCTAGAAAGCTGCCAAGGGTCAAGTCGATATAGACCATAAGTAAACCTGAAAAGAAATTCCAAAATCGATGAGTACCTACGATTTAAAAATCTCTAATGCTTAAATTAGTCAAGGTCTTGAGAATAGATAATGAAAGTGGAGAATTAAAATATAAGAAGTATGATTATGAGTATAGAAAGTGAAAGCTCAACTTCCTATAATGAGGGAATTGAGAAAAGAATTTAGTAGAATCAGGGCTCCGTAAATCTTCTTCCCCTTCAGAGGATATCTTGTCTCTCTATTTATAGAGGTAATTTGGTCAGGCCATTAGAAAAATTTGTTAGGCCGTTAAAAATTCATTAAGAATCTATTAGGCCATTAGAAATTCATTATGAATCTATTAGGCTATTATTTTGTTATAACATAATGATCAACTATGTGGCCATCGTGGATTGTTCACTCATGTGGAGATTAACTGTAGCATTACTGGAAGATAGCTATAATATGGCTGAAAGATGGTTATAATATAGCCAGAGAATAACTGATATTCTTTTACTAGAGATCGAGTATTATATTGGCAGGATGGTGGAAAATTAATTTGAGGTTAAAGTAGTGCTTACAGGTATGTTGGTCAAAATCCGATCTCGACTTAAAGTACTAATGAAAATGATAGTAGAAATTATTATGATTAAGTAGAAGATTGGCTAAAATCGATGTTTCTCTGTCAGGATAAAACTGTTGTCACTCTAATATAAATGGAGAATGTCGGCTGCCACAATATTTAGTTAGCAATTATTCTAGATTAGTATTAAAGCATCAGATAAGTGATCTTTCAGGCTACGTGATCGAAGGTTATTAGTTATACCAATAGGGATTGAAATAAAATTTAAATATTAAAAAAATAAAAATTAAATTTGAAGAAATTTAGATATTTTTTTGATTATAATCAAAATAAAAATAGAGCACTCCCAACTAAATGGTTGAAATAAAATAATTTATTTTTATTCTCATTTCAAAATCTAACTCTCCGGCAAACGGAGGCCTTAACGTACCAGTCTCCAATCTTCTTCTACCGAATGGCACGTGCGTGGTTTGACCTTGGGCGATGTTGTTGGGCTGCCTTGCATTTTTCAAAAGCACGTGGGTTTGGGTCTGCCCCCGGACCGCCGCTCGCTTCAGGCGGTTAGGGCAGTTCTAGCGTGCCTGAGGACCTCGATGAAAGAATACTTTCCAGTCGCGGAGTCCGATATTTGGACGGTTCCGATCATAGCGCCGCAGAGGGCAATGCACATCACCATCCCTTAGACCACACTTTACGATCTAAATTGCAGGAGGTAGACGCAGAGAAAGCTTCTTATGAATACTCACCCGCGGATGACGAGAACCGGAGCTCCAACGATGACTCCACCGCCCTTTTCTTTGCCGCTGCAAACCTCGAGCACAGTGAGAGCTAGGTTCTTCCAGCTCCCCCAGTTCCGTCGGCATGGTGAGCATCTCTTGATTTCCATCTCGCATAATCCAAATTCTAGTCCATCTGATGGAAATTTCTCGATCTATTCTCTTTGATTGGATTGGTCCTGTGCTTATAGCCGCAAGGAGATTACATAGAGCTCCACAGGAAGCGCCATGGCCACCGGCTCGACCATTTCGATCGGAAGCGGAAGGAGGAGGCTCGGGAAGTCCACGAGCGTTGCGATTATGCCCAAAAGGTGTATTTTTTTCTTATTATTTTCGACAATTTTCAGATTTTTAGGTCTCTTCTTAACATGTCGTTTTGTTCCATTTCAATTAATTGTTTACCTGATAAACGGCAACACAGGCTGTTGGTATTAAAGGGAAGATGTTTGCCAAGAAACGGTATGCAGAGAAAGGCGCTGATGAAGAAGACGTAAGCCTCCAGCTCACAAAATTCATTCAATCATTTTGCTGATATTTGATATGTTAATTTACCTTGTCAGGCCTTTTTCAAGTAATGAAGCGTCTGTATGATGGTAAAAACCGTCTGCATAATGGTTAAGACTAAAAAGCAAGAGCCAGCAAGGACTGATAGGGTTACGCATGGACTGCTGCAATAGTTCCTTCTAGCTTCAGCCATCCATCTGTTCTTTTTGCGTGAATGATGATCCGTGACCTTTACAAACAGGTCATGCAGGTAATTTAAGGTGACACATCTATCTGTGTCACTTTAAAGTTTTCTGAGGGGTGTTCTCTTTTTGTGCTTTCCATGGTCTTCTCATGTAGGTCGCTTTGTTTTCTCCTCCTTGCATGTTCAGCTTTATGAACACCAATATTTCCTCTTTTCTAGGTCGGGCCTGCGGCTGAAGATGAGATGTTTAAAGTCGTTCGTTCTGGCAAGCACAAAAGGAAGTTTCCAATAATTTAACCATATTACTTACACCGGTAGAGTATCTGCCATAACACGTTTGGATTTTTTTTTAATTAAAAAATATTAAATGCTTTCTTTTTCCAAAAAATATTAAATGTTTTTCATTGTTCAACGGGAATTTTGATGATGGTACCCATATTAATTATACATTCGTTTTAAATAAATATTAAATGTTTTCTCCACCCAAAAAATATCAAATGTTTTTGATTGTACAACAGGAATTTTGGTGATGGGATCGCCATCTTTACGGCCCCCCACCCCCAACAAAAAACAAAGAAGAAGAAAACAAGAGAAATTGCACTCATGACCCTCAAATAATTACTGAAATGACACTGAGTTAGTCCCTTCAAGCACTTGTTAGTATGATCCAAGCGAAGCCTGGTTGATGCCTTTAACCGTTCTTTTATGCACCATGAAATATGGATGCCATATATCTTCTGTTTTTTGGAATTACCGGTTCCTTGTAGTGCAGATCTGATTTGAAATAGATAGATTCACTAGTGTTGATGGGATAATAATGGAACAACCTCAACTCTAAACTGATGGTGGAATCCTCAAAGATGATGTTTCCCTCCAATGATTCTGTCTTGCACAACATGATGGTGTCTTATACTACTAAAATTTCACAAAGTTGATCTGCATTTTAGACTTCCTTTTCTTTTTGTGATAAAATCATTTTTGGTAGCTTATTCAAATAATGATGTAAAAGCGACGGTGATGGCTTTCAAAATGCCGTCTTTATGTTCTTAGTCTAATATAAGCTGAAGATAGGCCTCACCGAGTCACCATAATGAGAAAATTTCTAATGTTTTTCTGGTTTCAGTGTTCAGCCAAGCAATGGAAGAGAATGGTCGCCAAAGTCGCATGTGTAGGACCAGAGTTTACAAGAAAACCACCAAAATATGAGCGTTTTATCCGTCCAACGGGATTGAGGTTTACAAAAGCCAATGCGACACATCCTGAACTTAAATGCACCTTCAATATGGATATAATTGGGATAAAGAAAAATCCAAATGGTCCAACGTACACATCTCTTGGTGTCGTGACGAGGGGAACTATCATTGAGGTAATTAGATGCACCCTTTATAATCTTCACAGGATATAACTGGTTTGCCTGAGTTCCACGAGAAATTTGCCTATAAAATCTGGGCAGGCACTAGGATTTAAGCTTTCCTCCTCTCAGTTAGGTAGTCAGAGAATTATAAGAAAGCTGTTGATGGTGGCTTCCTTTATAATCTGTTATTTATTATTATTTTTTTAAAAGAGATGTGATGGATGTTTTCACTGTGGAATTTCAGGTGAATGCGAGCGAACTTGGTCTGGTTACACCTGGAGGAAAAGTTGTATGGGGTGAGAAACTTCTTGCTCGTCAAGATATGTTCGTCATTTTTTTTTTTCTCTGTGGAATTTCTGAAACCTTTCCCTCATCTAGGGAAATACGCTCAAGTCACAAATGATCCAGAGAATGATGGTTGTATAAATGCAGTTCTGCTTGTCTGAAGGCTAAGACTTCTCTCACCGCTTTTTGAAGCTGTTGGTAGCAGCGAGACATGTTGACCAGCTTATCTGAAAGCTCAACCCATTCTGACCAATATCGAGGGTCAAGTAATCATCTTTACGGTAATAGCAGGCCAACACGGCACATCTAAATAGGTTTGAAACGGTTGTATTTGTGTAAAGAAGCTTGTGTTTGCTTTTGATGCGGGGACAGCATCACCTGCAAGTGAAGGCTTTTGGATGTCTGTTTTTTAGCCCATCGATCAGAACAAGTCCTGCGTTTTTCCCTTTTTCTCTTCTTTTTTCCAAGTGATTTCTTCTGATGAAGAGCTGGTTGGAAACGTGTCTCAATCCTCAGAATGAAATCGAAAATGGAACGACCAGTCTCTTGTTAATAAACTGCTTATTAACCCCTTCATGCTTGGGTGGCTGTTTATTGTTCTTGCAGTGTGTGTGCTTCAAGGAAAAGAATTGGGCAGGGAAACCACTCAATTTTATTAAAAGAGAATTGGCTTGGGACTAGCAAGTACAGAATGGGAAATGAAAAGAAACCAAAAGGTTACTTTATCCAACACTAAATTTGATCTTTTCCTTGATCTTCTTTGGGATATAAGGTACTTCTGATTACCTTTTGTCTTGTTGTTCAGCACAGCACGGCACATCGGAAGACTTGAATTCGGCCTGAGCAAAATATTCCGACTTATGACTGAAACTAGGATATCCATCCAGCCTTAAATCTCATTTTGGAGTGGGGAACTGGGGATTTCCTGAGATCATCGAAGTCCTTAATGTTGAAGAACTGACCAGAAGCCGAGCAAACGACTCTGGCAAAGGGAAGTGGCAGAAAAATGGTTCATGTACTGCACGACTTTGTACCTAGAGGTTGTACAACTGGGTGATTCCAATTACTGTTTTACAGATTTCTAGCAGTTAAGAATATCTTGTCCTTGCGTAAAAGCTAATTACAGATTTGGACCTTTCAATTGAGCAAGGTTGTTCCAAAAATTTTTTACCATAGATATTGTTGGTGCAGAAACTGATCGTCGTCAGGACCAGCTGAAATGGAGATGGACGAGGTCGCCGCCGAAATTAGCAAAAATAAAATCCCGTCCGGAGCCGGTAGGGGTGGCTCCGGTAGGATCCTCCGACGATTAAGTCAGCTCAGCTCTAGCCAACAGGAATGGAGTGCTCGAAAATGATTTCCGCGGAGCTTAGAGAAGAAGAAGAGAGCTTAGAGTTTAGAGATCAGAGGTTGGAGTTAGCGTATCTGGAGGATTCTTTTTATAGGCGGAGCTTGATGGTGACAGTTGTAGCCGCGTGCTGGTGGGCCACTCGAGGTCTAACGGAGTCAGTCCCAGAGGAAGGCACCGTCTGCAGCGGGTTGATGGTGACAGTCATCGCCACCTGGTAGCGGATTGCTGTCGCTTGCGGCGGACTGATGGTAATGGCTGCAGTCGTCTTGATACTGAGCCGCTTGGAGCCGAATGAAGGGTTGAAGGGCTTCGATGTGTACCCATTTTGGAGGAGTTCGGACTCCTGAAGAGGAAGCTTGGAAGGAGTTCGGCTTCCGTAGGTGCCTGACTAGAGGTGCGCGGCTAAGGCTTGATCGCTGGGAAGTTCGGTAGGAGCTCGATCGGCCAAAGAAAATTTCTGGAAGGAGTCCGGCTCCTAAAAAAGTCCGACCGAAGGATGTCTGAGACAAGTCCAGCTCTCGAAGAAGTCCGACCGAAGAGGAAGTTTGGAAGGAGTTCGGCTCTCGTAGGCGTCTGACTGGAGGAGTGTGGCTAAGGCTCGGTCGCTGGGGAGTTCGGTAGGAGCTCGGCCGACCGAAGGGAGTGTTTGAGAGGAGTCCGACTCCTAAAGAAGTCCGACTGAAGGATGTCTGGGATGAGTCCAGCTCCCGAAGAAGTCCAATCGAAGAGGAAGCTTGAAGGAAGTTCGGTTCTCGTAGGTGTCTGACTGGAGGAGTGCGGCTAAGGCTCGGCCGCTGGGAGTTTGGAAGGAGCTCGATCGCTGAGAAGTCCGGCTGGGAGACGACTGCCGAGGAGTTCGCTGAGTTCGGCCGAGGGACGACTGCTGAGGAGTTCGGCTGCTGGGAGTTCGAAGGAACTCGGCTGGCTGAAGGGACGACCGCTTGAGAAGTTTGACCGAGGGACGACCGCTGAGAGTTCGAAGGAGCTCGATCGGCTGAGTAGTTCGGCCGGCTGCAGGAGTTCGACTAAGATCCATCCGCTGAAGCTCTTTCGTGGCTACTGGTTGCATTAGGCTCATCGAACTAGACTTCGGTAGGAGTGGGATTTATCTCCAACAGATATCATTCTCAGGAGCATCCGATTCCATCCAGTTATAGCTAACCCAGGCTAGAATCAACCGAACAATATTGGAACCATCCTCAAAATTTAGCAGAGTGACGCGTGCCTTGACGAGCTAGCAAAGGACATCTGGTGGTTCCCTCGACGTAGAAGACAACGGTGGAGAAAGCTTGTGGCCCCTGGAATCCCAAAGTTTACGAGATGCTTCCAGAAAACAATTTCCGGTCGACAAGCGGCCGAAGGTCTAGTTCATCGGATGCTACTCTAAAGATGGAGACTGTTCCAGAGATGGATACATTGGAACAAAGAAATTTTTGACCTCCTAACCGTGACTTGGCTTGGTCCGTGCTGCAGATGATTGTGACCTTTGTAGATGTTCTTGTGCTTAGGACATGAGTCGCCATCTTTTTGGCAGATCAATCTAATAGTATATTTTGTAGACTCAAATTTACAGAAGCACTATAATTGTCGTCTTCGCTTTGTTTAAATGGGAACAAGGAAAGCAAAAGGATGACATTATTTTGAGAATGACGGGTGGGATTTATTTTGGTTTTCAGTCAATTATTTGCTAATCCAAGTATTTCACTGTAGAGCAATGTGGCAATAGGATTTGAACCACAAATTTCTGTCTGATAACAACTGCTTTTATCTAATCACTTGTGATTTTATTGTTCTCTAGTCGTTGCTCACTATTTTTTTTTGCTGAAGATTATAGTGATGGCACTATGATTCAAAATTACGTATCTTATTAAAAGTCTGCCGTTCAAACTTCTTTAGGGAACAAAACGGGCAGCAGGGTAGGCCATAGCTGCTGACTGCTGAGCACCACATCCGCATGTAACGTCTCTTGCCGGTTCCCACACCCTAATATAACCTCGTCGCATACTTGCGCGTCAAGCACGAACAGCATTTTGACGACCGACTACCAATTGCGCGCCCTGGCTGCCATACGCGCGAGGTTTCCGTGCAACGCGTTGGCGGCCGACCGATCATTGCCCAGAGACTCAATCAAACACTCCGCCGTCCGTCGGATATTCGAATATTCCAAAACCGACCCCAAAATCCACCCGCCCAACGACCTCCCTCCACGGCATCAACCACGGGCCACGCTACCCCTCTCCTCCTCCACGTCAGCCTATCCTCCACGTGGCTCCCGCGAGATCTCCCTCTGGGCCCCACACACCGCTCCCGCGATAGACCTCCGCCCGCCCTCGGTCGTCCGCTTCCGCTCCCTCTCTGGCCGTCCCGCTTCTCTCCCGCGTCCACACCATTCCAGAAGAAGCGCGACCAAGAAACCTTAGAAGCCGGCATGGTCAATCCCGGCATGGAGTCGCCGCAGGAGGCGTCGAGCTCCGGCACGGCGGAGAAGGCGTTCTCCTTCCTCTCCAAGGGGTGGCGGGAGGTGCGGGACTTCGCGGGCGCCGACCTCCAGCTGATGCGGGCCAGAGCCAGTTCATTCAAGAACCTTGCCGACCGCGAGTTGGAGAACTTCCTACAGTCGGCGTCGGCGTTCTCGGCGCCGCCGCGGCCGCCAGTTGAGAGGTCGATCGCGGAGCTCGATTTCGTGAAGCGGATCCAGCCGAAGCTGTCGGAGATCCGGCGAGCGTACTCGTCGCCGGAGTTCAGCCGGAAGATGCTGGAAAAGTGGAGCCCCAAGTCGTCGATCCGGATCGATCTATCCGGGATCAGGAACGCAATCGTCGCGGAGGTGGATGAGGTGGGAGCGTTTCTGGATCTCGGCAAGGATGGGGTTCGTTGCCGGGGGAGTAAGGTCCCGTGGAAGGAGTTAGAGGAGGGAAAGGAGTGGGAGCCGATTCGGTTGTTGAAGACGAGATTGAAGGAGCGTGAGAGGAAGAGCCAATCGAGTGAGATCTTTGGCAATTTTAAGACCAGTAAGTTCGTCAACAAAGTGAAATTGATCCTGGTAAGGCCCTTTCTTAGTCTTTAACTATCTAGTTTTTCTTTTCCTTTTTAGGGTTTTCTGTTAGTTTGTATAATGGGCTGGCATAGAAACCTCGTTTTTTGTGGAATTAGAGCTTTTCATTCTTCTTCCTTTAAATGCTAAGAACAAATTGTTTTGGGATCAGTACAATGAGATGAAAATATCGATATCCAGGGGTGTGAGATAAGCAACTCTAAAACCACTGAATTTTATTATAGTTTGGATTCCTAGTTTTATCATGTTCTAGAAGAATGATGATACAAGCAGAAATTTTCTTGTTGCAATACAATTTTACTTTGGTTTTTTCTAAAGAAATTGGTGATAGTTACGTTTTAAATGCAAATCTAGAGGTTGTTGGACTGGAAGTTATGGAAAGCCAGTTTTCTGAAAGAGCTGATGTGACATAATCCAGCACCTGACTCACCAACTACAGCATGTTGTGTCACGTTTGCATGTGAAGTGTCATCTAGGGCACATTTTCACGTTAGATAGATTTCACGAAGGTTGTCAGGCTTGCTTAGGTCAATCACTGACTTCTCTACACATTATGTCTTGAAATAAGCTTTTCAATATGATACAACAACTGTCTAATGTTAGGTTAGTTTGCCTCCAGTATTGGCCAGGTTTCCACCTTTCCTAGTTATCATACAAGCTATTAAACATTGCACCCAATACAACTTTCATGTTTCGATATTAATTAAGCTTATTATATTACAGAAATTGGCTGTTGAATAACATCTAAGAAAGCTATGCATTTTTTATTAGCATTAAATGGAACCTGCAGGTTTATTTACTAGGTATGTTGTTATTAAAGAGTGACCATCACAAAAGTTCCTTCAAATTGTATAGAAAGACCCTCTCTCTCTCTCTCTCTCTCTGTGTGTGTGTGTGTGTGTGTGTGTGTGTGTGTATACATGTATGTATATGTGTACATATAAATATTTATATGGGAGAAGCATATTTGTAGGTGTAATAAACATAGCTGGTTATTAATTATTATTTTCATTGCCTCCTATAGCAAGGAGTCTAAAGCTATTGGTTGGAAATGAGGCTGGGTTTATAAGGAGGAATTTTTCGCATTCTTGAGGTAAGGGATGAAGCCAGGATTATAACATTGAGGGGCCAAGCAAAAAAGAAAACAATGGACCGATATGACATAATCATACTAATGTTGCTATACATGTTAATTGGAAATGATTTAAAGCCACCATAAGCCACTATACTATTAGAACAAACCTTTAGTAGAATAAAAGAGATAAAAAAAATCAATAATTTGTATAATGATTATTACTTAGACCATGCTAATTAAACACGACAAGTTTATAGTTAGATAAAAAATGTTTAGGACTTGGTTAACAAGCAAGTAGAAGAATCAGTTGATGTTTTTTCTAACTTCTAAATTTTAGAAGATAATCTATTCCATATGCAACCATGATTTTTCTATTTTATAATGTTAACAAATCCAAACAACAATTTTTCTCTCAAAGAAAAGTAATCCAAATAATAATTTTTGATTGTCAGTCCCATGGTTCCCTATGTGGGAACGACAACTATTGTAAACCAATCTATTTTAGGAAGAGGCAAAGGAGAGCCAGAAAAGGGGAAAAAGGAAAAATGATCGTTGGCTCTTGGCCTTGATAAATTTGCATAATAGAGCAAATATTCACCTTTAAAGGATGCTAAAATAAGAAGAGAAGGATTGTTAGGAAAAAGAATTAAAAACAAAGGGTTGCTAAGATATAGACAATTTAGTGAAAAAATAGAGCCGTGAATCTTTTATATATATATATATTGCATGGACAGGTGATGGGAGATTAAATTGCTTGTTTTGTTTGTTTAGCAGGGTCAAGTTCCAAACCATTGTATGGATGGTTTATCCATGGTTAACACCGATGAGGATCTCTAAATGCAAGAGTTGAAGTGGATACCAGTTTCCTATTATGTGATTAAGAGGCATACGTAGCTAACTGCAACTTACCTGGCAAGTTGTTGTCGACTGCCTTAGTAGTTGTCACCCTTTCTTTTTTTTGTTTAGGAATGCCCAAGAGCAGCTCATCATGTGGATTTCACCCTAGGGATGAAAATAGTATGCTGGCAAAACACTCTGCACGATGTAATTGTGGTGTAAAACTGAAGAAATATGAGCGTGGATGCAATGAACTAGGGATCTCATTATCATAGATATTATTTTCAAGGTAGATGGTTTAAAGTCCACAACTCAGCAACATGTTCTTTTTCTGTTGCACCCTGCTGGTGGATATGTTTGTTTTGTTTAGCACCCATATTAACAATGGTGATCCCCTTGTCCTGATATGCATTTTTTTTTTAATTATCGAAATAATATCATATGGGAAAAGAATACCTAGCCATATAAATGGCCAAGTTAAAGAGATTATTGTGATGATGATCATGGCATTGTTTTCTTCATGCAATTCAGTTCGCATGTTCTTGATCATTTTGAACAATCACTTTGTATGGTTAAAGGCAAGGTTTGCTGTCTTGGTAATGGACCTTTTAGCAGTACCATTCTATTGTAGTGTTGGTATGTGGTAAGGTACGAGATAGCAAGACATACTGAGTATCAATGCAATATGGGATTGCATATCGGTTTGATACTGGTATGATGCGGTACATCTGATATGGTGTGATACTAACAAGTACGGCAAACCCTGGTTAAAGGAATCTGCATATATGTTTTCAATTAAATGACAATATGATATGAACTTGGAAAGTTGGAATTGTACATGAATGCATATATGCGTAAATAGAAAACTTACAAGACATATGCATGCATATTGGTGTATGTTCTTTGTCACTTGAAATTCCAGCTTTTGGGAATTGGCCATCTTGCTCTATTGCTCTGCAAAATATTCAAGGTTATGCTGAAGAATTTTGTTGAAAGTGAATGTGAATGCGACCATCATGTCCACACATTTTCAATAAGTTATAAGCTATTGCACTTCCTCCATGCAAGCAGTCCCAAGAGCACAAAGACATAATGCATGACAGCATGAGCTATTACAATAATCACCAGTGTTTCAATATGACTGCACCTGGCACCCCGCCACAACCCTCCCCCCCCCTGCCCGCCGTCATGCGGCCCCCCATTTCTGTAATTTGTGCTTTTATGAAATTCTATATTGCAGCATTTGAAAGGAAAATTTTCTAACTTTTTTACTTGCTTTTGTTTCTGTTGCAGAGATCAATGTGCAAGGAACCTCAAGAATCAAAGGTTGGTTGTAAATGTCTTTATCATCAGCATTATTTTGTTGATAGACATTGGTTTTCAGATTCACAAGTGAAAATTCCTAGGGCACATACTTAAGATTTGATATACTCTCCTAGCTACATTTTACTGATCTATTCTCTTCTTGCTGTTGTAGATGAAACATGGCCATGCAACTTAGCCTCTTTTCTTTCTTCTCCTAATAATTCAGATTATAAGCTTGAGGTTTCAATTATAGATTCTACAACTAGTGAGAGATGTATTATTTGGATATTAAGATTGGATCACAATTTGCAACATGGTTAGTGTATTCTCCATGAAAAACAAGAATTACTTCTTCTGATCTCTGACAGCAAGCTAATACTGAATCTTGACCCTTTGGATGGCAGTTAGTATAATAGCAGTATCATCTCTGTCATTGCTCATGAAAATCAAATGCTGTATGCCTGTACCTACTACTGGAAATTTTAGTGGCAGTGTTTTTGTTTTGTTAAATTGAATGAGTGTGGTGCCTAAATATATGGATGCATTTGAGAATCAGTGATCATCTTTATGCATATACTAATGCTTGTTTGTGCACAGGTTCAGTTATCATCTTTATGCATATACTAATGCATATTTGTGCACAGGAAGTACCACCACCCCTGGATCTACCTGAGCTTCTGGCATATCTGGTTAAGCAATCTGGGCCATTGTTTGATCAAGTTGGTCTAAGACGAGGTACGATGAACTTGTCTCTGAAAACCTTATTTGTGACTTGTTACTTATTACTGTTTGGCTGATGCTGCTAAGAGACCTGATATCTATGGCTTCATCCTGTCCGAATAATTCACATCTTACTTTCTTTCTGTATATTTAAAATTGCAAGATATCCTATTCACCAGTTAGCTGTTGATCTCTTATACTTGGTTTACACCACCTATATCTTACAACCATGATATATCAATAGGGTATATAATATTTCACGTCTGCCATCTTGACTTTCTTGTTCATTTCTTTTGATTAAAATTATGAGCGCACGATATCCTGTCTATAGTTAAAATACATGAGCTTGTGATGGTATGATCTAAATATATAGGTCAAGCAATGGTCTCTAGGGAAAGTTTTCACAAATCTTTTTGTGCTATCTTGCCATTTGACATATTTCTTTGCCTTCTCTAATTGTTGTAAATCAGTTTCTCTGATTTGTATTTGCTTAGCCTGTTCATGAGACTGAGAACTATGAGCCTTAGGCTCAAGTAGATGGATTTCTTACTGGTTTATTTGAAACATTACTGTGAAATGCTTTGATCTTTGAAACATTTCTTACTCATGGATGTGAATTTTTTGGCAAAATCCTCATGTCTCTGAAATGCTTTGATCTTTAATTTTTTTCCCCAGCGGCACAGAAGAATATCTGTAATGATACAACCTTCAGCTTGTAGAATCATCTTGTGTTTTATCGTACGGACTGGGCCATTTTATAATGAGATATTCTTGAGTCTGTTGAATATGCCGTCGCCCAGCCAGTTTCATAGAAAGATATGGCACCATAGGACATCATGCATCCTTCCTCTTACCAAATCTTATTTTCACTCATCTTGTTCTCTATATGTGTGAGAAATGATTTTCGTGTTCTGTGTATTGTCGTTACTCAACCAGATATGGCTGCAATGTCACATGCCATCTGTTGTTGATGATAGTTTATGCCACTATTTCTTAGTAGTTAGATGAAAGCACAAAGACAATTGATCTTCAGATGGTCTTGTCACTGCCTGTATTGAAGTTTGAGGCATGAGTTTCATTAAAACTCAGAATCCAGGAAATTTATCCTTCATATACTTATAAAAGCATATGTACATTACTCCAGATATTCATGTCTTCTGACTGGGTAGCATCAGGAACTTGGGCTTTTATTGAAATTTTGGCTTTACTTTGGAATTTTTTGTCCAGATGTATACAAGTATATGCTTATTCTCAAACAATATGGCATATGATCTTATTTCATAGAGCATTTTATTTGGCCGTGTAGATATATGCGACAAAATAGTGGAGACTTTGTGCAGCCGATGCAAAGATCAGCTTTTATGTCATTCTCTATCTGAGAAGGAAGCATCCTTAATTGGAAATGGGAGCATCACTGATGAACTTGATTTAAGGATCGCCAGCGTGCTCCAAAGCACAGGGCATCACTATGATGGTGGCTTTTGGACCAACCATTGTAAGTCTGACATGGCAGAAAAAAAGCATCATGTTGCAATTGTGACAACTGCTAGTCTCCCATGGATGACTGGAACTGCTGTAAATCCACTATTTAGAGCCGCATATTTGGCTAAATCTGCAAAGCAGAATGTAACATTGGTGATCCCTTGGCTCTGCAAGTCAGACCAGGAACTGGTTTATCCTAATCACATCACTTTTAGTTCTCCAGAAGAGCAGGAAGCATTCATAAGAAATTGGCTGGAGGAAAGAGTTGCTTTTAAAGCAGATTTCAAGATCTCTTTTTATCCAGGGAAGGTAGCTCTCTCTCTCTCTCTCTCTCTCTCTCTCTCTCTCTCTCTCTGTGTGTGTGTGTGTGTGTGTCCAATAAAAATATTTTTCATGCAAAATTTTCACAACATCTGCTTAATTAACATGTACTTTATTTGGCTTCAGTTCTCCAAAGAAAGGCGGAGCATCATACCTGCTGGGGACACTTCGCAGTTTATTCCCTCCAAGGAAGCTGATGTTGCCATACTGGAAGAGCCAGAGCACCTAAATTGGTACCATCATGGAAAGCGTTGGACTGATAAGTTTAATCATGTTGTTGGTGTTGTTCACACAAATTACTTAGAGTACATCAAAAGGGAGAAGTATGGAGCTATCCAAGCTTTCCTTGTCAAGCATATTAACAACTGGGTCACGAGAGCGCACTGCCATAAGGTCGCTTTTCTGTATCTTCTGATGATTCAATCTTGCTTCTGTTTCATTTATGCTAGTAACTGTTTGAATGGTCTAATATGTTTAGCGTGGGGGGAATTGGTGGTACTTTCTTTTGCTGGACCATGTAATACTTATTATATAAATAATACTATATTGTATAACATGAAGCAAATTGAAAAGGATATTCTTATATTTGAACTAATCAATGATTAGTCATGCAGGTTTTGCGTCTTTCTGCAGCAACGCAGGATCTACCCAAGTCTGTTATCTGCAATGTTCATGGCGTGAATCCCAAATTTCTTAAAGTTGGAGAGAAAATAGCAGCCGAAAGGGAGTGTGGACAGCGGGCATTCTCCAAAGGAGCATATTTTCTTGGAAAGATGGTGTGGACGAAAGGTTATAAAGAATTGATAGACTTGTTAGTGAAGCACAAAAATGAATTAGAAGGTTTCAGGTTAGATGTGTATGGAAATGGAGAGGACTCGCATGAAGTAAAATCTACTGCCAAGAAGTTGGACCTGAATCTCAACTTCCTCAAGGGAAGGGATCATGCAGATGATTCACTTCATGGGTAATGTTTGTATAAGAAAATTACCTTGCACGTGTTGTTGCATTTTTCTTCTCTATTAATTATTGATGCTATTATTTGGTTGTATTCACAGGTACAAGGTTTTCATCAATCCTAGTGTCAGCGATGTCCTCTGCACAGCAACAGCCGAGGCTCTGGCTATGGGGAAGTTTGTTGTTTGTGCAGATCACCCATCAAATGATTTCTTCAGGGCATTTCCAAACTGCTTGACTTATAAGACATCAGAGGACTTCGTTGCTAGAGTGAAAGAGGCGACGGCCGATGAACCCCAACCTCTCACTCCTCAGCAGAGATATAATCTATCATGGGAGGCTGCAACCCAGAGATTCATGGACTACTCTGAGCTTGACCGAGTGTTAAGTAATAACAATGACAAGTCCAGGGAAGGAGGCAACAACATCAAGGATATTAAGAAATCAATTTCAGTGCCAAGTTTATCAGATCTTGTTGATGGGGGATTGGCATTTGCTCATTATTGTTTCACAGGGAATGAGATCCTGAGGCTATCCACGGGAGCCATACCAGGTACACGATGTTATAATAAGCAACACTGCATGGATTTGCACCTCTTGCCACCTCAGGTACAGAATCCTGTGTATGGCTGGTAAAGTGAACCCTTCGGTGGCAATACCCTACATTGTATATACTGTTTCACATAATTAGGCTGAGAGCTTCCCCAAAGCTATGTGCATGATGATATTGTATTCCTTGTTGACTCCCATCCCTGTGCGTCTTCATCCATTTCTCAAAGCTGTTAAGCAAGGAAGAAAAACCATCAGATTAGCGATTCTTCATGCATGCTTGTCATTTTATTCAGTTGTACTGAAGAAAAAGTGCCATGATTAAAAGTGAATATGAACTGTAACAAAGGAGGAAGAAAAAGGAGGTGGCAATGGAAATCATATGAATACTACTTGTTCTGCTGGCTATGGTGAACTGTGGAAATATGCATAAAGTTTCGGTGGCTGGTCATCTTGAATCCAGTGCATCCTTGTTGGCCAGTTAAATTTTTGAGGTAGGGTTAAGTTTGTGCCGGCTTTGGCTCTTTGCAGTTCTTTTCACATCTTGGTTTATCAAAAAGAGGCTGTTGCTATGTGATGGATGTATTTGACTTGTAAAGCATCGGATTAGGATGCAGAACAGAAGAAATGGAGGACCTGCATCAAGCTGCTCTCTCTGGTGAATAATTTGAGAGAACTTGGTGCGGATGCTGAGTTAGAAGTTCTTAATCTCCCGTTTGATGAAGGGATTGTGCTGCAGGAGCTTTAGTACACTAGGAGTAATCATTGCAAATATATGATGTAGTAGCAGACTCTGTGTATATATTTTATTTGAATTTTACAATTGGCACCACTTTGTTTTTCATCTGTAATGACGTTGGAGCCTAACGTACCGGCCAACGTGAACGGTTGAAATAACTATTTCTGATTATTTTTTTGTTAATCCGTTGTAGTTACGTGTAGAGGGGCATTCTGCCCATCGAAATTTTTGTATATGAGAAAATTTTAGAAGTGAAGGAAGCTACATTTCAGGACGAGCATTATTGGCTACGTGATCCGTGGGCTGGTTGCCTTGCTCTCACCTTTTGTGAACCTTCTTCTCATCTTCCTCCCTGCAAAACATATTCGTTTGTTATAGCTTTCAAGTGTCGACTGGAGAGCCCAGCAAAGGCAAGGAAGATGGCTTGAATCATGTTTGAAGCAGACAGGCATAGCTGGATGGTTAAATTGTAGATCTTGTTCGAGTCCTTTTTTTTTTTTTGGGGAGAGGGGGAGGAGAAGTTAAGTTGATCGATAATTATGGAGCATTTGTGTGCTAATTTGAGCTTAGTTTCTGATTAAGAAAGAGACTTGCATCCCGCGTGAAGACTGAAGTAAGTGCTGGTCTTCAGCCTCAACGATGGTGTTACAAGCCTCATATGTTTCTTGGAGACTCGGAGTTCGTGAAACTCGTATCATCCTATTTGTTGGCCTATGAAGTGCCAAAATTATAAATTGGTCTAGAACTTTGCATTAACTCATCAATTGTTCCGCTATTCTATTTTGAGGTTCAAAGGTAACCTAAATCTAGGGTTACAAATGGGGTGGTCGGATTGGAACATGCTTGACCTGATATTATGACTGGAGGGAGCCCATTAGCTAATTGGGTCGAAATTGTCCACTGGGTCATGCACTCATGCAGGTCAGGTTTAGAGTCATGTTTGACTTGAACCTAACCTGAAATGTTTGGATTCGAGTCTGGTCTGCAATTTGGGTCAAGTATTTAGCTTTTTTTTTCTTTTCTTTTTTGAGCTAAAAATATAATAACAAATAATTAAATACAAAATTACTATCATTTCTTAAATAAAACTGAAAAAGCCAACTTAAATATGAATTTTCATTCAATTTTTTTTTTTTTAATTTCATTCAAGAAATTTATCATTCTTAAGTTATAGTTTGCAAGCTATAATCTTGAAAACATAATTATCTACTCAAGAACATTATAGATAAGAATTTAGCAAAACAAATAATGAACTTTTAGACATAATTAAGTGAAAGTAGATGAAGGAAGCTGAAATTGTTGAGATGAATGGAGAAATGAGGGTTCATTCAATAAATTGCAAAATATATATTGAAGTGAAGGAGAAGGGGTTTCGTATCACTGGTTTTTGGGTTAGGTTAGATCAGGTTTGAGTAGGGTAGAGCCCATTTTTGTTTTCCCAAGTTAGACCTAGATAATCTAGGGGCTGGGACTAATCAAGTTCTTCAAGTACAAACCATTTCGAGTCTAACCAAATAGAGACCGGGTCAACTCACGAGTCAACCTGATCTATTTGTAGCATTGCTCACATTATGCGTCTTATGGACTTTAACATTGTTGTACATGCACAATCCTTGGAACAAATATATTAGAAATATTTGTGATCCACGTCTCATTCTCCATATTTAGAATTGCGATAGTAGCATAAAATAAGATCATAATCATCATTTAATTTTAAAGAATCCGGAAACTTAGTCATTAACTAGACAACAGGAATCATTTTGTCCTATTTATCAAAAGTTAAATATGCTTTTATGAGAGGACGATGCTGGGATTTGGTACATCAAAATTCCTCAAAAACTAATTGAAGCAACATGACAATTTGCACTGGTTTAGTTTAGCTATGTTAAGACACGATGCACTGCCATTGGAAAAATTTTTAAGTATATTAATGTACTCCACTATAATGATCAAAGATGAGAAATTATTTGTTAGAATATTTTTACCGTGTATATCTTTAACCATCCACTAAAAAATCACGACATCATTTATCCAAGTTTAATTAAAAATTTTGAATGAAAAAAGTTCCACCGATTGGCCAGCTGACAATGATTACTATTTTGAATGGAAAAGGTTCATTTTCTTAAATGATGCAATGGTTTCTTATTAATTGGTGCGAGATATACGTGGTAGTATAGTTATAATGAATAATTTTTCGGTCAAAAACTTCCTATGTATCCGCTAATTGGTCCCTAAACCTAGGAAGAAAAAAACCGCGGAAAAGCTTTTGATGCAATCAAAGTGGGACGGATCTATTCCTTTCGAGTTAGAAACATTCATCTTTTTTATTATGTTTTTATTTAGATGTAGAGGTACTCTAATGTGCCATGGAGGTATTTGGTTGGAGGAATTTGGGACGTAGAATCAGACTAGGGATGGATGAGTCATATTCTGATTTTTGATTGAAGGGAGTTTCATCATGATTCCGATTCTGAGACGGCATGAAAATGTTTCAATCCTTCTAAAACCTAATCCTAACTCTTTCATGAGGATTTAAATCTCTATTTCGATTTCGATTCCGATTCATAATCGATCACAAACTAAATGCTTCGAAGGATATGGCTATTCCGATTCATATTCTATTACATTCTGATTTCGATTCTGGTTTTGATCAGAAGTATTTGATTTACGATCAAAAATAAAATTTAAATGGATTGGAATGAGAATCAGAATGACTATATTGCTTGAGATATTTGGTTCGTGATCATGATCGAAATTGGAATGAAGATTTTAGTCCTTAAGAGAGAGTTGGGATTGAATTTTAGGAGAATTGAAGCATTCCCATACCATCTCGAAATGAGAACCAAAATTGAAACAAGGCTCTCCTCAATCAAATGGAAGCCATCCATTTGCATTCCTACTCTAAGCTCCAATTCTTGGTACCCCTTACAGCCACCAACTAGCTAGCTTCCAAGCAAGCAAGATTTAGGTAGGTTTGCGCATCCGGGTGTGTGGTTGTAGCGGTGCTGACACATTTGAATCGCTAGATAAGCAATACTCGAGTCCCCACAGGACCAATTAGTCAAATGGGAGTGATGCGGGCATGTGGATCGCAAGGCCAAGTTGGTGACAACAACGTCCCATGATTGGGAAGGGGTAGGAGCTGGTAAGCAGCAAGTTGGTGAGAGCGAACGGCTAGGTGCTTCGATTTGATTGCACAAGTCCGGGCCTTCGAGTGGAAAAGTTTAGTGTGTCAATCATGCGAGCTACTCGGACCAAATTAAAGGTGGGTCATGTCCCTACTAAAGTACTCCTGGATCAACATGGCTATGTTGTAAAGGCTGTGCCTATTGTTTTCTTTTCTTTTCTCGGTAAAAAGGAGGAGTAAGCTTAATTCCGTAATACTCCCAAGTACCCAAAACCATCCATACAACATAGACATGGCAGCCTACACCGACGGGCCATGCACACACAAACTAGAACCTGGGCGGGACGCATCCCCACGCACGCATCGAAAAAGCGACGGAAGTCCAACAAGAGGGGTTCGACATCACGAGCACCCGACAAAGCCACGTCCTTGGGGATGGCTACGGATCTCAAATCGGCTCAGATCCGATATATATAAATATTATAAAATAAATTATAATTTAATTATATATATATATATATATATAATATATATATATATATATATATATATATATATATAATATATATATATATATATATATATATATATATATATATATATATCACGGTTAATTAGTGACATGAAGCACTGCAGTGGGTGCATCCTCATCCTCCAAGAGCCTGGGCGCTAGGTGATTGGTATGGTCACGGATGGCAGCGGGCTTTAAGCATTCCATTAAATCCATCGTATCGAAGGATAGCCGCAAATGAGGGATCTAACGCATCCTCCAGTGTCCACAGCTTGATTAGCCTCGTGAGACGTCGCAAACCAATCGAGAGACCTGTCGGCTAAGATATCTCGCAAGTCCCCCTTATTTTTATCAAGAAAAGAATATGTCCAATCCATACAAAAATTTTATCTTACAAAGGAAACTATGGTACGCGTCTAGCCAATGGTGGTCACATGCAAGTTTACCATCGTAGATGACGATTTCTGGTGGTATGCTCTTGGACGTGATGCAACCATCTAGCAAGCAATCATGGATGGTTAAATGTAAAAAGATTTGTTTTTTTCAGAAAAGTAAAGGGAGACTCATCCACATCATAACCAATTAGGTCCCAATACTGGAGAATACACCATTCAAGATTCGAATCCAAAATCTCCCGTTACCAAGCCTTTAAAAGTAACACGTGACAAGTAGATGACTATTAGGGAGGGATGGGTTCTGTTGTGGAATGCTTGCATAAATTCAATATTGAAAATATCGGAATGGCATCGGCTTGAAATTTTTATTATTCACGAGCCTAATGGACTTCAATTTCTTAAAACAGAGATTGCATTCTTATTACGATCCAACGGAGCAACTAATATACATATTACCGGAAAAGGTAAAGGGTCAATAATAAATCATGTTCTACTTTGAGGCAATGGTTGAGAGCCCACCAAAGGTGGCACGGATTGGGCCTTCACAGACCAATTAGAACTATCAGTCCAATTAGCCCGGCCTTAATTCTATCCATGGACCTAGCCTCAAAGATCAACAGCAGTTGGACACCTACACGTACCACGTATGTTCGGAGAACGGGACCCTCCACGGTGCTTAAAAGGTACCGTAAGGTTTCCAAACGCCCATATAAAAAAAAAAAAAGGATGATCATGTGATCCTTATTTAAACCATTCAAATACTTCCCGAGTTTATCCATTTTTTTTTTATTAATATTTTAATGCGCACACACATGAGCGTGCACGGCCCTCCATTTTTTGATGAACACCTCCGAAGCATATACCGCACTCTATGGTGCCTTTTAAGTATCGCAGAGGATTCGTTCCCTATGTTTAGAGCCTTAAATGGTAGGCCAACCTTGGCCTAGTGCATTTCAAGTCATGGAACATATGGATTTTGAATGAGAGTGGCCTGACCCTAGATTTTTGATTGCTAGCGGATGTCATCTTATCGGTAGCATGGTTTGGATGGCTGAGCTATAGGCCATATTAAGACTAAGAGTGGAGAGATTAGCGATTGAGGAAAACTTCGGCAACCATCGACAGCGATGGTGTATCCTCTTATTCATAATATCCAATGTATAGTGGAGAGTTGCTCTTCCATTGAGATTCATCGTGTCTATTATGTTTACTGACTAGATAAACATATGGACCGATATAGGGGATCTTCTTTCAACCTTAAGGGACGCTCTTTTTTCTACTCAAAGACAACAACTCGAGGATCTCTAAGTCTATTGAAAACTCTACGGTCCATACCTTTTTTTTCCCTTATTTTCTTTTCTTGCAAAAATGCAAAAGACGAGCTACACATTTTAAATTTGATATATAAATTGATAAAACATGCAGGCTTACCGTATCAACTCCTATAATGACAGATAATAAGCTATCTTTTCGAAAGGTTATGATCCCTATCCTCACCAACAATATGCTAGAGCTCACTCTTTCGAGAAAAAAAAAAAAAAAGAGGAAGAACACTCCGAATCATCCTCTCAAGTAGCTTTAATTAGCCAAGCTCAAATACTTAGAGATACATTGCTTAAAATACAAACCCAAATCCTCTGATTGCGTAGCACAAAGTATAACACTATAACCATCATGACTGCATGTTTGCAGTTTGTATACAATATTTTTCTTTTGGTTTTCTTTCTTTCCAAAGCTTCTCCCTTTGGTAAACGTATCCATCCAAGTTGCAACTGCAAAAAAGAAAGTACATGAAAGGAGAACCACCTCCAACCTCACCTAATTAGCCAAGAACAAGTATTTGGAGAGCACTGCCCATATACAAACCTGAAATCCTTGGTTGCTAAACATGGGTTAAAACACTTTAATCATTATGACACACCTCGGTTCATAAGTTGAACATTTTTTTCCTTCATAATTGCTTGTCTTTGCTCTTTTTTGAGAAATGATCATTTTTACCATCCACGATATAATTATCCAGTGGACTGTATCTTTGTATCCATAGCCATAACCTTCACTTTAATTTTCTAAAATGGACCTCTTGCTTTAGTATATGTGTGTGTATCTTTCTATATTTGCTTCTGCATCATATGCCAGATTCTTAAAATTCAACAGATATTGTGGAAATCAAGTTTCCATCTCTAATGACCTCTCAAACTAGAATCTAACTGCACTTGATCAAACAGGCAACTTGCTCGACTTTAGCACGCCAATCACGTGTGTAGTTTGGGTAAAATCTATTCCTTAAAGGCATGTCTAAAAGAACCCAACTAAAGCTAGACAAAAAAAACTCATGCATTTCTAAAGCCTTTGTTTGACAAAGTCATTCAATGAACCATAATTAATTTAAACTATAAAGTCTTTCCAACAATTCTCATTGGCATAGGACACAGGGATTCCTTCACACAACCACTAACAATTACTTTGTCCTTGCAAGCAAGTTAAAATAAAGAAGAGATTAGTGACCGATCATTGGACAAAGAGAATGTTTCACATCCCATTGCTAGTTAATCATAGCCTCAAAAAAAAAAAATTCCCTTCCATTGATGCTTATCTAATAGATAAAAAAACCAGCAAAGATCTATCTCCCCATCGATCACATGTAGCTTCTGCCTCATTTTTTTTACGTTTCCTCCTAATTTTCCGCTTGTCCAAAACGATTTGGATAAGGAACACAAGTATTTTAATATGTGAAAGGAACGCAAAGGAGAGAGTGGATGGAGACAACCACGTACCAAAGCCAAAGAAACAATTGAAACCTTCCCCCACTATAAGAAACGTAGATAAAGGTGTTTGAGAAATAATAATGGATTAAAACAAAATCTTGAGGGTCCACTAGAAGTAATGAATTATCATATTTGGTACAAAAAAATAGAAGAAAAAGATTATAAAAAAATAGTAGATCTCATGTTTATTTTTTGGAAAGAAAAGATAAAATAAATACCATAAGAAATTAATATTTGATAAATTTTCAAATAGGATAATCCATACTTAACAAAAATATTTCTAGTAAAGTTGTATATGGAATCATTAAATTTATTCTTATGCCTTTCTAAATTCATTCAATAAAAAGCTTGTAAAAAAAAAATTAAGATCGTAATGCTATTATGCAAAGGATATATGATTATAGTGATTATATAAAAATTAATTGAAGATGACAATATTATTTTAATATTAAAAAAATTATTTTATATTAAAAAATATATTTATAAATTTTATCATATTTTTAAATAAGATTATCTTCAATCAAATATAGTAATTTTTTTTAGCATTATTTTTCATAGTAATTTTTCGATCAGTCAAACATAATAAAAATTATTTTTTTAGATTTTTTTTTTTTTTTTTTTTTGGAACAACTTTTTTTCATTAGATCCTTGCCCTTTCGGTCCTCCTTTTCATCAGCTAACCTAGGTCCAAACTGAGGAAAGGGATACATCAAGATCACCATCATCAAGCACAATCCTTTCGGTGGGGCTGTCACATGTATCATCATCTCAAAAGTAGAGTGGGTCCTACAGTTATTGGTGCCACTGTGATCCTACCTTTCCGACTTGCAACTCACATTGCTCCTCCAATACCGGTGGGGCTGCCATTAGAGTGGCAAATAATAAAAGGGCCCTTTGTTCAAATAAAGTCTCTTGCTTTTTGGGAGGATGTATAATTTTGGAGGCCGAGGTCAAGATTCGCATGCAGATATGTCTTCTAGTGGGCTGCTCCATATCTTATTTTTATCTTCTTCCCTTCCCTTGCGTTCTCGTGTTGAAGCTTTTCAACAATTAATCTCACCCCACACATCTCCATCATGAAGCATAATGGATTACCAGCTCCCACCAACAAGCAGCATTAACCTCCACCAAGGCCTGTTAGTTTCAAGATTCCCTTTATTAGTTTTCACCCACTCTTCCAATGGACTAATCCGTGGCTACAATTGGTCCAACATGATGGGATCCAACCTTAAATAATCATGGAATTGGAGTTATATTAACTGCACAAATCTAGATTGTGGGTTTGGCTCATGCCATTATTAGGTTGGCTTTTACCTTATCCATTCATTTACTATAGTAATTAATTGGAATGGCATCAGCCATGACCACTAGCATCATGGAGATGCGCATGTTAGCTTTTTTTTTTTTTTTTTTTTGCTTTGATATTGGCCAGAATATTTCGAGCTACTCAAAACCTTGACGAGAAGTGGTTTTCTATTAAGAATGTACTAAGTAAGTAAAAAAAGGAGGTTATTTTCGATAAGATTGATTGCGAAAATTATCATTTCTAACACCGTCATGATGTTATACTTGAAAAGAAGTAAAAATATATGCACCAGATAAGAAAATTAAACATGAATGATGATGTGGTCCATGGTATCCAAATTACTCTGATTCATGGGTTGGCAGAGAGAACACGGACTTACCTAGAGATCCACAAAACTACCGTGGATTCAAAGTATCACAAAAATTATCTAAGTAATTTATATGAAAAATGATATCTTATCTCTTTGTTGTTCGATAGAGTTACCATAAATATAATTTGCTCCATCTCATTCAATTTGATCTAACATTTCTCCTTTGTAAAGTATCCACCTCCCTTTCGTTCCAATCATTTTCTTTTCCAATTTTTCATAATTATTATATATAATTTAGGCTAATTCTTATTTAAAAAATAGTACCACTTGAATCTTAGTCGCATTATATCACAAAGGACCCTCTTGCACCATCAAAATCAAAAAACAAACAAATACTTATTTTTGACCGAAACAAAGCATCCAAGCCTCCTCAAAAGAATAAAGGGCAGGGGCTTTAAAATAAACAACCATGTAATCCTACGTTTCAGCCAACCCAATAGTTTAAGCAAAAGGCGACGACAGCCTCTGGTGTGTCAGCCCCGTGAACCATTCATCTTGCCCCAACCATAACATAAAGAATTAAACCCCTCACCATTAGTCATTAGAACATAATACACGTACAGAAAAATACAGTAGGCCCCTTCAACTTTCATTTTTTACATTGAGGGCGCTAAATCCTGAAGTAGTCAAAAATAGCCTTCAACCACCCATCTTTCCATTTTGTTACAGCTTTATCTCCTACTTGAATCTCATAAAAAAAAAAAAAAAAAAAAAACCCTTCTTATTCATTTCCACAATCATCCATATATGACTGAAAAAATCTTTTGCTACGGTGGAAAATGAACCTATTGATATGGCATGATTCGATTGCTCCGATTCAAAATTTACCGGCACAATTTGATTATTCTAGTTCAAAACTTATATGATCGAGCCAACTCTATCCCGGCCAATTCAAAAATCAAAACAAGCAAACTGAAAAGCCTCTGAGGTCCTATATCATAGTAATATTGCATTTTAGTTGTATGTTCTTTAGCTCGATCTCTGCCTTAAGCCAATCTAAACTTTCTCACCTCAACAGCTGATTTTTTCATATACGGAAGTATATTCTTTTCATCAAGTTAAAAAAAAAAAATTTACCACAATAGCTTCAATAGTTTTGCTGGATATTTAGATGCTTATAATGAATCTCATGCGATTATGACATGACTCGGATTGTTAAGATATGATTCACAGAAGATTTGTACCTCCATGATTACAAGAAAATCTAGAGATTCTCCATAACAGGTAGAATCAGAAAAATCATAACGGAATGATTATCTTATTTTACTATCTCGTCTTCTGTCAAAAAAATCTTTTTTAAGCAACGAAGGATCTGACCAAAACTATTTTAGCGAGTTTTCTGATCTTATCTATTATTCTATATATTTATGAAAGCATCTTGCATTATCGATTGGATCGGGAGCAATACCTCTTATTATGGCGGTAATAAAATGCCTCAGATCAATTGATATATCTCATAGGCATCTCAGCTCAGCCTATCCTGACGAGCGCTTATGGATCAGGATATTACCATAATATCCTCTGAACAGATGACTAATGCTGGAGGGCCGACCTAACCCAATATTTATCGAAACACCTCGGCTGGCACCTATCATTTTTAAATCGCCTCGGATAAAGAAAGTCTCACGCGAATTGATCGCAGTACAACTGTAATCAAATCGTAAATAGGCTATCACCTACTCGTCCAAAACCATCGACGATAAATTGAAAATTCTAATCATACCAGCAACCATCATTCCATTCGAAAGATTCCCAGAAAACTCGCCGCGACGAGATTAACGATCCAAAATCAGCGGAATGACATAACCATCGTGTAAAACTTTTTCACGGACCCAGATAAGCAAGAAACCCCTCTCAAAAGAAATTAGCTCTTGCTTGTTTCTGATTTGAGCATCGAAGGATCCTCGCTGGAGACAAAATCCTCCGGTCCGAACTTTGTTTTGCAGGTTCTCAAGCTTGTCTATACGGAGTCAATCTTTCAATTCTGAAGCTGATGATTCTCAACGGTAATAGATTGGCGCTAGAAGGAGAGCGACTAAACTTTTAGCCTATCATAAATTTCTATGAAAAGCTGGTCGTTCGGTCTTTAAAGATTAAACCAATCCACAACAAATAACAATGGCTCCGAAAAAGATCTCGTCCTATCTCAACGACGTCGCTGAGGCCACCACCTCACAGCAACCGAACCTGAGGGTTGATGATCATATTCAGCCTCCTACGGTGGAAGTCTCTCCACCCATCCAATCGGCCCATGTCATCATGAACCAATTCAACTCACTCCTTCAATAGGTCCACTCTCTGGCGACCACTGTCCAAGCGATCCATACGATGATCGTGCCTTTCTTAATGGCACCGTAGCCAAATTTTACTGCTCCTGCTCCACCCTCAATGGTGCAACTGATGCCTCCGACGGTCCCACTCGTGCCACCAGTGGTGGCGCCGATCCAGCCGCCGACATCCTTTTAACAAGTCGCACCCACACTGCCACCTCCACAAAGTCCTGAGCGGGGGCGACCCCGTCCACGATCTCTTAGCCCATAATCAGGGCATGATTTTACTCCTGACCATCGTTCTCCCCAGTAGTTCGAGGACCTCACCGACCGGGACTTGATAATTGAAAGAAAGATTCGAAAGTTCGATAAGAAACTCGAAGCTCTGAATAAGGCCTCCTCTTCTCAACCTTTTGACGGTCTTAGCGACGAGCCTTCATTTGACGAGAGGATCCTACAGGAATTGCTACTCCCTAGATTCAAACTGCCTCAACTTGTGACCTACGACGGGACTGACGATCCCGTCGATCACATCGAAACTTTCAAGGCAGCTTTGCTTTTTTAAGGAGCATCAGATGCTACTCTCTGTCGGACATTCTCTACCATTCTCAAGGGGGCAGTCCGATAATGGTACTCAAAAATGAAGCCTAGCTCGATTCATTCTTTTGACGAGCTAAGCCGATCTCTAGCAGCATATTTTGTCAGCAGCCGTAGGTAGCAGAAGCGATCCGACTATCTATACACCATCCATCAGAGGGATAGTGAGTCAATCCACAGCTATTTGAGCCATTTCAACACGGCTATCTTGAAAGTCCATGATCATGATGTCTGCTTTTATGGCTGGATTGTAAAGAAATGACCTGAAGAGGTCATTGGTGAAGTCTTATTCAAAGGACTTCAATGGTATGCTGGAGAAGGCAAGGAAGTATACCAATGTTGAAGAAGCCTTCACCGAAGCCTCCCCCATCAATGGTGATCAGATGGGGTCGAATAAGAAGCGCCCTCCCTCGAAAAGGGAGTCCTATCGATGGTGCTCCCGCTCTCCACCTAGGAAGAATAAAGATGAAAGCCTTTTTTGGAACTATCGATCTCCTAGTCCACTATGGCGTGATCGACTGCGGTCTCCTCCGAGGCATTTCAACAACTATACGCCCTTGAATGTCATCTGGAGAGAAGTTTTGATGCAGATCCAAGACCAACTCTTCCAACCTTCAAAAATGCAGACCGACCTGAAATGTCGAGATATTACGAGATTTTACTTCTATTATCATGACCACGATCACGACACTGAAAACTGCCGCCTCCTTCGCAATGCCATTAAAAAGTTAATTCGAGAAGGCTTGAATGCGTCGTTCATGAAAGAACCCCACCGCGATGGCCCCAGCCATGGGGCTGCCAGCCACCTCCTTAGCCGCATCGATAAATGCCAATGCCCATGCAGGAGGAGAGAGACCCGGCAGTAGCGAAGGAGCGACCTCTTTGCAAAGAAATCAATATGATTATCGGAGGATTATTTGAAGCGGCAGTATCAAAGAAGCCCAGACATGATGACGGGCCTCAATAATAAATAACTTTCACTGGACAGGATGCAGAGGGTGTATAATAACCGCACAATGATGCTGTGGTTGTTTCTTTAAATATTTCTGATTTCAATGTACACCGTATATTTGTTGATAATGGAAGCTTAGTTGACATTTTATACTTTTCTGTCTTTTTTCTTATGGGACTCTCTTCTGATTGGTTAATTCTATTTGACATGCCGATCTAAGGATTTTTCGATAGTACTATAACGTCGGAAGGAATGATCAATCTACCTATAACCGTGGGCACTTCATCTTAGCAGATGACCATACAAGTGGACTTTTTTGTCGTCAAACTTTCCTCTGCCTATAATGTCATCCTCGAAAGATCAAGTTTGTGGAAACTTAGGACTGTCGTATCCAGCTATCATCTCCTGATCAAATTTTCGACAGCTCACAGCATGGGAAAGATTCGGGGCAACCAAACCATCGTCCGACAGTGCTTCGCTGCTAAGCTCCAAATAGAGGATTCTGTGGGAAACCAACCAGAGTTCCCAATAGGGTTAGATGCACGTGACGACCTCACAGAAAATCAAGTCCAACCATCCGATGACCTTCAGGATATATCACTGGAGAAGGAGAATCCCTAGCAAACTGTGAAAATTGGATCTTGCCTTGATTAGGTAATAAAATACCAACTGATCAATCTTTTGCAAGCAAATGCGGACCTTTTCGCTTGGTCAACCATTGATATGCCGAGGATCGATCCATCGGTAATAGCCCATTACTTGAAGGTGGATCCGACCTATCGTCTAGTAAAGCAGAAGAAGCAAAACTTTGCCTCTAAACGCCAAAAGATAATTGTCGAGGAGGTGGACAAATTGATGAAGACTGGTTTCATCCAGGAAGCTATGTACCCAGATTGGTTGGCAAATACTATTCTGGTAAAAAAAGCAAATGGAAAGTGGCATATATACATCGACTTCACCAATTTAAATAAAGTATGCCCTAAAGACAGCTACCTATTACCGCAAATTGACCAACTGGTCGATGCCACTTTTGGGCATGAACTCCTCAGCTTCATGAATGCCTTCTCCAATTACAACCAAATCCAGATAGCCTCGAAAGATGAGGAGAAAATGATCTTTATTATTGACCGTCGGCTCTACTATTACAGGGTGATGCCTTTCGGACTAAAAAATGTAGGAGCCACATATCAAAGGCTGGTCAATAAGATCTTCAAAGATCAGATTGGCAAGAACATGGAGGCTTATGTCGATGATATGCTGGTGAAAAGCTAATCGATACCTGATCACGTGCATGACCTCCATGAAACATTCGACACACTTCAACGATACCAAATAAAATTGAATCCCATGAAGTATGCTTTCGGAGTCACTATCGGTAAGTTCCTCAATTTCATGATTTCTCATAGAAGAATTGAGGTAAATCCAGGGAAGATTAAGACGATCCTGAAAATATCACCCCCGAAGACTATAAAAGAGGTACAAAGGTTAACTGAAAAAATTGTATCTCTTAACCGTTTTATTTTTAGGTCAGCTGAAAGATGCTTCCCATTCTTCCAAACATTCAAGCGACTGATAGATTTTCAATGAACCCTGGAGTGTCAGGAGGCCTTCGAGGAGCTAAAAGGATATCTCAGTTTCCCACCTTTGCTCACCAAATCATTGCTGGATGAGGAGCTTTACCTCTACCTTGCTGTATCGCCCATGGCAATCAACACGGTCCTTGTCTAGGAAGAGGGACGAATCTAGAAGCATATATACTACATCAGCAAGATCCTCCCCGATGTAGAGATCTGATATGCAAAGTTAGAAAAGATGATTTTTGTGCTGATTGTTGCTGCAAAAAAACTTCGATCCTACTTTCAAGCTCATACCGTGATAGTGCTGATGGACCAGCCTTTGAAGTCGATACTGCATTAGCCGAATTCTTTCGGATGGATTGCAAAGTAGGCTTTGAAGCTCTCAGAGTTGGATATTCACTATCGACCGAGGCCATCCATTAAGATCCAAATTTTGGCCGATTTTATCCTCGAATGTACGATACCAAGTGAGGAGCCCCTAGAAGAAAACTCAACGACTAGATTTGAAGACCCTGCAAGCTCACAAAGCAATGAAGATCCGAAGTCGAGTTAGGGAGATCCAGGGTAAACATGGGTATTGCACATTGATGGCTCTTTGAACTCAACAGGATCAGAAGCTGGAATTATCCTTTCCAGTCCAGATGGGGATGTGATAGCATACGTTATCCGCTTCAAATTTTCAGCTACCAATAATGAGATGGAATACGAAGCTCTGATCGTTGGATTGAGAATTGCTCAGCAAATCGGAGCTCAATGTCTGAAAGTGTATGACGATTCTCAGCTTATGGTGGGACAAATAAAGAAAGAATAAGAAGCTTGAGAGGAAAATATGAGAAAATACCTCCAAAAGATAAAAGATTTAACCTTATGCTTTAAATATTTTGACATCCAATAGGTTCCTCGGACGCAAAACATTAAGGCAGATGCTTTATCAAAGCTCGCATCTTTGCTATCCGCCGATCTAGGAAGAGAAATCTACTTCAAAATTCTGAAAACTTTGAGTTTAGAAGAGCCCTGCACAATTCAGTAAATTAATGAAGAGCCCAGCTGGATGAACTCCATCATAAAATACTTGAAGATAGAAGAAACACCGCCAGACCGAAAGGAAGCTCAAAAGGTCAGAAATCAAGCAGCCAGATATATATTGCTCGACAAAGACCTGTACAAGCAATTTTTTTCCTTGCCACTTCTGAGGTGTTTGCATCCTTCGGAGGTCGATTATGCTATGCGGAAGGTTCATGAAGAAATCTATGAAAATCATCTGGGGGGTTGATCCTTATCTTATAAAATTCTATGGTAAGAATATTACTAGCCCACAATGCAACAGAATGCTCAGAATTTCATTTGGAGATATGAATAATATCAATGTAATGATCGGATTTAGCGTCAGCCCGCATCTCTTCTGACTCCCATTGAATCCTCCTGGCCTTTCGTCCAGTGGGGATTGGACATTTTAGGCCCATTTTCTCGAGCTTCTGGCCAACAAAAATTCCTACTCGTGGTTATTGACTACTTTACCAAGTGGGTAGAAGCCGAGCCCTTAGTTCATATCACAGAGATGAAGGTCCAGCGATCGTGAGTAGAAGAACTCTATCATGTTCTGTGGGCCTATCGAATCACTCAAAAGCTTCCGACAAGCAAAACATCCTTCAACTTGGCATTTAGCACTGAGGCCATCATACCTGTAGAATTCGGGCTTCCCTCCATCAGAGTTGAAGAATATGATGAGGACACTAATCCAATTTGGCTCAGAGCCAATCTTGATCTGATCGAAGAAATCAGAGAACGAGCAGTGGTGAAGATGGCTGCATATCGATAAAAGATCGTCAGATATTATAATTTTTGCATCAAGGCAAAAGAATTTTAAGCCGATGACCTTATCCTTTGAAGCACAGAAGTATCCAAGTCAACTGAGCAAGAAAAGCTTTCACCCAACTGGGAAGGGCCCTATCAGATCGATGAAGTTGTGCGACCAGGGATTTATCAACTAAAACAATACAATAGGATCCTCCTTCCCAAGTCATGGAATTCAACTATTCTTCGGATGTACTATCAATGAAATAAATAAATGAATAGTTTTTCAAGTTCAATTACTTTCTTTGTCAGATAAATATTTGCGTAGCTATCGAACTAGAAAAGAAAGTCAGATAAAATTCTTTTGTCGCTTCGAATAAAATCTATTTGTTCAGAATACTCAACAGCGAGTTTCTCAGATCAAAATTACTTTGGATAAAAAAATTTTATTCGAAATACTCAACAGCGAGTTTCTCAGATTAGAACCGCTTTGAAGAAATTTTTTTTGTTTGGGACACTCAACAGCGAGTTTCTCATATTAGAATCGCTACGGATAAATTTTTTTTGTTCGGAATACTCAACAGTGAGTTTTTTAGATCGAAACTGCTTCGGATAAAATCTCTTTGTTTGAGATACTCAATAGCGAGTTTCTCAGATTGGAATCGCTTTGGAAAAAATCTCTTTATTCGGAATACTCAATAGCGAGTTTCTCAGATCGAAACCGCTTCGGATAAAATCCCTTTGTTTGGGATACTCAATAGCGAATTTTTTAAATTGAAATCACTTTGGATAAAAAATTTTTATTCGAGATACTCCACAGTGACTTCCTCAGATCGGAACTGCTTCGGATAGAATCTCTTTGTTCGAGATATTCCACAGCGAGTTTCTCAGATCGAAATCAGTCCGGATAGAATTTTTTTGTTCGAAATACTTAATAGTGAGTTCCTTAGATCGAAACCACTTCGAATAGAATATTTTTATTCGGGATACTCAATAGTGAGTTCCTCAAATCGAAACCGCTTTGGATAGAATTTTTTTGCTCGGGATACTCAACAGCGAGTTTCTCAGATCAGAACTACTTCAGATGGAATCTTTTTGTTCGAGATACTCAACAATGAGTTTTTCAGATCGGAACCACTTCTGATAAAATCTTTTTGTTCGAGATATTCAACAGCAAGTTTCTCAGATCAGAACCGCTTCAGATAAAATTTCTTTTTCGGCATATTTAATGAGTTTCTCAGATCGAAACCATCTCAGACCTATTCGGTTAAAGAAACCCACATAGGTTCAAGGTCCCTTTGATCGAGATAGTTAACAATATAGACAGAACAAAAATAAAGTGTGAGATGAAGAAAATAAAAGCATTTTATTTCATAAAAGAAAAATTTTTACAAGAGCAATGCCCAATTATTTTTACAAAGAACAACAGTGAACAACTTGGATAGAATTACAAAAGCATAACTCTGATGTGAAGACACAGTCAAAAAGCCTATCGAAGCTGAGGCCGTCGATATGCAAAAAAAGCTCCTCTGAAGACTTGAGGCTTTGGGATCCCATAAAGGATATCCATGTCCATGGAGGTGCGAGATTTGAGGTGATGGACTTTCCATTGATGTCAAAATCAGGTACTTTTGAAGTCCATGACTATATGACCCAGCCTCGAAATCTCCTCCAGCTGCTCGGACATATGCCCTCCACGCTGTGAGGGTGGCACAATCTCAAACGCCACCACCTGAGCCGCTAAAAAATGACAACGATGGAGAATCCGATGAGACCGAGGTAGAGTTTGCTTAGAATCCAACTCTGCCCAAACTCGGAACAAAGAACCCCTCCATTGAATGTCGATGCATGATAGATAACCCAGGTAAAGCTTCTTAATATGACTTCGAAGAACTCCTTTAGTGCTCTAGTCATAGTTTCTAGGAACATAATGGCTGAGGGAGCCTTTGAAATATAAGATTTAAACTTTAGATGCCCGGGTGGCAGCTCAATCCCTTCCTACTTTCCTGCAATGATGGCACAACCTCAGGCCTCTTTGAATAAGTCACGAAATTCTGCCCTCTCAGAGCTAGAAAACTGTGGCAAAGCTCTCAGAACCAAGTGAAAGACCATTTCCTACAGGCGAAGTAGGATGATAAAGGTCTCAAGATCGAGAGCGAAAGTATCTGAACGATAAAATCCTTATCGTCAATACTCCCAAGTTGATCAAGATCAATCAACACTCCTCCATCTCCTTGGTTGGATAACTACCTCCATCAAGAGACGAAGAAATAGGCGGATGTCGCTATAAATTGGTTCTTGTAGGAGACAGAACCAATTTGTAGATATTCCTCTGAAAGACAAAATGTCATGAATGAAGCAGCTAGCGAATGGGATGTCGCTATAAATAGATGGATCCGCCATAATTACGAATGTTCAATCTTGCCGTGTGCAAATCAGGAAGTGGGCATATCTGTCGTTCCATGACTAAGTACCAGATTTTGAGTCAAATTCGCCGTTACCTTACTTCTGTAACCATGCACATTTAATGACACATATGAAAGACTGGGCATGTCCCATCAAATACGTGCATAGAAAATGAAAAGGTCAACTTGTAAGTTCATGAGCCGAGGTTAGGAAGTACAAAAATGCACGATTGAAGAAATAACTCCCCAGATCGGAATAAAATGGAAAGAACAAAGCAAAATGAGAAAGTCAAGAAGAACAAAAGGAAGAAATTTTATTCATAAAAAGTCTCTTTACAAAAACTTCTAAAGAGCTGAAGAGAACAAAAATTCAAGACAAGTTATCCGAAGGAATATCCAAAAAGCTTAAATCTAACTCAAGATATTTCGAAGCTATTTCCTCATGGATAGCACGTTTCTCCTCATCATAGGTGTCTAGTATAAAAGAGACCTTTTTCTCCCTGAATTCATCGGATGCCCTAAATCGTCAACTGCCTTCAAGGCCTTCTCCTCATCCGCTTTCACCAAGAGTAAAGCCTCCACCTTGGATGCTTCAGCCTTGATGACTCGATCCCTCAATTCTATGTTCTCGGCCTCCAAGACTCCATTAATATAGATTAAGCAGACATTCTCTTCCATAAATTTCTTCAAAGCCGTCTCGGCACCCGGAACTTTCTTCTCGATCTCTTTAGCTCTGTTCAAAGTCTCCGTAGCCTCTTTTGATAGCTGATCCTTTACCTTCCGAAGGATCATGCTTTGAATCTCAAATTCCATCATCCTTTTGGAAATGTTAACGACGTTCTTTATGAACCCATTTAAGTAATGGGCAAGCTACAGAGGCATTGCGTGAGGTCTGTAAGGACAAGTTCGAAAATAAGGAAAAAAAAATAAAAAGAACAACAATCTATGATCTCGGCCTATCTGGATAAAGCAGTCCAAAGCTTTTTTCCTCCTCATCTTTAGAGGATCAATCAGTATCTCGAACGCATCAGCCAGAAAAAAAAAATTTGAGAATGCTTCACAGACCAGCTTATAATCATGTAAGGATGAACCATCACAGTAGATTTCGATCGGTGTAGTTTCAAAAATACTGGCCTCCTCAGAAATTCTTGGCTTATCTAGTGGAGCCTTTAATTTTATCACCGTATGAGTTTTCGAAGCATCGGCATCTTTGGTAGAAAGTACTCCGGGTATTGTAGGCTCACTAGCTCCCTTTCTCCTAAATAATTCCTTCTCTGAAAAAGGCTCGAGGACATCTGGAGCTGGTAAGCCTAAAATGGCCTCACTAAACAAACATTCAATGGAAGCCTCATGGCCCTTCTCTAGAACTGAAGGCTCTGAGTCGTGTGAAACCTGGATGATCTGGAAGTCCTCAACATTGAGAAGACTAGGCTTCTCGACTATAAGAGATCATTGCGCTGGGAGAGATTCAATCCAAATACGGGCAGACCTCTCATCGGTTGTACGAATCTTTCTTTTACGACAATCTTTTGGAACCCTAGCTTTAAGAGGACCGATCGATTTCTGAAATTCAAAACATTGACTATCTGGCACCAAGTCTACATACTTGAAAAATTTATTGATATAAAAGAAAATAAATACGTACCGAAAGAGTTGAATCGGCTGATCCCAATATTGAATAGAATCTGCTCGGATAGTAACTCCTTCAACTTTGGAATCTCATAACTTCACAGGATCTTCAGGTCCTGCTCTAAACACGGACCAAGTAGTGGGTCCTTTAACAGATTCTTCTGTAGCTTCCTCCAATCGATGAAACCCCAGTCTTCTCTCGAGATTCGAAAAACCAATAAAAATTGAATCTTCCATCCATGAACGGTGGAAGGAGCACCCCAAATTAGTGGAGGAACATTTTTTTCTCAATCTGGAGGTCACGTACCACCAACCACGAGCCTTCAAGATGCCTCTTCATCATGAAGTAGTAATGAAAGAGCATTACAGTCGGCTCCACCCCAGCCAGAAGGCACGCCATAGTGAAGTCACAAATATGATGCTATGAGTTTGGCACCACTGAATAAAGCGACATCTTCAGAAAGCGAAAAAGAGTGATAAAAAAGAGATGAAGAGGAAACCTCAACTCGGCCTAGAAATACTCATTGTACACTCCGATCCGACTAGGAGGAGTGTTGCAGACCCGCTCCTCCGATTTGAAAACTTTGAGTTGAAACTCCAAAGAAAAGTTGAACTGGTCATGAATCAATATCAGGTCGTCCTCCATTACCTCCGATCAAAAGGCCAAAGGGACGAACTCAAAATCTCCGAATTGGGCCATTTTTGCAAGAGAAAGAAAAATAGATAAAAATTCATAGCAAGAAGAAGATGACAATGTTCAATCCTCATTCCATCTGGGTCTTTTATAGAATTGGCGGAGATTCGAGTGATTTATCTTCTCCGAATATTAAATGCGTACAGCGGAGATCGATGTAGCATGGACACGTGACGGTTGGCGATTAGACGCGATCTTTATTATCGATACGCTAAATTAGTACGAAGAGTCGAAATCATGCCCTACTCCACTCATGGGGCAGCATGTGAAGACGTGCCACAGTAATCGGTATGCGAATGGTGGTTTAAATTCCATCCCTCCTGGCTTTCCATAAATCACTGGATGGATAGGCCAAGGATAAGAAGATAACTAGTTAAGCAGGAAAATGGGTTCGATAATCCAAAACATCTAAAAAAGATAAGGAAAGAATAAGAAAGGAACCGCTTTGACGAAAAAGCATTTCTTTCATATATAAAGCCTTTATACAAAGTTTCGGCACAAAAAAAAAAGAAAAACGTATGTGCATGAGGACGTCATCAGGAGCCCCTCGATAATTCGCCTTGGAAAGATCCTCCTCCTGGCCTCAGATTGAGCTCTCTACGCATCGAAATTTGCCTCATCTCCTTTGATAGCAAGATCAGACACATTTGAGAATTCGCTGATGTAAACATATATCACAGATTGCAGGTTAACATCCGATCGGTCCGTATGCAAGGACTCAATAGCTCCATCAAGAAGATGAGGCAAAACTATTTCTTTACACTCGTTAAAGCCTATATAAAAACCTATCTTATAAACCTTAATAATAGAGTTTGTCCCAGCTTTTCTTAACCTTTCGAGTGAATTATTTAATATCTGGAGTTTAGTTGGAGATCTCTAAGCTGTAGGTCCTCCCATGGAGGAGGAAACTTGGGACCTCCGTGAAGCTTCCTCCACGTGATGACCCTCGCTTGAAGTCTTGGGTCTCTTCGTCAGTCGGTCATCAAAATCTTAGAGAAGTGCAGTCTCAGATGAAGATCCACCTCTGTCAACTAAGGTCCTCCTTAAGCGTCTAATGGCATCATGGGCTCGACGACATTCTCGGTCAGCTTTTGAACTCTGCTTCTCAAGGATCTCATTCCTACGGCAAACTCTACTCAACTCATCGTCCTTTCAATCAATTACTTCCTGAGCTTCAGAAAGGGCTTTTTCAGAGCAGTCGATCTTCTTAATCAGATTAGCATTAACAGCTTTCTCCTACTCAAAGCAATATTTGAGCTTTTCGAGCTTGTTCTTCACTTCTATAAGTTTCAAATATGAAAATCCAAAAGTGGCCCTAGTGAAACTCGCTAGATAATGACTGAGTGAAGCCAAAGAGTTGAAGGCCCCAAATATCTAATGTTGGACATCTTCTTCTTCTAAAGTGAGCTTATCTATAGGAGGAAGATGCCTCCTTAAGAAATCGACGAAGACCCCTAAATTATTTGCAATAGAAAAAGAGGATGGAACCGACGACATTTGGGGCGCCTCCTCCTGGATCCTCATCAGAAAAACATCTAGGCCAGGAATCTCTGCCCTCTGCGGTTTGACAGCCCCAATTGCATCGATCGAGTTGAAGGAGCCAGAAGCCTTAATGGCTCCTCCTTCCGACTCTTTGAGAAGATTTGCTTCCGTCTTCGAGACAACGCGCATCGGGAAGGAAATGGGGATGACCTCAATGGAAGTTTCCACTATCGCTTCTATCACCACCTTCGAATCCACTGGCTCGATCCTAACATTGCCCATCGAGTTTTGTAAATCACTCCTTGACAAGGACCTATCCCCTTCCACATCATCTAGGATAGAAGGGGGAGATGTTAAAGGAGCCTCTGGGACTTCAGCAGAGAAACTTCTAGAAGTCTAGATTTGAGCAGACGAAATCTTGGCTCGCAACCTTTGAGCCGATAGCCTCTTCAATGTCACAGCCATCTGAGAATCCATTTGAAGCAAAAAGCCTAATAAGGCAGCTTCAAAAGAAGGAATGTAAAAAATAAAAGTTTTATGTTAAAAAATGCTTTTCGTTCTCCAGTCATCCTCTCCACATGCTTTATAGTAAAAAGGAAGAAGACAAGAAGACACTTGTTATTAAAACAGAATAGGTCTTTCAATCGTAACTACTCTCATCCCAAGGAATGGCAACAGCAATGATCAAATATTGGTGTGCAACTGCAGATGAAAAATAACTTATCCAATCCGAAGCGCTGTCTATGATTAGTCATTTTGCCTGATCCTCAGACTCAGTACTAGAGGATAGTGTTACGGTGGTAATAAAATGCCTCAGATCGACCTGATATACCCTAGTGGCATCTCAGCTCAGCCTATCCTGATGAGCGCTTGTGGATCAGGATATTACTATAATATCCTCTGAACAAATGACTAATGCCGAAGGGCTGACCTGATCTAATATTTATGAAAACACCCCGACTAGCACTTATCATTTTTAAATCATCTCGGATAAATAAAGTTTTCTGCGGATTGACCGCAGTACAACTGTAATCAGATCATAAACATGCTGTCACCTACTCACCCAAAACCATTGACAACAAATTGGGAATCCTAATCACACTAGCAACCGTCATTCCGTTCGAAAGATTCCCAGAAATCTCGCCACGATGAGATTAGCGGTTCGAAATCAACGAAATGGCATAATCATCGTATAAAATTTTTTCACAAATATCACGAATCTCGAGGATCCAGGTAAGTAAGAAACATCTCTCAAAAGAAATTAGCTCCTGCTTGTTTCTTATTTGAGCATCGAAGGATCCTCGTCGGAGACAAAATCTTCCTATCCAGACTTTGTTTTGCAGATTTTCAAGCGGAGCCAATCCTTCAATTTTGAAGTCGACGATTTTCAGCAGTAATACCTCTTATTATTATTATTTTTTTTTCTTTTCGACTCTAAGTGCTGCAGTATATTTTTCTAACAATCCTGAAACTAAAAGAAGTCAAATTCTCTCCATCACAAAAGGAGGAATATCTGATTACGATGGGCCTTGCAAGCTTCGTTATGACCGTAATTTATTCTAAACCTTTCATTCCAATTAAGCCGGTCTACCAGGAGAATAATTCTGGAAGTAGAAATTTTTAAGTGCATCTATAATATATAACAGTCAATATATGATTATTGCCTATAAAATATATTGGATATATTTAATATTAATTAGTAAAAAAATATTTTGAAGCACATATATTTGAAAAAGAATCAATCACATATTTTGGGATGAAATATTATAGTGGCAGAGGGCTTGCAATACTGAAATTTGTGCTTGGGCGGTTGGGAGGATTGCAGCCATTGTCAACCAATATTGGCAGCAGTTATCATCGCTGTTAGGTGACCAAATTCGGCATTGCTCTTGCCGATATTGAATATTGCTAGTAGATATCGTGGTGAAGAAGTCTTTGATGGCTTAAAGACTACGAACAACTAGGAATGACAGTTTTTCAACAACCATCTTCTAATCCAAATAAATTGGTAAGATCCACAAACAGATTATATGACACAATCAAGGTCCTAGGGTGGCTATTCCACCAGATCTTTGTATCAACTCTCCCCCCCTTGACGTCCCTACAATTAATTTTTAATGCAGCAGTCTGAGGCTCCAATATAGCTGTGAGAGTTGTTCTCAAGGGAACCAATCCTCTAATTTTGAAACCGACCATTCTCAACAGTAATACCTCTCATTATTTTTATTTTTATTTTATTTCTTTCCAACTCTAAGTGCTGCACTATATTTTTATGACATTCCTAAAACTAAAAGAAGTCAAATTTTCTCTATCACAAAAGGGGGAATATCTGATTACGATGGGCCCTGCAAGCTTCGTTATGGCTGTAATTTATTCTAAACCTTTCATTCCAATTAAGCCAGTCTACCGGGAGAATGATTCTGGAAGTAGAAATAAAGCTATACCTCCTCGCTATTCTAATTTTTCCGAGATAGATATGTCTGACCGTAAAACTATGAAACGTACGGGAATCTTCCGATGAGTTTTCCCCTGACGCACTGCCGCGCGTCCTTTTAAAAGCCTTAGCAGCCTTATATTAATATAAGAAAAAGTTGGGGTGGAAAATGAAAAAAACACCCCTTAAACCCCTCCGAAGCCGAGCACGAAAATCCATCATTTCTATTTCCGTTAAAAAAACAAATAAATTCGCACCAAGACGGAAACCGACAAAGAAAGGACAGCGACATTCTCTGACCGTCCTCATAACCAAATTTCTATGCGAGAAAATTGGAATCGTCCGTTTCCCTTCAAATGCATCTTATCCGCATGTTATCTCATTTTCGCATAGAAATTTTGTATGCGTACGCATAAAATAACATCGTCCCCCGGCAAGCGTCGGTAAATTCCTCTACCATTCTGGGTGATTCCCTTAACACTTTCTAGTCTTCTGTAGCCCTCCCCCTCTTCGACCTCTAAAACCCTAGTCGTCAAAATTTCCTTGCAGCGGGGTGGGTGCATGGTAAATTTCATTGGCTATTCATGCTTCACAGCTTAAGGATCCGCTGCTCGGCAGGCCGACCAGGGGTCTCTGATTTCATCCGACGGTTCAGATCGCTTCTACGCGCGGAGCAACATAGCCCAATACACAGCACCCGTGGAGCCGCGGAGAGGGGTCTCCATTTTTCCTCCTACTAGGGAGGGGGACCGACGGCATAGAAAGAAATTTTTTTTTCGCTTCATTTTTCTCTCTCTAAAACTTTTCTCTCCCTATGAAGCTTTTTTTAATATTTTATTCCTCGGTTTCCGGTTTTGCCCCTGATGGAGGGAATGATGGCTGTCTCCGGGACGTTGCAGTTTAATATCGTGTTCCCAGAAAGGGCCTCTTCTTCTTGTAAAATTTCTTCTCGCTCTAAAGCGTCTTATCGCTCTTTCGGTCTGGCTCGTCCATGGGTGGCCGGAGGCCGGCAGCGGGGACGGAGGCGGAGGTCGGGAGGGCGGAGCGGGCGAGGAAGAGGGGCGGCGAGGTCAGGACGAAGCAGGCCGGGCGGGGCTCCTGCCGAGGGAGCTAGGCCGGAATAGATCGCCGGACCGCGGCGGCTCCGACATCTGCCCTTCTCTCCTTCTCTCTTTTCCTTCCAGCTATCTTTTCTCGCGTTCTTGCTTCGATTTGGGTGCGAAAAATAGGGTTTTGCCGAGTGTTCTTGTTTAGCGGCTCTTCAGGGAACGATGGGGCGGATGCTTAGAGAAGCGCTGAAGAGCCTCTGTGTCGAGATTGGGTGGTCCTACGCGGTCTTCTGGAGGGCGATCGGTGCCCGGAACCCGATGTAAGCTCAAAGTCTTCTCTTTCCTTTTGTTTCCTTCTGGTTTCCTTGATTTATGTGTGTGTGTGTGTGTGTTTGGAGGATTAGGTTTATTCTTTTTTGAACCTCTCTTGGGAGGTGTTGGGGTTTTGTGGGGAAGATCTACATGTTGACTAGCTTCGATGAACTAAGGATTCGATTCCGAAAGAATCCACCTTTCTATATACATGCATACATATGTTTTTTTGACTGAGTTAATAAATGGAGAGTATTTATAATGCTTCCTGGTTAAGTGGTACACTACAATGCATGCTTTTTTCATTTAACGTTGTAAAAAAAGGTATGGTTTTATGCGTTTATTCTCTGTTTCCTTAACTTACTTTTCCTTTTATTTTGCGGAAGTAGAGATGCCATATTCATATTATGTTCTCTAGTTAAGAGAGAAAAATGTGATTTTGGCGTGAAGTTTGGCTTATTAAGGCCATTAACAGAGTGACAGTTTTTATGTCTTAACATCGATATAGAAATTTTATATCCTGGTTGAATTTTACTGTGGTCTTTAAAATTTCAGCATTTTTTTTTTTTTAAAACAAAAGGAAACAAGGAGTTCTCTAGAAAGCTTCAAGACTCGATCACGAATGAGTGTTGTCATGTTCAATCCTGAGAATGGGATTCGTAATTTACTTGAACTGACGTTTTTAAGGTTTGGTCTGAAATTTGGCAGGCATTTGGTCTGGGAGGATGGATATTGTGAAGGGGTGCTGGGCATTTCGGGGTTTGAAGCTGTGGATTTACTGCTCAAGGAACAGGGGCTGATCAGGAATCATCACAACGATCACGCTTCTGAGCTCAGGGGACAAGCGGAGGATAAAGTGGGCATGCTGGTTAACAAGATCATGGCAGCGCAGGTCCATGTTGTAGGAGCTGGGTTTGTAGATTTTTCTTCTGCCATCATTTCCATTGCATTCCTTTATTGAGTGCCATTATTGAAGCTCCCCCACTCCCCCCCTTCCATTGCATTCCTTTATTGAGTGCCATTATTGAAGCTCCCCCACTCCCCCCCCCTTCTCTCTCTCTCTCTCTGAGATAAAGGTTTGTAATGGACTGCCATATTTCAGGATAGTTGGGCAAGCTGCTTTGACAGGAAATCATCAATGGATTATCCAAGATACCCTTCATGATTATGGATGCATGGCCGAGGTACAGCTTTTGTTGTTTTGATTCTTCAGTAAGGTTTTGAATGAAAGATCATACTTCTTGGAAGATCTTCTGTTTTGATAGTGATTGATTTAAAAAATTTATCTGATTGTATCGGGTAGAAAAACCTATGGCATAGGTAGAATGTTAATGAGAGATAATGGTCATGTGGATGGTAGTTTAGCATTGATTACTGGATATACCATTTTGTGTATTTTTGGTTAGAAAGAATTATCTGGTGTAATGGACACAGGTCATAAGTATCTGAATTTTAAATGGACATTACAAAAAGTGTTATGCATTGTCATTTATTCATGATGGACAATCTAAAATGTTTTATAAGCATGCTGTGCATAACTTTATTTTCCATATCTGCTGACATTTTCATTGTGTAGTCTTGTGTGATTCTGTTTTAAGCATCACAAATGCTGTTCGCACGATTGCAAGCATCACATTGGAAGTTCCATCAAAACCTGCATTTGGCTATATGATTATAGCTTAGAAGCACTTTCTATCCATTTTTTTGAATTATAGTATAGCTTGCTTTCTTAACAGCCTAAGTAAATAGGGATAGAACATCTAGATTTTTGCAAGAAAATTTATATGGCACTTGTTTTTTCCTGATAGGGTTTGGCCGAGATTAACCACCAATTTTTGGCAGGCATTCAGGTCTGGAAGTTGTTCTCTCATTACTTTTTAGAATTAATTTTCAAGCTCTTGTCTTCACTTTACAATGATCAGTCTTCCCTTGTTTTCACATGCCAAATTTCTATATTGTTATTTGTTTTTTACAGACCATTGCAATTATTCCTGTGATTCCACATGGTGTTGTACAACTTGGTGCTACCCAAATGGTATGGTTATCTTTTTAATTTTCATTATTAAAAATGAATACATGTTGCTACGTATAAGTTTCGACAGAAGCCTATTTCACCCTTTGGAGTTGGCTATACATGTCCCACTTCCAAATGGTTCGAGAATAAACCGCTGAAAGGGCATGCGTGAACTCAGATAAGAATGTATCTGCTGCATAATATCACTTAACTAATTCTGAGCGGTTTCATTTGAATAACATGCAATGTATCTAAAAAGAGCATATTAAACAACGATTTTGCTTAAGAATTCAATGTACAAGATGGCATTCACGCGCATAACCTAATCTTTTCTACTATTAACGTGATATGAGTGTTGCATGTGCACCACATGTACATCTATATTTTTCTTTGGTTCTGTTTTCTTTTTTTACCCTTTTTTTTTTTTTTTTTGTAAAGGGGTACATAATATATGCCTTATAACTAAGTGGCTATATGTCTTGGAACTTGTGTATTCTTTTTTTTTCACCTGAAGTTCAACAGATCTTGGATACACCTTATAACGAAGTGGCTGTATGTCTTGGAACTTACATGTTATTTTTTTCTCCCCTTTAAACAGATCATAGAAAATATTGTGTTTGTAAACCATGTGAGGAGCTTATTTGCCCAGCTAGTTCATGTGCCTGGAGCCCTTTTTTCTGATATCACTCAAAAAACTTTAAGCCAGAGGAGTCAAGTACATTCTTCACCTGGCATGCAAATCTCTTATCGCCAATCTACAGATATCTGCACTAAGGTACTTCCCATTTTTGCTGTCAGACTCTTTTGCCACCTCTTCAAATCTTCAAATTCAAGATCTGTTACTCAGCTTTCTTGTGCTACATTGCCACAGTCAAGTGAAAATTTTCCACAGATGGCTTCAGAAGTGACATCAACTAAACAGACCATCACAAACAAAGCAATGCTGCTTGCTGGCCAATTTCAGCCAAACTTATATCCAGGAGTTAAATCGGTCCTTCATGCTAATAGCCAGCTGGGAAGTAGAGCTGCAGGAGCTCAGATTATACTCTTCAAGCCAGATGAGAGTTTTTTCCACCAGCTGCCGAGTGTTCCAAGCATGGAAGGCCAAAATCAGCCTTTAATGATGACTTCAGGTGCATCTTTTAGTAGCTTAACATTTCCTGAAGAGCAGGTGCTGTTAATGTCAACTGTTCGATCTGCTGACAATACAGAATCTGCATTAGATAATGGTAAAATGGATCAGTTAAAATCCAGTAAATGCAACCTACCTAGTTCTTTAAAAGATCCTGATGTTGTTCACTTGTTTGGAACAAGTGGATCATTGGAAAATGCAAATGATTTTGGAAACTTTGGTTCATTTCCGGATGGCACTACAGAAAGTATCAGAGTTTCATGTGCCAAATCATCTCTTTGTGGGGTAGCCCAAATGTCCAACCAAAGGGATCACTCAAATAGCAGTCATGGGATTTCAGGAAATTCCCAGCAGGACCAGCTGTCTGCCATGAAAAATTCTCAAACTGTGTTGACAACAGAAAAGCAGAAAGTGAAAAACAATTTGTTTCAAGCTTCCCATGCTCCACCTTCTGAATCTGATGCAAATGATTTGTGTCATAATCTGCTTGTTGGCTCTCTTCCAGCACACAGGGTGAGCAATTCAAATTGTGCATGGGAAGATCAAAGATCTTGTAGTGTTGCTTGTGGAACCAATGTTACATGCACCGCACATGGGCAGAATTTGAACAATTTGGAGGCATCTGAACTTCCACATACGTTAAATGAGAAAACTTCTTTCTTACCTATGGAGCCCATGTCAGGAAATGATCTGTTTGATATGTTGGGTCTCGAGAATAAGACAGATTATTCATGTGGCAGGTTGGATGACGTTTTGTTATGGAGGGATGATATAAATGCTTGCAAATTGGATGCTGATATTTCTAGTCTCTCGACTCAGCTGGATGTTTGTTCTACCTTTGATTCACTGGACGATGAGATTTTCTGTAGTCAGATTTTTTCTGTAGCTGACTCTGACCAACTATTGGATGCTGTGATCTCGAAGTTCAACTCTGGTGTCAAACAGAGCTCGGATGACAGTATGTCTTGTAAGACTTCAATAACAAATATCCATAGTTCTCATCATGGTGAGTCCCCCAACATTGGCCGGGTGGATTTGTCAGAGCAGGTGCAAGGTGAGAATTTTGGTCTTGCACCCATGCTTGTGAAACCAGAAAAAGCTGCTTCAAGTTATATCAAACCTGAAAAGTGCTCCCAGAGAGTCAGGTTTCATAAATCCCAAATTCACCTTTGGGTTGAAAGTGGCCAGAATGTGAAATCTGATAGTTTGTCTGGTTCAAATGGTAAAAAGGTTGAGGAAATAAGTAAACTGAATCGGAAGAGACCCAGACCAGGAGAGAGCCCTAGACCAAGGCCAAAAGATCGCCAGATGATTCAAGACCGTATTAAGGAACTTCGAGAAATTGTACCTAATGGGGCAAAGGTGATCTTGCTGATGCTTTTGAAGCCTTGAGGTTTTTATCATTCGAATTCATTTTATAGTGTAATATATAAGCATATTGTTAACTTCTCTTTGTTTTCGCATTGTTAATTTGTGGAAGCAGTGTAGTATTGATGCTTTATTGGAGAAGACCATAAAGCACATGCTTTTCTTGCAAAGTGTGACAAAGCACGTCGACAAGCTCAAGGAAATTGGAGAGCCTAAGGTATGAGGTATTTTTTTCAATTGTTAGTTCTAGCTACGTGTTCGAACTTAAGTATGGTAAATAGCGCCCCTCTCCATCCTCATCTGAAGAGAAAGGGAGGGAGACCAGCACCATGTTATAATTACTCGAGTCCAGACTTTTGGAGATTCAGCATCCAAAAATCAAACTCGAAACCTGTGGTTGCTAAGTAGGGTTATCTGACCATTGCAGCAAGCCCGAACTCACAACCCTGGTACTGAATTGAGCCTTTTGCAAGCTCATGTGCTATCAGTTTTGGGCAATAAAAAAATATCTGTAAGACATAAGCTGATCATCAGGAAACTTGTAGCTGCTGTGTATGGACAGTAGTTTGAAAACACATGCCTTTGGTCATAGCATATAAGCTAAAGTTAGCATGTAATCCTGTTGATTGGATACCATGATGGCACTGTCATCTGCTTGATGCATTTATGGGTGGGTAATGTCACCGCCTCATATGCTAAAAGATTTCTCCAATGATATTTGAAACCTTGATCTTGGGCATGCTCGCCACCTGCCAGCACACATGTCACATCATGCCAGAACGATGAAAGACTTAAAAAACAATTCTAATCTAAAAAATAAAAAAAGATAAATAGGTGTTGTGCCAACCCATGCCAGGTGCTGCTACTGGATCAGTGTGGTATGTGCTCAGCAGCATGGACCGGCATGGTTGGCACCTGAAACCATGGGTAAAACAAGGTACCGGTGTCAAGGGAACTTGACATAATATCATTGTTCAGATATCTAATCTGATTGTTGCGGTGGAGGTGTTTCAGGACTTGGTTTTGATTTATGAAACTTTGCCAACTGGTTTATAGTATTGTTGCATCAGTTGAACAAAGTATTGACTTCATATATACACATACAGATAATTAGCGAGGAGGGTGGTCCACCCTTGAAGGACAACTTCGATGGTGGGGCAACATGGGCATTTGAAGTCGGTGCTCAGTCCATGGTCTGTCCAATCATAGTTGAAGATCTGAACCCTCCTCGTCAAATGCTAGTGAAGGTAACTTGCTACCATACATTCACTTTATGCATCTTATCACCATCGCCTTCAAAGTATCATTCGCCAAGAGAAGAGGAATAGACATCTGTAGTATTTTCTTCAGATGCTTTGTGAGGAGCGCGGTTTCTTTCTGGAGATTGCTGACTTCATTAGAGGGCTGGGATTGACCATCGTAAAGGGAGTGATGGAAGGTCGCGACAATAAAGTTTGGGCACGTTTCATAGTAGAGGTACAACCACTTGTGATCTCGAAAGTTGTATATTTTGTTTATTAATGCATTCACTCAAGCATCAAAATTTATCTTTCAGGTCCAAATTTTTTAGTGTGTAATGACTGAAACTACAAACTACGTGGTTATTTTGTCCACCTTGTATGTAGGCTGACAGGGATGTGACGAGGATGGAAATTTTCCTATCACTTGTGCGATTGCTTGAACCAACTGGTGGAAGCAATATCGCCCCACAAAATGTCGATAATGTCAACATGCCACATACCATGCTGCATCAACCTAGTATTCCTGTAACAGAGTTGTCTGATCGCCATCTATAAGCAATCCAACCTTCGTGGACGATGCTAAGAGTGGGGTTGGCTTCTCCTGCAATGACTAGCATTCCAATGCCCGTAAGGGTTTATGAGCACCACATTAGATGTCTTATCAAGGGGGCTAGCTGCTTAGTTCTGGAAGCTTATTTAAATCGGACGAGCTGTACATTTTGATAATGCTAATTGTTGTTCTTGCTCAGGTTTTCAATGTAAGCTTGTTTGTCTTTCCTTCTGGGGCATTTTCTTTTGGTGGTGAGGTGGTAAGTATTGTTGTAATTTCTTGTGGGGAGAAGTTCCTCCAGGTGAGCAGATTACGGATGTAAAAACTTTGTAGGCATGAGAATTGGTGTGTTGTGTGCTCGGGCTTTCAATTCATCCAACTTTTAACCTGCTTAAATCCATGGTTCGAGTTGTTCATCATGTGAACGTCCAAAGCTTATCCTTTATCAAAACCAAAAGCTCAGCCTGAGAATGGTCCATTCCGGGGTATCAATGTTGTATTATATATTTTAAGACCATTTTTTTATCGGTTAATATTGATCTATTTTTTTCATTAATCAATTTATCTATATTTTTATATTTTTTAAGATGAACAAATTATTTTTTCATGGATAGCATTTATCAATGAAATGAGAAAAAATTTTATCCATTTAGGAGGTGGTTAAATCATTTTCTCATTAGCCAATAAAATAGCTATTTAATTTTATATTTAAAATATTTTATTTTTATTTTTAATATTTTTATTATTTAGTACTTAATAATTTAGTCATTTATTTTTTTTGAAATCTAAAAAGAATAAAAAATATTATGAAAAATATGAATAAATTTTAACAGCTTATCAAAAAAAAAATAATAATGTAAAAGAATATGAATAATAAATTTTAGAGTAATTTATTTATGCATAAAAGAATATAGATAAATTATTTTTCTATCTAAATATTATTTAAAAAATATTTATTTAAAAAAATATAATTTTTTAGATAAATATTTTATCCGTAAAAGAACGGGCTCTTAAGGTTGGTGGCTATTTTTATTATTGTGATCAAAGATGTTATTGTCGATGTCGAGTATCTATCAACTGAGCATTTCAATTAGCCCAACGCCATTTGAGCTGGAGTACATTGTAGAAACTTGACGTTGTATTTTCGCTTACTGGAGAGATTTAATCCTTTGTATTTCAAGCAAAGAAAAAATCAAGTCACTATCGCATTTTAAAACCATAGAATATATTAAGGTGTGAGCAATGTGTCACTGAGTTTTAGGGATCATGTGATCACATCATTTGGACGAAATGGTCTTCCTCCGTTCATCACATATTGCTAACATCATCCATTATTCTGGACAAATGCTGTTGCTAGATGCATGTTATTAGTCAGTAGGCTTTAAATCATCTACCAATATCAGGGTGCATTTAGTTTGTGATCAAAATTGGAATAAAAATTAGAATGTTCATGCTTTCCGATGAGTTTTATTCGTAACTGAAATCGGAATCGAAATAAAATTTAAATACTAAGAGTCGAGAATAGGTTTTGAAAAATTGAGGCATTTTTATTTCCTCTTGGATTTAGAATGAGAATTATTCCGGTGAATGAAAATCACTTATTCAAATTCCCAAACATGCCTCGAAAGTAAAGCTCTAGCTTCGATATAACATTCCCTTGGTTGGTAGAACCGCCGTGATGTGCTTATCCCTCAAGTTTGGTGCTCATGTACTGCAACAACTGAGGCATGCTTGTAAGCTTAGATGGATGCCAGATCAAATGTAAATGGGGTTCCTTTTTGAATCCTATCAACCCAACTGCCAAATTAAATCAAAGAAGAAGTGTGCCTTCACTTGGTTGGCACACTTTCCACTAGCTCCATTGGTGGAGCATACCTTTCTCGAGTTACTCATGCCAAGCACTGTAGAGCATACCTTTCTCTTGTCAAGTGTTATTTTCTCGTGAATGCTTCGTCAGCATGTGACCGACATGGCAGTTTGTGTGATCATAAAACTTTTATTGGCAGTTAAGACACAATGGCTCTCATGGGGTTTGGAGGATTTATTTAAGCATAATGCTACCATGATGGAATCTAATTCTAGCCTTCTAGCCATATCTTAAAGAATGCAATTATTCAGTAATCAATTTGCATCCTTTTATGATGTGCCAAACTATCTTATCGATAATATTAAATTATTTTTTAAATATTTTTATCAAATAATAATATTTTTGTTTTTTGATAGATAAGAATCATATATATATATATATCATGCTTCCAAGGCAGCATGTTGGCAGCTCTAATTCTTTACTAGAAGCAATTATCCTCCAATGCTTTCAATCATGATGTCATTTTTAGTTGCTATTTGAGGAACAGTGCTGTCCATTCCGCAAAGGATTGGCAAAAATATGAGATTTTATCAATCATCGATATATCAGCATGGAAATGGTTGCGAGAGTATACGTCATATATTTTCATAGTAATATATTTTTTTTCCTACTGGCTGGTGTACGCTTAGCACGGTTGCTTTTTAAGTCAAATCATTGAGCAGTGGTCCAATCTCCATCGCATACATTTCGAGTTGACCCAAGTCATTAACTTTTATAAAAGGCGTGTCATATCAAAAGTGACAAGTATATGAAGTTGGTCCGTTAAAGGCTTAAAGCTGGACGGACCGGGGATTTGACAGCACTCAAAGGTTTCCAGGTGAGTGAAATCATAATGCAGTCTCTTATTGTTTTAGATAATAGAAAATTCATCGAAAACATAATAAGACATGCATCTTTTGACATGTACGGTAGAAAATATCGTATTGACAACCACTCTATTTTACCATATTTTTTCCTCGAAGAAAAAATCCGAAAAACAAATTACAACAAAATTTCTCCTGTTGATAGAGTTCGTCAATTCCATGATGTATAAAAAAGAAAGAAAGTCACACGCATGGGTGAGACTATATGCCCGCATTCTCTCTTTTTTTTTTTTCATAGGTCTTTTATTTTTATGAAGGCATCCAAAATAGGATTTATCGACATGCATGATTAAATGATGCAAGTTTAAAAAAATAGTTATTCAATATCTTAATACATATTTATAATATAAATTGATACGTAATTTTTAAAATATGATGTTCATCAGTATATACTATATGATTCGATGATGCACATCTAGTAAAATAGTCACCTAATATTCTAATATATATTTTTGAATAAATTAATATATAATTTTTAGAATATATATGGCACTCACTAATACATACACTATATGCCAGGTGATATAAACTTAGCAGAACAATTATTTAGTATCCTGATATATATCTTTAGATAAATTCATATATAATTTTTAAAATATAATATTTATTAGTATATTGTATATGATCAGATAATACATACTCATTGATTTTCAGATATCTAATGTAAGCTTTTTTAATATACATCCGCAGTGATCCAATACATATCTCTAAATAAATTGATGTATATTTTTTAGAATATGGTGTTCATCGATATATAGTACATAACCTAACCAGATGATATATACCTAATAAAATAGTTATCCAACATCTCAATACACATCTCTAGGTAAATCAATGTATTATTTTTATAATATAATCTTCTCTAGTACATAGTATATGGGTATGTGATTCATATTCATCGACTTTCTGATATATATTATAAATTCTTTTGATCCTAAAAATAAAGAGATTTGGAGGGAAAGAAAGAGATTTAGGGAGAAGAAAGAAGGCTTTATGAATAAGAAAGCTTGACGTAGAGAAAAGGATAGATGGAGAGAGACGCGATAAGGAAGAAAAATGCAAATGGATGGCCTGCTTTGACTTGTACCAATGAGTACCTTACTCCATAAGAACTTGAATAAAAAGTTGCCAAATGGGCCTATTTTTTGCACATACCACTTGAAGTATTATGAAATGAATTAAAAAAAAATTTAAAAAAAACTTGCTAATTTTTTTTTTTAATACTACCATTGACTCTATGATATTTTTCTAAAATATAAATTTTATATATTTTTTTTTATTTTTTAGAGTCACAAGACTCGCGGACTCCATTAATAGTAGGAGTCCCATCTTGATTTTCCTTTTCGATTTATTTTTAGGATGAGTGCTAGAGAAAATATGGCAAGATAGATAGTCCATCCTATATGTTATTTTCTTGTATGCACAACAAAAAAAAATTTTCTTCTCTAATAAGTGCCGATTTACAATTCATTGCCCTGTAAACAAGGAGAGAAGGCCCAAACTCTCTAGGAACGTCTACAACTTGCGTCATTATGTCCCTTGGTCTTCCGTCAATGATAGGTACATATGCTCTCCTCCTCATGAAGAGATATTTTTCCTATAATTTTATGATGGATCGTAGGTTCAAAACCCCAACCATCAAAACTGTTGAATACTGCAATAAATGTGCGTGAGAGAGAAAGAGAGACAAGCCCAGGGCTGATAGGGGCAAATAGCGTGCTACGCGGTTACATGCATGTGATTGTAGACCCCCTCCCATTTGGAACTGTTCTCCCATTCTTGACGACGAAAAGGAAAGAACCCCACACACATTAATCCAAAGGACCCCGTTGCTTTTCCCCTATACTTCCCAATGTGTCCTTTCCCTTGGACACAAACCAACCATCCCAAATGTCACACATAAACTTGGTGGATTCATGACTACCTTTACCACCCTCAAGCACAAATGCTTTCATGTTCCCAAGCTCCCACCATCCACAGCTTTTCTGCTGAATTATTGCAACGCATTGCATATCAAACTCTAAGCATTATAACGTGCACAAATGATGCAATAATTTTAAACTTTATACCATGGCCCTACCATCCAACTGTTCCAAAGGATTTGTTTCTTTCTTGCAGCTCAATTTGCAGTGCTGCATCATTATCATGGTCATCATTCAACCTTTTTTCCATGAAATATGTGTGAAACTAAAGGTACAGCTCCAAGCTGGAGAAGCTTCCATGAAAAAAAAATAGAGCATATTTTATGATTTCTGACCCGCGTGATTCCAAACCTCCCAAAGTTGATACCTAATTAACTTTTAATCAAAATACCTGCATGTATGTGCTATTTGATTTGATCTGAATTAGTTCTTGTGAAGCAAACCGCAAAAATATATGACCCAAATTTGATTTCTTTTCACACCAGATAAACTACATTCAGGACCCACATTGAAGACCCACATAAGCACCCAAACAGAGACAAGTATATCTATCCTATATATATATATATGTATATATGTATACATGCATGCATGCATGTATGTACGTATAAAAATTGCACACTGATGAGTTGTATGCATGTTCCAAAGGAGTGAAACGATATACATTCCTCAGCTTTTTGGACTCAACTCCTAATCTGCTCAAATCCCAAACACAAATGGCCCTGTGAAGTATAAAACCCATCAATCTGAAGCTATTCTGCTATACACTAGTCCTATCAGCACTCAGTGAAAGGTTTCTCTTTACCCAGACCCCAACTACTACTACTATTCTACAAGCAACCTGATATACTCATTCAAATCTAAAGCAAATATCATTCAAGCTACAAAGTCTGGTAGTAACTGAGCTGCAAACCTCTTTCTGTTCGGGATATCGATGGTCTCGTAGGCATTTGAAGGGTGAGCAACAGTTGGGTTGTTGTGGAAGGATGGCATGCTCTCATTGGAGAGAAAAGATGGCTGTGCTCCCGAGAGAGATAGGTTCTCACAGTGTGGGAGCCCAAGAGTAAGGGAAACACCATTGCCAGAGAACCTTGGTGTGAATTGCTCCGAGTCGAACCTTCCAAGGTCTGCAATTGGGTAAGCCCCAAAACTGCCACCATTGTTTGCAGTGCCTGCTATCAAGGAAAAGCCTTGGTCCCCGGCCCTCTGCTGTCCATCCATAAACTTCATCAAAAGCTCTCGGTTGCTCGTCTCATCCGACTTCATATCGAAACTGATCGAATGCGGCACGGCATTCGGCTGCAGCGATTCACCCCTTCTTGCGGTCTTTAGCCTTGGTTGCATGGCTGCTTCATTGTCGTAGTAGGAAGCACGGCTTTGATCATTTCCTAAGGATGACGGCGATATGGAGATCGAAGAAATCTTTCGCTCTTTTGGGTGGTCTTGTGTTGTTTTGAGACTATCAGCCTGCCCAGTTCTTGTTGGACTGTTCTCTTGGTTTGCGCTGGACTTGGAGACCGAGTTTTCGTTTGCGTCACTCTTGCTAGTTTTCTCATCAGTGTTGTTCTGTTCCTGGTCCTTCATTTCCTCCGTGTACATTTCCTCCACCATTGGCTTCCATAGTCGGACCCTTGCGTTTATGAACCAGTTCGAGACCTATAGTAGGGGAACCACAAAATTTCTCAATTATATTGGATACTTGGACATAAATGTGAGAAGAGATGAGAGTGATTCATATTTTTCAAGTATACCTGACTCCTAGTAAGCCCTGTTTGCTTCGCAAGCATGATCTTGTCTGAATCCTTTGGGTAGCTGCAATCCATGCAAATAGAATTTATGTAAGTAGTTTAATTCCAAGACAGACGGTGAATTGATGGATGGTTCTGTTGAGAGATTGCCAATGCTGATACGAGTATGAATTGATGCCATGAAACAACAATTTGGATCGAGTTCTTCGAGGTAATTCTCATATTCAAGCACTTACGGGTGGAGGAAGTGTTCGAAGAGCCAAGCCCGAAGAATGGAAACAGAGCGTTCGGGCAACCCTCTCTGGGGTCTCCAAGCATTGTGCTGGATCATTCCAAGCTGTTGGAGAGCCCGCTGCTGCCTCAGGTGATGGTCGACAAGCCGAAGCCTTGAGCTCCCAGACTTGGTTTCTTCCTCCCCCAGGCTCCTACTTGTAGCCCGAATTTGGCCGGTGATAGCATCTCGGAGGCACCGGAATTGCTTCGATATGGTCTGTAAAGCGAGGGCGGTGTATGTTCTTGCCGATCCGATTCCGGCCACAGCTTCGAAGGAGGTGACCACAATTTGCATCTGGTGGTGGTACTGCCTGTACCTCTGTTCCACCTTCAAAAACAAGGAAGGAAAAGAGAGCCAAAATTTAATTCAGAAATGATAAGCCAACCTTGATAGAATGGCGCACAACATCGTTAGGAAGAAATTCTCAAACCAGACCAATATAAGAAGTACATGAACAAGATCCACGTTTTCAAATTTTACACCAAGTTACAGTAAAGTGAAACGCATGACATAGAATAATCGTACATGACGAGCTTTCATGGGTCTCTATTCTATATATATTCACTCAACGTCTAAAAGTCCTTACCTTGTGGCAAAATTGGATTAGAAGGACAAAACTTTCTATTGCCAAGTACACAAATTCACTTGATGCACTCTTATTCAAAATCCAATTCAGACTAAAATTCCGGACTTTCAATTAGAACTTTGCTAGGTAGGTGATTGTTCAACAAGATTATTGAAGCCAAACTCAAAGTACCACAGTGAATTCTTTTTCTCAAAATACAAAACTTCGATCTTTCCTATCAAAATTATGCTAATGAAAACGTTTGAAATTATTGATAACAAGCTTACCTCGTCAAGCATGTTAACAAGCTTTGCCTTCTTCATCTGAAGCTCCTGCCTCTCAGATGTGGTGAGATCAGTCCCTCTCTTTGTGCTCGGCTCCTCCTCCCCCATCCCGGTGCCCGTACCTTCCGACTCCCTATTGCTCTTCATGGGGCTCTTGGAGTTAGTCCCCTTCGCCGGATCACCTTTGAATCCCAGCCCGACGTTTACCACCTCGTCGAGCAATTGTTGAGCCGCCTTCAAGTACTTAGAACCCATCAAAAAGCTCTGCAAGCCGGAGACACCGCTGGAAACACTCGACGCCAAGGACGAAGACCCCAGGATCTTCTTTTCCTCGGTGCTCGCCGGAGCTATCTCCTGCACCGGGGCCACCATCTCCCGTGGGGAGAGGCTGAGGGACAGACCTTGCTGAGGCTGACGCATGGTGGAAGGGCGTTGGGGGCCCAACTGCGAGGCCATGTCGATGGAATTGCTCGCCGGCGTCGGGGTCCATAGGTTGCAGTGGAGGCGGGGGAGTAGACCATGGACGGCGGAGACATCATGGGGGGCTTCGATCGGCTGCAGGCGGCCGGATTCGTGGGAGGCGACCGTCGGTTGGAGCGGGATGCCGACAAAGTGTTGTTGTTGCTGGTGGTTCATAGGATTTAGAGAATTCATGGAGTTGAGGAGGACCATGTTGGCCGGAGCGGCGGCCGTGTCGGAATATCCAACATAATTGGGGTTCATGAGGTAGAGAGTCTGTAATCCATCAGTTTGGATTTCGGGGGTGCCATGAAAGTACGTAGCCATGGATAATTTTGCTTTCTATTTGAGGAAATAGTTATCCAAAAAAAAAAAGAAAAAAAACGCTCAAATAGAGAGATCAAAACTCTCTTATCTCCTGGAAGAGAAATTTAAGATCACTCATCGCTCAGCTCACGGAGATGCATGGAATAACGTGGAGCTCCATATGCTCGCAGCCCGATCGCCATGGTGTACAATTCTCCTGAAGAAAGGAACAAGGAAAAGAATATGTGAATGGTGGACATCGAAGATAAGCAGAAAGAGGTAAGAAATATATACTGACATAGGATTTATAGAAAACTCATCAACTGGGATACAAAGAACAAACGCTTAATGAAATTGATAAAGATAATAATAATAATACCGATAGAGGTAACAGTTCTAGATGGCTATTTTCGCTTGGATCTCTTGTACTAAAATCGAACTTTTGATCGAAGAACTCGATAAAGAAGGCCAAAGAGAAGTCTCGATATGCTGAGCAAATGAATCTGAAAATTATGCATGAAGGAAGTGGCTAGAATTTGGATCCATCCATTGGTGGAGGAAGAATCCATTCTATAGAAATCCTACTAGTACTAAGAGAGAGAGATGAGAGGAGGAGAAGAAAGGGAGAGAGGAGAGGGATATAAAAGAAAGGCAGCCATCTTCATCAAGTGATCTAACCAAGTATATTTCATTAGCAATACCTGAGGGATGCAATCCCATGAGCACGTGGGGTGTGATATAAGAATGGTTATGGAATTCTCTCTCCCCCCTTTTCTCAGGAGTGATCTCTCTTCCTCCCTTCCTCTCTCTCTCTCTCTCGGTCTCACGCACGCAGAGACAGATCTTAGATATATTATGAGTAAAAAAAAAGGGGAAATGGAGGCTATCTCAGACTCATGTCAGAGTCCTGCACCTCCTATACCTCTCTCTCTCTCTCTCTCTCTCTCTCCAACTGAAAAGGAAAAGAAATAAAGCCACCAGTTAAAAAGACTCAGCTAAATGGAAAAAGGAAAATCAGAACATATACCCATCTTTCACCACCGTTATCTTCACACCTCTCATATTTCTTTTCCTTTCCCTTTTCTAAATAGTTTATTATAAAATGACTAGTTTTTTGGGTTGTACATATGTGGACGTACTATAAACTGTGGTGCACCGAAGAAGAGGATTGGGGAGGTGGTGTGATACCCGGGAATGGATCAAAAGAGGGCACAGTCTGGTTGATTTGACCCTCCTTTCCTCATCATTAGATGCTGGAGGAGGGTGGGAGAGAAAGATAGACATGGATAGATATAGATATACTATTCTACAGTTATATATATATATATATATATATATTTAAAGAGAGAGACTGTGAGAGAACTGACAGAGGTGTCGGAGAGAACAAGCTGCTGGAAAAACTAGGAAACGTCGACTTCCACAACCTGATTTAATATCGCGCGAGTGTGTGTGGAAAAGAGATGAGGGCTTCCCTTCTCCTTCCATTTCTTTTTTCTCTTTGATCTCAAAATAATAAACATATATCTCCTTGCGTGTTGGTTATCTTCTCTGCCTTTTATTTATTTGTGGAGTCAGTCTTCTCCTTGTTTTCTTTTGTTATTTATATTTTTATATATTTTTATGTATTTTTGTGGTTGGATGCTGGGGTTGGAAGATAGAGCAATTGAAAGATAGGATACCCAACCAACCACCACCATAACACCGTGTGAGAGTGAGAAAGAGACAGAGAGACTAATTCTTCAAAGAACAAGTAGTTAGATTTGGAATCGAGATCATCGACACGGTGTAACTCCTCCATAAGGTGCCTGCTTATATGTATTTTGTTAGTGGAGCTCTACTGCTCGAGGGATCAAAAGAGCATCTTATGCTCCCTTTTCAAAGTGGCATGTCTTGACTCTATTAAGTGGTCCTATCAGCCACTATACTTGTGCTGCCAAATACCATCTTTGTTGTTTATAGGGTGTGATCTATGGATTTAATCGCAACCTAGTGTGGAGTGTTCCCACCATGATGACCAATCACTCCACAATTGAGGAAAGTGACCATGTTATAGTGCATGCTTTCTGTATCTTAATTGCCCCCGTTCTACTCTGATGGTTGATAGCGTGGTCCTGTTGCCAAGCACCACACCAGTTGTTGGTGTATTGGAGACAACATGGTGTCCAGCAATCCATCCCCCCCCCTTGTGATGTGGCCCTCTTTCCCAACACACGCACCTCTTACTAGGGTTGGACAGCTTCACTAGTAAAAATATCTCCAGTCCTTTACCCATATACGGTTCATTGTACCATCATTCTATTCTTTACTACTATTCCTCGGTTCTGAGCTCCACTTTCCTTTCAGGAAAGAGACCATATACTGAGAAAACAAGCAAAAGCTTTAGGATATGATGCTTGTAGTTGAAAGTTGAAACTATTTATATAATATGTGAGAAGTTAAAAGGAAGCTAAAACAACATGGGAGCATATATCTCTATCTCAATATCATCACATGTTACCAAGAATAAATAAATTAAGATATCGTTATCAAGAACGTGTGAAAATAATGTGTTAAAGAGGAAGGGAGACGTAGAAAAGGGGGCTAAGGGAGTTCAGGATCAGATAACACATGGATATTGTCCTGTTGGGAGGCTCAAGCCGTTGTTCTATCAATCATTGCGTTAGTGAAAAAAAAAAGGAAATGCTATAATCAGTGGGTAATGATGGAGGACTTTCGATCTCGAACTCCGGCCATCCTTCAGCTAAACTATGGTGCATTAAGTTTTCAGCAAGCAAACCATCAGTAAGGTCTCATTTTCATGCATCTTTCAGGTGCCAGCTTCTACATATTATTTATCTCTTGAAATGTTCATTTCCTTGAAGCTTTAAAGGTAGATTACTTATAAGGTTAAAGATTTCTTCTCCCCTAACTTACTGCTATTTGCAACTGTAATAATATAAAAGCCTCTCTTCTTAAAATTTGCACATAGATCTTGAACTGGTTCTACTTTACGTCAGTCGTAAAGCATTGTGTTATGGCTTAATTTATCGAGCATATCCATCTAACCATGCTCTGAATCTTTACCAAAAAAATATATGTTTTGAATCGTATAGGTAAATAAATGCATGGCAAGTAATGGGCACTATGAATCTTTAGGTATTTAAATATTAATGAGTTCACCATTCTTCTCAGAAAATAAAAAAGAAAATGAACAAGAAAAAAGAGTTCCTAGTATAATTCGAGTTGAATGGTATATATCATTCATGGAAACAACCAAAGTACAATGAAGTATCAGCATACTAACTGACTTGGCTTCTGCACGGTAATATAACTGGAACAGTGGGGGAAAGAAAAAAAGAAGTCACTGTATTCCTCGTTGGATTTATAATTCCTCATGCCATGATATTAATATTGTTGCCATCTGCTAAATCAAAGAGAGGACGTTATCATATATAGTTGGACATTTTTGGTAGCTAGCTAGCCTGCAACAAAGTAAGCCACTTGTTGTTGCTTTTAGTGTTGTGGATAAGGGAGAACCCTCGGATCGTACAAATCGTTATTGATGATTCCACGTTTTTTTTTTTTTTTTTTCTATAGCATTCCTCTGGTTAGTTCTCTGACACTCAAGAAGGTTTTACTGGTACGATCAAATGAGGATATATAGGATCTGTTCTAACTGTTCAAACCAAAGGCTTTTTAATACTGTTGTAAAACTATTTCAATTGCAAAAATGATCGAGAGCCATGGAGAAAGAAAAAAAAAAGGAATTAGGTACAATAATACAAAAGTTGGTTGTTGGTGGAGCCCTCGACTATGTTCAGCTGATTGAGACTATAGATGTGAGGAAGCTTTCAAGGGCCTCCCACATGGTTCCATATCGTGTTTGAGGTCATTAAAAGAGATTATTGGCGTCATTTTTAGAGTGTTTTTAGGTGCATATGGCCCCATGTAAGGCAAGATGCGTGCATATGGCCCTTTATTGTAGTTGTTGTTTTGTGTTGAAAGTTAGTAGGAGGATATCCTTTTTAAATGAGAGGTTAGAGATCAAGAGGGTGGGAATCAAAGAGGGGGCCCTCTCTTCATTAGCAAGAAAATGTGGGTGCAATGGCATGTCCTTACGTGACCCGTTTTTCTTTAAAGTAACCCCCTCAGGTACGCAATCCCATCTTTTGATATTTTCTTTTCTCCTGAGCTTCAACAGCCACACAACATAACTCTTAACACTGCCTTCCCACTTGCGGTAGTATTGCACTTCCTCATAAATCCCCCCATAACCTAACCTTTTTCTCCTTTCCTTTATATCTACCTCTCCTTTCTCTGACTTTCGCTATTCTCTTTTTTTATCTTCTTTTTTTGATAATAATGGCCACTACACTCTCCAGCTGGTCCATAGACTCCTCACCGACACTTCCTTGGCACATTATTATGCACGATAGCTCTAATGGCCTTGTCACTAGGCAAAATACCTTAATCGATCATGGTTGCCTACCAACATGACATGTTGCAATTTTGTTGATTGCTTTGTGCCATGCTTATCATTTTTCGCTGGATGCTATCCTTCTTAATTTTCAAAATGCAAACTTGGTATAGCATCAACCCCAATTTAAACCTTTCCATGAATGAAAATAATAAACACATTACTAGGATCTTAATTAATTATTAGTGTTAATTATTGAGAAATTTAATTTTAACCAATTATAGATCTATCTTCTACCAATGTCATCCATGTAATAATGAACTAAAACATTAAGGCTTGTATTAAATAAATTTTTTTTTTTATAGATAAAAAGTAGAAACCGTAAAAGCATGTATATGCACTTATTGATGGCTCCATTTTAGCTTTCGACTTCAAACCAACCTCACTCAACCTGCCATAACCAAAGTTTTAAGCCTTCAAGCCCAAAAAAGAGACATACCACGAGGCTATCATCGTATATTGCATGTTAATTTCTCTCCCAGAGAGAGAATGTGCGCGCGCGCGCAAGAATCATGTAACATCGATTGCTAATGACTAAAAGAATACAAAAGATAGCGTTTAGAAAGATCAAAATTAACTTTTTTTTTTATGGCTTTAATTATGTTTCCTATACATTTGTACCGTGTACCTGCAATGATCTAGAAGAGCCACGGGAGAGGAAAAAAAAAAAAGGCTCGTATCAGCGTTGGCCGGCACAGAGAACAATGAAATCCAGCCACGGAGGGTCGAGGGGTTGCAGCCGCGACACGTAGACCCGTTAGAAGCGCACTAATTGGGTGTCGTTAGGGGAAGGACGGGGAGGTGGGCCCACGCCTTTGCCCTCCCACTTTGCTGTTCCCACGTGCCACTAGCTGCCGTAAAGCACTTCGCCTTGGACTTTTGCACCCGTGGTCCCCCCGCCCACCTACACGTGTCGTCCTCTCGCCCACTTCCTTCCCCTCTCGTCCCTTAACAACAATTCTATCATCTTCAAGCAATTGGATGCGTGGATGCCGTCCAGCAAGAGAGTACTGTTTCTTCCTAGTGTTGGAGGGGTTGGAAATGTGACACGTAGGGGTTTGTAATATTTCATTACAGTGGAGGCTGCACGGGAACCGGGTGAGGCGGCCGCCGTGGATTCGATGAGGGGATGGGGTCGCCATCAGAGCGTCACATCGGCACATGTGGGTCCCACTGGGGGGGGGGCGCGGGAGGGAAAAGGTCAAGGTAGCTGCCAATGAGCGACGAGCTGGCGACGAAACGCGTCGCTGTCGCGGGGCCCATCCTCTCCTGCCCGCTGCCCGTCCTGCCCGTAATCTCTGATATTACTTCTTATATACATTCGCAGTAAAAGAAATTTATAGGAGATTTTGAGATGATTGCACGTAGGAAGAAAATCTTGTTCTTCGGTTGCCTCGCGGTCTACTGAAACGCAAGACATCTTGAGGCTTAGTCGGTCGAGCACGCTCGTTTCTTCCCACATATTTACTGGGAGACAACCTGGATTGGATCATCTCATTTGTCATAGAGCACCCAAGAGAGATATTTTGGACCGACATGAAGACTGTGCCGGATCCATTTCATGATATTTAGTTTTCTAAATTTTTTGATCGTATTCCTATTAGATTTATATGAATATTTTGTTTCATTAAAAAAAAAATCCTTTTGGGATTAAACGTGATTGACTTCTAGATGTTGGCAATATGTTAATAATGTTGTAAGAATACAACTTGGTAAAATAATAATGTTTTACTTTCCAAAGCAATAGCAAGTTTTAGTAATCTTTTATGCTTATAAGTAGGGGTACAAACGAGCTATTCGAACTCGATTTGAGTCCAAATTCGATTTAACTCGGTTATTATTAAGCTCGAGTGGCTCAAATAATTTTTCGAATCAAACTCAAAAAGTAAGATATTCGGCTCAAAATCTCACGAGTCTACTCGAATATATATATATATATATAATATTTATATTTATAAAATATATATATTAAAATATATATTATTAGTAGACTAAGATTTGATTTTGAACTTTAGTTAATATTCGAGTCAAGTCGAATTGACCTCAAATTTTATCTACTTTTTATCAAGTCGAGTTAGAGCTTGAGATATTATGTCCGATAGATTTCAAACCGAGTTTCGAATCCGAGTAATTTGAGTTAAGTTGGATTCGAGCTTCAACTACTCAACTTGATTCGATCGGCTTGATTGCACACATACTTATAAGCAACGCATAGGCAAGAATAATTGGTTTTCATGTAAGGTGTTAAAAGCTGCACTAAAAAGTTAAAAGATTGGGATTATCACAAAGCGAAAATAGTGTTGTCCATTGCTTGCTTGCATTAAATATTGTATCCTTAGTTTACGCAATTTCTTTATCCTTTTCACTCTTCCATTTCAGTGCGTACATTGTGGATTAGTAGTTAATCATATTTTTGCTAAGTAGATAAATTACTTTAAAGAAAAGGATTTGGGTTGCATCATTCAACTTGTAGAAGAGATCCACCTCTTTTGCATGTGGATCGGCAATTCGGTATCACGTCAGTATTGTTTAGCATGCAATATCTAACGATAGTTATATTCCTTATCTGATTCATGGTACATTTCAATTCCATACAATTAACGCTTTAATAATTATGAAATTATAATGTAATCAACACTTTGTGTACAGCTTAAAATTTAAATTGGAAGGTTTTCAAGCATGGCAGGTCAAAGACAGACCTGGGAATGCATGATGGCTCACTGAAAGAGATCGTAAAAAAAAAAAATATTGATGACTTATTTGTTTTAAAATAAAATATAATTGCGTAGCATTAAGGTTACTCGATGAGGTCAGCATCAGGTAATCAAAGAAAACAATAAAATATGGAGAAGATTTTGGAGGTAGTACCTAGGTATGCATGCTTACCCATTCAAACATAATCTAGTTTAGGGTGGCTCAAGGCGTGGCTAAGAGCAAGGCCATGAATTCCGGAAGTAGTGGAGGGGCCACAAGCAGTAAATCCACAGCAATAATTAAAGTACCGTTCCCAGTGCCTAAAGTGAAACTTGGTTTCTCGTACTAGGACCGGAGACCCTAAAGGAGGACAAATCCCCCATGTGCCCTTACCTTGGAGGGTGAAAGAAGAGGGGCCTTTTTGTGGAGGCGAGAACAAATCTTCGAGAAGAGATGGGGAACTACAGTTCACACATTGGAGGCATGTGGTTTCTAGGAATTTGATAGTTATGTTGGTGGCCCCAAATGTTGCACGGTACGCTAGGCTTCGAATGCGTGTGCTTCGCTTGCTTGCATCTCTCTATGTCCTATCCATTCCTTTCCCTGTCTTAAATCCCAAGCTTGACTTGATCCTCCGATAATTATTACTAGTTTGAATGAAATAAAATATTGCAATCAAACTGATCTTAACCAAAAAAAGAAAAACCAGAGTAATTGGTCACTGCAAACTTATAGTTGTTCCTATTGAATCAATGATTGGATATGATTATTAAGTGAGATCTCGGAGCATTGCATATTGGTTCCGACCAGACTTATTACCTGTTCTCCCCACTTGAGATGACTTGAACTACTTTTAATTATGTAGTTGTCTCTGCTTTCTTTGCAAGGCTTGTCAACATTTAAGCCTTTAGTTTGCCTTGGCCTTGGATTTGAATTCGAGACCAGTTTCCGGGTCGGATTGTGGTCATGTCACTAATTGCACCCCTTGCACTCACTAAATCAAGCAGTGGAGTGGGTATACTTCATGTACAACCTTGGTTGTGCTCGACTATATCTTTAATACAATGTTGTTGAACGATGGCTTGTCGCAGTCTTTCTTATAATTTTTGGGACAATTAGTTGTTGTTTCGGTAATTTTGTCTAGGTTTAGTCCTTGCTAGACCTTGACTTGACCAGCTTTGGTGATGAGGCTGGGGCCTAGAAACTGATCCAATTGATGGATCCGAAATATAGGACCCAATCGTGTCCATTTTAGACGAGATACATACATGTAAAGAGTTTAGGCTTGGAAAAAAAAAAGGGGAATTATTTTAGAAATGGATTGCTCCATATACACATTTTTGTACTCCTATCTTTTTCATCAAGGCCTGAAAAATTTCTTTGATGGAATTTGATTATCACACTTGGACCACCAACCAGTACTTGACAATGATATCTTTTGATCAATGCTCTACTTGTTTGATAATAAACTAAATAAGCTTGTGTTGTTCGTAAGTTACATCATGAGTCGTAGAAAGCAACAAGTAAGGTCTATAGTGCCCAACTTCAACACTATTTCATTGGCCTTCTCCTTTCCAAGCCATAAACTGAGATCCCATACTTGAGTTTGAGATAAAGGTCGAAAACCTAGCTGGCACAAAATGACCCAACATTCGGTAGAAAATATAAAACGACAAATTTTCTTATCTTTTCCATAGACAAATAAATAAAAGTGAATTTTCTTATCTTATGGCAAGTTCGTGGAAGTTTCATCGAAAGGGTATGAGAAGCTAGGAAGCATCATGTTTATAATTTTGTTAAACTAAAATCTATGTCGCTTTCATAATTATCAGTAGCTAGAAACATCACGCGATATAATTATCGGTAGCTAGAAACGTCATGCCATGCGTCATCATCGATGTGCCACTTCAATAATTTTATACCGCTACTCAATAACAAGGGTCCAATCTTCCTAGAAACCCCTTTGTTTTTAAATGTAATGAATGTATTCTCTATGTAATGAATTTGAAAGATATTTTCCCGCGATCAGTGCCAGAGAATAACATGTGTCCCAAGATTTCTGCTAAGTGATTTCTTGATTAGCTTGTCCATGGCCATAGTGGACTCATGATTGCATGACAAGTAGACATCCACCAGTATTTCCACTATTAGAACAATCTATTTTATTAGGAATGAAAGATGTGCTCATCACATAAAAGAATAGAATATGACCTTTAGTTCAGTATTCCAAAGAATAAGCTAACAAATTCAATCATACATTGATCATCTGTGCTTTTTACTAGCGATGACTGAAAGCATACGAGGGAAGGGGGAGAGAGAGAGATATAAGTTCACATCCGATTGATTAGACCATTCTCCTTGTTAAATCTCCAAAAGAGATGGATGTGACCTTGGAGTTGAAGGTTTCTACCATCAACTATAATAATCCAAACTCTATAAATACTAGTATTATGACCATCTGGAGTTCTCAAAGCTATTCTCCTTTGTTTCTACGCGCCATTCACTTTGGAATCTTAAGTTGCTTATTTTAGTGGGCATTGATGCCTGTGGGAAGGCCAAATGCCTTGGAAAGTTGTGACAAAGCCTAAGCTAAAGGAAAGAAAGACATGGAAAAGGATGTGGATATCGGTTTCTTTAAGAGTTGGGCAGTGCGGTCTCGCTCGTTGAGATGCGACTACTCTGAGAACGATGCGTGGTGTTATTATTTTATGGGACAGGGTACCATGGGTTCCTGCGTTTGAGACTTGGATCCTTTCCATTCTTTGACAGGGTGCTCAAAATAGATTTCATTTCATGGCCGTACTTAGTATATTAGATTTTCTTATACTTGGTTCTGTGTGTACTTCTCAAAAAGGAAGCTTGCGGGCTGTGGCAGTCATGCATATGTTTGTGGGTTTAAATAAGCCCCTCCCCCCCCCGAAAAAAAAAAAGAAAGGGAAGAGATGATTCCCTTTCCTTAGCTCAAGTGCAGTACTAGTTGCAGCACATGAAGCCATTTTGATACCTCAGACTGCGTGACATTTTAGAGATTCACCAATATAATAATTAGAGTCTACTTTTCTGTTTTGGTTAATCAAGAAATCTCTTTGTACCATGCCTTAAAGCTGACTGATTCTGATCATATCTGCTTGTGATCTTTTAACCATATACTAAAGCAAAAGAACAACTCTGTGATAACTTTTTATATGATTATATAAAAGATACGATACCTTCATGCTTTCTTTCTCAAAGATCAAACGCGTGAACCACGCGGGTCTAAGTTTCAGCATGATTAAATGATGGTGCCTTATAATTAATTGTATTCTCTATTGAGTATGTACAATTAGATCCATTGATGATAAGTCTCTGCTCCATGATGGAGGGTGCAAACAGAGGCAATTCAGGCTCTAAGGTACTTGCCCCATGAAACAAAATAGGTACTCATACATGGCTATAAGGCACCATTATTGGGAATTTTTAGCCCATTGCCTATAATTATCAATGCTGAGACCGAAGTAGACCTCTTGTCATCACAAATTCTTCGCTTGATCAATGATGAGCTATGAGTACAACTTCAATCCCTAATCATCCTTGCATGAAGTAAATGCAGAGTGTGATAATTTTATTCAAACAAGTTTGCTTGTCATCCAGACGAGGTGTAAAATACAAGCCTAGGTTTTAACTAAGGGTCGCTTATCATGGAAGAGAAGCCCGCTTATTTAGCAACCAACAAATGTAAGAGGTTACCTCAAGATAGAACTTAGCAAGCTAGGCCTGATGTCAAACTTAGATACAAAATATATCAAATTTTAAATAGACCCGACTTGAAGCCTGACCATAAATGAACGTAGTTTAGGCCCAAATCCAACCCATGATCAACTCTTATGGATCCCAACTGCTGACACCCATTTCCATGTCAGCATGATCCTACTTTATAAACAGATGCATCCTACTTAATTTGATGAAAAGAAACAAAAATTCATTTTCCGAAGCTAGGACTTTATCTAGTAATTTTCATAAATTTCATGGATAAAATACTTCAATCCATCTAAAGCCAAGGCCATGCCTAATAATAGAATTACTTTTTGAGAGATCAATGTCAGTTGACTCTCTATCTTATTAGTTGACCCCCTATAAGAGGATTTTCAGATAAAGAAATCGCAGCCAACCTTTCTCTTTTCCTTTTTTTTTAAATTTTTTTTTTAAAATAACAGCACCTCGGCAGTCCTCAAATTATAACATCTTCACTCACGTGCGTTGCACAAGTAGCGTGCATCTAATCTATGATTCATTAATCATGTAAGAGATATTTACCCGGAAAATATTATTAATATTCCTGTCTCCTTTCAAAGAATATGTATGGTAGAACATATTATCTTTTACCAATAATAAATAATACCCGACATTTTATCCCGACCAAATCAAACTCACGGATTTCTTAGATGGAACACACCTTTGCTGTCCAATTTCGTGGCCGACACAGGCTGACGACCCAGATACTCCATGAACTGGGCCCACTTATTAGTGGGCCGTGAAGACTGGCCCACAAGTTTCATACAAGTTTCGAACGGAAAATCGGCAACTTGGTCACCAATGTGTGAGTGGCTGTCGGGGAGCGGCGATGGACCGCGGCGGCGGAGATGGGTGGAGCGAGGCGGTGGAGGACGTGGTGGAGTCGTCTCCAATCTCGAAACGCATTCCCCCTATCCGACGACCTCCGCGTCGCCGATCTCCACTCCTCCCACGGATTCTCCCTCGAGGCTGACGAGCTCCGCTCCCGCGACCTCGACCCTCGCCCTCCGCAGGCATTAGGGTCAGTCCGACGGTCTTGGCCGCCAGAATTTGGGTTTCGGTTTTTATTCATTCTGATCAAATCTTGTTCTTGATTCGGTACCTTTCTCTCTTTTTTTTTTCTTGTTCTTTTATTCTGAATCGATGGGATTGTGCAACGGTCAAGGAGAAAGAACCATCGAAAAAAGAAATTAGGGTTTCCAGTCCTTCAAACAACGAAGAAGACGAAGATGGTATCTTTTTCTAGCCCCTTGTCTCCCATTTGGAATTCTAGTACTCTTTTCTATGGGGCATATCCAATTAATTTTAGGAAAATCCCTTTTCTTTTTATTATTTTTGTGGTAAATGAGCAGATTGGAAGCCATTGCCGACCGGGGGCACCCGATAAGGCGTTGTTCTCCTAAGCGACTTCGAGTCCTTCACGGCATGATCCGGAGCCGCTCACTACTCCCAAATGGCGAGGAAGGGGGTCGTGGGCATAATTTTGAGGATGAGTCGATCGGAACTAGAGACTGTGAGTTTTCTGACTTCCTGTTCTTCGTTAGCTTGCTCCTTCTCACCAAGAAAAAAAAGAAGAAGAAGATGATTGTGATCTTTACTATGGTCTCAGCAAGATACCCGCCCTGTTCTTGCTCTGTATGATTTCCTACCTAGCACTCAATGATTGATTTGGAGAAGCTCTTTGAGAAATTTGGAGATCATGGGATTGCTATACGCTGGGGTTAACGACACTGTTGCAATTGCATCTTTCGAAACACCAGCCATTGTAAGTTATATGATCTAATTCCATCCTTTTGCTGTTTGTGGAACATTCTTTTTGAAAGTAGAGTTCAAGAATTGTGATCTGGACTCAGAGGTTTTATGCTGCATTGGTTTAAGTAGTATCCAGAACAAATGGTGGAAATAATATGAATTCATTCTCATTATTGAGCCAGAGTTTGATAGTAGCAACTTAAGCTGTTCACTGAGAGGTTGATGAATTCTTCTGTTTTGGATTTCAGCTGAGTATCAAGTTACCATTCACAAGAGTGACTTTCATGATCAATGATCACCTAGGATTCCATTCATATTACAGATTTAAAAGGTTGTTCTTCCCGACCTGTCTTGCTTCAACTAGCTGCAGGAATTACTCATAACTAAGTAGGGATATCCTTCTAGTCCTTCTGTCATGTCTATCATTCATCAGGCTAATCTAACCTATTTTAAGTCTCATTGACTATATTTGACTAGATGGGGGCCAGTCTATAGCACTCATGTCATGTCCTCGCACCTATGTTATTTCAACTAGATGGTTCGTTGTGTTTTTTGGAGGGAAAATTTTGGAAGTATTGTTGGTTATAAATGTGGGAGTATAGGGGATTAATTTTGTTCATTCTTTTTACTTGAGGAGTGTATCATTAAGGTTACATCTTGACTTCATGGAGTTGAGGATGATTAGAGATATGTTTTAGAGTAATTTAAGCTGGTTTTGTGGGATTTGAATATGTTTTGATTGACTTGCCATTGTTAATAAGTAGATGATATTTGCCTTGGTTAGAAATTGTCATTGTCAAGCTCACACGATCAAAGACAAAGAAAAGGTTTTGTTTTACTTGGGACTCTTTATTCCAATTTCTTTTGACTTGGAAAACATATGACTAGATGTGGCTCCATTCGCATTTAGCCCTTTTTTTGACATAAACATTACCAAAATTTATTCTTTTAACTGTGTTTTATGCTTCCAATGACTGTAAACTACCAACTGCCAGTCCACCTCTCCGTAAAATTCCTGTTGGCATTAGATTTTCATGTGGAATGAACTTAACTCAATCTTCTGTCATGGTAGGCAACTTGAGGAATGAAGTGGAAGCCAACTTGAAGGTATAGCCTAGGCAGTTGATATCCATATTGCTTGGGAAAGTATTAAGGCCTCATTTGGCATTGCTTTTTAAGGGCCAAAATGCAATTTTTGGAGGGCTAGAAGCTCTTTTGGATTTTGAAGTATTTGGTAAAAATTTTGAAACAATTTTCTAGCTCTTCCAAAAGCTAAAAAGGGTCTGCCAAGAAAAAAGCTTCACTTTGGGACTTTTAGGTAAAAGCGCTGCTTGAGATACATTAGGAAGTCTTTTTTTCCTTTTTTTAGTTTATGGACAAAAGCTCCCTTAAAGGACTTGGATTTGAGTCTCGGCAAAGGAATTTTTTTTTAAACAAATAATTTAAAATATTTTTATTGCAATAATCATTTATGTTCTTGTCCTTTTATCATCATATCATGTAATTAGGATTTTGAGTTTCTTATGATAATGAGGAGGATCTACTCTCTCTTGATTGTTTAGAGATGGATGAATCATAGGAAGAAAGGAGGTCAAACATTGAATAACCTTGCGATGGATGTTTTATGTGATCATATTGTGACCCTTCGTATGAGTCATTGAGTTACTTATTTTGGATTTTATGCTTGTAATAAGGATATTTAAAAATGTTGTTGAGATTTTATATTGCTATTATGATTGTGGATCAATAAATAATTTTATTGACATTATGTATTTTGATGAATAAAGTTAAACATTTGTGTTGTTATTAGAATTAATAACTACCTTGTTTATTGTTGGGGATGAATCCCGCTCCCGCCGAAGTCCAGTCCGATGCTCAGGCTGGTGCAACCGGTAGTCACGGAAGGGTTTCAGCGGACGAGCCTTAGCCGAATTCCTTCAGCTGGTCGAACTCTTAAGAGGCCGAGCTCATCCGGCCGAACTCCTCAGCGGTCGTCCCTCGGTCGAACTCCTCAGCGGTCGTCCCTCGGTCGAACTCCTCAGCGGCTGTCCCTCGGCCGAACTCAGCGGCTAAACTCCTCAGCAGTCGAACTCTGGTCGGACTCCTCCCAGACATCCCCTCGGTCGGACTTCTCCAAGAGCCGGACTCCTTCCAGACACCTCCTTCGGCCGGATTTCTGGATCCTTCATTCAGACGAACCCCTACGAAAGCCGAACTCCTTCAGTAATTGTTTCTCCCGGGTGACCCTCTCCAGCCATATTTCCTTCGAAAGTCCGAACTCCTCCGAAATGGATACACGTCAAAGCTCTTCAATCCTTCATTCGGCCTCGAGTGGCTCAGTATCAAGGCAGCTGCAGCCATCACCATCAGTCCGTTGCAGACGACAGCGATCCGCTACCAGGCGGCGATGGCTGTCACCATCAATCCGTTGCAGACGACGCTGCAGACGGCACCTTCCTCCGAGACTGACTCCGCCGGACCTCGAGCGACCCGCCACCATGCGGCTACAGCTGTCACCATCATGCTCCGCCTATAAAAAGGACCCTCCAGATATGCTAATTCTAAGCTCTAAGCTCTAAGCTCTCCTCTTCTCTAAGCTCTGCGGAACTCATCCCTGAGCACTCCATTCCTGTTGGCCAGAGCTGACTTGATCGTCGGAGGGTCCTATCGGAGCCACCCCCATCGGCTCCGAATGGGACTTTGTTTTGCAGGTCTCCGACGGCGACCTCGTCCACCTCCACTCCAGCTGGATCCGGCGACGATCAGTTTCTGCACCAACAGATTGGCGCTAGAAGAAGGGCCCGAACCTCTGAGGTTTCCTTGTTCTTAAAGAAGTGCTCGGCGACGATTTCTCTCTTCTCTCTGGAGATCTTTTTCCTTCCTCTCTAGAATTCTTTTCCGAGAAAAAATGCCCCCCAAGAGAGCTTCGATCCGGCGATCGACGGCTTCCGCGGCTCGGTCCCATTCAGATCCGTTCGCTCCCGCTTTAGCCCCGGCGATCCAGGTTCCATTTATAGCCGTGGTGGATGCAGAGCAGTTCAACCTGCTCGTCCAGCAGGTTCGTGGTCTCACGGAGGCAGTGCAGGCGGTGCAGGTCATGCACCAGCAGGCCTCGGTACTAGCTCAATCGGTGCGGAATTCTCCAGAGTCGTGTGGTCCGATCTAGGAGCGATCGACTTGGGCTATTCGACCTCCGATCCCCGAAAGGAGGCAAAGGATGGAGAGCCCTTGCTCGGACCATGGCTCGACCCAGGGTGAAGCTTCGCACCCATTCTACCAGAAAACCTTGGAGATCAGAGACCGTGAAGATCTCTTAGATCAAAGGCTCTTAGAAATGAGCCGGCGAATCGAAGAACTTCGTCACACTCCTTCCTCACGTGGTAATGACATTTGCACTGACCCTCCTTTTTCGCAGAAAATTATGCAGGACCCGGTCCCGCCGAACTTCAAGCTCCCGTAGTTTGAGAGTTACGATGGGACCATCGATCCGGTCGACCACTTGGAAGCCTTCCGGATAATAATGTTGCTCCATGGCGTGTCAGAAGCTATCTTGTGCCAGGCTTTCCTCTCTACCCTTAAGAGAGCTGCCAGGAATTGGTACTCGGCGCTCAAGCCGAGTACCATTTTGTCGTTTGACCAGATGAATCAATAGTTCGTAGCCCACTTCGTCAGTAGTAGACGACCGCGCCGAGGTTCGGATTCCTTGATGGCCATTAGGCAGAAGGAGGGGGAACTCATTCGGGCTTATGTCATCCGATTTAACGCTGCCGCGTTGGAAGTTCGGAACCTGGACCAATCAGTCGCCATGGAGGGTGGGCCTTCAGAAGAATGACTTGCTGTTCTTCCTGAAAAAGAAGTATCCCAGGGATTTTGCTGACATGCTAGCTCGGGCTGAAGGGTATGCCCGGGTAGAGGAGGCCTTCAAGGCCAAGGATGATGAAGCCAGTAGCAAGCGGCGAATCAGCGGGCCGGACAGGCCCGCCGAAGAAGGAAAGCAGAGTGAAGCTCGGCCGCGCTCCCGAATTCCTTTCGATCGCAGGCGAGCCCGAACTCCCCTTCGGACCCTGAGGCGGGGAAGCCCCGATGGAAGGACATGCCGAGGTTCTCCCCAGTGCCAAAGTTCTCCCCGACGAAGATTTCACAATTACGCCCCTCTTAACGCTCTGAAGATCCAAGTGCTGATGGAAATCAGGGAACAACTTCCGAGGCTAGAGAGGATGCGTTCTCGTCCCAGCAAGCGCGATCCCAATAAGTTCTGTCTCTATCATCGTGACCACGGCCACGACACTGAGGAGTACGTCCAACTCCAGGACGAGATCGAAGAGCTCGTCAGGCGAGGTAGACTCGGCCGATTCCTGCGAAGACGGCCTAAAGAGTGGGAGGATCGACTGAGGGCATTACCACCAAGTGGGGAGAACCAAGAAGATTAGCCGCCTCTCGGCGTCATCAATACTATCTCGGGGGGACTTCAACAAGGGGAGGCCAGCGGATCCGAGGGACCGGTGAAGAGGCGGAGGATCGCGGAACCCATGGCCTTTATCGAGGCAGACGGTCAGGAAATCCAATTTCCGCATAATGACACGGTTGTAATTTCTTTGAACATTGCTGACTACGATGTACGCCGTATTTTGGTGGATAATGGAAGCTCGGTCGACATATTGTTTTACGACGTTTTCTCGAAAATGTCCTTACCCAATGACCGCTTGGGGCCTATGAATTCTCCGTTGGTAGGATTTACTGGCAACGCCGTACCAGTCGAAGGCATAATAACTTTGGCTGTGGCGGCGGGGCAACACCCAAAACTGGCCAAAGCGTGGGTCGATTTTCTAGTCGTGAAGACTCCGTCCGCCTATAACGCCATTCTAGGCCGACCTGGGCTAAATGCACTTCGGATGGTGGTGTCAACCTATTACTTGAAGATGAAGTTCCCGACGAGTCGCGGAGTTGGAGAGGTCAGGAGAGACTAGGCTCTGACGAGGCACTGCTACTCTATCGCCTTACATGAGGGAAAACGGTCCGACCCTTATCTTGTTGATGGACTGGATGTCCGTGACAACCTCACTGAGGAGCGAGGCGAGCCTGTGGAGGACCTCGTCTCTGTGCCCTTAAATGATGGAAACTCGGAGCATGTGGTGCAGATCGGCTCCAACTTGGTAGGCGAGTTTCGGGAGCAGCTCGTCGCCTTCCTCAGGAGAAACGCAGACGTTTTCGCCTGGATCCCAGCGGACATGCTGGGGATTGACGTCGAGGTCGTGGAACATCGGCTGGCCGTCGATCCGAGGCATCGTTCGGCAAAGGAAAAGATGCGCTACCACATCTCGGAGAGGCAGAAAGCAATCGCCGAAGAAGTGGACAAGTTTCTTAAAGTCGGACTCATCCGGGAGGTTAATTATCCGACCTGGGTCTCGAACGTGGTCCTCGTTAAAAAGGCGAACAACAAGTGGAGGATGTGCGTTGACTTCAAAAAATTGAACAAGGCCTGTCCGAAAGACAGCTATCCTCTACCCAGGATTGATCAACTGGTAGACGCGACCTCGGGCCATGAGCTTCTCACCTTCATGGACGCCTTTTCTGATTATAACCAGATGGTGCTTGAGGACGAAGAGAAAACCGCCTTCATTACTGACCGTGGTCTTTATTGTTACAGGGTCATGCCTCTTGGACTTAAAAATGCAGGGGCAACGTACCAGCGTTTGGTCAATAAGATCTTCAAGGAGTAGATTGACCATAACATGGAGGTGTACGTGGATGATATGCTCGTCAAAAGTCAAACTTCAACAGACCACCTCGCCGACCTTAAAGAGACCTTTGGTGCACGCAGGAAGCACAAGATGAAGCTGAACCTGACCAAGTGCGCCTTTGGCGTGACCTTTGAAAAATTTTTGGGGTTCATGGTGTCGAGACGTGGAATCGAAGCAAACCCCGAGAAAATCCGAGCCATTCGGGAGATGACCGCTCCGAAGATGATCAAGAAAGTTCAGCACCTGATCGGGAAGGTGGCGTCCCTAAATCGCTTCGTCTCAAGGTCGGCCGAACGATATATGCCTTTCTTCCAAGTTCTCAAGCGACCAAAGGACTTCTGTTGGACGACGGAGTGCCAACAGGCATTCGAGAAACTTAAAAACTACCTCAGCTCACCCCCATTGCTGGCAAAGCCCGAATCCAGAGAAGAATTATTCCTGTATCTAGCTGTCTCCTCGGTGGCCTTAGCGACAGTCCTGGTCAAGGAAGAAGTGAAGATGCAGCGACTGATCTACTACGTGAGCCGGATCCTGAGGGATGCGGAGACCAGGTACTCTAGGTTGGAAAAACTAACTTACTCTCTTCTAATTGCTGCCAGGAGGCTCTGACCTTATTTTCAGGAGTATACCGTAACGGTCCTCACGAACCAACCAATAAAAGCAGTCCTTCACCGAGCGGACGTTTCCGGAAGAATCACAAAATGGGCAATCGAGCTCATAGAGTTCGACATCAACTATCGATCCAGGCCATCGATCAAAGTTCAGATACTGACGGATTATGTGCTGGAATGCACCATTCCAGTCGAAGCTGAGCTTGAACCGAGCGAGACCGGCACCAAAGCGAGACCGAGCTTGGACGAAGCTGAGCTATCGCAGTCGAACCTCCCCGAGGAAAGCGCCGACCTCCTCGAAGGCTCCTGGGCTCTGCACGTGGATGGTTCGTCCAACTCCGCTGGAGCTGGTGCAGGGCTGGTCTTGGTCAGCCCCGAGGGAGTCGTCGCCGAGTATGCGCTGCGCTTCGAGTTTCCCGCGACCAACAATGGGACCGAATATAAAGCGCTGATCGCCAGATTAAAGATAGCAAGGGAATTAAAAGTAGATCGGCTTCAAATTTACAGCGATTTCCAACTGGTGGTCGGCCAAGTTAGCGGCAGCTACGAAGCGCGGGAGGAAAGCATGGTGAGAGATACCTTAGAAAAATGAGGGATTTGACTCTGGCCTTCGACAGTTTCGGCATTCAACATATTTCGAGGGTGGAAAATGCAAGAGCCGATCTTCTCTCCAAGTTGGCCACTTCAGCTTCGACCGAACTGCTCAAAGGAGTATGTTTGGAGACTCTGAAGTGCCCAACCTCAGAGGAACCTCATGTCGTCCTGTAGACGGAATTTGAGCCAAAGCTGGATCGATCCATTGGTCGCTTACCTTAGGGAGGGGGTCCTTCCTCATGATCCGAAAGAAGCTTGGAAGCTCAGGAATCAGGCCTCCCGTTACGTTTTACATGAAGGTAGGTTGTATAAGGGGTCATACTTTCTTCCACTGCTGAGATGTCTCCGACCTTCGGAGGCCGACCTCGCACTGTGGGAGGTGCACGAAGGACTCTGCGGAGGTCACATAGGAGCTAGGTCCTTGTTGCAAAGACTACTTCGGCAAGGATACTACTGGTCGACCCTGTTTCATGATTTCGTCGAATATGTGAGGAAGTGCGACCGCTGTCAGAAGAACGCCAGCGTACAAAAGCAGCCGGCATCCGAGCTTCTCCACTAAGCTCACCTTAGCCATTTGCGCAGTGGAGAATGGATATACTCGGCTCCTTCCCGACGGCGTCCGGGCAGCGGAAGTTCCTCCTAATCGCGATTGGCTATTTCACCAAGTGGGTCGAAGCCGAACCACTAGCGAAGATTACCGAGACAAAGGTGCAGGACTTCATCTGAAAGTCGCTAGTCTGCCGGTTCGGTCTGCCCCGAACCCTTATAATCGATAATGGGCGACAGTTCATCGGGACAAGGTTCGCCGAGTTCTGCGAAGGACTAAACATCTTCCACCGCTTCACATCGGTGGCTCACCCACAGGCCAATGGGGAAGCTGAGGTGACCAACCGGATCCTACTACAAGGTATCAAAGCGATGCTCGACAGGGCAAAGGGGGCTTGGGTAGACGAACTCTACCACGTCCTCTGGGCATACCAAACTACACAGAGGGTGCCGATCGGGGAAACACCCTTCGCCTTGGCCTTCGGCATGGAGGCAGTTATCCCGATCGAGTTCAAGCTCCCGTCTGCACGAGTCGTGGGCTTCAACGAGCAGCACAACCCCCAGAACCTCATAGTCGACCTCGACCTGCTGGAAGAAAAAAGGGAGGAAGTCTGCATCCGAATGGCAGCCTACAGACGAAAGATGGCTTGGTACTACAACTCCAGAGTTAGAAATAAGACGTTCAGAGTGGGGGATTTAGTGCTTCGGCGAGCCGCTTTCTCTCGGCCTCAGAGTCAGGGAAAGCTTGCCCCTAATTAGGAAGGCTCGTATGAAGTGGTGGAGGTCATCCGGCCCGGTACTTATCGCCTGAAGGAGCTCGGAGGGATGACGCTTCCACAATCTTGCAACTCAGAAAATTTGAGGATGTATTACTAGTAATCTTTCTTTAGTAAAGCTGCTTCATTTTCGCATTATTATTCCCTGGTGCAAAAACTATGTGGTGACAGGGATGAAGCAGTCGATAGTTGCCGTGTTAGGAACTGGAGGAGAACCTCGTCCTAACACGAGCATGTCAAAGATCTTCAACCTCGGCTGCAAGAGATAAGATCTCCTCTGGGGCAACCTCGGCTGAAGGAGATAAGATCTCCTCCGAGACAACCTCGGCTGTAGGAGATAAGATCTCCTCTGAGCGTCCGCACCAACCTCGGCCACAGGAGATAAGATCTCCCCCGAGGCAACCTCGGCTGCAGGAGATAAGATCTCCCCTGAGGGTCCGGGCCAACCTCGGCTGCAGGAGATAAGATCTCCTTCGGGCAAACTCGGCCACAGGAGATAAGATCTCCCTCGAAGCAACCTCGACTGCAGGAGATAAGATTTTCCCTGAGGGTCCGGGTCGACCTAGGCTGTAGGAGATAAGATCTCCCCGATGCAAACTCGACTGTAGGAGATAAGATCTCCGAGCGCCCGCGTCAACCTCGACTGCAGGAGATAAGATCTCCCGCAAGCGCCTGCACTAACCTCGGCTGCAGGAGATAAGATCTCCTCCGAGGCAAACTCAGCTGGAGGAGATAAGATCTTCTCCGAGCGCCCGCGTCAACCTCGGCTGCAGGAGATAAGATCTCCCCCGAGGCAACCTCGACCGCAGGAGATGAGATCTCCCCAGAGGGTTCGAGCCAATCTCGGCTGCGGAAGATAATATCACCCTCGAGGAGCTCAACCTCCGATCTCGGCCACTAGAGACGGGATCAACTTCAACCTCGGTTGAAAAAGAGATCTTTCCGAGTTTCCACTTCAAACAAATGCAGAGCCCGGAAAATGACTTCGGCGGTCGTCTGTTTCGGTACTCCCTTCCTCCAAATTTCGAACTCGAAAGTGGGGGAACTATTATTGGGGATGAATCCCGCTCCCGCCGAAGTCCAGTTCGATGCTCAGGCTGGTGCAATCGGTAGTCACGGAAGGGTTTCGGTGGATGAGCCTTAGCCGAACTTCTTCAGCTGACCGAACTCTTAAGAGGCCGAGCTCATCCGACCGAACTCCTCAGCGGTCGTCCCTCGGCCGAACTCCTCAGCAGTCGAACTCTGGTCGGACTCTTCCGAGTCATCCCCTCGGCCGGACTCCTCCCAGACACCTCCTTCGGTCGGATTCCTGGATCCCTCATTCAGACGAACCCCTACGGAAGTCAAACTCCTTCCGAGCTCCTTCAGCTATTGTTCCTCCCGGACGATCCTCTCCAGCCATATTCCCTTTGGGAGTCTGAACTCCTCGGAAATGGGTATACGTCAAAGCTCTTCAACCCTTCATTCGGCTCCGAGTGGCTCAGTATCAAGGTAGCTGCAGCCATCACCATCAGTCCGCTGCAGGCGACAGCGATCCGCTACCAGGCGGCGATGGCTGTCACCGTCAACTTGTTGCAGGCGGCGCCGCAGACGGCGTCTTCCCCCGGGACTGACTCCGTCGGACCTCGAGCGGTCCACCACCACGCGGCTACAGCTGTCACCATCAAGCTCCGCATATAAAATGGACCCTCCAGATACGCTAACTCTAAGCTCTAAGCTCTCCTCTTTTTCTCTAAGCTCTGCGGAACTCATCCCTGAGCACTCCATTCCTGTTGGCCAGAGCTGACTTGATCGTCGGAGGGTTCTACCTGAGCCACCCTCCACCGGCTCCGAACGAGACTTTGTTTTGCAGGTCCCTAGCGGTGACCTCGTCCACCTCCACTCCAGCTGAATCCGGTGACAACCAGTTTCTGCACCAACATTTACTATTATGATATTCTTTGTCACCTGATAAACACCCATAAAAATAAGTATATTATTTATTATATTATTTAGATTGAAATATCAAAATGATTTATAAATTAACAATACTTTTTAATAATGATTTTTGATGGTGCAAAGTAATATATACAATATGTCATGTTATGCCATATATTATCATTATTACTATATTGTTGTATTATTACAATAATATCATATTATTATATAATTATATAATGATTATAAAAATATTATTATATCTTATAATAAAGCAACATATTATTCATATTATTTAGATTAAGATATCAAAATAAATAATTTGTAGATTAAGAGTTGTATATAGTACAAATAATTAGACCATTGAAAGCATTGTGCAATGTCCTTTATTGTCATTTCCTAACACTAGTAGTATTTTCTCAATTTGGTTACCAAACTGATGTCAAAGTTCTACAGCACTACAGAAATATAGTCACCATACAGCAAACAACATTTTATTGAAAGATGCTCTAGCAAAGCTGTATTTCTGAAAGCTTTATGGATGAAAAGCTCAACTATCTCCAACAATACCAAACAAGGCCTGAACTTGTGCTAGGAAAGTTGCATGTTCTTGCTCTTGGTTCCAAGGGGATGCCCAAGTAGTCATCGAATGGTTTCACATGTTTGGGAGGCCAACCGACTGGTCAATATGTCTCTCCAACAAGACCATAACCTGCTAGGCTTCTACTAGGTAATCATAATAACAAATAGTGGAAATTTAAAAAAAAAAAAGGTTGTGCCACGGTAACTATGTGTTGGTTGTGTGTTTTTGTTGTCACAACCTGGAATCCGATTCTGCCAATTGCCGAGGATGTGAGAATTTATGCAACTGATGGCACTCTTGGTTATCTATGTCAGATTCATTAGCTTGATGGTAGGCATATATTAAAGGATCAAAGACAGTTTTTATGTTCTGTTCATAAACATCTTTGAGTTTTTTTTTTTTAATTACTGTTAACTTTCTGTTATTTTTCACCATTAAATGTCATGTTTGACATAAGCTTGGAATGTGATTTTGCGCCCTCTTGATCTGCTCATTATATATGATGCTTCTCTAAACATTTTATTGGGTTCTCTCTATAATCTTACAAAAAGATTGGAAATCATGGATCAACTCTACTGTTCTCTGTTGCAGCACAAGAGGCTCACAGCAGCCTTAATTGCCTATTCAAAGTATGTTCGCTTTTTGAGGATGACAGCCTTTTGACCCAGCTCACCCCCAATGGTATCTTCTCTTCAAATTGCTTCTGGCTACCATCTTAATGGCTCTGCTACAAGTAGAAGAAAAACAAAATTGATCTGTATTGAAGATCATGATATGCAGTACCTAGAATCCTTGTAAAGCAAGCATTTTGCTTTACATGGTAGTGAATTTTTGTGCTACTTATAATGGAATTTACATGCATATGTCAGGATCCTTGTTCTGTTTGTTTCTAATCGTAGATTAAATACTTCAGATCTGGAGCCTCCTCATCCAAGGCCTGAAACATCATCAAGAACAGCCCAGAGGTTGCTTGCTCGAGGAATGGGAATAAAGCGCTCTACAAAATTTGGGTCTAATGAGCTGAAAACAGGAGGAAACGATAAAGAGATGTATGGTGTTCTGACAACCCATGGCATTTGGATCGGGTTCTTATGTCATCAAGGAAGCGGAAGCAACATCTCTGGTTCTTGGTGCGTCAACGGCTTGAAAATGGAAAGGAATCTCTAAGTAGGTAGGAGCCACTCATGCAGTTTATTCCCTGAAAGTGAGTCTCTTAGAAGTGAAATCAATTATACGAGCGTTTGGTTCTGCAGGTGTCTTTTGTTTTCAGCTGCACCCATTTTACTAAATTGAAGCAGCTAGGGAGATTGCTTAAATCTTGTGGAATGGGAATGTGGTGATTTCGGAATAGCTTCTGTGCCATGGTAAGTGACTTGTTGTCTTATTAGGTTGTAGATTTACCCCTCTCCTTTTTTCTAAAAGAGAACTTTTTTTTTTTTTTCTAGATTTCACTGAATGGCAGATGTGGCCACTTGGTTGTGGGGCGCGTCTGGGCCGGCAGCCGGCGTGCCTTGGTCCAATTCTCGCCATCTTTCTTTGTCGTTTCTTTGTTATTATTTTGTTTTTTTGGTTTGATAGACTCGCACCTGTGACGCCAACAACATGCAATGGATGGACAAACCCCGTGCTTCTCTCCCTTTTCACGTTCCCAGTGTCAGCCCCTCATGCAGCCCAGATGGATGAAACTCCCCGTGTTTAAAAAGTCATCCAATTCGTCTGCCATCCATCCTAGTATTGTTTTAAGCAACAACTCTGTGGTTGGAGTTTAGGTCACGTTATTGCTAACTAATTTAAGGAAAAGGAGGAAATCTATGCTGGCTAACTGAATGACAGCTAGTCCTTACAACTCTTTATAACTCTATTTGATAAACTAGTTTGCTCTGAAAATTTATACGGTTGAAGTGTAATTATTTTTTAATTTTCATCCATCCTCGCCGTGTCGGCTACCGGCTATCGGCCGCGTATCATTTTTATGTGGCCATTGCAGCACTAGAGAAAAAAAAAGCCACCCACGCACTTGTGGATGGCATTACCATGCATGCAATGTTATTGATCAGGTGAACAAATTAGTGAGGATTATTGAAGATGATTACTCATTGGCTAACTTAAAATTTCAAAATCAAGAGCAACATAGTTTTTCTGAAGGTGATTGCGAATAATTACTCGCGATATCTTCAAACTTGTAGTTAGAAATCATTACCGACAAAAATTTTCCTCATCGAAAGTTAAAACATCCAGAAATGAGAAATTTAGTACTCATTCAGAAGTTTTTTTTTACAGAATGCGATCAAGCAGAGCAGCAGCTAGTTGATATTTTTCTTCCTCGGGCTGAAGGTACTGCCGACTTGTGAACGGGGGGGCATTGATGCACAAGGAAAAATCAGATGGTGGATCGAATGTTCCTGCGCATGCTACCACACATAAAATAGCACTACCCCAAGATAATCTAGAATTTCAAAGAACCATACATATATATACAAATATAAATGTAGGTGTTACATTTTTGGGCAAAATTCATAAAAATATGAAGGCAATTCAAGCAGAATTGGTTTTGAATATTTGTAACAGATGAAGATTTGGTTGGGTTCCATTTTGCTCCTTAAAATGCAAAATCTAGATATGCATTCCCAATCCATTCTATATGTGTAGTATCTGGCAACCATCTCGCATGGGAATACATCTCACCCATCCATATTATCCCCTAGTTGGTACGAGTATCAACACATCTGCACCTAGGGGGTGTTTGGTTCGTGATCGAAATCAAAATGAAAATCAAAATGGATTGGAATGAGAATCAGAATAGTTTATTCCTATGAAGTGTTTGATTCGTGATCGAAATCGGAATCAAAATAGAAATTTGAATCTATAGAAAAGCGTGGGAATTGAGTTTTAGATAGATTGAGCCATTTTCATTCCATCCTTAAATTGGAATCGGAATGGAACTCCTCCCAACAAAATGGTTGGAATGGGAGTCATCCATTCTCATTTTGATTCCGGACCCCTACTTCCTTCAATCAAGCATCCTCTTAAACTATTTTTTGAATAAAATGCATTTAAACTCTTCAGGACGAGCTGTATCTTTTACATGAAAGAATGATTCACCATATTACATAGTTCTCAAAGCACTCCAATCTTTTCTTTCCATCCACTTGCATAGATCTCAAAGCAGCCTTGCGAGATCCAATGGTTGGAGTCACCAAAAAAGATGAATCATTCTTTCGCATGAAAGATACAACCCTAACCCAAACTCTATGCCATGTAGGTCTAAATTAATTGGCTTGGCATCTAATGATACAAGTTTTGAGTGACCATGGCGCTGCCTATAGCCTCCTAAAGAATGGTTTTATAATGCTAGTTTCTAAGAAAAATATATATTTCAAACCCTTTAGTATTATATATAGAGTGAGATCCGTTAGCACTTGGAACAGGTTGGCATGCCAATTAAATCATGGGCTTAACGGCTATAAGTGTAAGGGATACTCTGCCAATCTTCTTCCAAGATTTTTAAACCGTACATATATTAACTCATCATCCTTGATTGTGCTCTTGTGATATCTCAACTTCAAACAGACGCATGAAAGAGGAGTCTTAGTCAGAAACATTGGGAAGAAAGCAACATGACAAACGTACTCCGCATAGATTTAGAAGTTGTGCTTTGCCTAGTTAAAGTAGCACATGTCTATTATATGTTAGATGTGCTTATAAAATATTGTATGGTTGGCAAGTAGCGCTTACGGGACTTGCACCTCCAACAAAGTATTTGTTCTGCATTGTATTAAATTGAAGCAGCTAGAGAGATTGCTTATATCTTGTGGATTGGGAATGCGGGGATTTCGGAAGAGCTTCCGTGCCATGTTAAGTGACTTCTTGCCTTTCTAGGTCGTAGATTTCCCCCTCCCTTTCCATCTAAAAGACTCGGGGACCCTTTTTTTTTTTTTTCCTTCTCTTCTAGATTTCACCGAATGCCAGCTGTGGGGCACGTTGGGTCCGACAACCGTTGGTCGACAGCCGGCTTGCCTTGGTCCGATTCTCGCCAGCTTTCTTTGTCGTTTCGTTTTTTTCTTTTTTGGGTGGTTTGATGGGCTCTCACCTGTGACGTGACGCCACCAACATGCATTGGATGGACAAACCCCGTGCCTCTCTCCCTCTTGGCGTTCCCAGGGTCTGGCCCTCGTGCAGTCCAGATGTATGAAGCTCGCCGTGTTTGAAAAGTCCTCCAATTCGTCTGCCATCCATCCTGATATTGTTTCACTCCGTGGTTGGAGTTCAGGTCACGTTATTACTAATTTAAGAAAAATAGTTTGCTCTGAAAACTTATATGGTTGAAGTGTAATTTTATTTTTTTCATCCATTCTCACTATGTCGGCTGTCGGCTATCGTCTGTGTATCATTTTTATGTGATCTATTCCTGTGTTTCCGTTGCAGTACTCGAGAAAAAAGCCACCCCATCACTTGTGAATGGGATTATCATGCATGCAATGTTATTGTTCTGGTGAAGAAATTGGTGGGGATTATTGGTTATGACCATACAATTCAGGGTCATAGAGCTTGTGGCGATACCAAAAAATTAAGGCTGAAAATAAATTAGATATTAATATATTCAATTCATGTTTATTTTATTTAATGAATAAAATATAAATCAGATGATTAAATTTTATGATTATAGAATCAAATATATTACTAAGTAAATAATAAATCTAGTTAATAGCATATTAAGTCATCATTTATTTCTTTTAAAAATTTATGAGTCATATATAAAATTAAATAAAATTACAAATGGAACCATATTTTTGGATACATATTGGATATTTGTTATCCATATTTCTATTTGTTAGGGAATATAATTGGTCTTTCTATCATTAATAAACACATGATAAGTAATTATATAAAAGGCAGTTACATTTTTACTACTAAAAGGAATTCAGAAATGGAAGGATTTTTATGACATATTTAATTCGAATAAAAAAAAGAGGTAATGACTTATAATGAGAAAATAATATTCATCCCTTGGTTTCCACCCCCAATTTTAATGTATTCTTTATCCATACCTATACAAACAGGGCCAAGGGATAGATTCTGAGAGAGAGAAACTCTTGTAACTCAAAGCTCTCATGGTGAGAGGCTTACAAATCCTCATCTATCATATATTCTTCTTTTCTTTTTACATATCAGAAGATCATCAGAAGACCGAATAAGTCAGAAGGCCGAGAAAGTCATTAGAAGGTCGAGTAAGTTCGACTTCACCAAAAGGTCGAATAAGTTCGACCTCACCAGAAATTCGAGTAAGTTCGACTCATCAGAAGGCTGAGTAAGTTCGTCGAGTAAGTTCGACCTCATCAGAAGGTCGAGCAAGTTCGACCTCATTAGAAGGTCGAATAAGTCGACCTTCTTAGAAGGCAGAGTAAGTCTAACTCATCAGAAAGCTGAGTAAGTTTGACCTCATAGAAGACTGAGTAAGTTGATCTGTTTAGAAGGCTGATTAAATTCGATCTTTCCAAAAAGTCGAGTAAGTTTGACTTATTAGAAAGCTAAGTAAGTCAACCTTCGTAGAAAATTGAGTAAGTTCGATTTTTCCAGAAAGCCAAGTAACTTCGACTCATCAGAAGGTCAAGCAAGCCGACATCCCCAGAAAGTCGAGTAAGTCTGACTTTCTCAAAAGGTTAAATAAATTTGACTCATTAGAAGATCGAGTGAGTTCAACCTCATCAGAAGGTCGAGTAAGTCAATCTTATCAGAAGGTCCAGAAGGCCAAAGTAAAAAGAGATAAAGATCATCTAAAACCAGGCCAACTAAAATATGGTTAAATTTTACATTAAATTTTCTATTATGATCTTATTATTTCTATTTTTCTAAAGCCCGATCTGACTTAAGCATCGGAGGGTCTGATCGAAGTCAATCCGATGAGCTTTTTTATTCTTTTAAAATGCAGATCCGCGACTCCAAGATAAATCATATTTCATCATTGCGGATCAATAATGCATCCTCCAAATGCTCCTAGCTAGGCCAAATTTTGACAGCAACACTATTTATTTTTCTTTCATGGATATAGATACGAATATAGATATTAATCGAATTGTCATATCTATCTATATCCAAATAAATTTGGATATAAAAATGGATTTGGATGGATATTATCCATCCAACGCAATTTCCTAGTCTCCCTTCCTAACATCAACCTGCTACTTGTTTTGGTTCTCATCCATGTCCATAAATTGTGAACATAAATCAACATAAATAAGATATTCTACATACATGCTTTATATCGAGAATATCATGAATCCAGGATCATAAAAAAGATTTCATAATCTTCATGAAACATACTTGATGCAGAAGAATTCGATGTAGAAGAGAAGGAAGACATCTTACTGGGGTTCTTCCTGAAAATGGTTTCTCTCCCTTCTTCCGTTCTTTATATCGTAGCAGTAATGAGGGATTATCTACATATCTCTTTATGGATAGAGATAGGGCTTCTATTTATAGATATTTATCGGTACTCCCATTAAGTAACCAGATAAAATTTGTATTATATTTGAATTCAAGTTAATCATTATCCAAATTTAAATTTTAGAGTTTATGATAAATTGGCCACTTAATCGGGATATTATCTAATATTATCCCACTCGGCCTGATTATAGCATTAAGCTTTAAAGCATAATCTTTAAAATATACATAAAGAAACAAATCTCTTTCTTAACATTCATCATAATTATCTTAGCATGGCAAATTGCTAAATGCAAGTTATGGCGATCAGATGCCATTTAATTAGCATACTCCCATTCATATACCACAATACTTGCAATTCAACATACTAGGCCTATAAAATAGATATATATATCTTTTATTATAGTCCATAATAATGTCTCATAGAGACTTTCCTGTTATAATCAAATCATAATACAATATATGTGTACGTTATCATAAGAAAAAAAATATTAATGTAAATCAGAAAATAATTTATTGAGCTTGGAATGTCAAAAACATCATTAATATATTATTTGTTAATACAACCAAGATCCATTCTATGTACATATTCTTTAAATATCTTCGATTGCAAGCCTTTTATCAACGGATCTGCTATCATAAGATGAGTACCAATATGTTCAATAGATACTCTTTGTTTCTGAACCTTCTTCTTAACAACTGTTGGTGCAGAATTTGGTTGACGCCGAATCGAGCTGGAGTCGAGAAAGACGAGGTTGCCATCGGTGACCTACAAAATAAAGTTCCATTCGAAGTCTGTTGTGGTGGCTCCGGCAGGACCCTCCGACGATCGAGTCAGCTCTTCTAGTCAACAAAAATTGAGTGCTTAAAAAAGAGTTCGGCAGAGTTTAGAGAAAAAAGGAGAGCTTAAAGAAATCGTATGTAGAGAGTCTCTTTTTGTGGATGAAGCTTGTAGCAGATTGATGGTGACAGTCATATCGTTCGGTAGTGGGCCGCATGGAGTTTGCTACGGAGAGAGAGGTATCGCTAGACTAATAATGACAGCTATGCAGTCTAGTCGTGGGCTGCATGAGATTTGCTACGGAGAGAGAGGTATCGTCAGACTGGTAGTGGCGGTCATATCGTTCGATCGTAGGCTGCATGAGGTTTGTTACGGAGAGAGCGGTATCGTCAGATCGATAATGGCAGCCATGCTGTCTGGTGGAAGTATGCATTCGGAGTTCGACTGAGTTGAAGGAGTCCAACTGCAAGAGTAATCTGAAAGAAGGTCGGCTCCTATAGAAATTCGACTGAAGAAAAATTCTAGAAGAAGTTCAGCTTCTGGAGGGATCCGATTATAGGAGCAACCCGAAAGAAGATCGACTGTCAGATGAGCCTGACTGCAGGAGTGATCCAAAAGAAGTTTGGCACCTGATGAAATTCGACTGAAGGATAATTCCACAAGGAGTTTGGCTTCTATGAAAATCCGATTGAAGGAGAAGTCCAAAAGAAGTTCGGCACCTGGAGGGATCCGACCGTAGGAGCAATCCGAAAAAAGTTTGGCTCCTAAAGGAGTCCGACTATAGGATCGATCCGGAAGGAGTTTGGCTCCCGTAGAAGCCCGACTGAAGGAGAAATCCAGAGAAAGTTTGGCTCCCGTAGAAGCCCGACTAAAGAAGGATCTGGAGGAAGTTTGACTTTCGTAGAAGCCCGACTGAAGGAGAAATCTGGAGGAAGTTTGGCTCCCGCAGAAGTCCGACTGAAGAAAAAATTTGGAGGAAGTTCGGCTCCCATAGAAGCTTGACTGAAGGAGGATTCGGAGGAAGTTTGGCTCCTATAGAAGTCCGACTGATGGAGGATCCGGAGGAAGTTCAGCTTCCGTAGAAGCTCGAAAAACTGAAGGAAAATTTGGAGAAAATTTGGCTCCCGCAGAAGCCTGATTGAAGGAGGATCCAGAGGGAGTTTGGCTCTCATAGAAGTCCGACTGAAGGAGGATCCGGAAGGAGTTCGGCTCCTACAGAAGTCCGACTGATGGAGGATCTAGAGGGAGTTTGGCTCCCGTAGAAGCCCGACTGAAGGAAAAATTTGAAGAAAGTTTGGCTCCCGTAGAAGCTCGACTGATGGAGGATCCGGAGGAAGTTTGGCTCCCACAGAAGTCCAACCGAAGGAGGAATTCGGAGGAAGTTCGGCTCCCACAAAATTCCGACTAAAGGAGGATCTGGAGGGAGTTTGGCTTCCATAGAAGTCTGACTGAAGGAGGATCTGGAGAAAGTTTGGCTCCCGCAGAAGCCTGACTGATGGAGGATCCGAAGAAAGTTTGGCTCTCGTAAAAGCCTGACCGAATAAAAATTCAGAGGAAGTTCGACTCCCGTAGAAGTTCGACTAAAGGAGGATCCGGAGGGAGTTTGGCTCCTGCTGAAGCCCAACTGATGGAGGATCCAGAGGGAGTTGGACTCCCGTAGAAGCCCGACCGAAGGAGAAATTCAGAGAAAGTTTGGCTCTCGCAGAAGCCCGACTGATGGAGGATCCGAAGAAAGTTTGGCTCCTGCACAAGCCCGATCGAAGGAGGAATCCGGAGGGAGTTTGGCTCCCATAGAAGTCCGACTGAAGGAGGATCCGGAGGAAGTTCAGTTGCTGCAGAAGTCCGACTGATGGAGGATTTGGAGGGAGTTTGGCTCCCATAAAAGCCCAACTGAAGGAGGATCCGGAGGGAGTTTGGCTAGGGCTCAGCCATTGAGAAGTTTGATTGGGTTCGGCCACTGAAGGAGTTCAGCCACTGAATGAGTTCGGCTATCGGAGAGAGAATTTTTAGTTGAAGCTCTTTCAAGATCACCAGTTGCATTAGGCTAAGTACCAGGCCGAACTTCGATGGAAGTGAAATTTATCTCCAATAATAGTCCCTCCACTTCCAAGTTTAAAACTCGAAGGAAGGAAGTACAAAAAAGGATGACTACCGAAGTCCTCTTCAAGGCTCTGCACCAGCTCAGATTGAATCTTGGAGGAGATCTTATCTCTAGCTAAGATTGATGTCGAAATTAGAACTCGGAGGAGATCTCATATCCAGCCGAGGTTGAAGGAGATTTTTTCTTTTGTTGAAGCTCGGGGGAGATCACATCTCTAACTGAGATTGAAGGAGATCTCATCTCTTGTTGACATAGAAGCTCAGAAAAAATCTTATCTCCAGTAGCCGAGGTTATAGGAGATCTTATCTTCTATCGATGTAGAAGCTCAGAGGAGATCTTATCTCCAATAGCTGAGGTTGAAGGAGATCTCATCTCCTGTTAACGTAGAGACTCGGGGGAGATCTTATCTCCAGTAGCCGAGGTCGAAGATGGAGCTTGGGGGAAATCTTATCTTAAGCAATCGAGGTTGAAGGAGATCTTATCTCCTACCGTCGTAGAGGCTCAGGGGAGATCTTATCTCCAGCAATCGAGATTGAAGGTGGAGCTTAGGAGAGATCTTATCTCCAGCGGTCGAGATTGAAGGAGGTCTCATCTTCTGTTGACGTAGAGGCTCGAGGAAGATCTTATCACCAGTAGCCGAGATCGAAGGTGGAGCTCGAGGAGATCTTATCTCCAGCAATCGAGATCGAAGGTGGAGCTCGAGGGAGATCTTATCTCCTACCGATGTAGAGGCTCGGAGGAGATCTTATCTCTAGCAACCGAGATTGAAGGTGGAGCTCGAGGAAGATATTATCTTCTGCCGACGTAGAGGCTCGAGAGAGATCTTATCTCTAGTAGTCGAGATTGAAGGTGGAGCTCGGAGGAGATCTTATCTTCAGCAGTCGAGGTTGAAGAAGATCTCATCTCCTGTAGAAGCTCGAGGAAGATCTCATCTTCAGTCGAGATTGAAGAAGATCTCATCTTCTATTGACGTAGAAGCTCGAGGGAGATCTTATCTCCAGCAGCCGAGGTTGAAGGAGATCTCATCTTCTGTTGATGTAGAAGCTTGGAGGAGATCTTATCTCCCATTATTGTCGAACACAATGGGGCTATTGTTGGGGCCTTTTCTCTCATTCCATCTAGAATGAACGAGGCCTTCGACTTTGCTCATGTTAGGATGAGGTTCTCCTCTTATTCCTAACGGGCTGTGATGGCACATAAGGGCCATTGTCAGTGAAGAAAAAATTCTGATTTCACAGACCAGGTTCGTTTAGATCTGATCAGATCAAGAGATATATTTCAAAATTTTTTCTCTTTGATCTAGATCAGATCTAGAATATTTTAGATTTGATTTTTATTATTTTAATAATTAAAATAAAATTAGATAAATTAAATTAAATTTAATTTACCTTGAAGTGGGTAATCCTATTATCCGTTGATGATCCTGTAAGCAGCGAAATATTCTAGATCTAGCCACGCAAGTGCCTGGCCTCTATCGGTATCCACTCAGGCTGGATCTGGAGATCCTCTTGTTCTCTATCACGTCTCCAAAAATCAAATCTGGATTTGATCTGGAGGATCTTCAAAGCACCTTTCGAAGATCAGCAGTCGTCCTTTGCAGCAGCGCAGCCTTCTAGCTTTCAGTCGCCTTTCTCTCATCTGGATCGCACCAACCAAGGTCCAAAACTCCTTTTGGATGTAGAGAGGAGAGGGAGAAGGTGGGTTTGGCATGGAGGAGGAGAGGAGAAGCAGCCTTGGGGCGTGGAGAATTGTTATTTCCAATCTTGATTTGAGTTGGACGTAGGATCTTATTTATAGACTGTCTGTGATCCAACTCCTCTTCTTCCCAACCAATCACAATTCTTTGTGAAATCAGATCTAAATCTGATTGATGGAAATAGAGTCTCCTGGATTCCTCCTTAGAAGGTGCCTAAGATCAGTCAAAGTTGGTTCTTAGGAGAACTCTAATCGAAATCCAAAAGGAAGATGGAGTCCCTATCCAACAGGGACTCCTGGGCGCCTCCAGCTTGGGCACACGCCAAGGGTGGCATGTGCCCTCCTCCTTGCCAGGTTTTGGTAGGAGGACAAGCCCCCACCAGCTCTCCAATAGGTGCATGACACGTGGACAAAAGTCAAAGTGTCAATGGTCAATATTTGACCAGTCAAAGGTCAGACTTTTGACCAAAGTCAAAGAACGAGAAATGGCAGGTGACCAAAAATGGCAGGTATTGTCTTACAAAATAAGACAACCTTTTCTGACTTGGACAACCTCCAGTCAGACCATATGAAGGCCTCTGATTGAGCACAAACTCCTTTGGCTCAGTCAGGACAACTTATTTATGATAGTAAAAGAAGAACGTTAGGTTCAATCGAGTGCTAGCACGATTTTCTTGAACCTAATTGAATCTCATTCAGATCAATTGAACTGGATCAGTTCAATTGATGATCACCAGATTCAAACCCTTGTTTGTGTGACCCAGTTAGGTTCAGTTCTGTATGGTAATGGGATATGTCATGATCTCTATCATCGACATCATCGAAACTCCTTTCGATGGATCAGAACTCTTCTGATTCGAACAGCTAGAATGATCGATCATCTAAATCATTCTAATTGCTCCCAAAATCCACCAGTGACACCTAGCAGTATATGGTGGCAACCCATCAGAGCTGAATGCGAACCTCTTGGTGCAGCTACCTGTGTGATTAAGTTCTTCTATCTTGAGCCCCGATCAGATTAGGGTTAAGGTGAACTCGTCAAACCCTAGTCTCTGTCATATGATGTAATCATTCGATTCGAGTCCAATGTGAAAATCTAAATAGAAACTCTTTCTATTATTTCACTCTGCCATGGCCATGGGCTTCTGGACTTGATTCTCATGATCATCATAGGGCTGCTCCTCTACCACCGAGGTAGATAGATTCCATCTTGATGCAATCCAGTTCCTACAATGAACATGCTATAGCCAACATACACCTCAGGGATTCCATATGGCTAGGAGATCGAGTAATGGTGTAGTCAAACTATAACACCCTCAAGGTGAACTGCCGATGCATCTCAGGTCAAAGAACCAGACACACTACTGCAGCATCGAGTCAGTCATTGACGAGAAGGTAGACTTCCCTAATGACTACTCGAGGTGGTCACGCTCAGTGCCCTCATTCTCTAACGAGTACCTGTACTCTCGCTCCGGTGTCTCCACACCGTAGACTCAAGACTCATCTACTAAAGAGAAGCGATTGTACACCAACCTTCCGGATCAATCACCATCCTCGTGATGATCCTATGGTCGGGAAGCATTTTATGAGTTAATAATGATTATTCATGTCTTAAATTTTCAACTCTTGAAAATATGAATTATCATTACCATTAACTCAAAGGATGTATCACAGACACTAAATACACATATGTGATAGAAAATAACCCATTTTATTGATTATAGTCAAAATTATAATTTTGCCCCTAGAAGTGTATTACAAGTGTCAGCCAATTCTGGCTTCTAGGGCACATATATCTAACAATCTCCCACTTGTCCTAAAGCCAATTGGCTACAAGTCTAAGTCCCATCTTCTCAAGGTGGGCTTCGATCTTCTGCTGGCCCAACGGCTTTGTAAGTGGGTCTGCCACATTATCTGTGGAGTTGACTCTCTTGACCTCGACATAACCCTTCTCGAGGTAATCGCGGATGAGGTGGTATCGCCGCTCAATGTGCTTGGATTTTTGGTGAGACCTCGGCTCCTTAGCAAGGGCTATGGCGCCATTGTTGTCGCAGTATAGAGGAATGGCATCTGATGGCATTACTCCAATTTCTGCAGCAAACTTCTTGTACCAGAATGCTTCCTTCGCAGCCTCTGATGCAGCGATATATTCTGCTTCCATGGTGGAATCTGCTATCACCGTTTGCTTGGAACTCTTCCAGCTGACAGCACCACCATTGCACACAAACAGACTCCCAGATGTCGACTTTCGATCATCTATATCGGACATGAAATCCGAGTCTGTGTATCCCTGGACTTGGAGTTCTCCGTTACCAAAGACCAACATCATATCCTTAGTTCTTCTCAAGTACTTAAGGATACATTTCACAGAAGTCCAGTGTTCTTCACCTGGATTTGACTGATATCTGCTTGTGACACTCACAGCATGGGCTATATCAGGTCGTGTACATAGCATGGCATACATGAGGCTCCCTATTGCAGAAGCATAAGGGATCTTGCTCATGCGTTCTATTTCCTCAGGTGTGCTAGGGCACATCTTCTTGGAAAGATGAATACCATGTCTGAAGGGTATTAATCCCCTCTTAGAGTTTTCCATACTAAACCTCTTTAGTACTTTCTCTATGTACATCTTCTGTGAAAGTCCTAGCATCCTATTCGGTCTATCCCTATAGACCTTAATTCCTAGAATAAAGGATGCTTCACCTAGGTCTTTCATGGAGAATTCCTTGGACAACCATATTTTGACTGATGTCAATCATGGGAATATCATTCCCAATAAGGAGGATGTCATCCACGTACAATACGAGGAAGACAACAGCGCTCCCACTGACCTTTTTGAAAGACACATGGTTCCTCTTCATTTTTGATGAAACCAAACATTTTGATCACATCATTGAAATGAGTGTTCCAGCTCCGAGATGCTTGCTTAAGTCCATATATGGACCTTTGCAGCTTGCAAACCTTGTGATCAGTATCACTGGATGTGAAACCTAGCGGCTGTTCCATATAGATATCTTCCTCAAGATATCCATTTAAGAATGCCGTTTTCACGTCCATTTGCCATATTTCATAATCGAAATAGGCTGCAACGGCAAGCAATGTGCGGATGGATTTTAGCATAGCCACTGGGAAAAAGGTATCCTGATAGTCAATGCCTTCGCATTGACTATAACCTTTTGCCACTAGTCTAGCCTTGAATGTCTCCACATTTCCATCTGCACCAATCTTTCTCTTGAAGATCCATTTACACCCAATAGGTACTATACCTTCTGGTGGATCTACCAAGGTCCAGACTTGGTTTGAGTGCATCGAGTCAATTTCTGACTGCATTGCCTCTAGCCATTTCTCGGAGTCGATATCTGATATCGCCTCGTTGTAGGTTTTGGGATCATCACCATGAGCACCATTACCTACGAGGAACATTTTCTCTACTTCCTCTGAAATAATACCTAAGTATCTTTCAGGGGGATGGAAAACTCTTTCCGATCTATACGAGGTGGAGGAGGTAGTGTTCTTATTGGCTCAACCTGATTTGGTTCCAATTGGTCCTTAGCTCGTTGTACTTGTGAGACTTTCTCATCAAGCTTAATCTGCTTTCCAATGCCGCTATCTTGAATAAACTATTTTTCAAGAAAGATGGCATGTCGACTCACAATCACATTGTGGTCTTCTGGAATGTAGAAATAGTATCCTAATGACTCTTTAGGATATCCTATGAATCGAGCTCTAAAGGACCTAAACTCTAACTTGTCCGCTTGTTGTCTTTTGACATGAGCCGGACAACCCCAAATTCTGAGATGACTCAGACTTGGTTTCTTACCATGCCATATCTCATACGGTGTGGTAGGAACGGTCTTAGAGGGAACCCTATTCAGTAGATAAATTGAAGTTAACAATGAATGTCCCAAAAAAAATCAGGGAGGTCTGTGAAGCTCATCATGGATCGGACCATATCCAATAGAGTCCGATTTCTCCATTCTGAAACCCCGTTGAGTTGAGGTGTTCCTGGTGGAGTCCATTGAGAGACTATGCCATTTTTCTTGAGATAGTCTAGGAATTTCTCGGCTAAGGTATTCACCTCCTCGATCTGATCGAAGAACCTTAATGGGTTTTTCAGTTTATTTTTCTACTTCATGTCTGAATTCTTTGAACTTTTCAAAAGCTTCAGACTTGTGTCTCATAAGATACACATACCCATACCTAGACAGATCATCGGTAAAGGTAATGAAGTAGACAAAATTGCCTCTAGCCGGCACATCAAATGGGCCGCACACATCAGTATGTACTAGGGCAAGGAGATCTGTGGCCCTTTCCCCATGTCCAACAAAAGGGAGTTTAGTCATTTTGCCTTGAAGACAAGATTCACAAGTTGGATATGACTCGAAAGTCAATGGACTCAATAGCCCATTTTTCTCCAATTTGTTGATCCTATCTTCTGCTATATGACCTAATCTCAGGTGCCATAGATATCTATCGTTTGGACTATCCCTAGGTCGTTTGGCATTCACGTTTTGCTCGATAGTTAGAATAGGTACATCAATATGTAGCTGATAAAGACCATTAATAAGGAAAACCATTTGCAATTTTATTTCTTTCATAAAGAATGTTACAATGGTCCTTAAAGAAGGTAATCACATAGCCTTCTTGTGCTAAGCATGAAACAGAAATCAAATTCCTGCTAGCTGCAGGCACATAATAACAGTCTTTCAAAACTAAGTCTAAACCAGATGGTAATCGAAGAGGGTATGTTCCCACGGCTACTGCAGCAACTCTTGCTCCATTACCGATGCGTAGGATCATGTCTCCATCCCTCAGCCTCCTGCTATCCTCAAGACCCTGCATGGAAGTGCACAGATGAGCACTAGAACCAGAGTCAAGCACCCAACTGGATGCAGAAGAAACCGTAAGGTTAGACTCAATAACGAGCATACCTCCAGAAGGACCTTCCTTCTTGTTCTTCAGGGTGGCCAGGTAAGTAGGGCAGTTCCGCTTCCAATGGCCGTCGCTGTTGCAATGGAAACACTTTCCTTTGACATCGGACCTTTTTCTTCGGCTCTGCCTTCTTCTTCTTTGATCCTTCCACCTTTCTGCTTTTTCACAGACTTCTTTTTTTCTTTCCATAAGACTTTCTTTTGGAAGAAGTCCGTTCCATAGCAAGAACTGAGCCTTTAGAACCTTTCATAGAAAGCTCAGCGGTAACCAGCATATTCATTAATTCGGCCAAGGAATTTTGAAGTTTATGCATGTGGTAATTCATGATGAATTGCCCATATGCATCAGTCAAGGATTGCAGAATAATATCGTTCTGCAGATCCAAGTCTAACTTCACACCGAGCTTCTCAAGCTCTTCCATGTCCTTGATCATCATGTCAGACAGTGATCTTGGACTGACTGCCCATCACGCATCTTAGCCTTAAAAAGTCATTTCGTGACTTGATATTTGGCTGCGCGACTCTGTTCACCAAACATCTCCTGCAGGTGAGCCAACATTTGGCGAGCAGTCCCGATATCTTCATGTTGGCGCTGGAGCTCATCAGACATCGAGCCCAACATGTAATATCTGGCCTTATTATCTTCGTCTATCCATTTTTTCAGAGACGCTCTCTGTTCAGTGGATGGACGGGCTGGTAAGGTGGGAGGGTCCTGGTCCAAAACATGGGTTAACTTCTCTCGAAACCCAAAATAATTTTGTAGTTCCTGAGCCAATCTTTATAATTGGGTCCGGTCAGTCTATGTGTGTCCAGGATACGTGCCTAATGGGTTGGACGCAGACATTTTTCCTGTAGAGAGTCAAAGATTCTAGTTAGATACTGTAATTATGACTTGACCAATTTATTTAGGAAATTTTATTTTTAAATAAATTAGCTCCCACTATTTTCTTGGATCCCTACACTCCCTCTGTAGAGATGCAAAAATCTCCACGATTAATGATTTCTAGTGGGTGGTGCGGTCTCACCAACTGACTCATCACCTCACCTAACAGTTATTGGTGATGGGTTAGCCAATGAGTGAACAACTCTTGTTCAATGATTCTCTAATCATGGTGCACCCAAACTTGGTCTCTAATTCATGAATCTCACCGTATCCAAAATATTGATCCACTCCTTAGTTAAGTCAGACCCACCATTTGCATAGACTGGGATTCCTAATTGAGTCTCTCACCGTATCCAAAATATTGAGCCCAACTCATCCTCCAGCCCATAGCATCCAATGCCTAATAGACATGGTTGCATCTTCCCGGTGCAACTGAGCCACTGTATCCAGCCGAGAACAATCAACCCCGGGAAGGGCCCGCACATCTACAATGGTGGAAGACCTCAGACTTAATCTTTTCTTAGGGAGAATTGATTCAGGTCTCATTAAACTAGACTTGTCATAGTCATAACAATTATGACTAACCTAGTGGCATGGGTTAGCTCGGATTATTGACCACCTCAGATCAGAACTGTGTCAACAGATATGGCCAGGTAAGTGAGATCGGTGGAAGGAATATGCCATTAACTCGTACAAGAATGCATTCAGGTCGAGTAGCTTCCAATTAAAAACCAGTCGGTCGTATGTGCCAAACTTACCTTAGACACCAAATTGTTGAGCCAGAACCAATTGGGTTAGCCTACAATCCAGACTCTAACCTCTGAGCCTAATTAGGTCTTGCTTGATCTGACTCGATCTTGAGCCTAATTGACTTGATCGACTCAATCTTGACCCAGACTTAATCCTATTAGGCTGGTCAATTTAAGCATTGTTGATCCCATCTAACCAACTCTTGATTCGGTTTGATCAACCGCTTAGACCTAATTGAGCTACCCAAGCCCGAACCCAGTATTATGAATATGTCTTAGATCTGAAATTCTCAATTTTAGACCTAATTAATATTCCATAATCTTAATTCTTAATTAAGTAGGGTTCATAAATAAAATATGCACAATAAATCCTAGGGTTTCAGGATCTAGGGATTTTGCAGAAAGTAAGTTTTGGATTTCTGATTAAGGACGAACACGCAGCACCCCTACATGTCATAAGAACACCCCATCGAATGGGAAGGAGAGGGCCTTTTTCTTTTCTTATGTCGGACGGCCAAGAGGAATGCCTTAATCAGGAACATGCAATACTATAAAATAGTTTTAGATCTATATCATATATCTCATATACAAATTAGATCTAATCATATCATATTCTCATATCATACATCTAATCATGGCATATTTTGCATACATCTCATATCAATATCATGCATAAATTATCTCATATCTAATAATATCAAAAATAAATAGATTTAAATTGATCTAATCAAAATAAATTCTAATCTAGACAATTATGTAATTATGTAGAACTATTCTACAACTAGTCTAGACATGCATCAATCATATCTCATATGATATTTAAAATTAAATAATTTTTATTTACTATTTTTTAGATGTTATTATAACCATTATAATATCAAAAAATAGTAAATAAATAGATCTAAAATATGATTTAATCAAATTAAATTAAAAATATGCAAGACTATTCTATAGAACTATTCTATTTTAGAACTAGTCATGCATATTTTCTAATCTTAGATCCAAATTATTTAATTTTAATTTTTTCTGATTTTAGATCTGATCACATCTCATGTGATATCTAAAATTACTTATTTTTTAATTAAAATAAATTTAAAATTAGATCTAAACACTTTTAGAACCTTGGCTCTGATACCAGTTGAAGGAAAATCCTGATTTTTCGGACCAGGTTCGTTCAGATCTGATCAGATCAAGAGATATATTTCAAAATTTTTTTTTCTTTGATCTAGATCAGATTTAGAATATTTTAGATCTAATTCTTATTATTTTAATAATTAAAATAAAATTAAATAAATTAAATTAAATTTAATTTACCTTGAAGTGGGTAATCCTATTACCCATTGATGATCCTGTAAGCAGCGAAAGGTTCTGGATCTAGCCACGCAAGTGCCTGGCCTCTATCGGTATCCACTCAGGCTGGATCTAGAGATCCTCTTCTTCTCTATCATGTCTCCAAAAATCAGATCTGGATCTGATCTGGAAGATCTTCAAAATATCTTTCGAAGATCAGCAATCGTCCTTTGCGGCAGCGCAGCCTTCTAGCTTTCAATCGCCTTTCTCTCATCTGAATCGCACTAACCAAGGTCCAAAACTCGAGAGGAGAGGGAGAAGGTGGGTTTGGCATGGAGGAGGAGAGGAGAAGCAGCCTTGGGGCATGGAGAATTGTTATTTTCAATCTTGATTTGAGTTGGGCGCAAGGTCTTATTTATAGACTGTCTGTAATCCAACTCCTCTTCTTTCCAACAAATTACAACTCTTTGTGAAATCAGATCTAAATCTGATTGGTGAAAATAGAGTCCCCTAGATTCTTTCTTAGAGGACTCTAAGACTAGTCAAAGTTGGTTCTTAGGAGAACTCTAATCGGAATCCAAAAAGGAGATGGAGTTCCTGTCCAATAGGGACTCCTGGGCGCCTCCAACTTGGGCACACGCCAAGGGTGGCGTGCGCCCTCCTCCTTACCAGGTTCTGGCAGGGGGACAAGCCCCCACCAGCCCTCCAATAGGTGCGTGACACATGGACAAAAAGTATCAATGGTCAATATTTGACCAGTCAAAGGTTAGACTTTTGACCAAAGTCAAAGGACAAGAAATGGCAGGTGACCAAAAATGGCAGGATAATTGTCTTACAAAATAAGACAACCTTTTTTGACTTGGACAACCTCCAGTCAGACCAAAGTGAAGGCCTCTAAATGAGCACAAACTCCTTTGGCTCAGTCAGGACAACTTATTTATGATAGTAAAAGAAGAACGTTAGGTTCAATCGAGTGCTAGCACGATTTTTCCTTGAACCTAATTGAATCTCATTCAGATCAATTGAACTAGATCAGTTCAATTGATGATCACCAGATTCAAACCCTTGTTTGTGTGACCCAGTTAGGTTCAGTTCTGTATGGTAATGGGATATGTCATGATCTCTATCATCGACATCATCGAAACTCCTTTCGATGGATCAGAACTCTTCTGATTCGAACAGCTAGAATGATCGATCATCTAAATCATTCTAATTGCTCCCAAAATCCACCAGTGACACCTAGCAGTATATGGTGGCAACCCATCAGAGCTGAATGTGAACCTCTTGGTGCAGCTACCTGTGTGATTAAGTTCTTCTATCTTGAGCCCCGATCAGATTAGGGTTAAGGTGAACTCGTCAAACCCTAGTCTCTGTCATATGATGTAATCATTCGATTTTAAGTCCAATGTGAAAATCTAAATAGAAACTCTTTCTATTATTTCACTCTGCCATGGCCATGGGCTTCTGGACTTGATTCTCATGATCATCATAGGGCTGCTCCTCTACCACCGAGGTAGATAGATTCCATCTTGATGCTATCCAGTTCCTACAATGAACATGCTATAGCCAACATACACCTCAGGATTCCATATGGCTAGGAGACCGAGTAATGGTGTAGTCAAACTATAACACCCTCAAGGTGAACTGTCGATGCATCTCAGGTCAAAGAACCAGACACACTACTGCAGCATCGAGTCAGTCATTGACGAGAAGGTAGACTCCCTAATGACTACTCGAGGTGGTCACGCTCAGTGCCCTCGTTCTCTAACGAGTATCTGTACTCTCGCTTCGGTGTCTCCACACCGTAGACTCAAGACTCATCTACTAAAGAGAAGCGATTGTACACCAACCTTCCAGATCAATCACCATCCTCGTGATGATCCTATGGTCGGGAGCATTTTATGAGTTAATAATGATTATTCATGTCTTAAATTTTCAACTCTTGAAAATATGAATTATCATTACCATTAACTCAAAGGATGTATCACAGACACTAAATACACATATGTGATAGAAAATAATCCATTTTATTGATATTAGTCAAAATTATAATTTTGCCCCTAGAAGTGTATTACAAGTGTCAGCCAATTCTGACTTCTAGGGCATATATATCTAACAGTCAGGGCCTCTCCCTTCATCTTATTTAAAATGAACGAGGCCTTCGACTTTGCTCATGTTAGGATAAGGTTCTCCTCCTGTTCCTAATGGACTGTAGGGGCACATAAGGGCCGTTGTCAGGGCCTCTCCTCCATCTCGTCTAAAATGAATGAGGCCTTCGACTTTGCTCACATTAGGATGAGGTTCTCCTCCTAGTTTCTAATGGACTGTGGGGGCACATAAGGACCGTTGTCAGGGCCTTTCCTCCCATCTCGTCTAAAATGAATGAGGCCTTCAACTTTGCTCATGTTAGGACGAGGTTCTCCTCTTATTTCTAATGGACTATGGGGCACATAAGAGTCGTTGCTAGGGCCTCTCCCTCCATATCGTCTAAAATGAATAAGACCTTCGATTTTGCTCATGTTAGGTCGAGGTTTTGCTCCTATTCCTAACATGGCTGCTTTTAGTTGCTTCTTTTCTGTCATCATATAATTTTTGCACCAAAAAATAATAATGCTGAAATTGAGGTGTTTTATTGAGAAAAAATTATTGATAGTACATCCTCAGATTTTTTTGAGTTCCAAGGTCGCGGGAGCATTGTTCCTCTGAGATCCTTCAGATGATAAGTCTTGGGCTGGACGACCTCTACTACTTCATATGGACCTTTCCAATTTGGGATAAGCTTCTTCTAGCTTTGAGGCTAGGAGATGGTGGCTCACCGAAGCACTAAGTTTCCTACTTTGAATATTTTACTTCTAACTCTAGAATTATAATATCAGGCCACCTTTCGTCTGTAGGCTGCCATCCGGACCTGGGCTTTCTTCTTTTTTTCTTTAAGCAGATCAAGGTTGGCTCTAAGGTTCTGTAGATTATATTGCTCATTGAAGGCCGTGATTCATGCTGATGAAAGTTTAAGCTCGATCGGTACGACTGCCTCCGTTCCAAAGGCCAAGGCGAAGGATGTTTTCCCAATCGACAATCTTTATGTAGTTCGGTATGTTCCGAGGATGTGGTAAAGTTCGTCCATCCAGACCCCCTTTACTCTGTCGAGCCTCATCTTGATGCCTTGCAGCAGAGTCCGATTGGTCACTTCGGCTTCTCCATTTGTCTGTGGGCGAGCTACTGATGTAAAGTGGTGGAAGATGTTTAGATTTTTGCAGAACTCGACGAACCCCGTTCCAGTGAATTATAGTCCATTATCAGTTATGAGAGTTTGGGGCAGATCGAATTGATAGACTATCGACTTTCAGATGAAGTCCTGTACCTTAGCCTCGGTAATTTTTGCTAGCGGCTTAGCCTCGACCCATTTGGTAAAATAGTCGATCACGATCAGGAGGAACTTTCGCTGTCTGGATGCCGTCGGAAAAGGGCCAAGTATGTCCATTCCCCATTGTGCAAATGGCCAAGGTGCACTTAGCGGAGTAAACTTGGAGGCCGGCTATCTTTGTATGTTTGCATTCTTCTGACAGCAGTCATATTTCTTAACATAATCCATAGAATCATGAAATAAGGTCGGCCAATAGTACCCTTGCCGAAGTAGTTTTTGTGACAGGGACCTGGCTCCTACGTGACTTCCATAGATTTTCTCATGCACTTTCCACAATGCAAAGTCAACCTCTGAAGGTCGAAGACATCTTAGCAGCAGTAGCGAGTACGACCTCTTATACAACCTATCCTCATACAAAATGTATTGGAATACTTAATTCCTGAGTTTTCGAGCTTCTTTCGGATCACGAGGAAGGACTCCTTCCTTGAGGTAGGCGACCAACAGGTCAATCCAGCTCGACTCGAGCTCCATCTACAAAACGACCTGAGATTCCTCTGGGCTGGGTGCTTCAGAGTCTCGAAAAATACTTCTTTGGGCAGTTCGATTGGGACTGAAGTGGCCAACTTAGAGAGAAGATCGGCTCTTACATTTTTTGCCCTCGGAATCTATCAAATGCCAAAACTACTAAAGGTCGGAGTCAAATCCTTTACTTTCTCAAGGTATTTCATCATGCTTTTCTCTCGCACTTTGTAGCTGCCACTAACTTGGCCGACCTCTAATTGAAAATCGCTGTAGACTTGAAGTCGATCTACTTTCAATTTTCTTGCTATTTTTAACCTGACGATCAGTGCTTCATGTTCAGCCCCATTATTAATCGCAGAGAATTTGAAGTATAGCGCGTACTCAGTGACGACTTCCTCGAAACTGACTAAGACCAACCCTGCACCTACCCTAGTAGAGTTGGACAAACCATCCACGTATAGAGCCCAAAAGCCTTCGAAAGGGTCAGCACTCTCCTCGGAGAGGTTCAATCACGACAGCAGGGCACCGGTCTCGTTCTGTTCAAGCTTGGATTCAGTTGAAATAGTATATTCTACCATAAAATCTGTCAATATCTAGGCTTTGATCGATGGCCGGGGTTGATAGTTGATGTCAAATTTCGTAAGCTCAATCGTCCATTTTGTGATTCTCCTGAAAGCATCCATTCGATGAAGGACTACTTTTATTGGTTGGTCCATGAGGACCGTTATGGTGTACCCCTGAAAGTAAGATCGAAGTCTCCTGGTAGCAATTAGAAGAGAGTAAGTTAATTTTTCTAATCTAAAGTACCTGATCTCCGCATCCCTCAGGATCCGGCTTATGTAGTAGATTGATCGCTACATCTTCGCTTCTTCCTTGACCAGGACTGCAGTCAGGGCCACCGGAGAGACTGCTAGGTATAGGAATAATTCTTCTCTGGATTCGAGCTTTGCCAGCAGTGAAGGTGAGTCGAGGTAGTTTTTAAGCTTCTCAAATGTCCGTTGGCACTCCATCGTCCAGCAGAAGTTCTTTGGTTGCCTGAGAACTCGGAAGAAGGGCATGCATCGCTCGGCCGATCTCGAGATGAAGTAATTTAGGGATGCCACTTTTTCAGTCAAGCACTGAACTTCTTTGATCATTTTTGGAGCAGTCATCTCCTGAATGGCTTGAATTTTCTTAGAATTTGCTTCAATCCCGTGCCTCGACACCATGAATCCTAGAAACTTTTTAGAGGTCACACCAAAGGCGCACTTGGTCGGGTTTAGTTTCATCTTGTACTTTCTGAGTGTGCCGAAGGTCTCTTTAAGGTCGATGAGGTGGTCTGTAGAAGCTCAACTTTTGACGAGCATGTTATCCACGTACACCTCCATGTTATAGTCGATCTGCTCCTTGAAGATCTTGTTGATCATGTGCTGGTATGTTGTCCCTACATTTTTGAGTCCAAAGAACATAACCCTATAACAATAAAGACCACAGTCAGTAATGAAAGTGATTTTCTTCTCGTCCTTAGGTGCCATCCATATCTGGTTATAATCGGAGAAGGTATCCATGAAGGTAAGGAGCTCGTGGCCCGAGGTTGCATCCACCAGTTGATCAATCTTAGGTAGAGAGTAGCTATCTTTCGGACAGATCTTGTTCAACTTTTTGAAGTCTATGCACATCCTTCACTTGTTGTTTGCCTTTTTGACGAGGACCATGTTTGAGACCCAGGTCGGATAGTTAACCTCTCGGATGAATCCAGCCTTAAGGAGCTTGCCTACTTCTTCGGTGATTGCTTTTTGCCTCTCTGGGGCATAGTGGTGCATCTTCTCTTTTATCAACCGATGCTTCGAATCAACGGCCAACCGGTGTTCCATAACCTCGGCATCAATTTTCGACATATCCATTGGGGTTTAGGTGAAGACGTCCGTATTTCTCCTGAGGAAGATAACGAGTTGCTTCCGAACCTCATCTTCCAAGTTGGAGCCGATCTGTACCGTGTACTCCATGTTTCCATCGTTTAAGGGTACAAAGACGAGGTCCTTCATAGGCTCGCCCCGCTCCTCCGTGAGATCGTCGCGGACATTCAGCCCATCAATAGGATAAGAGTCGGACAACTCTTCTTTATGCAGAAAGATTAAGTAGCAGTGTCTAGCTAGAGCCTAATCTTCCATGACCTCTTCGATCCCGTGATTTGTTAGAAACTTCATCTTCAAGTAATAGGTTGATACCACCATCCGAAGTGCATTTAGATCAAGCCGACCGAGAACAATATTATAGGTAGATGGAGTCCTTACGACTAAAAAATTGACCTACGCCTTAGCCAATTTTGAGCATTGCCCTGTAGTCACAGCCAAAGTTATTATGCCCTCGACCGGTACGACATTGCCAGTAAAGCCTATCAATGGAGAGTCATAGGCCCCAAGCGGTCATCGGGTAAGGATAATTTCGAAAAAATATCGTAAAACAATACGTCGGTCGAGCTTCCATTATCCATCAAAATATAGCGTATATCGTAGTCGGCAAAATTTAAAGAGATTACAACCACGTCATTATGCAAAAACTGGACTGCTTGGGCATCTACCTCGGTAAAGATCATGGGTTCCTCAGTCCTCCGTGTCTTCATCGATCCCTCAGATCTACTGGCCTCTTCTCGCTGAAATCCCCCTGAGATAGTGTTGATGATGTCGAGAGACAGTCGATCTTCTTATTGATCCTCCCCCTTGGTGGTTCAGACTGCGGTAACGCCCTCAACCGATCTTCCCATCCTTCAGGCCGTCTCCATAGGAATTGGCCAAGTCTACCTCGCCTGATGAGTTCCTCGATCTCATCCTAAAGTTGGATACACTCCTCAGTGTCATGACCATGGTCACGATGATAAAGGCAGAACTTGTTGGAATTGCTCTTGCTAGGGCGAGAATGCATCCTCTCCGATCTCGGTAGTTGCTCTCTAATTTTCATCAGCACTTAGTTTTTCGGAGCATTAAGGAGGGCGTAGTTATAAAATCTTCATTAGGAAGAATCTCGGTGCGCCCTTCCATCGGGGCTTCCCTATCTCCAAGCCCGAGGAAGAGTTTAGGATCGCTTGCGCTCAGAAGGAGTCCGAAAATGCGGCCGAGCTTCACTCAGCTTTCCTTCTTCGGTGGGCCCATCGATTCGTCACTCACCAAAGGCTTCATCGTCCTTGGCCTTGAAGGCCTCTTCAGCTCGGGCATAATCTTCAGCCTGAGCTGGCATGTCGGCAAAGTCTCTGGGGTATTTTTTTTTCAGGAAGAATAGCAAATCATTTTTCTAAAGATTGCCCTTGAGAGCGGTCATGGCAACTGATTGATCTAGGTTCTGGACCTTTAATGCAGCAGCATTAAATCAGATGACATAAGCCTGGATGGATTCACCCTCCTTCTACTTGATGGTTATCAAAAAATTCAAACCTCGGTGCAGACATCGACTGCTGATGAAGTGAGCTACGAACTGATGGCTCATCTGATCAAATGATGAGATGGTACTCGGCTTAAGTATCGAGTACCAGCTCCTGATGGCTCCTTTGAGGATGGAGGGGAAAGCCCAGTGCAAAATAGCATCTGGCGCACCATGAAGCAATATCATTATCCGGAAGGCCTTCAGATGGTCGATCGAATCGGTGGTCCCATTGTAACTCTCAAACTATAGGAGCTTGAAGTTCGGTGGGATCGGTTCCTGCATAATTCTCTACAAAAAGGGAGAATCAGTACAGATATCATTACCATATGAGAAGGGAGTATGATGGAGCTCTTCGATTCGTCGGCTCATTTCTAGGAGCCTTTGATCTAAGAGATCTTCACAGTCGTTGATCTTTAGAATTTTCTGATGGAATGGATGCGAAGCTTCCTCTTGGATCGAGTCATGGTCCGAGCATGGGCCCTCCATCCTCTACTTTTCCTTTTCGGGGATTAGAGGTCGGGTAGCCCAAGTCGACCATTCTCAGACTGGACCATGGGGCTTCGGAGAAGCCTGCACCGATCGAACTAGTGTTGGGGCCTGCCAATAAATGGCCTGCATTACCTCCGTGAGGCCACAAGCCTGCTGGACCAGTAGGTTGAACTGCTTCGCATCTACCATGGCTATAGGTGGAGCTTGAGTTATCGGGACTGAAGCGGGAGCGGATAGATCTGAATAGGATCTGGCTGCGGAGGCCATCGATCATCGGATCAAAACTCTCCTGAGAGGTATTTTTTTCATGGAAGAACTCTAGAGAGGAAGAAGAGAGATCTCTAGAGAGGGAGGAGAGAGATCGTCACTGAGCACTCTTTTAAGAATAAGGAAACCTCAAGAATAGAGGGCCCTTCCTCTAGCACCAATTTTGTTGGTGCAGAATTTGATTGACGCTGGATCGAGCTGGAGTCGAGAAAGATGAGGTCACCGTCGATGACCTGCAAAATAAAGTTCCATTCAGAGTCGGTTGTGGTGGCTCCGATAGGACCCTCCGACGATTGAGTCAGCTCTTCTGGCTAACAGAAATAGAGTGCTCAAAAAAGAGTTTGACAGAGTTTAGAGGGGGAAAGGAGAGTTTAGAGAAATCGTATCTAGAGGGTCCTTTTTTATGGATGGGCTTGTAGTAGATTGATGGTGATAGCCATATCGTCCGATAGTCGACCGCATGGGATTTGCTATGAAGAGAGAGATATCGCCAGACTGATAGTGGCAGCCATGCCATCTGATCGTGGACCGTATGGGGTTTGCTACGAAGAGAGAGGTGTCGCCGGACTAGTAGTGGTGGTCATGTCGTCTGATCGTGGGCTGCATGAGATTTGTTATGGAGAGAGCAGTATCGTCAGATCGATAATGGCAGCCATGCCGTCTGGTGGAAGCATGCATTCAGAGTTTGACTGAGCTAGAGGAGTCCGATTGTAAGAGTAATCTGAAAGGAGGTCGGCTTCTGTAGAAATCCGACTAAAGAAGAATTCTTGAAGGAGTTCGGCTCCTGGAGGGATCTGGCTGTAGGAGCAATCAGAAAGGAGTTTGACTCTTGGAGGAGTCCGATTGCAAGAGTGATCCGAAAAGAGATCGGCTCCTGAAGGAATCCGACTGAAGGAGAATTTCAGAAGAAGTTTGGCTCCTGTGAAAATCCAACTGAAGAAGAAGTCCAGAAGGAGTTTGGCTCCTAGAGGGATTCGGCCGTAGGAGAAACCTGGAAGGAGTTTGGCTCTTGGAGGAGTTTGACCGCAGGAGCGATCCGGAAGGAGTTCGGCTCCCGCAGAAGCCCGACTAAAGGAGAAATCTGATGGAAGTTTGGTTCCCGTAGAAGCCCGACTGAAGGAGGATTCAGAGGGAGTTCGGCTCCCGTAGAAGCTTGACTGAAGGAGGAATCCAGAGAAAGTTCAGCTCCCACAGAAGCCCAACTGAAGGAGGATCCGGAGGAAGTTTGGCTCCCGTAGAAGTTCGATTGAAGGAGGATCCGGAGGGAGTTCGGCTCCCATAGAAGTCCGACTGATGGAGGATCTGGAGGAAGTTTGGCTCCCACAGAAGCCTGACCAAAGGAGGAACCCGGAGGGAGTTTGGCTCCCATAAAAGTCCGACTGATGAAGGATCTGGATGGAGTTCGGCTCCCACAGAAGCCCGACTAATGGAGGAATCCGGAGGGAGTTCGACTCCTGCAGAAGTCTGACCAAAGAAGGAATCTGGAGGAAGTTCGGCTCCAGCAGAAGCCCGACTGATAGAGGATCCGGAGGGAGTTTGGTTCCCGCAGAAGTCCGACCGAAGGAGAAATTCGGAGGAAGTTCAGCTCCCATAGAAGTTCAACTGAAGGAGGATCTAGAGGGAGTTCAGCTCTCGCAGAAGTCCGATTGATGGAGGATCCGGAGGGAGTTCGGCTCCCACAGAAGTCCGACCGAAGGAGAAATTCGGAGGAAGTTTGGCTCCCGTAGAAGCCCGACTGATGGAGGATCCGGAGAAAGTTCGGCTCCCGCAGAAGCCCGACCGAAGGAGAAATTCGGAGGAAGTTCGACTCCCATAGAAAACCTGACTGATGGAGGATCCGGATGGAGTTCGACTCCTGTAGAAGCCCGACCGAAGGAGGAATCTAGAGAAAGTTCAGCTCCCGTAGAAGCCCGATTGAAGGAGGATCCGGAAGGAGTTTGGCTCCCATAAAAGTCCGACTGAAGAAGGATCCGGAGGGAGTTTGGCTTCCGCAGAAGTCCGACGGATGGAAGATTCGGTGGGAGTTCGACTCCCGCAGAAGCTCGACTGAAGGAGGATCCGGAGGGAGTTAGACTAGAGCTCGACCGTTGAGAAGTTCGATTGGATTCGACCGCTGAAGGAGCTCGACCACTGAATGAGTTCGGCTATTTGGGAGAGAATTATTGGTTAAAGCTCTTCCACGATCACCAATTGCATTAGGATAAGTACCAGGCCAGACTTCGATAGGAGCAGGGTTTATCCCTAATAATAACAAAATATTTTAACTCTATATGTTTAGCACCTTGAATATTTATCATTTTTAGAGAAGAATACTGCTGCAGAATTATCACAGTAAATTTTCAGCAGCTTGATAATAGTGCCGACAATCCCAAGCCCTGAAATAAAATTTTACAGCCATAATGCCTGAATTATGGCTTCAAACATGCCACAAACTCTACTTTCATAGTGGATAAAGCAACGATAGAGTCTTTGATACTTTTTCACAATACCATTCCTTCAGCAAATATAAAAGATAATCATAAGTGGATTTTCTGCTATTAGTGCAGCCAGCAAAATCTGAATCCATCCAATCACTTCCAAGTGGTCGCATCTCCTATACATGAGCATGTAATTCTTTGTTCATTGTAAGTACCTCAAAACTTTCTTTGCAACTTTTCAATAATCTCTTCCAAAGTTATTTTGATATCTACCTAGCATTTCGACTGTAAAACTAATATCTGATTTTGTGCAAGTTTGTACATACATTAAACTGCCTGCAATACAAGAATAAAGAATTGATTGCATTTCTTTATGTTCTATATCATTCTTTGGACATTGCATGATACTAAATTTATCTTCTTTCTATACTGAAATAATTTCAGCTAAACATTTATCCATATTAAATTTCTATAGAATTTTTTTGATATATCTTTTCTGAGATAATCCTAGAACATCTTGTAACCTATCACAGAATATTTTAATTCCTATCACATAAAATTCCTCTCCTATATCTTTTATTTTAAAATTTTTTGAGAGAAAACTTTCATCTCATACAATGTACTTAAATCATTAGCAGCAAGCAAAATATCATCAACATATAAAACTAAAAATATAAACTTGCTTCCATTGATCTTTTGGTATATACATCAATCAATAGTATTTTCTTTAAATCTAAAAGATATTATGATATCATTGAACTTGATGATCATTATCTAGAAGCTTGTTTTAGTCCATATATTGATCTCTTTAATTTACATACTATTTGATAATTTTTTTTTATTGAGAAATCTTCAGGTTGATCCATATAAACTTTCTTCTCAAAGTCTCCATTAAAGAAGGCTATTTTCACATCCATTTGATATAACTTTAAATCATAATGAGCCACGAATGCCATAATAATTTTTAATGAATCTTTCTTTGAGATCAGTAAAAATATATTTTTATAATCAAAGCCTCATTTTTTAGTATAACCCATGGCAACAAGTCTAGCTTTATATCATTCGATATTGTCATTCGATAAGATCTCAAACTTTATTATCTTTCATGAATTTTAACTCATATTTCATGGCATCAATCCATTTATCAGACTTAGTACTTTTTGTGACTTATGAAAATGAAACCAGATCTTTATTAATTTCATTATCAAAATCTGACTCTTGTAAGTAAACCACATAATCATCAGGAATAGCTATTTTTTTTTTCCTTTCAGATCTTCTTAAAGATATTCCTTGTGGTTTAGATATGTCAGATAGCTATGAATTAGTTTCTTCATGGAATAATTTTTCATTCAAATATTATTCATCATTAGGCACAATATTTTGTATAGATATTATTGGGGATAAACCCCGCTTCCGTCGAAGTCAGGCCCGGTACTTAGCCTAATGCAGCTAGTGATCGCGGAAGAGCTTCAACTGAGAATTCTCTCCCCAATAGCCGAACTCATTTAGTGGCCGAACTCCTCCAGCAGCCAAACCAATGAAATTTCTCAATGGTTGAGCCCCAGTCGAACTCCCTCCGGATCCTCCTTCAGTCGAACTTCTATAGGAGGCAAACTTTCTTTGGATTCCTCCTTCGATCGGGCTTCTATGGAAGCCGAACTTCCTCTGGATCCTCCATCAGTCAGACTTCTATGGGAGTCGAACTTTCTCCGAAACCTCCTTCAGTCGGACTTCTATGGGAGCCAAACTCCCTCTGGATACTCCTTCAGTCGAGCTTCTGTGGGAGCCGAACTCCCTTTGGATTTTTTCTTCAGTCGGATTTCTATGGGAGCCGAACTCCCTTCGAATCCTCCATCAGTCAAACTTCTATGGGAGTCGAACTCCCTCCGGATCCTCCTTCAGTCAGGCTTCTACGAGAGCCAAACTTTCTCTGGATTCCTCCTTCGATCATGCTTTTGCGGGAGCCGAACTCCCTCTAGATCCTCCATTAGTCGAGCTTCTACGGAAGCCAAACTTCCTCCGAATCCTTCTTCAGCCGGACTTCTACGGAAGCCAAACTTTCTCTGGATCCTCCTTCAGTCGGGCTTCTGCGGGAGCCAAACTTCCTTCGAATTCCTCCTTCGATCGGACTTCTGCGGGAGCCGAACTCCCTCCAGATCCTCCATCAGATGAACTTCTATGGGAGCCGAACTTCCTCCGAATCCTCCTTCAGTCGGGCTTCTGCGGGAGCCAAACTTTCTCCAAATTTTTTCTTCAGTCAAGCTTCTATGGGAGCTGAACTTCCTCCAGATTCTTCCTTCAGTCGGACTTCTGCGGAAGCCAAACTTCCTCCGGATCCTCCTTCAGTCGGGCTTCTACAGGAGCCAAACTTTCTCCGAATTTCTCCTTCAGTCAGACTTCTGTGAAAATCAAACTCCTTCTGAATTACTCCTACAATCGAACTCCTCCAGGAGCCGAACTCCTTTCAGATTGCTCCTATGATCGGATCCCTCCGGAGTCGAACTTCTTCTAGACTTCTCCATCAGTCGGATTTTCATAGGAGCCGAACTTCTTCTAAAATTCTCCTTCAGTCAAATTTTTGCAGTAGCCAAACTCCTTTCGGATTGCTCCTACAGTCGGATTCCTCCAGGAGCCAAACTTCTTCCAGGTTGATCCTATAGTCGGATCCCTCCAGGAGCCGAACTTTTTCTAAAATTCTTCTTCAGTCAAATTTCTATAGGAGCTGATCTCCTTCGGGATTATTCTTACAGTCGGACTCCTCCAGCTCAGTTGGACTCCGAACGCATGCTTCCACCAGACGGCATGGTTGCCATTATCGATCTGGCGACACCGCTCTCTCCATAATAAATTTCATGCAGCCTACGATCGGACGATATGGCCGCCACTATCAGTCTGACGATACCTCTCTCTCCATAGCAAACCCCATGCGGCCCACGATCAGATGGCATGGCTATCACTATCAGTCTGACGATACCTCTCTCTCCGTAGCTAACCCCATACAGTCCACTACCGGACGATATGGTTGTCACCATCAATCTGCTATAAGTTCCGTCCATAAAAAGAAACCCTTTAGATATGATTTTTCTAAGCTCTCCTTTCTTCCTCTAAACTCTGCTGAACTCCTTTTCTGTTGGTCAGAAAAGCTGACTCAATCATCGGAGGGTCCTATCGAAGCCATCACAACTGACTCCGGATGGAACTTTATTTCGCAGATCACCGACCTCGTCTTTCTCGACTCCAGCTCGATCCGGCATCAACCAAATTCTGCACCAACAGGTATGGATGAAGAAACATTTATGGATAAAAAAATATCTATCATGACTTTCTTTATTTCTATACTATTTCATTCATCACTCTCACCGACTTCATAATTTTCAATAAATCTTGCATTATTGATTTCGATAATTTTTGAACTATGGTTTGAACAATAAAATTTATATACTTTAGATTTCTCTGGATAACCAATAAAGTAACCACTAATCACTCGAGAATTTAATTTTTTTTCATGTGGATTATAAATTTTTACTTCCACTGTGCAATCCCAGACATGAAGGTGCTTTAAACTAGATTTTCTTCTAATCCATAGTGTAAAATGAGTTTTTGAAACTGCCTTACTAGGAACTCTATTTAATAAATACGTAGCGATTTTAAGAGCAAACATCTACAATAATTTGGATAAAGAAGAGTTATTGTTCATACTTCTAATCATATCCATTAATATTTGATTTCATCTTTCAGCTACACCATTTTACTGAGGTGTACCTAGCATAGTATATTGCACATATATACCATATTTTTTAGAAAACTTTGCAAATGGATCTGAACATTATCCTATTTTATTATATTTTTCATAATATTCACCATCTCTATCAGATCTTATGATTTTCATCTTTTTATCCAATTGTCTTTCAACCTCATTTACAAGCACCTCAAGGGCATCCACTGCTTGAGATTTTTTATAAAACAAATAGAGAAAATCATAACATGAAAAATCATCAATAAAAGTTATAATATATTTATCTCAACTAAAAAAATATATCAAAAGGTCCGTATATATCAATGTGTATAATTTCAAGAAGCTGATTGCTTCTTTTGGTGCTTATCTTGTTATGTTTAATTTGCTTTTCTTTGATGCAATCTAAATATGTACCAAAATCAGTAAAATCTAGATTTGAAAGAATCTCATTTTTTACTAATCTTTCTAATCTTTCTTTGGATATATGATCTAAATATTTATACCACAAGTAGAATTTTTATTTAGTAAACTATACTTAATTCTAGAAATATGATATACAGTAAAAAGAGATTCAATAAAAAGATTGTCAAGTTTCAATTTATATAAATCATCAATAAAAATTTCAAAATTAATAAAGAAAATATTCTTATATAAATTAAAACAACCATGTCTAAACTTAAAATTAAATTCAGAAATATTAAGTTTTAAAAGAGAAACTAAGTTTCTAGATATTGAAGGTACATAAACTATCTGTAATAGATCCAAATGATAACTAGTATCCAGGATCAAATGATAAGTGCCTATGCCTTCAATTGGAACTTTCATATGATTCTCCATAAATATAATTTCTTCAATTAAATTTATAGTTTGGATCGAAAGAAATTTCTACATCAAATTAAAAACATGAGTAGTAACATCAGAATCAAGCCACCAAGTATTATTAGGAACGTTAGTTAAGTTTGATTCAAAATATTCAAAGATATTAAATTTATCTTTCTTTTCGAATCAAACCTTACATTTCAAGTAATCTTTCTGATAGTGTCCCACTTTCTTACAGAAATGACATCTATCTAGCTTTTGTTTCTTCTTATTAGCCTGAAGATCTTTAGCAGGCATTTTTTTCTTCTTGAACTTGTTGGTTTTTTTCTTATATTCTTTACCAGATTCTTGATTCATAAAATTAATGGAATGACTATTTTACTTTTCAGTCTCATTTTCTCCTAAGTAAGCATATTGGACAATTCACTAGTATCCCACTTATCCTTAAAAATGTTATAATTAATATAGAAAGATCCATACTCAGAAGGTAGTGAGTTCAAAATAAACTACACTAAGGAGTCTTCTACAGTCATCCATAAAGTCTTTAATCTTGCTGCAATATTAGTTATTTCAATAATATGGTCTTGTATACTCTACGACCTATTATACTTCATGGTCATGAGTTTTGCCATTAGTATACCAGCAAGTGACTTATCTGCAGAATGAAAATATTCTTTCATAAACTTAAAATATTTTTTTATACTTTTTATTTGTAGAATAGTGCTCTTAATGTTATTGGCGGTAGTCATTCGTATGAGATCTAATCTGTTAGAACATTTTCATGCTTTATGATGTAACTTTTTTTCTTCACTACTAAAATTTATAAGAGCAGTAGATTTATTTTTCAATTGTGCTAAGTCAAGATCCAATACACCTAAGTGAAGATTGACTTATTCACATCATTCAGAGAAGTTTGAATCATTAAATATGGTGACAAATAAAGCATGCGAATGAAGATAAACAACTATAAAATAATACATAAATGCTCAAATGATTTCATCATGGATTCAGACAAATAACAATAAAAATATATTATAATTCTCTTTTGGATAGATATTATAATATATTATCATAATTTAATAATATTATTAATTTTTAATAGATAATTAAATATTTCTAACCAAATAAATCTATTATCTTTGGATATACAAATATATTTGATCAAAAAATATTAATTTATCTCTATCATGCTCACTATTCATCAAATAATTAATTTACTTTTGGATAAATCCTAAAGTTCAATGAATAGTGAACATCAATTTATTCACTAAATTTTTATTAATAGATATTTAATCATGAATAAATGATCAGATTATTCATGTTAATATTTTTTTTAAATATTCTAGTTTGGCTACTTTAGTGACTAACAAACTATACATAAAATACTATAAAAAAAATGAATATTAGCGATGGTATTAGCAATGATAAAATATTCTATCACTAAAATTGATTTTTTTCAACCACAACATCGACTAAAAAATTGCCATCGATGATAGTATTAGCAAAGGCAATATTAATATTAGCGATGGTGAACGTCATCTCTAAAAATCTAAAAATTTAATAAATATATTTAAAAATAATAAAAATATCAATGATGGCATATTTTGATTATTAGTTATTGGTGCAGAATCTGGTTGACGTCGGATCAAGCTGGAGTTGGAGAAGAAGAGGCCACCATCGGTGATCTACAAAATAAAGTTTCATCCGAAGTCGATGGCTTTGGCAGGACCCTCCGACGATCAAGTCAGCTTTTTTTATCAATAGAAATAGAGTGCTCAGGCAAGAATTCAACAAAATTTTAGAAAGAAGAAGAGAGCTTAGAGAAAACGTATCTGAAGGATCTCTTTTTATAAACAGAGGCTGTTGTAACCGTTCGATGGTAGGGTCACCTATAGCAGACTGATACATGACTGTCATAATCGTTCGATAGTAGGATCACCTATAGTAGACTAATAAATCACAGTCATAACCATCCTGATAAATGATAATTATAACCATCCGATAGTGGGATCGTCTGTTCATTGAGATTTAATAGTCGAAGTCCGGAGGAAGCAGACGTTGGTTGGTGAAGAACTTTAATATATATCAATTCTAAAGAAGTTTAAACTTCTAAAGGGAATACGGATAAAGAAGATCATCTGAGAGGAATACTACTTAAAATCTGAAAGTAATCCATTGGAGAAATCTAGATGAAGTTTGACTGAAGAAGAAGTTCAGAAGAAGTTTGGCTCCTGCAGGAATCCGACTAAAGAAGAGGTCCGAAAGGAGTTCGGCTTCTGAAGAAATTTGATTGAAGAAAAAGTTTGAAAGGAGTTTGGCTCCTACAGGAATTCATCTGAAAGAGAGGTTTGAAAGAAGTTTGGCTCTTGTAGGAATCCGACTGAAGGAGAAGTCAGGAAGAAGTTCGGCTCCTAAGGAAATTTGATTGAAGGAGAAGTCCCGAAGGAGTTTAACTTCTGTAGAAATCTGACTAAATGAGAGATCAGAAAGGAGTTCGACTCCTAAAGAAATTCGTCTGAAGGAGAGGTCCAAAAGGAGTTCGACTCCTAAAAAAATTTGTCTGAAGGAGAGGTCTGAAAGGAAGGAGTTTGGCTCATGTAGGAATCCGACTGAAGGAGAAGTCAGAAAGGAGTTTGGCTCCTAAAAAAATCCATCTGAAGGAGAGGTCTGGAAGAAATTTGGCTCCTATAGAAATCTAACTGAAGGAGAAGTCCAAAAGGAGTTCGACTCCTATGAAAATTTGATTGAAGGAGAAGTCCAGAAGGAGTTCAGCTTCTGGAGGAATCTGACTGAAGAAAAAGTTCAGAAGGAGTTTGGCTCCTGTGAAAATCCGACTGAAGGAGAAGTTTGGAAGGAGTTCGACTCCTGTAGAAATTTGACTGAAGGAGAAGTCTGGAAGAAGTTTGGCTTATGAAGAAATTTGACTAAAGGAGAAGTCCGAAAGGAGTTCGGCTCCTGAAGAAATTCGACTGAAAGAGAGATCCGGAAAGAGTTTGGCTCCTAAAAAAATTTGCCTGAAGGAGAGGTCCGAAAAGAGTTTGACTCCTGTAGAAATTTGACTGAAGGAGAGGTCTGGGAGGGGTTCAGCCACTAGAGGAAGTTCGAGTGCTTGAAGAAATTCAATTGGAGTTCGACCGCTGGAGGAGTTCAGCTACTAAAGGAGTTCGGCCGCTGGAGGGACTCCAAGTGCTTGATGAAATTAGGCTGAGGTTCGACCGTTGGAGGAAGAATTCTCAATCGAAGCTCTTTCATGATTACCAGTCGCATTAGACTAAGCATCAGATTAAACTTCGATAGGAGCGAAATTTATCTCCAATAATAGTCCTCCTACTTTCGAGTTCAAAATTCGAAAGAAGAAAGTACAAAAAGACGACTGCCAAAGTCTTTTTTCGGGCTCCACATCTATTGAGGTTGAAGCTCGAGGAAGATCTTATCTCCAGCCAAGGTTGAAGTAGATCCTATCTTCAGTTGAAGTTGAAGCTCGGGGGAGATCTTATCTCCAGGTGAGATTGAAGGAGATCTTATCCTCTATTAAAGTTAAGAAAATCTTATTGAGGTCTCTCCTCTCACCTCATCTAAAATGAATGAGATCTTCGACTTTGCTCTCATTAGGACAAGGTTCTCCTCCTGTTTCTAACGAGCTGTAGGGGCACATAAGGATCGTTATCAGGGTCTCTTTCCTTATCTCGTCTAAAATGAATGAGGCTTTCGATTTTGCTCATGTTAGGACGAGGTTTTCCTCATTTTTCTAATGGGCTATAGGGGCACATAAGGGCCATTATCAGGACCTCTCTCCTCATCTCGTCTAAAATGAACGAGGTCTTCAATTTTGCTCATGTTAGGATGAAGTTCTCCTCCTATTTCTAACAGACTGTAGGGATACTTAAGGACTGTTGTCAGGGTTTCTTCCCTCATCTCGTCTAAAATGAACGAGGCCTTCGATTTTGCTCATGTTAGGATGAGGTTCTCCTCCTATTCCTAACGGGCTGTAGGAGCACATAAGGATCGTTGTCAGGGCCTCTCCCCTCATCTCGTCTAAAATGAATGAGGCCTTCGATTTGTCGAGGTTAACATGGCCATTTTTGATTGCTTCTTTCCTATCATCATATAGTTTTTGTATCAAGAAACAATAATGTTGAAATGGAGGAGTTTTATTGAAGAAAAATTACTGATAGTACATTCTCAGATTTTCTGAATTCTAAGATCGTGGGAGCATTGTTCCTTCGAGCTCTTTCAGATGATAAGTTTCAGACTGGATGACCTCCTCTATTTCATACGGGCCTTCCCAATTCGGGCCGAGCTTCTCCTGGCTCTGAGGCTGAGAGATGGCGGTTCATCGAAGCACTAAGTCCCTCATTTTGAATATTTTATCTCTAACTCTGGAGTTAAAGTATCAGGCCATCCTTCGCTTGTAGGCTGCCATCTGAACCTGAGCTTCCTTTCTTTTTTCTTGCAATAAATCAAGGTTGATTCTGAGATCCTGTGAGTTATGCTGCTCATTGAAGGCCATGACCTGAGTTGATGAAAGTTTAAGTTCGATTGGGATGACTACCTTTGCTCCAAAGACTAAGACGAATGGTGTTTTTTCAGTCGGTAGCCTTTGAGTAGTTCGGTATGCCCAGAGGACGTGATAAAGTTCATCCACCCAGGCCCCCTTTGCTCTATCGAGCCTTATCTTGATGTCTTGCAATAGGATCCAGTTGGTCACCTCAGTTTTCCCATTTATATGTGGGTGAGCTATCGACGTGAAGTGATGAAAGATGTTTAGATCTTTGTAGAACTCAGCGAATCTCATCCCAGCGAATTACCGTCCGTTATCTATTATGAGAGTTTGGGATAGACCAAACCGACAGACAATTGACTTCCAGATGAAGTCTTGTACTTTGGCCTCAATAATTTTTACTAGTGATTTGGCTTCGATCCATTTGGTAAAGTAGTCAATCGTAATCAGGAGGAACTTTCGTTGTTCGAATGTCGTTGGAAAAAGGCCAAGTATATCCATTCTCCATTGCGCAAATGGCCAAGGTGCATTTAGTGGAGTAAGCTCGACGGTCGGCTGTCTTTGTATATTTGCATTTCTCTGTGCAATGGCCAAGGTGCGTTTAGTGGAGTAAGCTTGATGGTCGGCTGTCTTTGTATATTTGCATTTCTCTGACAACGGACATATTTCTTGACGTACTTCATAGAATCGTGGTATAAGATTGATCAATAGTATCCTTGCCGAAGTAGTTTTTGTGATAGAAATCTAGCTCCCATATGACTTTCATAAATTTTCTCGTGCACTTTTCATAATACGAAGTCGGCATCTGAAGATCGAAGATATCTCAATAGTGGTAGCGAATACGACCTTTTATACAACTTGCCCTCATACAAAACATATCGGAAGGTTTGATTCCTGAGTTTTCGAGCTTCTTTTGGATCACGAGGAAGAACTCTCTCTTTGAGATAGACAACTAACGGGTCAATCTAGCTTGGCTCAAGCTCCGTCTGCATAACGAGCTATGATTCCTCTGAGCTTAAGTATTTTAGAATTTTAAAAAATACTTCTTTGGACAGTTCGACTGGGGTTGAAGTGGCCAATTTAAAGAGAAGATCGACTCTCATATTTTTTGCCCTCGGAATCTATCGAATGCCAAAACTGCCGAAGGTCGGAGCCAAATTCTTTACTTTCTCAAGGTATTTCATCATACTTTTCTCTCGTACTTTATAGTTGCTACTAACTTGATCGATCACTAATTGAGAATCACTATAGACTTGAAATCGATCTACTTTGAATTTTTTTGCTATTTTTAATTCGACAATCAGCACTTCATATTCGGCCCCATTAGTAGTTGCAGAAAATTCGAAGTGTAAGACGTACTTAGCAACGACTTTCTTGGGGTTGACTAAAACTAATCTCACACCTGCTCCAGCAGAGTTGGACGAACTATCCATGTACAGGATCCAAAATCCTTCGAAAAGGTTGGCACTTTCTTCGGGGAGGCTTGGTTGCAACCACGGGATGCCAATCCCATTTTGTTCAAGTTTGGCTTCATCTGAAATGGTGCATTCAACTACGAAGTCAGCCAATGTCTGAGCCTTGATTGCTGGCCGAGATCGATAGTTGATGTTGAATTTCGTTAATTCAATGGCCCATTTTGCAATTCTTTCGGAAGCATCCGCTTGATGAAGGATTGCTTTGATCGGCTGGTTAGTGAGGAGTGTTATAGCATATCCTTGAAAGTAAGATCGAAGTCTTCTTGCTGCGATTAGAAGAATATAAATCAATTTTTCCAACTTTGTATATCTAGTCTCAGCATCCCTTAGAATCCAGCTTATGTAGTAAACTGATCGTTATACTTTTGCCTTTTCTTTGACCAAGACTGCCGCTAGCACTACAGGGGATCGCAAGATAGAGAAAAGGCTCCTCTTCGAATTTGGGTTTGGCTAGTAGGGGTCGAGCCGAGGTAGTTCTTGAGCTCGTCGAACGTCTTTTGGCATTCCTGAGTCCAGTGAAAATCTTTCGGCTTTCTAAGAATTTGGAAGAAGGGCATGTAGTGTTCGACCGATCTAGAGACAAAATGATTCAAAGATGCCACCTTCCAGATCAGGCACTGAACTTTTTTGATGGACTTCGAAGCGGTCATCTCCTGGATATCTCGAATTTTCTTTGGATTGGCCTCGATCCCTCATTTCGAGATCATGAATCCCAAAAATTTTTCTGAGGCTATCCCAAAGGCGCACTTGGTTGGGTTCAGCTTCATCTTATATTTCCTAAGCATATCGAAAGCCTCTTCAAGGTCGATGATATGATTGACCATCCCTTAGCTTTTGATCAGCATGTCATCGATATAAACTTCCATATTACGGTCGATCTGCTCCTTGAAGATTTTATTGACCAAGCGTTGATAAGTCGCGCCTGCATTTTTAAACCCAAAGGACATGACCCTGTAACAGTAAAGGCCACAGTTAGTAATAAAAGCAGTCTTCTTCTCGTCCTCCAGTGCCATCTAAATTTGGTTATAGCCAAAGAAGGCGTCCATGAAGGTAAGGAGCTCATAACCTAAAGTCGCGTCTATCGGTTGGTTGATTCTGGATAAAGGATAGCTGTCTTTTGGGTAGACCTTGTTAAGCTTCTTAAAGTCGATGCACATCCTCCACTTATCATTGACTTTCTTGACCAGGACCACATTAGAGACCCAAGTCGGATAGCTGACTTCTCAAATAAATCCGACGTTGAGAAACTTATCAACTTCTTCTGCTAATACCTTCTGCCTTTCTGGTGCATGGCCTCGAACTCTTTCTTTCACTGGTCATTGCTTGGGGTCAATGGCCAGTCGATGTTTCGTAACCTTGGTGTCAATCCCAGGCATATCCATCGAAACCCAGGCGAAGACGTCGGCATTCCTCCATAAGAAGGTGATGAGCTATTCTCGAACTTCATCTTCTAGATTGGAGCCAATTTGCACCGTATGCTCCGCATTTTTGTCATTCAGGGGGATGGTCATAAGATCTTCTATGGGCTCACCCCATTCTTTGGCAAAGTCATCGCAGACATCTAGCCCATCAATAGGATAAGGATCGGATTGTGCTTCCTTTCGTAGAGTAATTAAGTAACGGTGCCTTGCCAGAGCTTGATCTCCCCTGACCTCTCCGATCTCGTAACTTATCAAAAACTTCATCTTCAAATAATAAGTGAATACCACCACCCGAAGTGCATTTAAATTAGGTCGGCCAAGAATTGCGTTGTAAGCGGAGGGAGCTTTTACTATTAGAAAATCCACCTACGCTCTGGATTATTTTGGATATTTTTCAGCAACCACAACTAGAGTCATTACACCTTCAACTGGTACTGCAGCACCAGCGAAGCCTATTAGGGATGAGTTTATTGGTCCAAGCTGACTATTAGATTTTGATATTTTGAAGAAAGCATCATAAAACAAGATATTAGCCGAACTTCCATTATCAACTAGAATACGATGTACATCATAGTCTGCTATATTTAAAGAGATTATAACTGTATTATTGTGCAAAAATTATACTCTCCGTGCATCTACCTCAGTGAAGATTATGGGTTTTTTAGCCCTCCATCTTTTCACTGATCCCCTAGAGCCACTGGCCTCTTCTCATCGAAATCCTTAGAGATAGTGTTGATGATGTTGAGGGGCAACCGATCTTCTTGCTGTTCCTCTCTCCTTGGTGGTTTAGGCTGTGGTAGTATCCTCGATCGATCTTCTCTCACTTCAGGCCAGCGTATGAGAAATCGATCCAGTCGACCTCTCCTGATGAGCTCCTCGATCTCATCTTGGAGCTGAATGTATTCTTCAGTATCGTAACCATAGTCACGATGGTAGAGATAGTATTTGTTAGGATTGCGCTTACCAGGATGAGTGTGCATCCTTTTTGACCTTGGAAGTTGCTCCTTGATCTTCATCAATACTTACATTTTTAGAATATTGAGGGGGGCATAGTCGTGAAACCTTCTGAGAGGAGAACTTCTTCATGCCCTTCTGTCGAAGCTTCTTTGACGACAAACTCGAGGAGGTGTTCGGGCTCACTTGCACTCGAGAGAAGTCCATGAGCGTGGCTAAACTTTATTCGGCCCTTCATCAGCTGTGGATTTATTAGATTCGTCCGCCTGCCACTCTCCTATGGCTTTCTCATCCTTCAATTTGAAGGTTTCTTTCACTCGGGCATATCCTTCAGTTCAAGCTAGCAGATCGATAAAGTCTCTGGGGTACTTCTACTACAGGAAGAACAATAAATCAATCTTCTATAGGCCGCCCTTGAGTGTGAACATTGCAACAGACTAGTCTAGGTTTCGAACTTTCAATGCAATGACATTAAACTAGATGACATAAGTTCGGATAGATTTCTCCTCTTTCTGCCTGATATGCATCTAAAAATTCAATCCTCGATGTAGACGTTGGCTGCTGATGAAGTGAGCCGCAAACTAATGGCTCATTTGGTCAAAGAAAATGATCGTACCTGGCTTCAACATCGAGTATCAATTTCTTATTGCTTTTTATAAGGTAGACGAAAAAGCTTGGTATAAGATGGCATCTGGTGCACCATGGAGCAACATAATGATCTGAAAGGCTTTCAGATGATCGACCAGATCAGAGGTTCCATCGTAGCTTTATTCTTTGAGAAAAAGAAGGGTCAGTGCAAATATTATTACCATATGAGGAGGAAGTATAACGGAGCTCTTCAATTTATCGGCTCATTTTTTGGAGCCTTTGATTTAGAAGATCTTCACGATCGTTAATCTTCAGAGTTTTCTGATGGAACAGGGGCAAAGCTTCTTTCGGGGTAGAATCATGGTCTGAGTAATGGCTCTTCACCCTCTGTTTCTTTTTTTCGAAGGTCACCGGTGGCTAGCCTAAGTTGGCCATCCTTTGATCGGATCATGGGGCTCCAAAAAAGTCTGCTCCAACTAAATTGGCATCGGAGTCTGTCGATGTATGGCCTGTACTACCTCCATGAGATCATGAACCTGCTGGACTAGCAGGTTGAATTGCTTCATATCCACCATGGCTACAGGTGGAGCTTGAATTGCTGGAGCTTGAGTGGAAACGGATGGATCTGGACGGGATCTGACTATAGAGGCCATTGATCGTCGGGTTGAAGCTTTCCTGGGAGGCCTTATTTTGGGGGGGAGAGAACTCTAGAGAGAAAAAAGAGAGATCATTGCTGAGCATTCTTTTAAGAATAAAGGAACCTCAAAAAAAGAGGTATCCTTCCTCCAGTGCCAATCTTATTGGTGTAGAATTTGGTTGATGCCAGATCAAGCTAAAGTTGGGGAAGAAGAGGTCACCATTGGTGACTTGCAAAATAAAGTTTCATTCGAAGTCGATGGTGGTGGCTCCGGCAGGATCCTCCGACGATCAAGTCAACTTTTCTAGCCAATAGAAATGGAGTGCTTAGGTAAGAATTCAGCAAAGTTTTGGGAAGGAGAAGAGAGTTTAAAGAAAACATATCTGAAGGATCCTTTTTATAGATAGAGCCTATTGTAACAGTCTGGTAGTAGGGTCGCCTGTAGCAGACTGATAAATGACAATCGTAACTGTTCAGTAGTGGGGTCACCTATAGCAGACTAATAAATGATATTTATAACCATCCTGATAAATGATAATTATAACCATCTAATAGTGGGATCGCCTGTTCGTTGAGATTTAATAGTCGAAGTCCGAAGGAAGCAGACATTGGTTGGTGAAGAACTTTAACATATATCAATTTTAAAAAATTTTGGACTCCTAAAGAAAATACGGCTAAAGGAGATTATATGAGAGGAATACTACTTAAAATCTGAAAGTAATCCACTGGAGGAATCCAAATGAAGTTTGACTGAAGGAGAAGTTCAGAAGGAGTTCGGCTCCTACAGAAATCTGACTGAAGGAGAAGTTCGAAAGGAGTTTGGCTCCTGAAGAAATTCGATTGAAGAAGAAGTTTGGAAGAAGTTCGTCTCATGCAGAAATTCATCTGAAGGAGAGATCCGGAAGGAGTTTGGCTTCTGGAGGAATCCATCTGAAGGAGAGATCCGGAAGGAGTTCGGCTCCTATAGGAAGCTGACTGAAGGAGAAGTCAGGAAGGAGTTCGACTTCTGGAGGAAATCCGACTGAAGGAGAAGTCTGAAAGAAGTTTGACTTCTATAGAAATCTGATTGAAGGAGAGGTCCGGAAGGAGTTTGGCTCCTGAAGGAATCCGTCTGAAGGAGAGGTCTGGAAGGAGTTCGGCTCCTATAGGAATCCGACTAAAGAAGAAGTTAGGAAGAAGTTTGGCTCCTGGAGGAATCCGTCTGAAGAAGATGTCTAGAAGAAATTTGACTCTTGTAGAAATCCAACTAAAGAAGAAGTCCAAAAGGAGTTCGGCTCCTGTGGAAATCTGATTGAAGGAGAAGTCCGGAAGGAGTTCGGTTCCTGTAGAAATTTGACTGAAGGAGAAGTCCGGAAGGAGTTCGGCTCCTGAAGAAATCCGACTGAAGGAGAAGTCTGAAAGGAGTTTGGCTCCGAGAGGAATCCATCTGAAGGAGAGATCCGAAAGAAGTTTGACTTCTATAGAAATTCGACTGAAGGAGAGGTCTGAGAGGGGTTCGACCGTTGGAGGGAGTCTGGGTGCTTGAAGGAATTCGGCTGGAGTTCGACTGCTAAAGAAGTTCGACCACTGGAGGGAGTCTAGGTGCTTGAAGAAATTTGGCTGGGGTTCGACCGCTGAAGGAAAAATTTTCAATCGAAGCTCTTCCATGATTATCAGTTACATTAGGCTAAGTATCAGACTGAACTTCGACGGAAGCGGGGTTTATTCCTAACATTAGCGATAAAGAATTTATCATCGCTAATAACATGCTATTAGTGATGGCTAAGTTAATTATTAGTGACGATGTAAACCATCACTAAAATTATTTAAAATTTTTAAATAATTTTGAAACATAAAATTGGTATTACCAACGATGATTTTGAATATTAGCAACTAAGAAATTACCATCGTTAATAATATTATTTTAAAATTTTATTAGCGATGAAATTAGTGATGGACGACTAGCCATTGATAATAAAAAAAAATTAGTTATGAAATTAGTGATAGGATGTTTTCGATCGCTAATAATCCAAACCATAACCTAATCCAATTCGAATCCGATTTAAATCCGATTCGAATCTAATTTAAAATTCTGCCAAATCTAATTAAATTAAGCTTTGAATCCAAATCCTACTTAGATTATAAAATTTAATTAACTTTAAATTATATCAAAATTAATTAAATTAAATTTGATTTAAATCAATTAGGAGAAATTTATTTTTAATTTGGGTTCAATTCAAATTTAATTCAAAATCCTACTAATTCTAATTTAATTTGACCTTTAATTCAAGTCCTACTTTGATAATAAAATTTAATTAACATCAAATTAAGTCAAGTCTAATTAAATTTATAAAAAATTTAAATTAATTAAAAAAATTAATTTTTAATTTAGATTCAATTCGAATTTAATTCAAAATCCTGTCAATCCTAATTCAATTAGACTTTTAATTCAAGTCCTACTTGGATAGTAAAATCTAATTATCTTCAAATTAAGTGAAGTTTAATTAAATTTAATCTAATTTAAATTAATTAAAGAATAATAATTTTTAATTTGGATTCGATTCAAATCGAATTCGAACCAGATTCGAATCCAATTTAAAATTCTATTAAACTTAATTCAATTAGGCTTCGAATCTAAATCCTACATAGATTATAATGCCTAATTGATCTTAAATTAAGTCAAAATTAATAAAATTAAATTTAATTTAAATTAATTATAAAAAATAATTTTTAACTTAGGTTCAATTCAAATCTAATTTGAAACCAAATCGAACCAATTAAAAAATCCGTCAATCCTAATTTAATTAGACTTTAAAATCCAAGCCTTACATAGATAGTAAAATCTAATTATATTCATATTAAGTCAAGTCTAATTAAATTTAATTTAATTATAATCAATTAGAAGAAAATAATTTCTAATTTGGGTTCGATTCAAATGCAATTGAAACTCGACTTGAATCCAATTTGAAATATCCTGTCTAATCTAATTCAATTAGACTTTGAATCTAAATCCTAATTAGATTATAAATTCTAATTATATTCAAATTAAATCAAGTCTAATTAAATTTAATATAATTTAAATTAATTATAAAAAAAATAATTTTTAATTTGGGTTCGATTCGAATCTAATTTAAATCCAATTCGAATTTAATTTGAAATCGTGTCAAATCTAATTCAATTAGACTTTGAATTCAAGTTTTACTTAAAATATTAAAATCTAATTAGCATCAAATAAAGTTAAGTCTAATTAAATTAAATTTAATTTAAATTAATTAGAACTTGATTCATAAATTAATTAAGTCAAAAAATTTAATAAAATCAAATATTAATTTTTAACCATCCAAAAAATGACTTAAGAGGATAAAAAAAATTAATGAAAAAATTTTTATTAGCAGCGGTATAAATACCTTCACTAATAATATAAAAATATTATTTTTGCTGTATGATTATTAGCAACAAAAAGACTATTATCGATGGAATCTATCATTGCTAATAATTTTTTATACATTAGCGATGGTAAATGGTTATTAGCGATGGTATATGCCATTGCTAATAATCTTCTTACCTCATTTTCATCCAACCAACTGCACGCTCTTATTTTTCTCCACGCCACCGTCCATCATCCTCTCATTTTTTTCCATCCCACTACCCACGCATCCTTGTTTTTTCACCACCCTTCCTACCCTCTACCGTTTTTATCCTCCACCACCACCGTCCTCTCCCTCACTCTTCGATCTGAAGGAAATCTAGTAGCATTCTAAGCATGCTTTTCAAAATTTTTTCAAAATATATAGTAGCAAAAGTAAAATTAATCTACATTAATTCTAAGTATACTACGATCTAATCATAAAATTCTACTCAAGATCTTTAACATATTAATATGCATTAAAAAAATAAAATATAATTGATTAGCAAATCATATTTGCTGGCCAATCTATGTTCAGAACATAGTACCTGTGCGCGGATAGATGATCACTGTAATCTAAATTCATCAAAAAATTGATCTTCTATTGTGCTACAGCCGCACACATGTCCAACCTCTATGGTGAGTCCATACGGAGCCTCTGATCCTGATAGCCTCTTCGGAGTACTAGCTCCTCTTCAGGGCCTTCAACAATCGATCTTCGTCGATCTAATCGACAAACTGCTTCTGATCTTTCGAATGCTTCATAAATTAGAAGATACAATGGAGAAAAATGAGATGATGGTGAAAGCAAATGGAGATCTAGCACTCAAACTCTCCATCCAAATCTAGAGTCCCCACTCTAGGATTCAGTGCTCACCCTTTAGAACCTCGATACTCTTCTCTCTTTAGAAAAACTCACACCAAAAGAGATGCTCCCCTCTCTCTGATTTCTATCTCACAGAATTCCTCAATACCTCATGCACACCCATGGCCAGTCATTTGAATTCTCTCTTGTGCACACCCAGAAAAATTCCATTTTAATAGGCGTCTATCGAATGACTTGCGTAGGAGGATAAGGATGGATTGGTTGAACTCATTTCAACCAATTCACTTGAATTCAAAATTCAAGAGGACTCTGAATCCATTCTAGCACAAATCCCAAGAGGTTGACGTGTAGAAGAACTCTCTTTCTACACGCCCATACCTTAGAATGCACAAAAATATGCGAAAGAAAGAAAGCTTTAGGTGTGGAGATAAGGATGAGAGGGAGTTGGAAAGTTTCAATTAAACTAACCAACACAAGTTGAATTCAAAATTCAACTTGCTCTCAATCTGATTTGATCCAACACTTGGACCAAATCAAATGCAAGAATAGGGGAGGCCCAAACACTCTTCTAGCGTGGAGAAATCCCACGCACATTCATAATGTGCATGGAGAAAAAAAATGAAAGTCAAAGGTCAATGCGCAGGGAGAAGGATATTTAAATTCAAACTTACTTTAAATTGATCCAAATTGGTTTCATCCAAATTAATTAATTTTGACCAATTAGACTAGGTCAAATCTAACCAAATTAGGCTTAACCCAACTTAGTTAATTTTCAATCAAATTAAAAATTAATCGAGTTCAATCCCTGATCAAATTAGGATCCATCTTCCTAAGCGATTAGATCATCATATGATCTGATCAGGTCAAACCTAATTAAATCAAATTCAATTAGATTAGATCAATTTCTGATCGCTCAATCAAATTAAGCTAATCAGTAATCTAATTATAAATTAATCCTTCAATAATAATTGAGTCCCAATCTAGTGAAATCCTTTGATCAACCATCAGAACAGGTAGAAACTTCTATTGTGTGTGATCCTATAGGTTCGAATCCTAAGCCAGTAGCATAGGAACTAATTTTCTATACCAATCGATATGACCATCTAGCAATGGTATTCGACATTCGGATAGGTCAAAAATTGTAATGCAATATTGACGAACCTATGGCATATGGTTACCTTATAATTCATTCTCTTGACCACAATGCTCATAGAATGATCTAGGATTAACTGCCAATCCTAAAAATTCATCCACATTATATTTCAAAATTTAGCATCTATCATATGGACTACTCTGATCAAGAATTTACTAAATTAAAATACAGTGATGCACTTGCTCCAACATTTGAAGGGGTTAATCCCATCTTGACTCATGCACCGATAAGTCAAGTATTTAACTGCATCCAGTAGCCTTTCATCACTGAATTAGAAATTCAGATAGTTCGGTACCTAAGTATAGTGAGTTGCTTGCAAATCATCATGGTGATCTCATATCTAAGAGATACATATATCAATATCTTTCGTGAGCAATTTTGGCAGAAGAGAGCTCCATAGTTGGATCACGATCAGTGAAATATATTCCTACATTTTACCTACATGCCATAATAGCATCATCATGCTTCTTGGTTAAGAGGACAACCAACACTTATGGCACACAATGACCTACTCTTGATTAACGTTGCCGTCCTAGGTAACAACGAATATTTGATCGCAATCAGTTTAAGGACTAAATGATAAATTTTTTTTTATCGAGTCTAAATAGTCCTAAAGACTTCATCATAGAGAGTTTGCACAAAATGATGAAATTATTAGAATAATAATTTTATTCAATTAAAATTAAGTATAAATTATATTTAGCTCAACCATCTACAATCTAAATAATTGACTTTGGAATATATTTTTCAACACGATCTCCCCACCATCCCCTCTCTCCCATGATCGATGGCCTCCTCTCGACTGCATTCGGCCCACCTTCCCAAGCCTCTGACTGTCTTCCACCTTTTCGAGCCTTCGATCGCCTCGATCCCCCTGATTGCACCCAGCCCACCTCTCCAAGCCGCCTCATCCGGCCCTTTCTCCCCCCGACCGCCTTTTACCTTCTTTCTAGAACCTCCAACTGCCTCTTGCCTCTCCGAACCTTCGGTCGTTCAATTTTCCTACCACCCTCCTCTCCCCCATAATTCTATTCGCCCGCCATCCTCCTCTCCCCCACAGTTCTATTCCCCACCACCCTCTCTCTTTCCTGATCGATGGCCTCCCTCCAGCTACACCCGACACGCCTTCCTGAGCCTTCGACCACCTTCCACCTCTCTAAGCCTCTGGCTATCTCAATCCCCTGGCTGCATCTGACCTACCTTCCTGAGCCACCTCACCCGACTCCCTCTTCCCCCGACCACCTCCTGCCTCCTTCCCAAAGCCCTTGGCCACCTCCTGCCTCCTTTCCAGAATCCTTAGTCGCCTCTTGCCTCCTCAAACCTCCGACAGTTCAGTTCTCCTAGCACCCTCCTCTCTCCCATCATTCTGTAATTTCGTCATCCCCTCTCTTCCCCCGACCGCCTCCTGCCTTCTTCCCTAAATCTCTAGCCGCCTCCTATCTCTCCAAACCCCCGATCGTTCGATTCTCCTATCATTCTGTTCCTCTACCATCCCCTCTCTCCTCTCAGCCACCTCCTGCCTTTCCGAACCTTCGGCCCTTCAATTCATCCACCACCCCCTCTCTCCCTTGACCATCTCCCCCCGACTGCACCCAGCCCGCCTCTCCGAACCTTTGGTCACCTCCCACCTCCCCGAGCCCTTGAGCGCAAGCTTCTGATCTCCCCAAGCTCTCATTTGTGGCCGCATTTTTGAGCCTCAGTCCATGCTCACCTGTGCCTCCTCGCACCTCAATTCCTGCTTGCCAGCCCATACCTCAGTCCTATACGGTAATCTTCTTCTATTATGAGTATTAGCAATAACTAATACCGTCAATAAAAATTATTTTTTATTTAAATTATATTAATTAAACATAATTAGATATTAAAAATTATTTTAAATATGTATTAATTTATAGGGATTTGGATTTCGGTAATGAAAGCGCTCGAACCAAGAGAAGATTTGGCTGCAAACATGAGGTCAAGATGTGCTCTGCACACTCTGATCTTGGCATGCAGCATGCTCGAATCGAGGAAAGATTCAAACAGCATTGCAAATAACGACCCAAGATGTGCCCTGCATGCTTCGGTCTTGGCATATAGAGCACTCGAACCGAGGGAGGTTCGAACTGCAAACACGAGGTCGAGACGTGCCTTGTGCACTTTGATCTCGGCATGTAGCATGCTCGAACCGAAAAAAAATTTGGGCAGCATTGCAAACACTGGCCTGAGACATGCCTTGCATGCTCCGATCTTGGCATGCTGAGCACTCGAATCGAGGAAGGTTCAAGTTGCAAACATAAGGCTGAGATGTGTCCTGCATGCTTCGATCTCGACATACAGTGCACTCAAATTGAGGAAAGATTCAGACCGCATTGTAAATATAGGCTTGAGACGTGCCTTGTGCGCTTCGATCTCGACATGCAGAGTGCTCAAACTAAGGGAAGGTTCGGGCTACATTGCTAATACAGGTCCGAGATATAGATTTACATCAAATTACAAGCATTAGTACTCATATGGGGATCTAATCGTGGTAGACAATTGCAAGGACTTCGGAGGCTCTACTTATCCAAGATCTTACTGATATGCAAGAGCTTAACGGTGATAGACTCGAGCATATGATTAGCATATTTGGTAGATTTGAAATGGTTATTGATGGATATCCATGTAGTAATTTTTTAGATAGTAACCACTATAGTCATTATGGACAGAGTTGTTATGGTTATAGTTATGCTTATCTTCTATAGGGTTGCTACCCTCTAAAAGCTAAGCAAGGCTATAACTATAGTAACCTCTATAATCTATCATGACTATGACGGTTGCTATCTGAAAGGTTATTACATGGACTTCCATCAATAACTAGATCAAATCCATCAAATATACTAATCATATGCTCGAGTCTGTTTCCATTAACCTCTTGCACATCAGTAAATGTATTGGACAAGTAGAGCTTCCCGTCTGTGCATATTGTCTCCCACATCTTTCTATGTAGGTACCGATGCTTATAGTTTGGACTTGGAGCTTGCCACATGACTAGGCTATGCAAGCAAATTAATGAATTTTATTTTTAAGTTATTATTTTATTTTTTAATAAAATTTCTATTTCTAGTTTGCAGCTTGAGGAGATGATCGAGGGCTCAAAAATAGAGGCTATGATGACAGCCTATGCGAGATGCACCTAAATAGAGGTGATGCATTCTATTCTTGTTGTTGTATGGTCAAGCTTGGATGGTCTGTTACATTGTAGACAACCGCTTGCAGCCATCTCATCATACTTTGGTGCAGAAGAACTTGCAATGCAAAGCAAGCATGGATGGTCTGTTATATTGCAGACAACCACTTGGAATCATCTTATGATTAAAGGTGCAGAGAAGCGTGCAATGCCTTATATTTCAATAGCAGATTTGAGCCTTCTGTACTGAGATTATCATATACTGCTAGATGAGAATCAGACAATGCTTAAATCAGGAGATCAATAGACCAACACATTATCACATATTATTGGACGAGAATTATTTTTCTGCTGATACATTGCAAATGCTAACTAATAATCTTTATTACATGTGAGTTAAATTTTGATTCTCTTATTATGTTTTGATAGATATATATTTTGTTTGAACCAATTTTTAGATCATCTGCTTGCTTTGATTTTTATTTTTATTTTTAAATATTATACATCATGTCTTTTAGAGATCAGAGCCATTCCAATCAAAGATAGAGCTCTCAAAGAGAGAGCGATAGATCATGCAGCCAGCTTGCATGATTCCATATATCTCATACCAGATGACAGGGGGTCATCGGTGATCGCATAATCATATGCAGTAGCGATCGGCTCACAGACATAGAGTCATAGTCGAGGATCCGCCCGGCTTATGGCACCTTCAACTCGGCCAGAGGATAGATAGCTCATTCATGTTTAAAGCCACTCATAAGTACTATAATTTTAATTAATATATTTCTAATTTAGTAATTCTAGAGTTAATATTTATTGTTCAAAATCAATTTTGCAGCATGTTTAGAGAGTCTGGAGTATCTTATGTGGTTATCGACATCATTCGATGCTTGATGCCAGGGTCGGTGAACGAGTTTTCCAGTTGACCATTTAGAGGACGTGATGCAGCCTGAGAGATATTTTTGGTAAGTCAAAATTAGTTTAATTTATAAATTTTTGATATGTTGGTATTTAATTATATATAAATACATGCTTGCTTCTATCTTGCAGGACTAATATCAATTCGAGACTTCCTAGGATGCGGAGGCTGGCCATCACATCTTCGAGGAGGTGGTCACACGGAGGCTCCAAGATGGCCTTTATAGCCTTGATAATCTGCCATCCAGTACTATGACTTTCAGTCACCATCGAACTGGAGATTCTTTATGAATCACTGGATGCGAGCGGACATATGGCAGGTCCTCTACGACTAGTGGAGCAATGAGGAGTACTCTGATAGGCGATAAAAGGTCTAAAGAATCGGGTCGTCCAGTAGGATTCGATTAAATATACGGACAGCTTAATCGGCATACATATTGTGACCGACAGACTGATAAGAAATCAATATCAAAGCTCTTCATTAGAGTTGTAAAAACTCTTATATATATATTTAAATTAATATAATTTTATTATTTACTTATTATAGGTATGGTAGTTGGGTCATCTACTAGACCAGCTATAATTATGGTGGGCCACACACTAGTCTAGGAGGACCGGTGATTACTTAGATTCTATGCCGCGATGGTTCGCGATAAGAATTTCAAACTTTATTTACTAATTAAGTTATTATAAGATCTAATTTTTATATTATAACTAATATATTTTTTAATTATACAGATGCGTTACGCGATGTACATTGCTGAGAGATACGGTGATGACCCATCTTCTCAACCTTCCTTTATCATGAGGGATGGCTCAGCACCATCGGGAGGGTAAGTAAGAGCCGGGTCTTAAGATTCGGCCATAACTTTGATCCTCCACTATCTTGATATCCTTCAGCGTCTTCACAGGCCTCAACGTTTTAGATTTGAAGCGATGCGCACGTGGAGGAGGTCGTGCAGAGGCTTCTAAGCCAGCCACCTCAGAGCCTTCTGGATGCCATCCATGACACGATTGTAGAGCTTCTTCAAGATCGACAACTGTGCGACCAGCTAGGCGCATTATTTCAGCCATCACATTAGATAATTATATTATTAAATTATTTTAATTATTTAAAATTTTAATTTTTAGAAGCTTCGTATATTTAGATTTGAGTCTGGAAAGGGAATCTAGGAGCTAAAAATTAATCTAATTATTTAATCGATGGGCTAGAGCTATCTATAGCTCCGTATCATCGAATGAAATATATAGAAATAATTTATTCAAAAATCGCAAGAGTGCATCAAAAGATACACTTCTGTATCGAAAGATACATCTTCATATCTAATAATATTTTATTTTTTTTATTACAGGATGCTGGGATATCTGGTTCTTATCCATCAGCTACTGAAGAGTAGGAGGAGGAGATGAGTGACGATGAGGATCGAACTTTTTTTTCTGGATGTATCATTTTTGATATATTATATTTTTTAATACTAATTATAAAAAATATAGAATTTATATTTTTAATAAAATATAATTAATTTTTTTATTTTTGATTATTAGATTATTTTTGAATTTTAATTATAATAGATTTTATGAAATTAAGATAGATTTTAAAACTATTATTATCAATTTTAAAAAAAATAAATTAACTATTAGCGACGGTCACTACTACAAAAATGGCCTATGACAGCGATTTTCGAAATCGCTGCCATAGCACCTACGGCAGCGATTTTTGTTAATCGCTGCTATAGGTCGAACCTATAGTAGTGATTTTTATAACCGCTGCTAAAGGTCCAACATATAGCAGCGGTTAATGAAAATCACTATCGTAGGTTGGATCTATAGCAGCGGTTACAAAAAATCGCTGTCGTAGATTGATCTATAGCAGCGGTTCATTGTAATCACTGCCATAAGTCAGATCTATAGCAGTAATTAGTAAGAACTGCTGCTATAATCTGATTTATGGCAGCGGTTAATTATAACCGCTGTCATATATTTTTTTTTAAAAAATATTATATAATTTTAAAATTAAAAAATATTATATAATTTTAAAATTTAATATCCATCTTTACCATTTATTATCTAAATAATTATCATTAGAGTGTTATCACAAAAGATCGCCTCTATCCGATGGCCCTAGCTTCGTCGATCAAAAAATTTGATTTCGATGATCATGAATGACGATGTGATGATCTAATAGATGGAGACCTCCGATGGATCCAAAAATCTACAATGATGATCTCGATGATGTTTGTAGTATACTATCAAAATTTTACTTTAATCGGATATCGTTATCTTGGTCAATTTAGTATAGGTTAGTTTCGATTGTTAAATGATAAACGATTGATTAAAGGACCAAATGATGTTCGATTATGAGATAATTTTTTTTATAAATAATCTTGGCTACTATTTTAATCATTTTTTATGGTGATGATTATAAAATTCAACTCATAAAATGAAGAATGATCTAAAACTATACATCTCCTGATAATCATTCTAAAACTTTATCGATTGTTATGCTCGTGCTTTTGCAATATCTGCTTAACATGAATAGTTTATACGAAAATAATTTAAATTTTACTATCATCATCATACAAAATATTTAAAATTATAACAAAAATCATTTAACTAAAAAATTATCTCATAATCGAATGCCGTTTAATCCTTTAATTGCTTATTTTTAATTTAACGGTCAAAATCATTCCATACTAAATTGACCATGATAACGATATCCGATTGAAGTAAAATTTTGATAGTATGCTACAAACATCATCGAGATCATCATTGCAGATTTTAGGATCCATCGAAGGTCTCCATCTATCAGATAATCACATCGTCGTTCATGATCGTCGAAATCAAATTTTTCTGATCGATGAAGCTAGGGCCATCGGATCAAGGCGACCTTTTGCAATGATACTCTAATGATAATTATTGAGATAATGAATGGTGAAGATGGATATTAAAATTTAAAATTATATAATATTTAGAGAAAAAATAAGAAAAAAATATTTTTCACCTATGGCAGCGGTTATCAAAAATTGCTGCTATAGATCGGGATCTATGAAAGCGATTTTGGATAACTGCTATCGTAGATCTATGGCAGCGATTCGATAACCACTGCCATAGATTAGATTAAAAATTTTTAAATTTTTCCTTCCCTCCCATGTGTGCTCAATCTCTATCGCTCTCTCTTCCTCTCCTCTTCATCGTCGGTGAGGCTCCTCACCCTGCCGACGTCGCCGCTCCTCCCCCCAACTGGTGTCGCCCCTTCTTCCCCTCGATCGGTGCCACCCCTCCTTCCCCCTCCCTCTCTGGTCCCTCCATCCCCGACCGCCCTCCCTGCCACCCACCACCCCCCACCCCCCCCACCCCTCCATCCGACCCTCCCTTGGCCCCCAGCAAAACCACCCTCCGACGAACCTCCATCCGACCCTCCCTTGTCCCCCTGTGAAAGCCTCCCTCTAGCGAACCCCCCTCCACCCTCGCTCGGCTCCTTACAAAACCCCACCCCGCCACCCCCTCCCCCGCCCGTCCATTCGACCTTCCCTCGATCCCTAGCAAACCCCCTCCAACGAACCTCCATCCAAACCTTCTTCGGCCCCCGCGAAATTCCACCCCCTACCACCACCATTATGACCCTCCTCGGTCGAGTGCGAAGTCTCCTTCGGCCTCCTCATCACTATGCCCCCTCCCCCTGGCCCGCCATCCCCGACCACCCTTGCTCTCTCTTTTTTTCTCTTTTTCTTTCTTTTCTATCTCACTATCTTACTTTTATTTCACAGCTTACCTCTAGTACCGTCATCCTCCTCTAGCATTGTCGCCGACGATCCTCGGAGCTTTCGATGCGACTCGCTCTCTATAGCCACAGATATAATTTTTTTAATTTTATAGTATTATTTATTAATCATATATATTTATAATAATTTATAAAATATTTATAATAAATATTATAAATATTTATTATAAATATTATAATTATCTGCATGCCATAGTTTTTGGGCCGTACCGTGGTAGTAGTTTTGGATCGTATCATGTCGGCAGCCATGGACTAAATCTATTAATGAATTGAATTTGGATCGAAACCTGGATATTTAGATTCGGATCTAATTTTAATTATCGGTACCAGATCCAAATCTGAATATCCGATGGATCTTTACTTGAGAGAGAAAGGGAGGGATTCGGCTTTGTCTCCATCATTAGGAGGGAGGGGGTCTGGCCTTGCCGCCATCATTGGAAGGAAGGGGGTCCAGCCTCACCGACGAGAAAGATCGAGAGAGGGAGAGTGGGAGATCGAGAGAGCAAGAGAGAGAGGGAGGGGGATCCGACCTCACCGACATCATTAGGAGGGATGGGGTCCGGCCTTACCGACAAGGAAGATCGAGAGAGTGAGAGAGGGAGGGATGGGGTCCGATCTCATCGACGAAGGAGATCGAGAGAGGAAGACAGGAAGATTAAGAGATGGAAAAGCTGGGAGGAAGGGGTTCGGCCTCGCCACCGTCGTCGATGAGAGAGATCGAAAGAGGGAGAGAGGGACTGATTGAGAGGATGGCATACAGTCGAGCCAGCTCAAACCATGATCGAGCCGACTGGGGGAGGATCCTAGTCGGATGTCTCATGCATGAAGCTGGCTCAGCTTTCGAGCGAATAGAATTTGATATATCACGATGTTATATTGATTAATGTTCATTAATGTTGCAGGTCATAATGGCACCGAAATACCATCTAGCTTTCATCCCTATCTCTCGGTGGGTTATGCGCAATTCAGCATCCGAGGAGCAGTCGGAGCATACTCCGTCCACCTCGGCACTGACTACTCAGGGACCTTCACCATCGGCATCTATTTCATCGATGGCATCTACTCCACTGGTAGTTGAGCCTCTACCATCGCAGGCATCTGAGTGTACGTTTTTATTATATTGGCACAACTTTATTTTTTATATAGTATTTGTACACTTATATATTTGCATAACGTATTTGCATTGTAGGTGCATCATTCAGTCGAATATTTTGCGGTCCCATACGTATGACACATGTGTGAAATCGCCAGCATCATATGATGGTGCAGTATGATGCGGAGGGGATGTCGGTAGGGAAGACCGTACGGAAGATGCATTTCTTTTTTGAAGTACTTATGAGATGGTCGAACATTATTTTCGTAGAGCTCAGAGATTGGCATTTGATGGATGATACCGTCAGAGCTCGGGTATGGAAGGAGATATGGGTAAGTACGCGCATCTTAGTTATATTTATGCATTTTATATGTTTACACTATATATGTTTGATTAGAATAATTTTGTAACTGATTTTTGATAAATTTATATAGAGGAGGTACGACTTCTCCGATCACGAGAGGGCTCGAGATGCTCAACTGAAGAAGATCGGAGAGTTATACCAGGATTACAAGGTCAAGCTCCATAGAGGATAGCTCAAGCACTGACGAGATACTCTGGAGGAGCTTGTTCCTTGGATACAGGACTGTCCTTCGAGTCAGTGGAAGATGATGGTTAGACACTGAAGGAGCCAGAAGTTTAAGATAAAATTCCTAACTTTTAAATTTTTTAATATACTTAAAATTTTATTTAAATATTTTTTAAATATTTATTATTTATTTGAATACTTGTTAGGCTACCTTCCATCAGAACTGAAAGAACCGTGCAGCTCAGGAGTATATGCACACTCTAGACCACGAGTCTATGGCCAGTCGTGTGCATAGAGAGGTAATTAATTCTAAATCTTATTAGATAAATTAAATTCATATTTTTTATCATCTTTCTGATAAATTTATTCTTTGTTATAGTTGATGAAAGATAGAGTGATGCCCAGCCGTAGCAAGATCTTTTGATCCAACCGCACAGACCAGATTGGCAGGTCAATGAACATCATGATCGAATGTATTTTTATAAGTATTAAATATATTAGTATATATGATTAGTATTATAATATTTTTTATAAAATTTTATTTTAATTTATAATTATAGGATCAGTTATATGCGCTCGCAAGCGAGGGCCCGAATACCTCTGGGCCTCATGACCATCTATCTCAGGTCTTGAGGCTTGAGCACTCTAGGAGGATTCAATGCAGGTCCGGACACATGCCGACGAGCTACTAGTCCGAGGCAAGCATCTCCTCACAGACTTTCGGTATCGTCAGTCGGAAGGAGCTTAAGGAGGTGTTGGCATGGATAGATCATGCTGCGATGTGAGCAGATCGGACTAAGAAGCGTGCATCTCATCTGAAGGATATCGTGAGAGACATGATATCGATGCTCAACACGTATTTTAAAGTTATAAGTTTTGAGGATATGTTGGCCCGTATTTCAGTTTCAGCTCCGGCACCGACTCCAGCTTCAGCTCCGGCTTCTAGTGACGACGACAAAGACGACGACAATGTAGATTTAGGAGACTTTTGATGTATTTTATTTTTTTAAAAAAATATTATAATAAATTTTATTCGATAATAAAATTTTAGCATTTCATAATAATTTTTATGTTTATTATATTTTCTTATATTATATATCTATATTTATTAGGTAAAATATATAAAAAAATAAAAATTTTATTTTTTTTAATTATTTACGATCTACGGTAGTGATTTTATAACCGCTGTCATATTCACGCCAACTGTTATTATAGGTTCGGTGCCAACTGCTACACTAAACCTATGACAGTGGTTAAGAAATCACTGCTATATTACCTATGGCAGCGGTTATATAACCGCTGCCATAGGATATCTATAGCAGCGGTTACATAATCGCTGTGATAGATCGATCTCTTGTAGCGACGATGGCCGCATTAGCGGCGGTTAGAAAATCGCTGTCATAGCCTATAGCAATAATTTTTTGGACTACGACAGCAGTTTGTAACAGCTGTTGTAGCCCTTTTTTATAGTAGTGGGTATTAGAGATGGAATGAGTCATCTCTAATAACTATTAGCGATGACTTTAGAGATGAAGACTCCATCGCTAATAATTTTTTAAATAAATTTTTTTATTTGATTTAAAAATATAAAAATTTAGTGATCACATTAGCGATGGTGTTTTTGGTCGCTAATAATTATTACCGACGGTATTAGCCATGATATTGCCATCGCTACTATTTTTTTAAAAAAATAATTTAAGCATTAAAAAATTATTAGAGATAAAATTTTTTCATCGAAAAATTCATCACTAATAATTATTAGCGACGATGAAATTTACCATTGCTAATAATGATAATTAGTAATAAAAATTTTTCATATTAAATTTTACGATGGTATTAATGACGGCAACGTTATTAGCAATGGCAATGGGATTATTAGCGATGGCATTTAGCCATCGCTAATAGTCAGTATTCTTGTAGTGAAATCATGTAGATAAATAATAATTAAAATTTTTAATGCATGTTAAACATTCTAGTTTGGCCACTTTGGTGACTAACAAATTATTCATAAACATAAGATCATGCATATAAAAGAAATTTCATCAATAATTGACATTTAATAACTTAAAATCCCAAGATCTTCATTAAAGAAAGGTTTAAAACAAACTTAATGGATCATTAAAGAATAAAATAGTTAATTAGGAATTGAAAAGAAAATTTCTTAGAACTGCTTTGAAAATTCATAATTTGTAGGAGCTAATTTGCAAAAAGGTCCAAAACTGAAATTGGATCTTTTCATAATTTGAACTTTATTGAGGGCTTAAATGAAATTTCTAAGGGTTGTTCTGAAAATTCATAATTTATAGAGGCTAATTTGCAAAAAGGTCCAAAATTGAAATTAGATCTTTTCATAATTTGAACTTTATTGAGGGCTTAAATGCAAAAGCTCTGAACTCAAATAGAACAACTCAATTTGGTCTAACTCAACTGATTTACACATTAACGGGTTTATACCTAATGGATGCAAATCAAAATTCGAACCCAAAATCCAAAAATCCATCTCCCATCTTCTTCCTCCCGATCAAATCCAAAACCCTATCATCCTCCACCGCAGCTGTCGATCCTCATCTGCCTTTACTGCGGTGAGGCGCCGGCCACCCTCAACCATTGATGGCCACCAAAGCACTGAAGGATGGACCGCCGGCATCCTTTTGGTGTTTGCCGATTCATCGATGATTGAAAAGTCATCTCGATTGGGCAGAGATGGATGAGCCCGACCTGGTGCTTCTCCCACCAAAAATTGGGACGGCGATCATCGGAAGGCTCCGATCGATGGACTGTTGCCTCCTTGCACAAGATCCACGGTCGGATTGAGGTTGTCGCTGAACCCGTCGTGGGTTTCATCCGCGGCGTCAAAAGGCCGTAAGCGGCCAAGCCGTCGCCGCTGCTTTCGGGTGGTAGATGTGGTCGCAAATCTGGCCTACCACCGGCATGGCAGCAGCCACATCTGCTACTCATTCATCGAACAACATGGATCGACCTGCACTATCGACCCTTAAATCCCTCTTTCCTTCATTTTTTTTTTATTGTTTGTTGCCGGTAAACCATAGATTCGGCCATCCCAGCGGGTTAATGCAGAGATGACCGGAGTCCGGCCATCAAGATGGGAGGAGGGCATACGGCAGAAAATCCATCAATCATGATTTTATTTATCTATTTATTTCATCATAAAAATTTAATTTAAAAAACTTGAAATAGATAAATAAATTTTGTTTCATAAAGATTATGAAAATATGGGCTCTGATACCACATATAAACATAAATCAACATAAATCAGATATTCTACATACATGCTTTATATCGAGAATATCATAAATCCAGAATCATAAAGAAGATTTCATAATCTTCATGAAACATACCTAATACAGAAGAATTTGATGCAGAAGAGAAGGAAGACATCTTACTGGTATTCTTACTGAAAATGGTTTCTCTCCCTTCTCCTATTCTTTATGTGACGGATTTTCTACGTATCTCTTCATGGACAGGGAAATGACCTCTATTTATAGATATTTATTGATACTTCCATGAAATAACCGGATGAGATTTGTATTTTATTTGAATTCGAGTTAATCATTATCCGAATTTAAATTTTAGAGTTCATGATAAATCGGTTACTTAATCGGGATATTATTTAACATAGATAGCTTCTAGTTAGTTTTATTAATGTAAGTGTGGCCACCTAGTTATCTATTTTGTTACCTCGAACGTACGTATAAGAAATTTAATATTCACAATAAGGGACTTGCAAACCTAATTTAAGATAATTACTTGGTAGTCAACTTAAAATTTCAAAATTATCATGAGCAAGATCGTTTTTATGAAAGTGATGTTAGAATGATCGAGAACAATCACCAGCGTAATCTTCAAACTTGTAGAAATAATCACCAACTAAAATTGTCCTCATCGAAAGAAAGCCAAAACATCCAGAAATGATAAATTTAGTACTCATAAAAATTTCTCTTTTACAAACTATGATCGAGGAGAGCAGCAGCTAATTGATATTTTTCTTCCTCAGGCCGTGGGTACTGCCGACTTGTGAACGAGGGGCAGTGATGCGCAAGGAAAAATCAGATGGTGGATCGAATGTTCCTGCGCATGCTACCATACATAAAATAGCACTACCCATTACCCAAAGATAATCTATAATTTCAAAGAACCATACATATATATACAAATATAAATGTAGGTGTTACATTTTTAGGCAAAATTCATAAAAATATGAAGGCAATTCAAGCGGTGTTGGTTTTGAATATTTGTAACAGATGAAAGATTTGGTCGGGTTCCACTTTTGCTCCTCAGAAGACAAGATCTAGATATGCATTCCCAATCCATTCAATATACGTAGTATCTGGCAACCATCTTGCATAGGAACACGTCTCACCCATCCATATTATCTGCTAGTTGGTACGAGCGTCGACGCAGGTGCGATGCCGTTTTGCACCTAAACTCTTTTTTTTTTTGGTAAAATACATCTAAACTCTTCCGAAGCGGGTTATGATTCATCTTTTTTTCACCATATTGCACAGTTCTCAGGGCACTTCAATCTTTTTTTTTTTTTCTTTTTTTGTCTATCCGCTTGAATGGATCCCAACATCCAATGGCTGGAGTCACCAAAGAAGGTGAACCCCAACCCAAACTCTTCGCCGTGTAGGTCTAAATTAATTGGCTTGGCATCTAATGATACTAGTTTTGAGCGACCACGCTGCCTATAGCTAGCCTCCCAAAGAATGGTTTTATAATGCTAGTTTCTAAAAAAAATCAATATTTCAAACCGTTAGCACTTGGAACAGGTTGGCATGGCAATTAAGTCATGGGTTTAACGGCTATAAGTATAATGGATGCTCTGCCAGTCTGCTTCCAAGATTTTTAATCAGCACATATATTAACTCATCATCATTGACGGTACTCCTGTGCTATCTCATCTTCAAACAGACGCTTGCAAGAGGCGCGCGTCTTAGTCAGTAACATTGGGAAGTAAGCAGCATGACAAACGTACTCCGCATGGATGTAGAAGCTGTGCCATCCCAAGTAAAAGTAGCACACGTCTATCATATGTTAGGTGTGCTTATAATAAAATATTGTTTAGTTGGCAGGTAGCTCTTATGGGACTTGGGAGCGTCGTTTTGTCATAGATTCATTGTTCGAAGTAGTCAGCCACGTGTTTGATTGGACTACCATCTCCAGTCGGGCGGTTTACCTTGTTTTTAGATGGTCAATCATGGCATAATAAATGTATATAATAGATTTATGTAGATGCTTCTTTGAATTCCAATTCCAAGGGTGGTTTTGTGGCACCAAATTGGGGTTCATCATAAAGTATCATATCCATGGAAGTAGGCAGAAGGAATTGTTTTTTCTTGAGTACACCTTAAGTTTACAAAACTTCTAGAGATTGAGTCCATCGGACCGAATCCAAATCAGCTTAGGACATTAGTTGAAGTCCAAATCGACTCAGGACAAAGATTCAACTACTACATTGACTTGCTTTATTATAAATATTGTAACATAAAGAAAAAAGAAAGTAATTAAGCATCCTACAAGTTGGATGTACAAGAGATCGAGATTTGTATAGAAATCTTATCATTATAATCTCCCATTTTTTTATGGTGAAGCTTTTGTATTATTTCTATCGATGGATGGGAGTCAATAGACTAAATTGCATGTGGGTCTATTTGGGGATACTATAACTTTTGGCCAAAATATAATTTCTATTAATTAAAACTGCATTTTGATATCAAAAGCTATTTTGAGATGGAGTTTTTTGTTTGGCTGGCAATATTTTTGTATATTTGGTTAACAGACTCAAAAGTTGCTTTCGAATGACAAAATAACCAAGAAGAAAAAAGAAAAATCTAAAATGATTCTAAAATTATTTGAATATAAAATTTATTATTTTAATTTTTTATTTTTTTATATATTTTGTAAAGTTATTTCCTGAATTTATTATTTTTTTTGAATTTACGTTCATGTCAATAGAGATAAGAGGAGATTAATAAAGAAAAAGTCTTGATGCATAAAAAAATCAACAAAAAGGGGATATAACATGGATGGAGTTGAGACAAGATTGATGCGAAGAAAAAAAAATTATGATGGATAAGAATATCGAACAAAATGGAAAAGATGAGATGGAATTAATCGAGGATATGGATGGAGATGGAATGAAATTAATCAAAAAAAAAAAGTTATGATAGACAAGAAAGTTGAATAAAAAAGGACATAGATAGAGATGAGAGGGGATTAATAATTTTTAAAGAATATAGATGGAGATGAGAGGAGATTAATAATTCTGAAAATTAATGAAAAATGACGTAGATGGAGATAAAAGGAGATTAATTGGAGATGTGAATGGAGATGAGATGAGATCAATCTGAAAAAAGAAAAGTCCTAATAGAGTATAGATAATGAAGTTGAAAAAAAGAGATATATAAGAGATGCTAAAAGGATAACATAAAATATTTCAAAAAAAAAAATTGTAAATGCACTATTTAGCTTGTGGTGCTATCTCCATAAAAAGCGCGAGGCGGTTAGTTTTAAATAAACTATATCTTGAGAGATCTTAAACGGTAAATGCAAATACATCCCTAAACATGCACCATATCTTATTCTTTTCTTTTTTTCTTTCATGCTTTATTGTTCTCCGTGCCTGCCATAATAAATTTATTAGAGTGATTAGTGATTAGTGAAGTGTTTATTAGGACTAGAATAGGAAAAAAATGTTGATTCAGGTTGATTGTGGGAAGCCGCACCAATCACAATGCTTGATTATGCCGTGCATCATCACCTGCCCACAGATTTCCTTCACAAGAGAGTTTTGGTAGCCAATGACACAGCGTCCATATGCAGATCTTTGACAGTGTCATGTATCATATTATTTAGAAGTCTTCTATTTTAGCTATATTCGATAGCTCACGCATGTGATGTTGGCCATTCATGGAAATGGGAAGAGAATGCATATTATTTTCTAAAATTAAATCAGCGGCACTCATTACTCATATTTGATTTAGAATCTGCTTGCTCATCATGTCGATCACTAAAAGTATATGTACATCAAAGGCTGCATGCATGTTCAGCATTGTTGGTGAACAAAATGATTAAGAAGATGGCGATAATTATTCTGAACCAGCTCACATCAATCATAACATGCAATTCATTGCAAGCATGGTTAAGTCTAGAGCTATGCATAAGAATTTGTTATGCCATAAATCAGTCATTGTTGCTCTTTTTATTGAGCTTTTTTAAGGGCTTCCATGGTGGAAGCTGACATATTTGTGCGAGATCGATGTGCTCCACTACGGAAGACTACAAAATTAATTTGAATTATTAAAGGATGGCAGTCTTATTCCAGGCTCTATCATACAATATAGCTTAGTATTTTTTTGAGAAAATTTTTACAGCTTATAATAACCAAGCGCATGACATTTATTGTATGAGAGAAGCAAACAAATTCATAATGACTGCCGTAATGCATCCATCAAAAGAAACTAACATCGGGTCTGTTCAAATAATAATAATAATAATGCGGAGAGCTGCTCTCAAAAAGAATATACATGGTACACAATTTGAAGACAAGATCTAAGAATGGAAGTCTGTTGGGATTAATTAAACAGAAGAATCTCTAATCTGGCTTTGTCGGCATATTACTGACTAATTTGACTGCCTTCCTAATCAATTATAATAATATACACCAATCCCCTCTAATCAATTCTAATGCACACCACTACCCTCTAATCAATTATAATTTTCACTATTAGCCAAAACTCTCCCTCTCTCTCTCTCTCTCTCTCTAACATGGATATGAAGCCAGCAATGGAGGAGCTAAACAAAGAGAATTCCTCCAAACCTTGGAGTGCAACCTCAGCATCTCCTTCGCCTTCTCCTTTGCCTTCTCCCCGCAGTCCATCTGAAGCAACATACAAAGCTTACCCACGGCTCCCACCTGCTTCATCTCCTGCAGCACAGCTGGTGTCGGTGAGAACCTCGCCACCGAGTGCAATATCCCCACCACCCTCTCGTTCGCCACCCTCGAAACCCTAAGCAGCTTCTTCGACACCACCGCGATCCCCGCCGCATGCCCCACCATCTCCGCCCTCCCTTCCGCGCACCTGCACAGCTGGTCCAGAACCACCAGCATCATCTCGCACTCCCTCTTCTCCCTCTTGCCAAGAAGCAGCAACTCGATCACCACCGCCACCGCACCAGCCTCCACCGCCTTCACCCTATTCCTTCCCCATGGACCGAGCCCCCAGAGAACCCGCAGCGCCGCCTTGGTAGCCTGGTATGATATCTGGTCTCGCAACACCTTCACCACCTCCTCAAACAACTCCTTCCTGAGACCTTTCAATCGGGCCGGAGCCATCACTAAGAGTAGAGATTTGATCAACAGCATAGCATGAGCTCGGGACTGATAGTTCGATCGGCGTAGAACGGTCGTCAACGACTCGATGAAGCCATTGTTCCTTTCGATGAGATGGAGAAGGCTTTGTTCGGAGAGTTGGAGAGAGTTTAGAATGTTGAGAGCTTCGTCGGTAGCGGTCGTGGATCCAGTTCCATCATCGAACACTTGTTGTTCTTGTTCTCGTTCTCTTTGGTTCGATCTGCTTTCCCTTATGAGTGATGCCAACAAGTCCACCGCACCGGCGGCCTCGACGCACCGTTTGTTGCGGTCGCTCTCGGAGATGATTGCTTTGAGCTTGCGAAGGGAGTTCATCTGGGAGCGAGGGAGCTTGGCCTCGTCAAGGAGTGCGGCGATCTGGGCCTTGTCGACCGGGGGGCGTGGGGTCGGGAAGCGTTCGATGCCATGGGAGGCATTGGCGGTGCACCAAGCCTGGATTAGACGCCTGAGGGTGTGGTTGGGGGTGAGCTCGAGGTCTGGCAATGGCTGCTTGGTGGCCGGACATGTCTCATGCTTCTCGGAGAATATCCACCGCTCGATGCTCTCGCGGTCGTAGGTGATGCCGGTGGCGAGGGTCACCGGATCTCTCATGATCTCAAGAGATATGGGACATAGGAAATAGGATGGGACTTCGACTTCTTCCATCGAAACCAAACTAAAAACAACGGAGTTTTGGCTACTAAAGTGATAACGAGATATATGGCTGCGTCGGCAAAAAATCTGAGAAAATTGCTGGATTGGGAGAGATCGATGTAAGAATATTTGGTGCAATTGGTTATAGAATTGAGAGGATGTTGTTGGGAGTTGGAGGGGTGGAGGATGGACTTCTCCCTTTATAGAGGGAAACGGAGAAGAGGATTGGAGAGATTCAAAAAGCGAAAAAGTCCACGCTCGACCGTTCTTTTAGGGGGAGGAGGTGTTTTATTTTATGTATTTATTAATTGCATGAGTTATTTTTTATTAATTTTCTCTTGTTCGGACAGCGGAGTGAGTGGGAATTGCTCAAAGGTGGACAACCGTAGCGAGTTTGTTTATGTTTTTTATACCGCCCATAACGTTCCGCTTCTACGGATGGGGGTTGAATCTTTCGCGCGAAAAGAAATTTGAAGTGCATTGAGAGTTGTGCGAGGTGCGATCTGACGTCGCCAAAGATGCAACCCAAGCCCGGCCGCTACACCTTGAAATTTTCCCCCTTTCTGACTTTTAATTTTTATTTTGCTCCTCGGTTTATTTTGAACAGTATGCAGCGGAGGTAAACACGTGAACTTTGACCGGGTGCACCAATCCAGAAAAAAAACATATATCAACCATCAATGATCTTATTGAGTTTTTCTAGCTTCGCATTTAACGCGCTACTGTTTGCATTAAGAGTAGAAGAAATAAAAAACAAAAGAATCATCTTATAATTAGTTTAGTTACTAATTATAAGGTCTTTTATTTGCATTGTTCTAGATAACATAGGAGCGGATGTCGTGGATCAAAGCCATTACTGTTCATGTATTGTTTCATTGAATTGCTATAGGAATACATGTAGATTGTTATTATCCTATAGCAAATTTGTTTCCTTGATATTGATTTTACTTTAAAATTTTTAGAGAGACAGCCTTCATGAGTAAATCGTTTCTCAAGTTAATAGGAATTTAATATTAACTAGATTTTGAGAGTGCCAACTAGTTAAACTAGCTAGGAGACAAGATTTTAATTGAGTTACTCTTATTCTAATTTTCTTAAGAAGAAAAATAATCATGATATGACAATTCTTGCTTTAGGTTAGCGCATACGGAGAGGAGAAGACGAGGGAAGGTGAGTGGATCAGTAGTAGGTTGAATGTCTCCATGGATGAAAGGTGGATACGTGACTTCCTCAAACTCACTCAGCAAACATCTGGATTTGGCCCGTATTATCTTGCAGGCTTCTAATCATGGTCGCTCATTATTCTAGCAGTGAAGTCGGATGAGTACTTGATGATTGTGATCGATGGTGATTAGTCAACGACGTAGGTCGTGTAATATATAATTTTTCCTCCATACTGCCGCTACAACTACCACTTCAACGGGAGCAGCTGTCTGACCGTAAAACGTTATTAAAACATGTGAGAGGCTTGGAACGTGTCCCGCGAGGCCGCCAAAGCATTGGAAGCCTCGTGGTGGACCATCGTGTCTCGATGCCCCTTGCTGTAAGAGAGGACCGGCAATCAGACGACGGTGATTAGGCCTATCAACCACGAGCAATCTTTCTACATGGGGCCCACCAGAGTGGATCTCTCACGTGACATATAACGCGGGGGCTAGCCGACGCCAAGACCGAAGTAATTGAAAATGGTTCCAACGTCGGTGTGAGCGCGGCGAGGGGTTTCTACGGCCCGCCGGACGTGGCGCATGGAGGCTCGTGCGTGCGTGTGAGAGCAGCGTTGGAACCGTGGAAGGATGGGGTGAGTCACAAGCACATGTAATAATGGAGGAAGAGGGTTGTGCGATGACGAGTTGACGTTAGAATAGATAAAACATGCATGACTAGCTCGTATCGTCTCTTTTCCCCTTTTGAACTACGTGCGTGTGGAAAGTTTGAGATTAGGTAAATGGAAATTTCTCGTAGGCAAAAGGGCCTTTTGCACCTTCAACAAGACCCAAACCCCGGAAATGGTGTTTCTTTGGGGCGTTATTTTTCCCTAGAGGTGGCAAGGCATGGGTCAACTTGGTTCTCATATAAATTAAGATGTTCTCATAATGGTAGGGGAAATTTCTCATGTAGCTCTCACTAGTCTACAATGTTAAAGCCTGAGATGTAATATCAATCGTTTTATTCCTAGTAGGTTAAATTTTGAAGCCTACAATTTATTTGACATGATATTAGAGGCAAAGTTGCTAGTGTAAAATCCCTTCTAAGGTGATTATTTATTTAGTTAACCTTTTAAAGGCCATGGTTTATAATAAGCTTGCGGATCCTCTGCAGCACCACACCATACGGTGCACTGTTGAGAATCGGCACTCTTATCATACTAGAAGATAAAGTTACACAAATAGTACTTCCACAACCAAATTTGCCCACATTAACTGCACCAGTTGTTTGATTTTCCACCTTAAACACAAAGGCGAACAGCATTGGTAGGTGTGCAACTGGAGCCATCCACTCGGGTAAGTTTAAGGAACAGCTCGTTTCTTCCACCAATGAAACAAGGAAGTTTGGGAACTAAAATTAGTGACGGTTACAAAGTAGGGTTGCTCAAAGAAAGTGGAATACCGGCAAGCATGGTAGTTGGTGTTGAGATACAAGTCAGATAGTGTAGGCGAAGCTAACAAACAAGGTACCCGTCCGTATTAGCGCTGACAAAAAAGCAAAGCAAAAGAAAAAAAAGAAAAAAAAGGCAGATAACTGAAATATATCAATGATCAAGAATGACAATGATTGCTGCACAAGAAACAATTCTATGCACAATGCTATCATGGGCACTCGTTTGTTGCAGCAAAGAGAAATATGATTAAATGGCATGCAACCAAACCCAGCCGCCTTCAGAGGACGTTTTGCTGTTCAATTATTACATCAGATGACACTCTAAAATTAGAATGATATCAAACAACAATATGATTGGGTTCCACAAATTACCTTTGAATCCTTCCATTGATTTGGACAACGGTGAGGCATCCCAGCATTCCCTTACGGTCCTACCACACTCGTTTAATCAGTAGAATTTGCTCGGTAACATCACATGCAGACTAATAGCCAGTGTCGAGATCATAATTTGAGAATCCCATTACTGCTGTCCCAGTAAAAGTCGGATTTAATAGCAAACCATATCTGCATGACGGGTAAATGAATATATGATAATCATTGCCGGATGTTTTACCTTCAACTTTTACTCCAATGCGTTGGCAAGTCCTAAATCAAATCTATTGGTGATGACATTAGAAAAGTTCTATTATACTCACATAAAGGCATTGTTTATTGTACAATCATCTTATGGAGCAAGGGATTTGAAACGTGGAAGAAGAGAAGAACATCCAGGAAAGGCAGGCAGACTCCTACCATTTGTACTTCATAGATGAAATAAATCCAATGAAAAGAATTACATGAAACCTTATACTTGTAACAGCTAACAACTTCGCTAGACAAGCTAGCGTCTAGGCTGAATATCTTGTATAACTATTTCATTCATTTGGTGTAACTCAGGTAATAAACATACATATGCTTTCAATGTACAATTGTACATTTTGAATGGCAACATACAAAACCACTTCGAATCCAAGATTTCTTCCTCAAATTCAACTTCAGCAGATTGGTGATCTGTCAAAATGTCGACCAGAGGGGGAGAAAAAATGCCAACTGATGAACTCAGAAGTTTTCTTCAGGTTCAAGCTCATGATTGCTGAAGTGCAAGAGACACCACATGGTGAGAGAATCTACAAACCTGACTCGCCATGATACTTTCCTTACACGGCCAGATTACATGCCTGCTGGTGTATATCAAGTATTAGATCACGTAATTCCGGGAACACCGAAACAATTACCAGCTCCAGCATGCTATATGCTAGCTGCTTAACACAGACGGTAGACTGCAGATACAAACAAAGGTGTTTTCAGAGATTAGAAAACAGTTCCATCTTTGATTCACATTGACTCAGATATACCAGACTTTTCAGATGAGCTGACCTGGATAAAGTAATAAACATCCATCGCACACCGCCTGTATTGACCATGCCCAATCAAGCTGACTAATGCAGTTGGAGCTCCACCTGACAAAAGCATTCAATTGTGTCAGCTGAAAGTTGAAACATATTTTTTAAAAAAAGATGCATCAAGTAATACTTTTCATTACCCTAGCTTAAAACCACCAAGCAATTAATTTAAACATTCATACTTTTAAACAATATCTAATCTATTTTCTTGTCTTATTTAAATTTCTTCCTTAGTTTTGGCTTTTTTTAATAAATGTGAACCAAAATAACCCTAGAACCACCAAAATTGTCGAAAGTTGAAACTGCAGAAACCGAAACCCATTTGGTCCATCGAAAAAAGAACAGAAACTGCATGCTGAACCTGTATGGCTGCACCATGAGGTTAACCATGTCCCCAAGACTACAAATATTATGCATTTGATGTAGAAACCTACACATTATATCTGAAAACTCAAGCATCCATAGTGTGAAACAAGTGCAGGCACTGCATAACAGGCCCAGAATCTCTCAAAAGTAAAGGGACCATGACAATGCCTGTCTAAAACTAGCTTTAACACTCATTATGTCAGAGGCTCTGTTTGCTCGCACCTGAGAGGCTGCAATTGCAGTTAGCTACAATTGAATGGCAAGCACCAAAAACAAGTGTTTGGATGCCTGCAATTGTAATTGTAGGCTGCAGTTTAGCTGCAAAAGAGGCACGACACTTGCAATTAGAACTGCAGCCAAAACTGGTTTCCAATTACAAGATTCCTTGCGACTGGAAAGTAGCCTAGGAACTCACTACTTAGAAAGATATAATCAAAGTATCGTTATTATTTTTAGTATTGTATCATAATGATTCTTACTATAATCAATACATAATGTTATAATAACAATAATAATGAATATTATATAATAATTATTTGTTGTTAAAATGCACAATATAAATATATATTTTTATGATTACAAAATATCTAACTATTATAATATCAAAGTAATTTTTATTGATATAATTTCTACAACAATTATTCTTATACTGATCCAATGATAATCTAATAACGATGTTATATTTCTACTACTATTATAAAAATAATACAATAAATAAACTATAATAGAAAAATAAAAAGTTTACTTGTTGGAGGGGGTAACCTTACCAGCACAAGTACAGGGTACCCATATCCCTTTCAATATCAAGCAACTAAACAACCACAATTAAATTGTAGTCACAGTTCAATTTCAATTACAAATCAAACAAAGCCCCTTTCTACAACTGCAATTCCAACTGCAAGCAAGGATTACAGCCTGTAATTGAATTGCAAGAAAACAAACAGCCCCCTAATGTTGTATTTCCTACAATAGCATCTCCAAGAGTTTCTCTGTTTAATATTGTGGTTCTATCCATTCAAAATATGCATGGAAATAAAGACTAAGTTGGCAGTAGGAATTGGAAACAAAGTAACTCATGACTAGTATGACTGCAAGACAAATGCCTAGATTAGTTTTTTTGTTTTTTGCTTTTTTAGCTTTTCATTAGATATATGTGAAAACTAAGTTCCATATGCTTACAGAATGAATGCACGGACAGGAACCGGATCATTGCTAAAAACCATCAGGGTCATGCAGATAGGTCAGATCAAAAAATATGTGACGCTTATTATGTGCTCGCTGAGAAACACTGAAACTGATAGAGATATCACACTAACCCACATTCAGAATCTGTAAAAGAATGCTGTCTCACCAAGTATCATTTTCTTAACATCACTTGCTCTACGAGCTGCCTCAAGCTGGAGCTCAAAAGAGCTTGGTCTGGTCACCTTATCACCATACATCTGACTGGTACTTTGACTTGGTTTCTGACTAAAATGACTGTCCATATTCCCTTGACTTCTCTCCAACTTTACAAAGAATGTACCATTAGGCCACAGAACCTGTTTTAGATTAAAAGCAGTTATAGTTAAAAATTAGCACGATAAATTATTTACAAGGAACATAATGAAATATGCAGATGATATAAAAACTTGTATGCTTGTTTCAATGATTCACTATCGAAGGTTTACCAATGAATACTTATGCAAGTTTCAGAATTTTTTTTTTTTTAAAAAAAATTCTCAAGGAAGGCATACTAAAGAAAGTTATATAAAACAGATTCAAATTTCTCAAAACAATATGATAAAGTACATTGAAGAAAGGTAAGGAAATGTAAAAATGGACTAATGGTAAGGAAAAAGCAAATTAGAAAGGGATGTGATGAAGAATATACAGTACAATACAGGAAATCATGACACAAACAAAATCAATGGACATTATGGCTGGGAACAGATAGGATACTGGTACATCCATATTAATATCCATATTTTTTCAGGGAATATAAATACAGATATGGATATTAAAAGGATAACAAAAATAATATCCATAGTTCCTCTAAACGGACATGGATATGAATCTGATATTAGTTATATCCAAACATTTTTCTATCCAAATACAGATATAAGTTGGATATTATTCGGACATAAATTTGATTTTAGCAGAATTCAATAATGAAAACTAACACTAACTATATAATCATAAAGGACACACAAGCAACTAAGTATTTAACCTAGTCGACTCCAGGTCACTAATTCAACCCGATTTGTATTAAAATATTAAAAATAAAATTTATTTAAACCTAAAAAAATATATAAAATAAAAATATTTTTTGCATCAAATACTATAATTACTCTTTAATTATATCATAAATAAAAAATAATCATGAATTATCTACTTTGACAGAGCTTGTAAGAAAAGATATATATAAATGCAAGAATACAAAGAAGTTTTTAACATTTTTAAATATTTTAGCAATAAAGTTTTCAAATATCATAAATAATTTTTTTTTTCTTATCAAAGAGAAAAGAATTTGTTTTCATAAAAATAATAATTAAAACATGGAATATTTAATGCTCTGAGTACATAGAATAAATAAAATAAACCACCTATATAGAATAGATAGACATTGTAGCTTGGTGGTTGAGTGCCTGTCATTTAACTAGGAGACTGGATTGAATCCTAGGATTCACGATTTATTTTATAGTTTTTTTTTACTAATTAGGATCCAAATCCAAAAAATCTTTAAAATCCAAATCCTGGTCCGGTAGGACTTATAAGTAGATATCCAAGGTCAGATCCGGATCTGATCAGATATCAGAATTTTTCCCCGAATCCGAACCAAATTGGATGGGGAAACAGGTGTGGTCGGATTTTATCCAACCCATTTTCAACCCTAATGGAAATCATCAGCAATAATGTTGACAAGGATGACTTTCATTTCTTTATTGTTCTCTACGGAAACCCAAATCACAAAAAATTACAGAAATAGTAACATGACCCAACTAATGTATCTACTAATACATAAGATAAGATTTTATCAAACTTTGTATGATGCTAACACAAAAATTGATGCCATGCACCAACTCAAAATCATGTGTTACTAAAATCACTAAAATCTATATAACTTAAGAACTAAGCACACCTATTACAAGAATTAGAAAAGTGGGAAATATAATGAGAAAAAACATGCTAACTTTTGGTCACTTGGTTCATAAGTCAAACAAATCCTCAACTAGTGACAAGTTAATGAGGCAAATAGCAATAGTCAGCCAATAGGTTTATGTAAGTGATGCCATTATTTCAAGCAACGACCACCCTATCAGTGAACGATTAGATGCATTCAATTCCTTCATAAACACAAATCAAGGAAAAAAAATGTTATGTGCAACTTATTTAGCATAGCCTCGTGTATATTGCAGCAAGACCCCTTGATGCATAAATATAATTGTTAGGCTTTTAAATACCATGAAAGGAGACCATCCCTAAATTCCCATGAAATTGGATGTCCCTATACCTATACTCATGATAGTGGATATGCCATCTCTAGGGTTGAAAATGGATCGAATATGGATCAGATACTATTATATCTTTATTGGTGCCCATTTTTTTTTTAATCAACATGGATACAGATACAGTAGTTAAATAGATAATAAATGGAATATTAAGCATATCCATATTTATTTTAAATAGAAATGAGACAAGTTAGATATTAGTCATATCAATATTTTCTCTATCCAAATACGAATATAAGTCGCATATTATTTGAACATAAACCACATGTCAAGTGGAACTCAACGATGAAAACTAAATGACAAAATCATCAAGGATGGGTACAAAATCCACTATCAAGATTGCAAGCAATGCCCCATGACCACATGCTAATCTAAGATATGATTATTAAACTTGCATAGAGACCAATTTGACCATGTACTAAAAATTAAAACTATTTAAATAAGATATATATATATATAAAGTATTAAAAGTTTTCTATATTAAATATCATTACTACTTTTTAATTGCAGCATGAATAAAAAGAACCGTGAATTGTCTATTTTAAAGAATTTCTAAAAAACATATATGAATATTGGAATATGTTGAAGTTATTGATATTTTTAAATATTTTAAACAAAAATATTTTCCAATATTATAAAGAATGATATGAAGTTATTCATTTTTTGTATTTTTTTTCAAAAGAAAGAGGACCAATTTTCTTATGAAATAATTAATTATTAAAATATGAAATACGACAATATATTTGAAATGACCACATTTTATAATGTGAACAAGTTTTAAATAAGTATAATAGACCATAATTATATATTAAAAGTTAAAGTTGTCATGGTAGTTGAGTGGCAGGCAACAAACCAAGCCAGATATCTGAATCCCTAATATCTATATCCATTTCTGATATCTTGGAAAATTATAGAAATATATCTGAATCATATCCGAGTTTGATTAGTTACAAGTATTTCTATCCAAATTCGATCCGAACTGGATATGGAAAAGGATTTGGTCAGTTAATATCCAACCCATTTTCAACCCACTCATCCCTCCCTAGTTCATTTCCTGACTCATCCCGTCTCAGAACTCAGGATGGTCAGACACTCCACCATACCAAAAATTGATGGCTCAACCATCCTGAAAAGGGTGGCTTAGCATGTGAGGCTCCTGCCATTCCAGGGTCTATAGAGGGTCAGATGTACATAGCCATACCCCTATGTGTGGAGAGGCCATTTCTATGTTTCTAATCCATATCTTCTCGATCACAATGAAGCATCCTTACTATTGCACCAAGCATGGTTCACCATACTATCCTATACCAACATAGACATACCATAGCACACCGCATACCCATATTATAGTGAGATTTCACTAGTACGGGGTCTGATACCCAGACGGCGAACCTGGGCACCAAGGCTCACCCTCTATCCCCCGCCATCTCACTGATATTTGAAATCTTGATAATTGCATTTAAACTATAAAAAAACAAAAAGAAAAAAGATACGATATAAAAATAGGAATAAGCACATCAGAAATTCATGCTTCACTTAAGCATCTTCCACTTCACTGAAAACAAGTTTCATATGATCTAAAAATAAAAATGTATCTTAGAGAGCCCCCAACCCATTGCCAAAGACAATAACATAATTTCTAGGAACTTTTATTTTTGAGACTGGAACAAAGGGCTTAGATATGCCTTAGGGTAGGGGTGTTGTTAAAGTACAATAAATTTTCTACTTGAGATGAATTCTGTTGCAAACATGGTGAAGAGACATATAGTTCTTTACTTACATCTTGAACCCATCGAATCCCTTGTGCAATAACATCATCCCTCCGTAGCCAAGAAATTTGCCTTAGAATCCAATCATCAATTGCATCTTCCATAACTAACTGCAAAATCTGTTTTGAAATCCAAAAGACCTGTCTTCTGCAGAAAAAAGGAAATGAAACTCCAAAGAATCATTTTGTAGTAGTTCTAACTTCTAAATAATAAAACTTAAAATTTACCCTATCTGCTCAAAGATAATGCTGAAAATATTGAAAAATTGAATTGCTGCCCTTGCAAAATATAGTAATTGAGAGCATGACAAACACAACAACAATGGTCAAGGTGTAGAATGCAGGAACAAATTGCAAAAAGTTATTTTAAGGATGTTCATTAGAAGAAACGAGTCATAAAAATGCAATGCATAACGCACCTCAGCCAACCTCTCCGTTTCAGTTGGAATATGTTATCAACTAGATTCAACAGTGGCACACTAACATTTGGTGGTGTCCACTGCAAAATAGCCACATGAAGGCATAAAGTAAAATGTCAAACTACTAAATCTTCATGGTATAAAAGTATATAGAATAAGTAAATCCATAAAATCATTGAAATATTGAAATTTGCTACTGACACCGAGTGGATAAAATTTTATAGTTCTACTGTTCAGTCAGCAAGTTATCAAACAATCCTCAAATTAGCATGTGTCATCATAGGATATCTTCAAATTCTAGAAAGTTTTAAAGTTGATCCAAAATTGATTATTAAATTAAACTATCTCCTTTTAACCATCAGCAAAGATGATCTTGCTTGAAGGAAGAGAGAACATCACACAAGACAGATAGAAAGAAAGCTAAAATGTAAAACACTAAAAATTAAAAAAGAATAACTTATAAGATCACTCAACATAGTTTATCCTCCACAATTGCTGAGAAGATGTTATCTCCAACCGTCCAACAACATGTTCTTTTTTAATGATAGCATCTTTGGCTTGTTCATCCACCTCTCTAATTTCTGAAATCAGCATAACGTTAATACCAAATCTGCTATCTGCCAAGGATATCCAAATTCATATTTCAACCATGTAAAAGAGCATTGCTTATGTTGATTCTGATCATTGTGGCTGTTTTATGAATGAAAGAGGTTTCATCGGTTCATCCATTGTGGAGCAAGCAGAACTAGGCTCCTTAAAGAAACATGGTTATGCCACTAAGCCAGGTATTGCAAGTCCATCTTCCTGATATTCTGATTGAAAGATGAGACTACCCAAATGCTACAGATATAATCGCCCTATAGAAAGCCACTCTCTTCTATCAACCGTAAAGTTGTTGGATCTCATTTTATGTAACCGGTCCATGGGATGCTCAGAAATCATTTGAGACTAGATAAATATGGTCTTTTCCATAATTACAAATTAGTTGTGGAAGAGTTCAAATGATCAGAATCCAAGAATAGAATCGTAGGCCAGGAACCTGAATAGCACATCAAAATAACACTTGATTAAAGTTTTTTTTTTTTTCTTTTCTGTTGACAAGAGCAGTGGTGAACCACCAACTATATCTTTAGATTACGGTGACAACATGAGAGAATTTAACCATTCTTGGATAGCATGCAGAAACATCAATCCAACAATCTAAAAGCATAGCACAGCCAAAGAGACATAATTCTGCCAAGTGCCAACAAATCCAAGTTTCAGGACGAAGGATGTGGAAGGATGGTTAAAATTGTCATAAATTACTCAAACATTTGAATCTAAACATAAACAATCCATAGGATGAATTTGCTTTCAATTGACGCAATAGCAAAATATGAAATCATAAAAACAAGCAAATCCTTCACTTGAATGGCCAAGTAGCAAATATCTAATTATTATATTAAGCAGGTTTACATGAGTAATTTTAAGGATTATTAATATTAAGTGTCTATATCAGAAGCCAAGTGGCATAAATCAGAAACTGTAATAAAGAAATCAAGATTGCAAGCTACTGGTACCTCCGGTGGCATTCCAACCGGATCCTCAAAAAGGTCAGATGCTACTGAAGTTTTTGAGGCATTTAATGCAAGTTTGTCAAATTTATCAGAATGTTGGCTTCTCTGAGAATCCAAATTTGAAGATTCCTCAATGCGCTTGACCACACGAGGTGGAAAACCTTTGGAGTTTAATTCATTGTCTGAGTGCCATCCATTATTTACTGCAGAAGATCGGTCTTCATCATGGGCTTCATCATCAGACAAACTATGGGAAGTGTCTATATTACTATAGCCTGGATAGAACTTATTTGTCACTTCTTCATTCCATGGTAATGCCATGCTCTTTTCAGTTCTTGGGGGAGAAGTTGCATGAGATGGTGATGAGCCAACAACACGCCGCAGACCATCAGAAACCCCTTTAAATTGACGAACTATATCATCCACAGCATCATCCACATTGACTGTCAAAATGAAACCAACCAGTTAAGATAAACTACAAACCAATAATTAGACAGGATGTGCCATCCAATTAAAGACAAAGCTGCCAAATATTGTCAACTAAGAAATAGGAACATGACAAGCAGCTTCTGAAACACACACCAGACAATATTAAATTTTGCCTAGAACAAACATAAGCAGATGAACTTAGAAATATTTCTTGTGCTGAAGCATGACAGTAAACATAAGATATGATCGGAGACAACATTTCTTGCTCACTGGGCTCCTCCATGTAAAGATGCTTATCAGTCTTAACTACTTTAATCTGAAAATAAGAAAGCTACAACACAATCCTGTAGTAGTGGCTTTCTTGATCCCACCAACAGCAGACCACTAAAGTGTGAATACATGCAAGCATGCTCACATGCAACTCTATACATGTCAACAACAGCAGGAAACTGTCACTCCAGAGAAATACTAGGCAAAGGTAAAAGCCAAAAGATCTTTGTTAATGAAAAAAAGCCAAAAGATTTAAATCTCACTAGGATTCCAGGTGGAGGAAAGCAGTTGGGAGTAGTCTTTCAAGATTCTTTCTCAAAATAAATGTGCATGAATGGATACCTATCACATAAGGCATTGATCTACTCTAGTACCTGGACACTAGCCAAGAGAATATAGCACTTTGGGAACACAATTATCTCTAATAAGATTCATTGTGATATTACTAAATAATTCACCTAAAACAGGTCCAAACTGATGCTGTCAAGATGGATACCCAATCAAGTTGTTAAACCAGACAAGAATAATGCTTTAGGACAGAAGTAATAAAATCCTAAAAAGGGGGCAGCCTGATGCTTGAGGCTGCCTCCATTGCATGATCTGGGGAGGTCAGATGTACGCAGACTGACCCCAACATAAGGAGAGACTATTAAAGAGACTATTGCACCAATGCAAGTAATAAAATCCTAATCAGCAATTTGGCATTGATTGAGATGACTGATTTCTAAGCCAAATGTCCATTTGCTTCGCTTCTAGGTTGGAGACCATACAAAAGATTTCAAGATTATCCATCTAATCATTAATAAACTCAAGGAGCAAATCTTAGGAAGGTGGAATAAAGCAAATTACTGTTCAAGAAATTAGCCTACAAATACAATTACTCATGCAGCTGGTTTTCACCTGTAACATGTGAATAGTGCATGACATAGTAACACATCTGCATATTATTTTGAAAAAAAAAAAAAAAAAGAGTATTGTGTAATATGACAATACAACACTTCCTAAACTCACAGTGAATCAACAATGAAGGCAAGGCCTACCGTACCAACATGTACCACCCCATATTGACTACACTATACCATATTAATAAAGTACTAGCACAATATCAAGGTTTGATTCAGTATATCAATTGGACCGGCCCGAATTAAGCAGGAACGCCCAATATCACCTTGTTTTGGGCAGTACCTTTGCTGGGAGTGAGAAAAAGCAACGTTTGCCATCTTGGCACTGATTACCATACCGATGTTTTACCGGTTCGCTACAATATGATTGATACAATATGTACCCCACATTGAGACAACTCCTAGCCCTTTTTTCTCACTTTGTATCAAAGTTACCATCCAAAGCTAAGCAGTACAAGTTGGTACCGAGTTGAAACGAGGTGATTTCACTCGGCTCAAACCAGTATGTACCAATAGAGACTGGTTCCCATATTGAACTAGCAAACCATCTTGATTCCACAATGGTTTAGTATGGTATGCCCCGAACCGACGGTTCAAGTCAATTTTGCAGTCCTTGAGAAAACATTGAGAGCTTGTCTCAATACAGGGTGCATACAATGCTATATCGACCATACCACTGAACTAGTGATATATCAGTACGTTCTTGATACCAGTTTTGCAAACCTTGGATGAAGGGCATGTTGGCAAATATAAAAAATTTGTTGTAATTTGAATCTTTACAAATAAGTCAGCAAGATGTTTGGTAGATCAAGCTAGAGTGGAGGTTATAGGATAGAAGTCTTAGACAAAGTAAATATCACGCCCTACAAATTTACCCTAGGTATCAAGCCAGCAAGACATTGCAAGAAAGTACTCCACCATACTATACGTTACAACAAGATACTTAAATCAAAGACTGCGAAACCGACCCGAACCGCCTAGTCCAGGCATACCATATTGAACTGCTGCAGAACATGATCAGTTTGCTAGTTCTATATGGGAACCGGTCCATACCAATGTGAATCGGTCTGAACCAAGCAAAACAATGCAACTTCACTCAGTACTGAACCATATCACCCAGTTTTGGCCAATACCATGATTTGAACAAAAAAAAATGTAAGAAGTGCATGCTATATGGTATCAACCACACCGTACTAAACCTATATATCAAGATTGTGGATCTTGCTTGAAACCATAACTATAGCACTTAAATTACATCATTTGATTGCTTTTTGGAAAATCTACCAGCAAAAAAATGTTTATAAATCCTCTGATAATGCACCATCATAATGCCCATGTGATTGTTGAAAGAGAGCAGCATCCCCAAGATCCATCTTTTCACATTAGCACTTTAGCAGTATAGTACAAGAATCGTTCAGTAAAACAGCTTTAGATAATGAGGACTCAAAGTATAAGTTAAATGTGTGAGAAAATGGATAGGGTCAATTCAAGAGCGGTGGATGAAAGGAGCTTTGCTATCCCTTAACAAATTCTTTTACAAGGACTATTTATATGAATCACATTAAGCTGCCTATGACCATTTGCTAGATTCATGTTCTATATAGAACATTAAAAAGAGTCCCTTTACAAACATTCAATAGCATAGGTGGACTCTAAAATTCAACATATCTAAAGGGTCTTTATGGATTCATCATAAAGTAGCATAGCAGTAGATTGACATGTTATAGTGATATTCTAGTGAGCTAAACCCACTCAACTATACCAATTTTCTCACAGTTCAGTGTCAGCAGTTATTTAATCGATCAAGTAAATATTACATCTCTTACTTACTAGTTATGCTTGCTTTATATTTTGAACAATGAATGCCAACTTCCAGTCATACCCGACTAGCGTGCAGGCCAGCTTGACAGCAAAGAAATAAATTGGCCTCAATTTATAGGGATAAAGCTATTGTATCTAGCTATGATGCATGAAAATCACAAACAATTACACATCATGATGTTGCACATAATAAATAGAACATTCCCAAAACAGTGTAGTTAGTATCAAAAGTTCAAAATAAGCATCAAAGAGTTATGACATTAAAGAATGTTTTGTACATAATGCTAGTACAAAACAACTGGGCAAAAACAAGATAAAGAAAGTATTGAAAAAATCATATTTTGTTGCTAGAACCAAGTCTTTACCATCATAACATAGAAAAAAATTGAAATGAAGAAATTAATAAAGTTGATCTCAGTTTGATAAAATGAAAGCGAAATCAAGCTTCCTTTTGTAAGCTGTCAGAACTAAGGAAGTTTGAGATCCATGTACCTGCTAATGTTTTCATCACTGAGGTCGATTTTCCAAAAGAGTAATTCTTCAAAAAAAAACAACAAAAAGGGATCAACCTCTTAGAGAATTTGAAAGTGTCTAAAAATGAAACGCCTTCCACTAACAGTAACAAACTTTCCTTGGAAATATATTGAGGAAATTTATACCTTTGAAGAAGCACTTAAAAAGTCCCACACTTCATGTTGCTCTGCAACATTGGCAATCGACAGAAGATCCTGGCCAAATGAACTAGAAACATGTCAAGCTGGCATATCATATACCAAGTCAAAAAGTTGCAAACTAGAGCATCAAACCATACTTGCAAATATTTGTCAAGATGAATGCATCGCTGGTGCACAAAATAATCATCGATACTGGATGAAAGAAACCTCTTTGGGGGCAAATGTAATGTATAATTAGGTATATCTTTTAGATGCCGATGCAACCGTTCAAAATTTCGGTATCTGCAATCCAATTGTCAATATTATCAATATAGAAAAATACAAGAAATCAATTGCTCCATATAAGACATGACAACTAATGCTTCTGCTTTTAATGGATCTTATATAAGAATGTTCTTCAAATTAACAAGACATTTAATTCATATATGTATTACTAAAATATTTTCCCAAAAATATGTTATGAACAAGATTTATGAGTACACATAAATGAATGGTGCAACTTCATAAATAGAAGCCATTGTTTTATTTTATTAAAAAAAAAAATCTCATTGCTGATATGAAGGGTTTGGACTTGGAGCAATATGCTAAGACAATAAACTATAAATAACCTTCTTTCTTACTTTATTGAATCTATAGAACACAACCAATGAAAAGGGTGAATAGTTGGCATCCAGTAGACCAATATATATAAAGAGAAATTTAACATAAGCAAGGTCTCAAAACACCTACAAAATTAACAGACTTCAGCTGGCAAAGACAATAGAGAATACATAAACAAACACGAATATATATGAAGAATGCCTCTTTTTGAAAGTAATGGATGCAAATATATCTAAAGTCCATAGGGATGTCTTGGTAAAAGCATGCCTTCTTTTCACAAACCAGGTCTTGTTCTCTGCATCAGTTACAGCAATTGAATAAACTGCAAAAGATTTAGATCCAAGCTTTTCAAAATATGCTCCAACAACCTGCACAAACATTTTAAATGCAATGAGGATATAAGTTAAAATTTGGCAAAGAAAACAAAAGAAGAAAGATTATAGAAAACATTTTCTAGTTTGACGATCATTTCTACCATATGATTGCATATTATGCTTCCTTTTGCAACCAGGAACAAAGTAGCAACAAATATTGTAGAAAGCATGTCATAGTTAGACAAGTATTTTACAGAGAACATTTGTGTTCTTCACAGTAAAATGTCACTGCACCTGTTTACTTGCTGCATTTTTAATCATGAGGTATTCAGAGATTAAATTATTCAACTACCAAACAGCAGGATGGCCGTATTTGCAAAAATATGTAACTAGATAAGCATAGCGGTATATGACATATTATAATGTGCATAAGAGAAAAATCTAATAGATCAAATCTAACAGAAAAAATAAAGCCTCGTTTAATCTCACAAGCATATGTATACACATACATATATATGTATATATGTATACATATACATATGCACGTGTACATGTGCACGTATAAATACACACACGTGTGTGTGTAAATAACACATATTAACCATCACATCATATCTATATGAAAGCGAACAACCATTGCACCAGGAGAAGAGTTAATGACTTAAGTGTCTGAAAAGAGGTATAAACTTAATGGCAACACGCACACACACACACACACACACACGTATGTATATGTGTGTGTGCGCAAGTGCATGTGTGCGTGTAAATAACACACATGAACCATAACATCATATCCATATGAAAGTGAACAACCATTGGACCAGAAGAAGAGTAAATGATTTAAGTGTGTGAAAAGAGGTATAAACTTGATGGCAAGATCAAGCTACCAAAAGAAAGAAAGGGGGTGGAGGTTGGTTTCTGAAGTTATACTGTCCATGCAACTCTATTGGGAACTCAAAGAAATTGGCGCAGCATAAGAAGAAAACATTTTAAGAGTTATGGTGGTGGCTTATGGATATGAAACTTGGATGACACAAAAGACTACATGGATTACACATTCATACTGAGGGGGAGATGCAAATGCAACAAAATTTAGAATTCAGCTTTACAATTTTAAGCACAAGCCATCCTCCTACTTGAAAAGAAGGCCAAACGTAGTCATTTGCTCCTCCTTGCATCAATCCCCTTGAATTGATATAGAGCTAGTGATAACATCAAATGATCTCAAGTTGATGATACTACAAAGAAGGCAGAATTATTACCTTGGATGATGTCAAAGTTAGCTAGCATATACTTCTTAGAAAACAGATGAGAAAACAAGAATGTGAAAAACTTTCCGGCCCTTTATAGAAGCAACATATTGAATGAGCTTTGAAGCATAAATAAAAAGCAAATTTTGGAGGTTACTTAACGAGGACCAGATGTCTAGTCTATGAGAAACCTGAAGATAAAGCACCAAATGACAGATCCATCACAGGATGAATATTTTGAAGGACTATATGTGTCATATGGTAAGCAAAATAAAACATCTAAAAATAACCTAAACTATTTTATGTAGGATGAATTAACAACTGTACAGATTGACAGAAACATCAACTCTGCAAGAAGCCATAGAAGCTGCACAGTTGACACAGATAAATGAAAGGAATACTCACCCGGCACCTTATCTTTGGAACATAGAAGGATCCTTCATTCTTTGAAACTAACTCAGAGCTTTTCTTTTCCTTATGCTTGCTCAAGTTTTGACCATGGTTCTCCCTGAAACCACTAGTTTCACTTTCACCACTTTCGCCCATTAATGTTTTTTTGATATCAGGCGTGCTACTACATCGCTTTAGCTGACCTTTGTTGCCTTCAAAAATTTTCCTGGCATTGTCATCACTTCCATCACCAAAATGACCCCCTTCTTTAGATTGCACGCTAACCAGATCTTGAGAAACATGCTGCTCATGGTTTGTTGCTACAGTTGATCGGTTGCAATTATTGGATCCTTGCATTAGGTGAACCATATATTTATCATCTATACTTATAGTACTTTCGTTCATATTGGTCAACATTCCCTTCCCCGTGTTTCCTGCATGAACAGTGTTATCTATGTTTCCTGGCACAGTACTCAGATACCCCAATGAAGTTCCTGCCTTCATAAGAGTAGCAGTCTTCTTTTTGTAGTTTCTTCCTTTTGTCCACATGTTTTCAAGATTTTCAGGGGCAAGGACTTGAGATCTTCTTTTTGTAGCAGCATCCAGGATCATTGCCCAAGCTGCTGCATGAGGCTGTATATGATGCTCAGAACTTTCCTGTAATGATTTCGGATGACCATGCTCAGAATTAGCAAGTGCTTTTTCGCCACCACTTTTAGCCATTATCAAATCACCTGATTGATTAGAAGCTGTAGTTCTTGACTCAGGTTGAGCAGTCCAAGTATTTCCTCCAGAAATATTATTATCATGGGCAAGAATAGCTTCATTGGTTAATCTATCAGAGTCTGCCTCTCCAATTCTGTTATCTTTATTGGTGAGGAATATATATTCAATCAACTCATTGATATAACTGGGGAAAAATAGCAATGAAGTTAGATTGTTTTGTAAAGGTACTCATAGAAAAAGATTAGCTCATATATCAGGGCATTTGACTTTTATTGCCAAAGATATATAGCACCATCCATAGTATTACTATGCATGTATCTACAATGCATATCCCTGAATTGGATAAGAACATGATATGTCCTTGTACTATATATTGGGCTTTTGATCCCATCTAGTACATCATTGAGCTATTACAACCTGATGCAGGAGTAATTTCTCTCAATTAACATGTGCAAAGCAGCCAATTTAAATAATACAAGAAAGAGAAATAAAGGGAGAGATCAAAGGAAGGGAGAAAATAAAGATAAAAGGGCCCGTTATAGTTCACAGCATTTTAGCATCAAAAGGTGTCACTGCAGAACCGGATCTCATTAGAACTTCGGTTCAGTTTGAAAATCAAAAGAGAACTCTAAGGTGTACTTGGTCATGCTGGAGAATCATCATTTGTAGAAGAGTCCAACATTGAGTGTACTTCCATATTAAGTCAAAGAAAAAAAAATATATCACACAGGACTGCAACCAGAACTTAAGATTCCTTCTTCAGGAGTTTTAAAAAGAAAAAGCATATATTTTCAGCCCATGTATCCCTTTTAAAGCCTCTTTATCTCCATGAGAAGAATGTAAAAGAAAACAAAGTAAACCAGCCAGTCTAATAAAAAATCCTGACCACCCATCCCCTTAAGCGATAAGAGGCATAGGTTAGATATATTTTTTATTTCCTTTTCCAGTTTATTTTCTTATCTAACCGACAGTTCTAGAAGTCTATAAATATGGTTGGTCTTGGATTTATTTTTAGTTGGATGGTTGACTAATGAGAAATGATGATTTAAACATTGTCCTCTTGTTCTCTAGTGATGTGATTCTGCAAAGGTGTGCAAACTTCGAGTGCGAGATGTAGGTTTCATGCTAGTGTTTGGGCCAGTACGTATCATTCTGTTTTCTTGATTTTATTATTTTCCTATGTTCTGATTTTTCACAAGAAAATTCCAGCAAAGTTGATTTTGATTATTCAATCACACAAACCCTATTAGAAAACAGTCTAGACCTAGAATCCTAAATTCGGGTTTGCACAATAATCATCCATTACCTTCCTTCAAAGACATTAACTTTCTAGCTTAGTTTTATTGAAAATCAGATTGAGGTATAACATTCCAACAAACCATTGTAACAACCCTTCTATCCTCAACCTAAATAGGTTGCAATATCTAGACCGTCCTACATCACAACTTTCCAACAGTGGACATGGCATTTATGCTGGATATCATTTTCCTAAGCAGTAGATACCAATTTACAAGACTCTCCATGTGAATTATACCCATCTTTCCAGCATCTCCATTAAGCATAATTGCATTACCTTGTTTTGACGGTGCCCTTGTCGACCTTGGCTCACAAGACATTTTCCTTTTCATGGAAATGAACTTAGCTTACAAGATGCTCACACGATTTACCAAATGCCTGACATGGGAATCAGCCAGCACCTTGATGCTTCAATATCTTTTCTGGAAGATTTTTGGTGCCATCAAATCCTTCATCCATTGTCGGGGTAATTGTATTAACATGCTCTATTTTAAACTGTTAAATAGTGCCCAGGAAGGTAGTTTTCATTTGCTCTCCCTCCACAACAAAAGCTTTCTTGATAACCATAACTTTCATCAAGCCTGGATCAACTAGTTGAGTTTAGCTTCATGAATATCATTTGAGAGCTCCCTATGGTCATAATGGGAGCATTTTCGTATCCATCTTCATAGCTGCCATACATGCCAGCTTAGGTCTCTCTGTCTAAACCATTTAATACGAATTGAAGCACCTTGCCTTACTGAAGCCTCCTTAGATCTTCATTTAACATGATAATGCCATCATTTTGACCTCGACAAATGCAACTAAAGACACAGGACTGTTGGACCCTAGCAGCAAGAAACTTCTATATGGGAAATGTACCTGATTCAGAAAATCATTGGAAACTCAATCCTGCATTCATTTTCTAAGCGCCTCCTTACTAAGATATCCACACCCACACCAACCCCCAACTCTAGCAATTATCGTTGGGCCATTCTAATTTTTTTTTTTTTTTCCATTTTCCTTACTAGTTTCACTATCATTAAGAGATTGCATCATTTATATAGAGTTTTAAACAACTATTCCTTTGGCAATCACTAAGAATTTAAAGGCATAAATAACATGCCATCAGTTCATAGCAGTCTCTGTGTTTGCTTGTGTTTTTAACACCCTTTTTCCTAAATTTCTGTTCCCCTGGTATGGAATTATATTATTATTGCTTACAATTTCCACTTTTTCTGACCAAAATGAAAAAACAACTTTGAAATTTTGATAATACTGAGCACATTGCCAATAAGTTTGTTGAAGATCATGGGTCATTGTAATGGGTTGCACCACTCCGGTAGTGAACTGATACTAAGTGTTGGTACCACAAACTGACTTGTACCAACTAGGCCAGCATAATACTGGTATGAGTACTGAAATCAGTGAATATAAATGAGTTGTTAAGTTAGTAAAAAGCTTACCCAGGACTGGCCAAGTTCATGACGGGTTGCAAAACCAAGCAGGTCAACAGCTCTCTGCTGAGACAGCGAACTAATGGGCATTGAGCTTCTTGTGGCCTCAAGACTATTGCCAGAACTCCCCCAACAATACGTTGAAGAACCTGGATTTAACAACGCATAAACCTACAATGCTATAAAGACATCAATATAAGAATACAAGAGCTAGCTATACTCAATTTCGCACCTTATGTTCACACTCCGGAGATAACAGAGCAGGGTGAAGTTCCTTGGAAGCTATTAGATGGCATTTTAACCTTTCATCTCTTTCCTCAAAAGAAAGAGTTCCCATAACGTCGGTGCCTATCTCTGATTGATATTTTCTGTAAAGGGCTAATTGGTTTCCTATCAAGTCAACCATGTCCCTGGAACATAAAAATAATTTGTTTGCAAAAGGAGATCTCAGCTATGTCAATAAGTTACAGAAAGCTTGTTGGAGACTTACAAAAGTAATTCAAAAGCACCTTGTTAACAACTCGAGGAGGTTGATCTGTTTAACTCTTCTGGATACTTCACCAAGTGCATCAAGTATGATGGTACGTATTAGCTCCGGAGCCTCCTTGTCAGGAGTAATAGACGAATACCAAAGATCTACAACGAAATCCTGCAAGATCTTGTTAATGAATTCCTCCATTGCAGCCTCCACAGTGGGTGAATCAATTTTCCTCCTCCACTTTGAAGCAGGTGGCACAGTAGAAAGACGAAAATCATTTACAGGTAATTGCTTCTTTTCCAAGTGAGATAAATATGTTTGCTTATGGGCAGGACGCACCCTCCAGCGGAGCTCCACCTCATAAGAAAGAAACCGGAAGACTGAAAGTATGAGAATTGATATAGGAATATTTGTCCACATTGATTTACTTGTATCTGTGAAAAACAAAAGTCAATGGCCCATGATGAAAACAACACTAAAAAAACTTTTCTGGGGCATTTTCCATAAACAAAGAGCAGTGAAAGGAGAAAAGAAGGATTATGAAATTATCCTAGATAGCAGCAATTGCATGTAAACACTAAAAAAACTTTTCTGGGGCATTTTCCATAAACAAAGAGCAGTGAAAGGAGAAAAGAAGGATTATGAAATTATCCCAGATAGCAGCAATTGCATGTAATCAAATAGAATAAACAAGACCACATATCACTATTTTATTGTTTTATGGACATGGTATACACATGCAAACAAAGGCACACGCATACAAATACATCTAGTGAAGTCAACAATGTCTTCTTTAGAGTCTGCAAGCTCGTTTCCTTGCGCTTACAGAATATGTCTAGTAAATTTGCCACAGTCCATTGGCTAGTGACCAATGGCCTTTTGCAGCAATATACAAATACTTCACATGCCAATGTTTTTAACTTTTAAGCATTTAGTAAGGTTTCTAAAACATATATATACACTTGCAATATTTATATTTATTTATACATATAACGTATGGTACTCATGTACAATTATATATGTTACTGTTTTGTACATTCCTATGATACTTTTATCCCATATAAGAACTAATCAGATTCTTAATACAAAATAAGCATGCTGGGATACATGTACATGCAGGCATACTCACCTGATCAAGTTAGCATAACAGTGGACTAAACCTGAATGTCATTATAATGCCCCACTATGTAAAGAAAATAGTTCATACCTGAGGATGCACCACATGAAAGACCTTTAGATGAAAGAACCAAGTCCATATGATCACACAGTCTCTCAAACGATGAATAATCTTTTTGAATGAGGAAAGAAAAAATCTAGGTTTTGCATTACACTTTTTTCTTAATTACTTAAAAATTGTGTTTCAAATTAGCTGTTTTTATAGAAACACCTATGCATATTTTTGACTAGGTTCCATGATTACAAAATTTATTGAATTGTCAAGGAATATAGATGCCAAATGTACTAAGTTGCTTCCATTTGATAGGTAATGTACATATACTCTTCTTCATAAATTTCCATACTTCTATTTATCCACTTCAAGTACTATAGAATTTGTGTGGATATGAATTTAAAACACAGAATCACATGTGCGCACACATGCACATAATTTCTTTTGTTTCTTTATTTTGGCAAGACAAGGTCCATTATACCTAGGACAAGGACCCACCAAAATGTTCCAAAAATTGATTTTACATGGCATATTGGTCAGATTCTCATTGGTCATCATTAAGCAATTTTTGGTTATTTTCCTCATTCTACAAGATGAAGTATTTGTTAGCCATAACATCAAGTACCTACTTGGGAGAATGACGGAGTGACTTATATGAGCAGTGAATTCTGAATAAACATAGCAAAGAAAGTTTAGCACAAACAAATTTAATTTAACTTGCATGCCTTTATTACAAAACTGACTTTGCAGCGGGAAACTGCAAATAGAGAATAGTGCTACCTTGCTACTTTTCCCCATTCCTTTTGAGGTGCCACCCTCCTCCCCAACAAAACACTAATGCATGCTTCACCTAAAGATAACCTTTTATTTCTAGAGAGAGAGAGAGAGAGAGAGAGATGCATTTGACTTACCCGCGAATAGTACAGTGCAGATTCACACCAAATTCCCAAGAAGCACCTTCTCTAATGTTAAAGAAGCATTCTGGGCACCATATCCAACTCGTGACTATTCAGCTTCGATTATGACCTTTTCGTATCACTATTTCATAGGATAATTCTTTGCACTCATTTAATTCCAAATTTCATTCAAGAAGGAACTCTTGCATAAAATTGATTTATTTATGTTATTCGCAAAGTAGTCAAGTGGGCAAAAAAACAAAGAAAAAACCAAAAGCTCAATCTTTTTCACTTCAAATTCTAGGGCTAGCTTTATAATCAAAGAATACAAAACCTAGAGACAAGCAAGGTCCAGTCCCAGCCAACCCAAGATTACCGTGCTCCAAAACGTATCAAAGAACAAAAACTTCGCGCAATCAAAGGGAAGAAAAGAACCACGTACGCGACAAGAAGTAAGTGATCGCAAAAACGCAGATGGCCCAGCACACTGTTCGAACCTTGGCCTCCTCGATCAGATCTTGTAACGTCTCCATCGTCCTCATGGTGTCGTTCCCTCCAAGATCCCTATCTCCACTCCTTCACCCCTTCGCCCGACCCAAATGAAGCGAAAGACCCTCCACGATCAGCGTTCTTCGAGGCCAATCCCTATCCGCCGAGATCAGAACGATCGATCGCTGCGAAGAAGAACGCAGAAAGAATCTTCCTTGACACCTCGAGAAATGAGATTAGGCTTCAAGGGCCCGGGTATAGGGGTTCCGGTCACCGCCGGGAGACTAGTATTCTCACATTTTATCGCTGCTCCGGGAGGCGAGGAAAAGAAAAGGGATGGGAAGCGGTCGTCGGTCTTTACGCGTACCTGATGACGAAAATGCCCTTGGAGCCGAGATGCTTCACGTAACGGCACGAAACGGAACGGAACGACGGGTGTGGTTCCGTCGGAGTGCTTTAAGGTTCGGGACTGGGTTGTATCTTCCGCGCGAAAGAAGGATCCGTCTTCCTTCGGGTGAATCAATTGTTGGATCAGGATCACGCGATGGCTGCTTCGAGAGCTGCGCAGACGAAGAACGGAGGGGTTAGGATTGCTTTGAGAGCTGTGCGGAGCGCAATTTGACGGCCGACGTCGCGAAAGAACATCGATCATTCTTTCGCGCGAAACATACAACCCGAACCCTAAGGCTGTGGATTATTGACACGTGGAGGATTTCTACTTGGTGGAGCTGGATCAACGTGATCATGGCCGTCGAACTTATGTTCCCTTGTTTCCACGTACGGCGAATGATTGAGATTCTCTTGGACAACACATCGGACTGGAAAAATGGAAGGACAGCTTAGACCACGGCGATAATGATGCATTTTTTCATAGGAAGAGAGTGGGAATAAGTGGTAATGATTAATTACTGGCCGTTCATTTGCACTTAGACGTTCGTACAAAGTATCTATGTGGCGAATAAGGATTCGTGCATGTGACTCTCAAGGCATTGGTGAGACAGTCATGGACGGCCATCCAGGTGTTTGACATGTATTAAAGGCATGCTCCTCTCGGAAACTAAGGTGAGGGCAGGATTTGACCCCGAATCATTGACATCCAATACTTCCGGATGCTCTCTGATGTGCATGGGGCTCGGATTTGTATGCAATTTGATGTTTTTAATGTAGTCCATAAAGAACCTTTTATATTCATTTTACTGATTAATTAAAAACTGTTTGGATGAGTGAGCTTAAAATTTTATAAATTTAGACCTGCCCACTTCAAAGTTGATATGAATATTTATAAATATAAAACTAGCTCAGCATGTTCTTGCGGGTTATACTAGTCTAATCCATATATTTCATAAAATTTTAGCTCTAATCATCAAAATAAGGTTTTATTGACCAACTATAATAAAATAGTTACTAATATTAGATTGATTAAAATTTAATTGATCACATGTGTCTTGATAGTTGGAGAGGGCATGGCCATTTGTTACTCACACAAGAGGCCATATGAAAATAGTTTATCATTGGCATTAATTACTTTGTGGAAAGGTATTCAAGCAAAAGTAAATTACTTGCGCAAGAGATCATCGACACCACCAATGGTTGGTTTTCAACAAAAGAAATCATCTAAAATAGAATAGCTATTATAGAAATAACTAATAATCCACCATATAAAAAGTGGAAGAAAGCTTCTATGTCGGTTGTACTATGTACTGGCATAAGCATCAAGATGATCCTACATCCTTAACCCCAAGCTAATGTTTTTCAATGTAAAAATCTCTTTACATTTTGACTAAGTATTGAAACATTTCCACCACATTTTTGACTCGTTGGCCAATCTAGTTCTCCAGCATATTGACCATCTCACCCTAGAGGATACTTGTATTGAATTATTTTTAATCTTTCACATGATCAAACATTTGTTTCCCTAGTTTCTCTCCATGTGATCTACCACTCTATTATTTATTTTAATTTTATAATATTATCTTTGTATTAAAATTTCTAAATCCTCTTACTAAGGCAAACCAAATCTTATTTGTTGATTAATCTAATTTTGTTGATGGGCCTGATCGATCTGGTATGTTAGTGACTCAATTGATCAATTACTATACTTAGATTTTCAAACAATGAGTTGCTAAGCAATGCATTTAGTATGCCCGTGGCATAACTCAGAGGTGGCAAAGTTTTTGCACAATTTTATCCTTTTCATCATCTAGTTTATTTGAACATGCTAACCCATATTATCATTCACACGGTAATATATAAAACAACAAATATTGATGCTTAATGAAAGTAAATATAAAATAATGTAACTAACGATAAAACAAAAAAACATAGAAACTAAGAGTGATAAGTAGGGGTGGCAATCGAGCCGGATCGGATCGAAAATGGGTTGGGTCAGAAAATTATCAATTCAAACATGATCTATTTATTAAATAGATCAAAAATCCAAATCTAAACTTAATTTTTTTATTAAACAGGTAATCCGATCCGACCCACTTAATTCGTTTATTAAATGAATTAAGTGAGTTAAATGGATTAAACATGTTAAATAGGTCAAGTTAAATGGATCAAAAATAGGTTAATCAGATTTTAAATAAGTTAAACAGATTTTAAATAGATTAAATAGGTTATATGACTCAACCCAATCTAAATATTAAATGGGTTAAACATATCAGCCATCTAAAATTTGAACCTGATCCATTTATTAAATATGTTAAACGAGTTGGCCCATTTACGATCTGAACCTATTTAATGCAAATCCAAACCTGTTTAAGATGGGTCGAACGTGAGTTAGATTGGTGACTCGGGTCATTTTTGTCACCCCTAGTGATAAGAAAGTAAAAATAAAATATGGGAATGTTTATGTAAGCTCAATAATGGTTTTTACAATAGATTTCTAGAACAACATTCTCCGACCCCACCATGTCATGTATATCTACAAATCCTCAAATACAAATATATTCTTGAATTATTTAACCATGCTATAGAATTATTTTAGCCATAATATAGATTTATAATCAATGTTGGGGATAAATCCCACTTCTATCAAAGTCCAATCTGATGCTTAGCCTAATACAACTGGTAATCATGGAAGAACTTCGATCGAAAATTTTTCATCAGCGGTCGGACCCCAACCAAACTCCTCCAGCAGTCGAACCTTAGCCGAACTCCTTCAATCAACCAAACTCTTCCAGCGGCCGAGCCCCAGCCAAACTTCTTCCTTCTCTTTCAGTTGAATGCCTACAGGAGCCGAACTCCTCTCGAACTTCACCCTCAGTCGGATTCCTATAGGAGCCGAACTCCTTCCAGACTTTTCCTTCAGTCGGATTTCTATAGGAGTCAAACTTCTTCCGGATCTCTTCTTCAATTGGATTTCTATAGAAGCCGAACTCCTTCCAAACCTCTCCTTCAATCAAATTCCTACAGGAGCCGAACTTCTCCTAGATTTCTCCTTCAGTCAAACTTTTATAGGAGCCGAACTCCTTCCAAACTTCTCCTTCAGTCAGATTTCTATAGGAGCCAAACTCCTTTCGGACCTCTCCTTTAGTCGGATTTCTACAAGAGCCGAACTTCTCTCAGACTTCTCCTTCAGTCGGATTTTTATAGAAGCTGAACTTCTCTCAGACTTCTCCTTCAGTCGGATTTGTACAGAAGCCGAACTCCTTTCGACCTTTCCTTCAGTCGGATTCCTACATGAGCCAAACTTCTCCTAAATTTCTCCTTCAGTCGAATTTCTACAAGAGCCAAACTTCTTTCAGACTTCTTCTTTAGTCGAATTTCTATAGGAGCCGAACTTCTCCCAAATTTTTCCTTCATTCAGATTCCTCCAAGTGCTAAACTCCTTCCGGACCTCTCCTTCAGTCGGACTCCTTCAGGAGCCGAACTCCTTCCAAATTTTTTCTTCGATCGAACTCCTTTCAAATTTTTTCTTCGATCAAATTTCTACAGGAGTCGAACTTCTTCTTCAGTCAGACTTCTTAAGGAGCCGAACTCCTTCCAGATTTCTCCTTCAATCAAACTCTTTCCAAATTTTTCCTTCAGTCAAGTTTCTCTAGGAGTCAGACTTTCTTCGAACTTCTTCTTCAGTCGAATTCTTCTAGGAGTCGAACTCCTTCCGAACTTCTCCTTCAGTCGGATTTTTTTAGTGAATTACTTTCAGAGTTCAGCTAGCATTCCTTTCGGATGATCTTCTCTAGCTGTATTCTCTTTAGAAGTCCGAACTCCTCTAAAATTGATGTATGTCAAAACTCTTCACCATTCAACACCTTCTTCCTCCAAACTTCGACTATTAAATCTCAATGAACGATCACTTCATGACAACAGACACCACTCTCCATAACAAACTTTACGTGGCCCCAAGTGGCCCACTATCGAATTGTTACGACAAGCTCCATCTATAAAAATGAACCCTTCAGATACATTTTCGCTAAGCTCTCTTCTTCTTTCCAAAATTTTATTGAATTCTTGTCTAAGCACTTCATTTCTATTGGTCAGAAGAGCTGACTTGATCGTCGGAGGATCCTATCGAAGTCATCACCACCGACTCCGAATGAAATTTTATTTTATAGGTCATCGACGGTGACCTCTTTCTCCTCCACTCCAGCTCAATTCAATGTCAACCAGATTCTGTACCAACAGAATTGACGCTAGAAGAAGGGCTCTCTATTCCTAAGGTATCCTTATTCTTAAAGAAGTGCTTAGTTGATCCTATCGACCTTCTCCTTCAAGGTTCATCTCCATCTTCTTCCTCAATCTCGAGAAATGCCTCCAAAGAGAATGACTACCCAAAGATCTATCGCTTCTGCTGTTAGATCTAGACTAGATCCGTCTGTTCCTTCTTCATCGTCGGTACTTCAATCTCCTCCTCCATCGACGGTCATGGTACATCCAGAGCAGTTTAACCTACTGATGCAGTGGCTTCAGGACCTCACCAAAATGGGGCAGGCCATGCGGCAGCCTCCGACAGTGATTCCATTAGAAAATCCATCATCAGGATGTCAGAAACCGATCCCAAGGAAGGGCACCTGATCTAGCATACCCGTCGTCCTTGAAAAAAAAAATAGAGAGCAGAGGATGAAGGAAAATTTTAATTTTTCGGACCAAGTTCGTTCAGATCTGATCGGATCAAGAGATATATTTTAAAATTTTTTCTCTTTGATCCAGATCAGATCTGAGATGTTTCAGATCTGATTCTTATTATTCTAATAATAAAAATAAAATCTAGATAAATTAAATTAAATTTAATTTATCTTGATGTAGGATAATCCTATTATCCGTTGATAATCCTGTAAGCAGCGGAAGGTTCTAGATCTAGCCATGCAAGTATCTGGTCTCTACTGGTATCCACTTAGGCTGGATCTGAAGATCCTCTTCTTCTCTATCATGTTTCCAAAAATCAGATCTGAATCTGATTTGGAAGATTTTCAAAATGGCTTTCGAAGATCAGCAGTTGTCCTTTGCAGTAGCGCAGCCTTCTAGCTTTCTGTCGCCTTTCTCTCACCTGGATCGCACCAACTGGATCCCAAACTACTTTGGACATGGAGAGAAGAGGGAGAAGATGGTCTTAGCATGGAGGAGGAGGAGAGAGGCAGCCTTGGGGCATGGAGAATTATTCAGATGAGATACTCCTTGAGTTGGACGCAGGGTCTTATTTATAGACTATGCATGATCCAACTCCTCTTCTTCCCAACCAATCACAATCCTTTGTGAAATCAGATCTAAATTTGATTGGTGAAAATAGAGTCCCTTGGATTCCTCCTTGGATGGTGCCTAAGATCAGTCAAATTTGGTTCTTAGGAGTCTAATCGAAATCCAAAAAGAAAATGGAGTCCCTGTCCAATAGGGACTCTTGGGTGCCTCTTGCTTGGGCGCACACCACCCTTGGCATGCGTCCTCCTTCTTGCCAGCTTCTGGCAGGGGGACTAGCCCCCACCAGCTCTTCAATAGGTGCGTGACATATGGACAGAAGTCAAAGTATCAATGGTCAATATTTGACCAGTCAAAGGTCAACTTTTGACCAAAGTCAAAGGACGAAAAATGGCAGGTGACCAAAAATGGTAGGTATTGTCTTACAAAATAAGACAACCCTTTTTTGATCTGGATAGGCTCCAGTCAGACCAAGTGAAGACTTTTGATCGAGCACAAACTTCTTTGGCTCAATCAGGATAACTATTTATGATAGTAAAAGAAGAACGTTAGGTTCAATCGAGTGCTAGCACGATTTTCTTGAACCTAATTGAATCTCATTCAGATCAATTGAACTGGATTAGTTCAATTGATGATCACCAGATTCAAACCCTTGTTTGTGTGACCCAGTTAGGTTTAATTCTGTATGGTAATGAAATATGTCACGATCTCTATTGACGCAGAAACTGGTCGTCGCTGGAATTCGCTGGAGTGGACGTCGATGAGGTCGCCATCGGAGATCTACAAAATAAAGTTCCATCCAGAGTCAATGGAGGGGTGGCTTCGGTAGGACCCTTCGACGATCAAGTCAGCTCCAGTCAACAGGAATGGAGTGCTCGGGAATGATTTTCACAGAGCTTAAAGAAGAAGAGGAGAGCTTAGAGCTTAGAGATTAGAGAGATTAGAGTTAGCATATCTGGAGGATCCTTTATAAGCGGAGCTTAATTGATGGTGACGGCCATACCGCCTGGTAGCGAGTTATTAGGGCCGCATGGAGTTCGGTACGGAGAGAAAAGCATCATCAGATGGATAGTGACAGCCATACTGGCAGGTCATGGGCCGCATAGGACTGATTATGGAGAGAGTGGTGTCGCCAGTAGTGGCGGTCATGTCGTTCGATCTTGTCGTCTGTTGCAGACTGATGGCGATAGTTCATCCAGAGGAGTTTGGACTTGTAGGAGAGTTCGACCAAAGGAAAAGCTCAGGAGGAGCTCGACCTTAGAGGAGTTCGATCGGCTGAAGGGGATGTCTGGGAGAAGTTCAGCTCCTGAAGAAATCCGACCGAAGAAAAAGCTTGGAGGGAGTTTGGCTTTCGCAGGCGCCTGGCTGGAACGATGCGGAGAGAGTTTGGCTCTTGCGGGAGTCTGACTGAAGCTCGGTGGTTAAGAAATTCGACTAAAGTCCGACCGCTGGGAGTCCAAAGGAGCTCGACTACTAAGCAGTTCAAAGAAGCTCGGTCGCTAAGAGTTCGATCGGCTGTAAGAGTTCGGCCAAGACCCATCCACTGAAGCTCTTCCATGGCTACTGGACACATCAGGCTGGGCACCGAACTTGACTTCGGCAGGAGCGGGGTTTATCCCCAACAATAGTTTCCTCCACTTTCAAGTTCGAAACTCGAGGAAAGGGAGTGCAGAAAAGGCGACTGTCGAAGTCCTCTTCTGGGCTCCGTGCTGGTTCAGGTCGAAGCTTGGAGGGGAGATTTCATCTCCAGCCAAAGTTGATGTCGAAGTTGAGGCCGGAGGAAGATCTCATCTCCAATCGAGGTTGAGTTAGGCCTCGTCCGTTGCGATCGAGATCGAAGGTTGAGCTCCTCGGGGGCGATATTATCTCCAGCAATCGAGGTTAATACGGGCGCTCGGGAGAGATCTGATCTCAGAACGAGATTGTCTCTGATCTTATCTCTGGCCGAGGTTGTCTCGACCGCTTGGGAGAGATCTTATCTCTGGCCGAGGTGAAAGTTGAAGCTCTCCAGTCGAGGTTGACACGGTCGCTCGGGAGAGATCCTATCTCTAGCCAAGGTTGAAGTTGAAGCTCTCCAACCGAGGTTGATGCGGGCACTCGGGGGAGATCTGATCTTAGGATGCGGTTGTCTTCGATCTTATCTCTGATCGAGGTTGTCTCGGCCACTCAGGAGAGATCTTATCTCAGAACGAAGTTGAAGTTGAAGCTCTCCAGCCAAGGTTGACACGGTCGCTCGGGAGAGATCCTATCTCTAGCCGAGGTTGAAGTTGAAACTCTCCAGCCGAGGTTGACACGGTCGCTCGGGGAAGATCTTATCTCCTTCGATCGAGATTGATGTGGGCACTTGGAAGAGATCTTATCTCCTACAGTCGAGCTTGGTCTGAATGCTCGGGAGAGATCTTATCTCTAGCCGAGGTTGTCAATGGTTACTCAAGAGAGATCTTATCTCTAGCCGAGGTTGACTTGATCGCTCGGAAGAGATCTTATCTCTAGCCGAGGTTGTTGCTCGCGTTAGAACGAGGTTCTCCTCCTATTTCTAATGGGCTGTGGGGGCACATAAGGGCCACTATCAGGGCCTCTCCCTCCATCTCGTCCTTTGTGAACGAGGCCTTCGCTCGAAGAGATCTTATCTCTAGTCGAGGTTGTCAACGGTCGCTCGGAAAGATCTTATCTCTGGTCAAGGTTGTCCACGGTCGCTCGAGAGAGATCTTATCTTTAGCCGAGGTTGTCAATGATCACTCGGAAGAGATCTTATCTCTAGCCGAGGTTGACTTGGTCGCTCGGGAGAGATCTTATCTCTAACCAAGATTGTTGCTCACATTAGGACGAGATTCTCTTCCTATTTTTAACGGACTGTGGGGCCACATAAGGGCCGCTGTCAGAGCCTCTCTCTCCTTCTCGTCCTTTGTGAATGAGGCCTTCACTCGAAAGAGATCTTATCTCTGACTGAGGTTGAAGGTCTTCGACCTGCTTGTGTTAGGATGAGGTTCTCCTCCTATTCCTAACACGGCAACTATTGACTGCTTCTTCTCTGTCATCGTATAGTTTTTGCATCCAGAAACAATATTATCGAAAAAGAAGAATTTTATTGAAAGAAAGTTACCGACAGCGCATCCCCAAATTCTTCATGTTTTAGGGTCGTGGTAGCATTGTTCCTCTGCATTTCTTTGGTCGATAAGCTCTGGGCCGGATGACCTACTCCATGTCCTACCGACCTCCTCAATTTGGAGCATGCTTCTCTTAGCTTTATCGCTGGGAGATGATGAATTGCCGATGTACCAAGCTCCTCCCCAGGGTAACATTGATGGCGCCATGAGGCGGCCGACCTTGTCATTTCTGGTTACGACAGCGGCCTTGACCGATCTTCTGCTTCAGGCTGGCATCGGAGGAATTTACTCAGTCGCTCCTTCCTGACGAGCTCCTCAATTTCGTCTCAGAGCTGGAAGCATTCCTTAGTATCATGATCGTGGTCATGATGGTAAAGACGGTACTTGCTTCGATCGCGCTTGTTTAGGGGAGACCATAATCCTTCTGGTCTTGGCAGCTGGTTCTTAACTTCGGTGAGAATCTGAGTTCGAGGAGCGTTGAGGAGGGCATAGTCGCGGAACCTTTCGGGAGGAGGGCTTCTTCGCGCCCCTCTGTCGGAGCTTCCTCGGTGGCGAGCTCGAGGAGTTCGGGTCTGCCTGCTTTCGGAGGGAGTTCGTGAGCGCAGTCGAACTTCGCTTGGCTCTCCATCGTCCGCCAGCCGCTCTCTCAAGGCTTCTTCATCCTTCAACTTGAAGGCTTCTTCCGCACGGGCATATCTCTTGGCCCGAGCCGGCAGATCGGCGAAGTTTCTAGGATACTTTTTTTCCAGAAAGAACAGCAAGTCATTTTTCTGAAGGCCGCCCTTGAGCATGGCCATCGCAACAGACTGGTCCAAATCCCGGACCTCCAATGCCGCGACGTTAAACCGGATGACGTAAGTCCGAATGGATTCTTTCCGCTTCTGCTTGACATTCATTAGGAAATCCGAACCTCGACACGAACGTCGGCTGCTGATAAAGTGAGCCACGAACTGACTGCTCATTTGGTCGAAAGAAAAGATTATACTCGACTTCAATGCCGAGTACCAATTTCTAGCTACTCCCTTTAAGGTAGATGGGAAAACTCGGCATGGTATGGCGTCTGAAGCACCGTGAAGTAGCATCATGTCATGGAAGGCCTTCAGATGATCAACCGGATCAGAAGTTCCATCGTAGCTTTCTAGTTGAGGAAGCTCGAAGTTTGGTGGAATGGATTCTTGCATAATTCGGAGGGAGAAAGAAGGTTCGGCGTGGACGTCGGCATGATGAGTCGGGGCGACGTGGCCGAGCTCTTCAATCCGCCGGTCCATCTTTCGTAGTTTGTGATCGAGGGCGTCGTCTTGGTTGCAGGTCTTGGGGAGCTTCCGGCTACAAATGGGGAAGGTCTCCCCCAGAAGAGAACTATGATCCGAACACGGATCCTCGGCTCTCTATTTTCTCTTTTTAGGGGTGATGGGTACGTTGGCCCTGGTACTCTTCCTTGGGGCCGATTTTTGATATTTCGATGGTGGATTTTCTGGTGGAGTCGCCATCGGGGGCTGCTGTACGGTCTATATTGCCTTCATGAGGCCACAGATCTGTCGGACGAGCAGATCGAACTACTTCACATCCATCGTGAGTACAGGTGGAACCTGAGCTACCGGGGCTGAAGCAGGAACAGACGGATCTGGACAGAATCGGACCACGACGGCCATCGAACGTCGAATGGAGGCTCTCCTAAGAGGCATTTTTTTTTCGAAAAAGAACTCTAAGAAGAGAGATATCCGAAGAGGAAAGAGAAAAATCATCACCGAGCACTTCTTTAAGAATAAGGAGACCTCGGAGGTTCAAGCCCTTCCTCTAGTGCCAATATGTTGACGCAGAAATTGGTCCTTATCCAAATCCACTGGAGTAGAGGCCGATGAGGTCGCCGTCGGGGACCTGCAAAATAAAGTTCCATCCAGAATCGGTGGGGGGTGGCTCCGGCAGGACCCTCCGATGATCAAGTCAGCTTCGATCAACAGGAATGGAGTGCTCGGGAATGATTTTCACAGAGCTTAGAGAAGAAGAGGAGAGCTTAGAGCTTAGAGATTAGAGTTAGCATATCTTAAGGATCCTTTATAGGTGGAGCTTAATTGATGGTGACGGCCATACCGCCTGATAGCGAGCTATTGGGGCCGCATGGAGTTCGATACGGAGAGGAAGGCATCATCAGGTGGATAGTGACAATCATACTGGCAGATCATGGGCCACATGGGGCTGGTTACGGAGAGAGTGGTGTCGCCAGTAGTGGCGGCCATGTCGTCCAGTCTTATCGCCTATTGCAGACTGATGGCGATAATTCATCCAGAGGAGTTTGGACTTGTAGGAGAGTTCGGCCAAAGGAAAAGCTCGGAAGGAGCTCGACCGCAGAGGAGTTCGGCTGGCTGAAGGGGATGTTTGGGAGAAGTCCAGCTCCTGAAGAAATTCGATCAAAGAGAGAGCTTGGAGGGAGTTCGGCTATTGCGGGAGTCTGACTGAAGCTTGGTGGTTGAGAAGTTTGGCTAAAGCCCGACCGCTGGGAGTCCGAAGAAGCTCGACCGTTAAGCAGTTCGAAGAAGCTCGACCGCTAAGAGTTCGGCCGGCTGTAAGAGTTCGGCCAAGATCCATCCACTGAAGCTCTTCCGTGGCTACTGGGCACTGAACTTGATTTCGGTAGGAGCGAGGTTTATCCCCAACAATCTCTATCATCGACATCATCGAAACTCCTTTCGATGGATCAGAACTCTTCTGATTCGAACAGCTAGAATGATCGATCATCTAAATCATTCTAATTACTCCCAAAATCCATCAGTGACACCTAGCAGTATATGGTGGCAACCCATCAGAGCTAAATGTGAACCTCTTGGTGCAGCTACCTATGTGATTAAGTTCTTCTATCTTGAGCCTCCGATCAGATTAGGATTTAGGTGAACTCGTCAAACCCTAGTCTCTATCATATGATGTAATCATTCGATTCAAGTCCGATGTGAAAATCTAAATAGAAACTCTTTCTATTATTTCACTCTGCCATGGCCATGGGCTTTTGGACTTGATTCTCATGATCATCATAGGGCTGCTCCTCTACCACCGAGGTAGATAGATTCCATCTTGATGCAATCCAGTTCCTACAATGAACATGCTATAGCCAACATACACCTCAGGATTCCGAATGGCTAGGAGACCGAGTTATGGTGTAGTCAAACTATAACACCCTCAAGGTGAACTATCGATGCACCTCAGGTCAAAGAACCAGACACACCACTACAGCATCGAGTCAGTCATTGACGAGAAGGTAGACTTCCTAATGACTACTCGAGGTGGTCACGCTCAGTGCTCTCATTCTCTAACGAGTATCTATTCTCTTGCTCCGATGTCTCTACACCATAGACTCAAGACTCATCTACTAAAGAGAAGCGATTGTACAGCAACCTTCCAGATCAATCACCATCCTTATGATGATCCTATGGTCGGAAGCATTTTATGAGTTAATAATGATTATTCATGTCTTAAATTTTCAACTCTTGAAAATATGAATTATCATTACCATTAACTCAAAGGATGTATCACAGACACTAAATACACATATGTAATAAAAAATAATTCATTTTATTAATTATAATCAAAATTATAATTTTACCCCTAGAAGTGTATTACAAGTGTCAGCCAATTTTGGCTTCTAAGGCACATATATCTAA